>CM070593.1:9464954-10064954 GCA_036346395.1 Hsuehochloa calcarea | reverse complement strand
ACTTAGACTTTTTATAAGCTAGTTAAAAAACCACCCGTTAATTTGGCCTTTCGCTTTTTTGCTTTTAAGTCAAAGAAAAAGCTCAAACTATGCTTCATTACATCCTTAAAAACAGGGCCTAAGAATTACAATGAATTAATTACATCCTTAACTACTTCTTACTACGTTAGTAAGAAAAGGCTGAAACAGAGGGCCGGAAGAAAAAAGAAGAAAGAAGAAAATCGTACAATAGTGAGCCCCCCCTACTATGCTTCGAAGAGGAAATGATGTTTCTTACTTCACTACCATGAACTTGAATTAAGCACTGAATACTTCCCTACTGATATGAAAATGCTTATTTTATTTCTGAGTTTCAGACATCCAGGTCTCATTGTCTCAACCTTTTTTTTGTTGTGTTATCTGAGATCTACTTCGTCGAGTTTTGCACTTTCTTGCCAAAGTTTATTCAAATTCTCATTTTTGTAGGTTAACATGTTAGATGAGATGGAAATGGAAATCAATGGATCGTTATGGAGTTGGTTTCTTTTATACGTGAACAGGCATATTACTATGTACAGAGTTTTAAGAACATGTCGTTTGCTTTCACACAAATATCGGTTGCTAAATTAACGAGATACAAGTCGCCGCCTGGCGGTTGCTAACTGTTGTGCCACTGTTTTTTTTACTACTGCTATCACAATTGATTGTAATTGCAGCTTCAATTGGTTCATAGAGCAATACTGTACTTCCAACTAATCATGGTTTGCTTCAGTCATGGCCCAGTGTTGTTCAACTTCAGTTGACTACATGAAGCCAACTACGACGAAATTTTGGGGCAAGCAGGGTGTCCAAAATAGCAGTTTGCGTCGGCTATGATGAAGCATGTACGATCGATACATACCATTTGGTGTCACATATCTGCGTCTGCTCGATTGTGTAGGATGTTTGTGTTCTTCAGACTAAAGTTGCTAACTGTATTAGACGTGTATGACGCTCACCAGTGATAGCCAATGTATAATGCGTATCTTACTAGTAATTTGATCTTAAGTTGTCTATGTGTACCTCATTTTACTCGGCCTGCCCCAATTAGCACGAATGGAGACTTGTTCCAGAATGAAAAGAGTGAACGGAAGCAACAAAAATCACCTGGAAGAAAAGGCAATAGAACTTTTAGACATAAAAGAAGCCAGAAGCTTTTTTTTAGCAAATCATGTACTGTTTAATTATCCTCATCACCCTCGTTATCAGAAATGCAAGAAAGAAGGTGAAAAAAATAATTCTTTAGCTCTTTGTTCCTATACGCAGTTTTTAATCACTTCGTACAAAGGAGGTGCATTCTGTTACTAGTAACAAACCAGATAACTTCTGCCTCTTTAATTAAAGCAGAAGCTGGGGTAGCTCAGTTGGTTAGAGCGTGTGGCTGTTAACCACAAGGTCGGAGGTTCAAGCCCTCCCTCTAGCGGATTTTCAAAGTATCAATTTTTTTGGGTCCTTCCATGCTAAGATCCGACTTCCTTTAATCAGGTAAGCAATCGCAGCGCTCGAACCAACTGAGGTTGTCGTGCAAAGTAAGGTTATCTTTTGATCTTACATAAGTAAGATCACGGATACGATTTACCGCATAGGATAGTGGAGCAGACCTTGTAATCTCAATACTTTTAGGCTCGATCCTATTATGGTCGTACGCTCTGGTCATATAAATCCCAATTCCACGACAATTGCAAACTGTCCTACCTAGGAACCGAACAATACCTTTTGTTGTGTATGTGTTGACCAAGTCTGTGTTTGATTTTGGAAGTTTGCAATTTTAGAGATGATGGAAAATACAGGATTTCCGATCCTAGAGGGAAAAGGAGGAAGCAGATACTCAATTTAAAGTGAGTAAACAAAATTCCATACTCGATCTCATAGATCACTATAGAATTATGTGGAAAGCTGTATTCGATGAAAGTTGTATGTATGGCTTGGAGGTAGATCTTTCCTATCTTTCTAGATCCACCCTACAATATAGGGTCAAAAAGCAAAAAAAAAAAGTGATTTGTTTTTAGCTCTTATAAAGAGAACAAATTCAAGTGGCCGGCGGTCTAACTAGCCCTAGGGGTGGTCTGATTGGCCGAGATCGGGTAGTCTGACCGGCCATGGGTGGTAGTCATATTGGCGGTGTGAGCTCGTGTGAGCTTTTGAGGTTTGCGTACCAAACACTTGTGTGGGAGTGTTTGGCGATGTATTTACACCAAGTGCCAAGGAAAATAAAGACTGTACACAAAACTAGATATAGGTTTGCTTAAATGTCCAGAAAGGGTGTTTTCTAAGAATTAGGGTGAGCCCTGACCGGCCAGGTGACGGTCAGACTGGCCGAGGGCGTTGGTTAGACCTGCCATAGTGTGTTCATACACAATGAGGTGTGCTGAACTTTGAGGGTTAATCCTAAGAGCTTGGGGTTTGTGCATATATTTGCATTATGCTCTTATAGGATAATGTGGGTTATTTGCATTATGCTCTTATAGGATAATGTGGGTTAAGTTACGAATAACTTATGCCCCGTGGCTTGGAGTCAACTATGATCAACGGCGAGAAGGACCGGGACTTGGTTAGGAGAACCAAGGTCCAGAACAATCATGGATGTCGGGTGAGATAATTGGACTCAAGCAAGGTACAAGATGGATAAGAACTGTGGAAGATAGTTTGAGCAAAGACCTTTTGAAGTAAAATGGTATTTTCTGGAGTGAAGCTTTGAAGGTATGTGTTTGTGACTCATGAATTATGTAAATTGATGATTTTGTGTGTCATACAGTGCTACGTAACGGTTTGCTTGTTGGTGATGGTTGTAGGATCCTGAAGCTACGTCATGGTGAGACGGATGGGCTCGGGATTAAGATAGGAGAGCTTAGGTCCAGAATGATCAAGATGCCACCGGAAGATGACCGAGGCTAGCGGGGTGGTTACAAGCCAAGAACATGAAGAACCGGAGCGGGAGCTACCATTGATGGACATGACGAACAACGACAAGGTGGATCGGGACAAAGGTTAGGGAGGAACTGAGGTCCAAAATGGTCAAGGAAGCCGGGTGCAGTCATAGTGCATGATGAGGCATGTGGTGCGCCAAGTGACTTGGCCCCGTTTGCAAGTGAGTCCCAACTAGGATTTGTTATTTCTTTGCTCATTATTTTATTAGAAAAAACATAAGAGACTGACATATAGGGCCATGGTCCACATGGGTGTGGCTCATGTAGTAGGCCACGGGGCCGTGGGCCTACATGTCAGTAGCTGCGGTCTACGATCAAAATCTATACCAGTTTTAAGTGGCGGGTCCTACATGTCATACATACACTCATATATCAATTTAGCCCCTAATTATATTTTCTAATTACCATGGGCCCACGTGTCATACTAATTCTAATCCATACTTAGCACTAACTAATTACCATGTTAACTTAATCTAATTACCATGGGTCCACATGTCAAAGCTATTGTCCTCTTGCTCCTGTCAAAACATAAGAATAGGGAGGGAGGCCATTGCTGGCTTGGATCAAGCTCAGCGCCAACGACGAGAACTGTGGTGACGACTAGACAAATGGAATGTGGGGAACATAACGACCCTAACGGCTACGACGGTGCAGTGGAAGATGCACTGAGGAGGCAGATCCATGGAAAGGGCGGCAGCGGTGGTGGCACTGTGCACGACGGTGAGCTCAAATTGCTACTCAAACCTCAGAATAAAACAGGGCTTGAGCATCTACACAACAAGGCGATCCTATCCCTGCTGTCGGTGCTCCAGATGGTGCAATGTGTCACGATTAGCTAGACTAACGGGTTTGTAATATGCTGGAACGCGTGGGAATAGATGGGCTCATGTGGGGTCAAAGTAAGGAAGGAGATCGAGTGTAGCGGCGGGTGCGCATGGTGACGAGGACGAAGTCGTTCCGAAGGTGAGAATAAGAGGAGGTCGAGACGGCCACAATGCGCATGAAATCGAAGGTAGAGGCTTACCCCAATGGTCAAGATCGACGGATGAACCGGCCACTGGAGATGGAGAAGACGACTCGCGCGTATGAATCCCTCTCCACCTGGGGCAGAGAAGAGTGGCAAGGTTGGGGAAATGCAGAGGAGGAGCGGCCAAGTGTTTTGACGCGCTCAGTTGGAGCTTAAATAGAGAGTTGAGGGAAGGAGGGAAGGAGGGGAAGGAGGTCGGCAAGGCGTGGACTTGGGCGTGAGATCTCATCAGCGGTGCATGAACTCTGCTTAATGGGATGACTCCGATTTGACAAAGGTTGCGATGCTTGCTACAGGGGTTGAGGCAAAGGGATTGACACCGCGACTGCTCTGACCCACGCGGCACGCGTGCGTACGGGCGTAGAGGCAAACGAGAGAGGGAGAGAGAGAGATGGTGTGAGGAGGAAGAGAAACAATGCGTCCCTATCTCCTTTGGCTTGACAGGTGGGATTGGGGTCTGCTCATCAGTGAGCGCGAGAGAAGTAGGGAGTTTGGCTAGCTACTGTTGGGACTCGATTGGCTCGTGGGCCATGAGAGGGAGAGGAGGAAGAGAAGAGAGAGGGCGGCGGCGTGGGCCGGTCCGGCTAGGGAGGGAAAAGGAGTAGAAAGAAAGAGAGGGGGAGACAGGCCAACAGTTGGGTTGCGGTCCATGTGAGGGATACAGAAGGAAAAAGGATCTAAAAATTAATTGCTTTGCCAAATTTGGGTTTGGGTTTGAATTTTTAGGGGGGGGGGGTGGTGGTTTGCAATACAAGGTTTTTAAACATTTTCGGTTTGCACATAATTTATTTATAATCCTTTGTAAACTCGGTTTCAAAGTCAAGGGGATTGTTTAAAATTTGAATTTCTAAGCAAATATTTTTAGAATTTTTTATGTGCAAATAAAAGTTTTTGGAACTCATGAAAATTACACACCTTTAAATTGGAGCAAAAATCAGGATGTTACACGTGTACAATTTCCGTAGCTCCCAAAAAGTCCAACTAAAGTCTAAAGGCCCTCTCCACTTACTGATCTTAATTTATCAGCAAGCGGCCAATTGCTGAGGCCAAGCTTGTAAAGTCCATGAATACGCAAATTACTCCATGCTTCTTTTCCAGCATGAAGTGACACGAGCTTGGCAATGGATCGAAAAGACAAGCACTAGGGTTTGAGTTTTTTTTCATAAATAGTAATGTTGGGGCCGTTTTTATTTATTTATACAAAAGTAGTCTTTCTCGCGCTGTATTATAAAAAATAGCACTGCGAACGTGTCAGCGGTCGACACGTATCCAAAACCGTGCATTCGGCACCCGGATTCAACCTCCACCACATGTCTGGCTCACGGACTATCCTCCTCCCGCCACGTGGTGGTCATTGCTCGCCCCTATGAGCGAAATCAGTGCGGCCTTAGCCCGGATTTTATCTGCTCCCGACAAGTGGCTCCACTGCTTTGTCCGTGCACTAAGCGCCCCAATGAGCAAAATCAGTGCGGCCCTAGCCCGGATTTCATCCGCTCCCGACACGTGGCTCCACCGGTCGTCCCTAGCCCAAACAAGGGCTTGTCTGTGTGTCACTAGCCCGGACGCGGCCTCTTCGTTTACAGTCTAGGACTACACGACAACAATGTATTAGGAAGTATTTTTACCGGTTGTTTACCTTCTGCATTCTGCAGTGTGAATGTTTCATTGTTTTAAACTGTTTTTTTAAGTCTATTAGACACTAGTTTTATGATCTTTGATGGAATGCATTAAATTTTTCAACCATTTGCTTGTGTGTGGGTCACTAATAATAATAAAGACGCAGTGTTACAATCATGAATATCGTTCTGCAGGCCTTCTGCTACTATGCCAACTGTTAGCATGTCAATCACGGCTGCATGTTCCTATATTTGTGCATACAGTTTGCACAGCTATACATGCTATAGTTAGGTTCCCTTTTATCTCCAATCTCATGTAATTAAGGATCTCTAATGATCTCCTTCCTTTGTACATGTAACACTATATATTGTCAAGCAATACAAGGAGATAATCAAGTGGCCAATCATATCTTTCTACATGGTATCAGACGCAAAAACGATCTAACTCTATCCCACCCTCCTCACCGCAGCTCTCCCACGCCACCGCCAAAAACGATCTAACTCTATCCCACCCTCCTCACCGCAGCTCTCCCACGCCACCGCCGCCATAAGTCTGCCGAACACCCCCCTCCCCCATGGCAACTACACCATGGGAACCCTCACTTCCCAAACGCTGGGTGTCCTCAGCTCCGGCACCAACGGCTCTTCTTCCTCGGCGACGTTCCCTCCTTTCTCATCCAGAGTGTCAACATCCGGAGCCATGTTCCGATCACTCTAGATCTCAAGGAGTCAAACTACTCTACCTGGAGTCAGCTGTTCACCGTCGTGCTCGGCAAGTTCGACTTGCTCTCCCACATTTGTGACGGTGCGCCACCTGCCGACGATCCCACATGGTCCCTTGACGACTGTAGCATCGTCTCGTGGTTCTACACCACAGTTTCATCGGAGATCCTCGCCTTCGTCCTCACCCCAACGACACGGTGCACTCCGTCTGGCAACGCATCTTGGGCATGTTCAACAACAACAAATGAACACGCTCCATGTACATCGACTCTGATTTTCGCCGCTAATGCCAGGGTGACTTGTCCATCATCGACTACTGCACGCGGCTGAAGAATTTCTCTGACCAGCTTCGTGACGTCGACACACCCATCGCCGACGACACACTAGTCCTCAACCTCATCCGCGGCCTACACCCGCGGTACCACAACACGGCCTCCATCCTCCTAGCATGGGCTTTGTTCCCCTCATTCATGGAGGCACGTTCTCACCTGCTGCTTGAAGAAAACCGCTTTGCTGAGACATCCAAGATGATGACCACACTACTACACAAAAGCTCATCACAGACGGTTCTAAACCATCATCACAGACGGTTTTTGAACCGTCTGAATTTTTGTGTCACGGTTTTTGAACCGTTTGTGAAAAAGGCTATCACAGACGGTTCTATTCACAAACCGTCTGTGAAAACAGATTATCACAGACGGTTCTATTCACGAACCGTCTGTGATAGTATATTTTCACAAACGATTCTAAACAAGAACCGTCTGTGATAAGCGTCTCATCACAGACGGTTCTAACCACGAACCGTCCGTGATGAGTATCTCATCACAGACGGTTTGTGTATATAACCGTCTGTGATTTTAGGGTTTACCATGGTTTGGACCCTAAACCATGGTAAAAATCCAAGCCATGGTAAATTCGCAGAGTAAGGAAAATTTCAAACCATGGTAAAACCCTAAAATCACAGACGGTTTTATACACAAACCGTCTGTGATGAGATACTCATCAAAGACGATTTGTGGTTAGAGCCGTCTGTGATATTCTTAGTATCACAGACGGTTCGTGATTAGAACCGTCTGTAATGAGACGTTTTCTATAACCTATTTTGTAGTAGTACCACCACAGCCCTATGGTCTCTTGCCGTGCCCTTTCCAGGTGCGCCATGGCCCGACTTGCCCCTGTCTCCGCAGCCTCAACACGGTGTGTCCTGACTCCTGACCCGTCAAGACCCCAACTCTGGCTAGTGCATTCTGGTCGCACGTGGCCGCGCCTAGTGCAACCTGCAGGTCCGATGCAACCGCCCCTGGGTGTCCCCCTCCCTCCGGTGGCTCATTCTCATCAAAGTCGGGCGACAAGAAGGGCACAGGTAAGAAGAAATACCCGTTCAACCCTTGGACCGGCGAGTTCCACGGGTGGAACAACGCTGCGTGTCCCAAGGGTGCCACTCCAGGTGCCCCATGGCGTGCGCCCGGGCCGGCGCCAGGTGTCATTGCCTCCCGTCCGCCCGTCGGCCAGCCGCATCTACAACAGCAGATGTATCGACTGGCCGCGTAGGCGTACAATGCTTCCGTCGGCGATGCTACTGGCAGAATGTTTTGCCGATACGGCCGATTTTCACACCGTATTAGCAGTTTTAACCACCGCGCGCACGTATTTGCAAAGTGGCCGGGTGGCGCGCAGTCGGCGTAGCATGCGCGTCCGCCACCACGCCTTGCCACCATGGCGGCGCCGTGCGGCGCTACGGCCGCCACGCTGGGCTTGCTGCGCGCGCCGGCAGCATTCCGCGTTGCCATGTGCATGGCGCAGTCGGCGCGTCGGCCGCCACGCTGGCGCCCGCGCCTCTCGCCCATTGGATTTTATAATTTTCAATTTTTTTTTATAATTTTCATTTTTTATTTTTTTTCAGGAATTTTAAATTATAAAAAAAATGGAGCCATGTGTTGATTGTAGAAAGAATTGAAGCAGGCCCTCCTGCATTTGTCAAAACTTTCCACCGAAAGAATAGAAGCAGGCCCTCTCTCTCACCCGCTACACCCGCCACGCATCCGAACTGTTGTACGGAGAATTAAAAAACGTTGGGGTGGCCATCTTTCCCACCATCCATCCTCCCTCCTCCGCACATCTGTCGCCCCATCCAGGAATTCCGGCGCCAATGCTTACGGAATTCCCGGCGCCAAGGCCGCGACTCCTCCTCCACTCGGCTATAAATCTGGGACCGGACGGCACTCGCTCTTCGGTCATATCAATTGCGTTTCGATTCTCGTTCTTGCGCTCGTCGCTGAGAACTCAGAGAACGTAACATAATTAATTTTATTGGGAGGTAACTGTTTTCTCGCTTCTCGTCACTCGCCCTTGATTTATGACTTCCTCCGAATGGTGATTTATTACTTCCTCCGAAGGGTGATTTATTACTTCCTCGGAAGGGTGATTAATTACTTCCTCAGAAGGGCAGGTAATTTGTGTTATGCTTTTGCCGTTATTACCGTAGTCGTAATTAGTTAGTATTTGTTAGCTAGTCGTAATTAGATAGTTTAGGGGTAATTAATTAGTAGTAATTAGTTAGTCGACTAGTAATGAATTAGTTTAGTGCTAATTAATTAGTCGTAATTAGTTTAGTAGTCATCGTTCTGACATATGAAGTAAGTGGAAATAAAATCTTGGTATTTTTAGTGGTAATTAATGAACCGTAATTAGTTAGTTTAGAGATAGCTAATTAGTAAGTAATTAGTTAGTTCACTAGTAATAAATTAGTTTAGTGCTAATTAATTAGTCGTAATTAGTTTAGTACTCATCGTTCTGACATATCAAGTAAGTGGAAATAAATCTTGGTATTTTGTAGTGGTAATTAATCAACCGTAATTAGTTAGTTTAGAGATAGTTAATTAGTCGTAATTAGTTAGTTCAGTAGTAATGAATTAGTTTAGTGCTAATTAATTAGTCGTAATTATTTAGTGGTTGTTGTGGGTTTAGGTATTTTCGAACATGCAAGACTTGATTGTGTTTTACTGGCGATGGGCTTGTACGAGCGGACACGATGGGTTGGACTGTCGAGATGCCGGTACAAGGTGGTCCGGCGGAGGGCTCCACGCGATGAATATTCACGAGTGCGGCTGCATCCGGAGGAGTTCCTCACGGAGCCAGGGCGAAGAAAGTTATGATTGAGGCGATCACCGCACCAATTATGTGTGGGAGCTCGTAAAGGTGGATGGAAGCATAGCATGGAGGCGATACATGGAGATTGTCTCCCGGCCCGAGGCGACCATTCACGGAAGCCTATGGTGTACGTCAATTTCGTACATAGGGCGTCGGAAACCACGATGATGCCGAGGCTGTACAAGCGGGCAAGCGCGGCAGAACTGAAGATGGCAAGACGAATGTCTTTGCCTCGGAGGAAGAATCCGTGCCTAATTTTGAGCCAAATGAGGCGGAAACATGGTGGTCGGCCCGCATCGACCGCCACAGTATCTCACCGGACGAGACTCTCGGGTTGGAGTCAAGCGAGGACACCGACCCAAGCTCGGATGGTGCAAGCGAGGACGCACACGGCCGGTGGTCCTTACGTGGCATCGAGACTTGATGATATCGCGGTGCGTTCGCTCGTACTGCCGCAAGAAGAAGGCTCAATGGGGGTTTGAAGCCGACACCCTCTTAGTTGGGCAGCGCTTCCCGAACAAGGTGGCCGTGCAACAAGCTATAGCACGGTACGCTTTGTCCATCAGCCGTGTGTACCGAAAGTGCACCGGTCCAACCAGTGGAAGTACTGCGATGAAGTGCATAGTAGAAGGCTGCCTGGCAAGGTCGGCGCTCTCGAGCAAAGATCTTTGGCTCGGTCTTCACGGTCAAGGAGCCGATCGACCACACTGCGAGCTCAACGAGCCTGCGGCGACATCGGGCGTGACTTCGCATATGTTGCAAACCTCATCACGCACCTAGTTGAGGCGGACGTGTCTATCTCCCCCAAGCTGATGATGTCGGAAGTCGTCAATCAGGTTGGCTATCCAGTTAGCTACAGCAAGGTTCGACGAGCCAAGCAGAAAGTCATCGAGACTATGTACGGGACATACGAAGAGGCGTACAACCTTGTGCCGAGATTGCTTCACCAGATTGCCGGATCAAACCCCGGCACGTACATAAACAAGTTGGACCGTGAAGATGCTGAAAAAGGGCCCAACCACTTCATACTGGATAGGGTGTTCTGGGCTTTCGCTCAGGCCATCAGGGGCTTCAAGTTCTGCCGTCCCGTGCTAACGATGGATGGCACTTTTCTCACTGGGAAGTACAAGGGCACCATCCTCACCGCGGTGGCGGCGATGCGAATGACCAACTTCTCCGGTTGCATTTGCCATTGTCGAGGCGAGAACACATCCGGTGGTGTGGTTCTTGGAGAACATGAAGAGGGCCGTGGTGGGAGACCAAGCCAACGTCGCCTAGTCCGCGAGCGGCAATCTTTGGGTTGTTGGCGGCCATCAACGACATGCGGCGTGGGATGGATCCATCTCACCGGTGGAGCGACGTGCAATCCGGTGGTGCATGAGGCATCTTGCATCTAACTTGTTCACGCGGTTCCGCGATCGGGAACTCATGAAGGCGTTCAAGGCATTGTGTATGCGAGAACCGGCGACGGAAGTTTGAGTCTATTTGGAGAGACCTTGAACAGGACTACGAGACATACAAGGAGTCCACTCCGGAGAGGAGCAACCTAGTAGCGCCATAACCTTCTCCCGGTGGATTAACGACCACGCTCTGAATTGGAGAAATGGTCCCTCCTCTATGACCACAGACGGTGCGAGTGCGGCGTTATGGCGACCAACATGTCCGAGGTCTACAATAGCGTCCTGAAAGGTGTGCGCGGGCTCCCTATCACTGCGGTTGTCCAGGAGATATGGACTCGCACCGTTGGTTATTTCGTGAATAGAGCCACCACAGCCAAGCGACAGATGGACGAAGGCAAGCAGTGGTCCGAGAACATGCGAGACACATGGATCGGAAGATGGAGAAGGCCCGAATGCACGACATTCGGGTGATCGACGGACCTCGGTAAAGTACGAGATCAAGCTTCGACAGAAATACGTCAATAGTCATGCTAGGGGGGGAAGAAAACAGGCATGCACCTTGGGTGATGTGGCGATATGCACCTGCAACAAGCCAAAGCTCTTCCACAAACCATGCTCACACGTGTACAAGGCATGTGCGCAAATGCGGCAGATGGCTACACCATACATCTCTGAGTACTACGACATGCAGCACCTATTCGGTACATGGAGCGGAGAGTTTCACTCGTATGGTTTGGAAATGAACTACAAGGATCTTTGGCCCGACATGGTGCAATCGGGTCCCAACGAGGACTTGAAGAGAATAGGGAAGGGCGACGGCGGACGCGGCGCTCCGGAATGACATGGATGCTAGTCAACGTACGGTATTAGCCGCACGAGTGAAGTGCGGGATATGCAAGACCCCGGGCACTCAATGAAGGATTGTCCCCATGAGACCTAGTTCGTCCGGTCGTCATTCAGTGTCGTAATTTAAAGTTTTTCTGTCTTGCTTGTTATGTACAGCGCAAAATTATACGAGACCCGGCTATGGACTCTTCGGCAAACTTCTACAAGAGGATGTTGCAGAAGCACAACTGGCTTGCGCAGAAGAGGAAGCAACTAAAATACCCGGATTTTTCAATGAAAGATGCTCCAGTGCCACCACGTTTGCCTGTCCCGAAGTGTGTGTGTGGTGAACCGGCAGAGATCATTCAGTCCACACACCCAGACACGGCCGCCTGGGCGTACTACATGTGCGGCCACTACATGGTAAGCGTTTCTTTCGCGCGCATCGATTTTCCTCCCAACGTTGAATTCCTTCAATTTTTAACTTCATCCCCACGTAATGCAGCCCGAGATGCGCTGCCACTTCTTCCAGTGGATTGACGGCCCGGAGATGTACGACAGGGCATTCATCCAGCAGGAGTACATGCTAAACTACTCGGTGCGGGCCGAGAACTTCTCACGGTGGAAACCTTACGTACCAGATGAGGAGGCACGAAGGACCCGATAAACCCCGGCGTAATCCATATCGGCGACAAGGGAAAGGCTCATGCAAGCGTCGATTATGAAGAAATTACATCCTTCTTATGATTTTCACTATACGGTGTACTTACATCATGCAAACGCGAACATGGGCGACTTCGACACACCACCGGCGTGGACATTCCGTAACAAGGGCAAGGAAAGGCTCATGAGGTGAGCCCGGCCGCCACAGCGTATCCAGTCGCCCGGGCGTCATCCGTATCCACAATGTCAGTTATGAAGAAATTACATCCTTCTTATGATTTTCACTATACGGTGCACTTACATCATGCAAACGCAGGACATGGGCGACTTGAGACACCACCGGCGTGGGCGGTCCGTGACAAGGGCAAGGAAAGGCTCATGCGGCCGAGCCCGATCGCCATAAAGATATCCGGTCGTCCGGGAGCAATCTACATGGACGGCGTGAGTTATGAAGAATTGACATTCTTATTACGTTTTGTCTTGTCGATGTACTTACATTATACAATCGCAGGTGCAGACGACTTGACATACCGGCCCGACGTGGAGAGTCAGCGATAAGGGAAGGCTCCTTCGACCGAGACCCACCGACGTCGAGACAAGGCTCCCTTGCTATGGCGCCGCGGAGACAAGTAGCACACATCGTTAAATAGTAGCTACCCACATGTTGTACGGCATCTTCATAATCGCAACAAGCCCGTCTCCGAATTTTAAATTATAGCAAATGAGGTAAAAAAATGAAAATTTTGTGTTTGACAAAGTGTATTTGATTATGTAATTTTGTATTATTTTATTTGTTAAGAATCTTTTGATATAACTTTGCTTTAAATCTGAGATCAATTAATGTACTTCATACAAAGGAGGTCTCGGAGGCCACGAGAGGTCTCGAAGGTTTAATGGAGTGGAATCATTATACAAAAGTTTGTACGTTTATTGATTAATCTGAACAAGACACTCATACAAAATAGCGATAACAAGCATGTAGTACAATGAAAATCACATAACACGTGATACTATACGGCTCACTCGTCGAGCCACTACTCTCTCCTCGCTGGCGAGTGCGTCGCGTCTGCGCCTTGTTTTGCGCCGAGCATGACCCGTGGAATCGTCCACCGCTCTCGGAGAACGCGTGTCGGTTCGGAGGGGTACGGAGACCGTTGAGGCGGAGGTGGACGATGGATCGAGTGCAGGCGAGTCCGGTAGGCGTACATGTCGTCGTGATGAGGCGTGCCGACACGGGGACACAGAAGAATTCATCCACGACGGAGTCTAGAAAACCACTGGGGTACGATTCCTGCAACTCGGTTGCGCGGATGAACTCGCTTGAGTATACCGTGGGGCACCGAACCCGGAGGACATCGCTCTTGAGCGTCACGAGGCGGCGAACCCGGAGGAGCTCGCCTCGCGCGACGCTAAAACCCCAGGCGCCATTGTCCTTGCCACGGCGTCGTGTCTTGCTCCCTAGTAGGAGTTGGGAGGCCGTATCGTCGTCATCGGTCGATGTGAATCGCCGTCACCCTGTGGGTCAAGGTCGCAAGACGAAACGATGTTAGTACAAATGAACACTCGGATGTAAACTAAGAACCTCGTACCTCCGGATGTGCAAAGGCGAGATAACAGAGGCGGCGGTATGTCTGCGGTCGGACGGCGAAGTGATTCATCCCGACGGACCTACGGCGAGAAAACGACATGATGTTAGCGAGCGTAAGGCATAATTACAAAACTTAATGTAAATTTGTACATAGCGACTTACTGCGGCGGCGACCGCCCGCAGATGACCGACGAGGAACGCTACGACGCTCACGGACTCGCTAGGTCGTGGTGACCTAGCGGGTGAGCACGCCCCCACTTCGTGCCGATCGCGCAAGACGTCGTCCCTCGAGCGACCACACTCAAGTTCTTTATTATCTTCTTCATCTCCGCCGAGATGTGCTTCAAAACTTTTTATATACCGCGGGGTTCTATCGAAATTTGAGTTGGGCCTCGTCCATTGCGCTCGGGCCGCGCCGCATCGCCTTCGAATCGTAGTGACATATATAACGAGTTCATTAACAAAAATACGAATATCGTCAACAAAGCTGCGAACCGAGGTTGTAAGTGTCGCACGGTGTCGTCATGTCTTGAAGCGCTTGTGACGATTAAATGACGCGGCGGGGCTCTCTTGGTGCGTCGAAATGTCATCTCCTCCGGCGCTCGGAGGAGGAATGGTGAGTCTTGCGCGTTCGTGGCATGTACCACTCCATGTACGCAGCGTGCACGACTCGAGGTCATATGGGCGCTTACTCATGCCATACATCCACGTGCATCCTGTTAATCCATGTCGCAATCCATCGTGCTTGGTGCATTTGCGACCCAAAATATGCCCACCCGACCTCGATTGCTGCATTGATTAAAAGATTAATGTTACAAAAGAAGACGTAAGGCGCAAAAATTACTTGGATGAAATTTGACTCACAGGTGTACAACTCGCTCCAGGGACCTGCCGTTCGGGGGGGGCACGAGCTGGTACCGACAAAACTGTCGCATTACGCGCTGCGACGCGTAAGGCTCCACCATATGTGAGAGCACCAGGTGGCAGGTCGTCGTCCACAATAATCGATCCTCGGCGCATTGCGCAGACGGCCGTCTTGGCGCAACCGCGGCGAAAATCAGCATGCCATGGACACGGATGATGTCGCTCGTGCAATAACTCGAACTCGTTGTGGTACAACGAGTAGCACCTCGCCGGTCTTTGTTGGCCCGGCGTAGACGACGGGCGGCAGTCCACCGTAAGCCCATGGTGGGCGCGTCTATGTGGTCATGTGGGAGAGGGTACGGGTGCGCCGCTGTCTCAATGGTCGGCCGCCCAACAGGGAAGTGCTCCCAACTCCACAGCTGCAGGAGCACGTAGCACACGGCAGTTGCTACCGGTATTGCCACGCATGGCGTCACACAACCCTCGGTATGTAGCGCAAAGGCGGTGATCCCGGTATCTTGCGGCATTGGCTCGACCCGCGTCAACCAAAGACTTCGGCGACGCGGATGAAGTCGGGTTCAAAAATCGCCCTTTGTGGTTGGAAACAGGACCCAACCAAAGAGCTGGAGAAGGTAAGCAACGAGATGCGTCCTAACGACGTCCTCAGGTGCACCCTGCGGGCATTCGCTGAACGCTGAACTGCCTCAGCCAAGCCCGAGGGACGCCACGTGCACCCTCCGGCAGAGGTTGGCCAAACGGCTTCGGCGACCTTCGATCCGCTCTCGGAGGGGCGGAACAAGCGACACACCGGATCGGAGACCGATCAAGAACGAGGCGTCTGTAGGGTGATCGTCATCTCACCCCACCGAAAATGGAAGGTGTGCGTCTCGGGCCTCCACCGGTCCACAAGTGCGGACAACAGGCTGCCGTCTAGGGTGAACCCACGTTGGAAGGACACCATCCTCGCAAAGGGCAACAAGCCCGTCTCCCGGAGGATCGGGACGTAACGATCGTCTACCGCCCACCAGTCCCTCCCGCCGAAGCGCCCGAGCGGAGGGCCATCCACCCATGGTGAGCCACGGCTTGCACCGGTGGTTCTCATCGAGAATTGTTCTAGTAGCTCCGGTAGAGACATGACTAGCAAAACATACATAGCGAACATTACTGACAATGTGGCTAATTAAACATAGAAGAATGTAGCTAAATTAAATATTACGATAAACCTACTGCGAACGGCGGCGGCGGTTAATAACGTTGAAATATAATCGAGAGAGCAAGCGCATGAAAAGAAAAGAATGGGCGAGGAGCGAGCGAGTGGTGCGATATGAACTTAGCGGAAGAGCGAGCGGCGGCGGCGATCGAAATGAAATCGCGCGGTCGCTCTCTCCAATATATATGCACTGCAATCATCAAAGTGAATCATTTCATATCCACTGCAATCATCAAAGAGAGTCACGAGATAACATTTCATCCAAACTTTCGGTGCAAAGTTAAACCACATGCATGAACCGAAGCATTACAATCAACACTTGGCAGCAAGTGCCTGCAAGGGCCACAATACAATCTCCAGCAAATGAGCACATGTCACAGATATCATAATGACCATATGACCTAGCGGGCGCGTGCATATGAAGTACATTAATTGATCTGTACGAAAGCAAAGTTATATCAAAAGATTCTTAACAAATAAAATAATACAAAAATTACATAATCAAATACACTTTGTCAGAATGCTACACAAAAATTTTCATTTTTTTTGACCTCATTTGCTATAATTTAAAATTCCTGAAAAAAAATAAAAAATCCTAACTAACCCTAAACTTATTCTAACCCTAAACTAACTAATTGGCTGGCGTGGCGGCCGGCGCGCGCCGCGGGCGCGCCCGCGGCGACGTGTCTTTTGCAAATACGTGGGCACAGTGGTTAAAACTACTAATACATTATGAAAATCGGCCGTATCGACAAAAAATTCCTACTGGCATGGCACCGGTGCAATCCTCCGCATCAACCTGGGACCAGGCTGGTGTTCTCAAGGCGCTGGACAACATGTCTGTACAGTCAACTCAGCCCGACGGGGACTGGTTTCTGGACACCGGGACAACGTCCCACACGTCCGCCAATGGTGGTAATCTCCCCTCTTTCTCCTTTTGATTCTAACTCTCGTGTCACCTTTGGTAATGGATCCGGTCTTCCCATTACTCGTACCGGTCATACATCCATCTCCACAGCAACCACTCCACCCCATCTTTCGAATATCTTAGTCACACCCAATCTTATTAAAAAAATCTGATTTCCGTTCGTTCCCTAACCTATGATAATTCTATGTCGATAGAGTTTGACCCTCTCAGTTTTTATGTCAAGGACCTGCGTACCAAAACAGAGATCCTGTGTTGTGACAGTCCATGTGATCTCTACCCCCTCTCCACAAATAAATCCACAGCCACCGTGCTTCATGCCACCGAACACTCCGTCGAGCTTTGGCATGCACCTGTCTCTCGGACACCCCGGCCGCGAAGCTTTAGCGCACTCTTTACCTTCCTCTTTGCATTGTAATAAATCTGCAAGTCTTTGTCACGCTTGCCAACTAGGGAAACATGTTCGTCTTCCCTTTTCTAGTTCTACCTCGGTTACACATCTTCCTTTTGAATTTATTCACTGTGATGTATGTACCTCACCTGTTTTGAGCAACTTCGGTTATCAATACTATTTGATTATAGTGGATGATTTCTCTTATTTCATGTGGACTTTTCCATTATGGCTGAAATCCGTTGTGTTTAACACATAGTCTCCTTTTATGCCTAATGTGCACACGGTTGAACCTTTCCATTACATCCATTCAAACAGACAATGGTAGAGAGTTTGATAACAACGTCGTGCATCATTTTCTCTACTCATATGGCATAGTCTTTCGTCTTTCGTGTCCATACACATCCTTTCTACACCAACACTTTTTTCGGTCGGGCTACCGACGCACCTTATCCGGGCTAGCCCTTGTTCGGGCCAGGGGCAATCGGTGTAGCCACGTGTCGGGGGCGGAAGAAATCTGGGCTAGGGGCGCACTGATTTCGCGTGTTCGGTTGCATTGACGTGCTCAATGCACGGACAAAGCTTGTCCAGGCTAGGGGCGAGCGGGGGCGACCATGTTGCGGGAGGAGGATGGTCCGGGCACCATATATACGGTGAAGGTTGAATGCGGGGGCGGATGCACGGTTTTGGACACGTGTGGGCCACTGACACGTCCGTAGTGTCATTTTTCACAATATGACGCGAGAGGAACTACTTTTGAAAAAAAAAGACCCTAACATTTCCATTTAAGCTAAAAACTCCTAGGGTGTCGTCTGCATTACGTACATACATGCATGCACGTCCTCTGTCGCTAGCTGCCGCATACACGCTTGGGTCCCCATCTCATGTTGTCGGTGTGAATCACCTCTGGAAAAGTACGTACAAATTGAGGCTAGCTTGGGTAGAAAACATGTACAAAATCGTATCTATGAGTAGTCATTGGCCACTGGGCTATCGAACTAATGCTACAGAGAGATCTCAAAAAAATAAAAATGCTATAGAGAGCTGTACAGGCTATGCTGCATTCAGGTCAGAAACAAAGATACATATGCGATAGCAAGACATGGTCTGATATGAACTCAAGTTTCTGCGGAGCGCATGCGTGCGGTGTTGATCGTGCCCGGTGTCATTACTTCCCGCTCCAGTTCATGATAAAAGGCGATTTATGATGATTGGACGAAGCGTCGGTTTGGTAGCGCTTGTCTGATTCTACTGCTAGCTAGCTAGCTAGCTGCATCGGCCATGGATCGATCAGCTTCTCGTGTAAATCTATAGAAATCATCACTTCATCAGTGATCGATGGCAATCTTTTACCGCAGCGCACACCTCACCGTCTGTCTATATATGTATTCATATTTTTTAAACGAATATGAATATGAATTTGAATATTATCGAATACGAATATGAATCGAATGTTGTAACAAATATGAATCGAATAGCTACTCAATTCGGTCGGATTCGGATAATCTCATAACTTACGTAATTACAAGATATTTACGATACTTTATCCTCGTATATAGCATACTTAATCATTCTAGCTAGTTTATCTATTTCACCTAAAAACATGAATTCATATTAAACTAAAAATACAAATCCAACCAATTAGCCATACGGCAATAAACTATGTATATTATTTTATCGAATTTGAATACGGATATGTATACGAATAGTGCGGATAAAATAACATTTCGGATGGCACAAGTTTATACGATATTTATTTCTATATTTTTTTATGCGAATACGAATACAAATAGGGAGAAATTGTTAATCGAATGAGAAAATATAAACTATATTGTTACCAACCGAATTTTAGATGTCAAATAAAATGGATAATTCGGATTTATTGACACCCCTAGCTGCAGCCCATACCTCACCACTTGTACACAATATTCGATTCTGTACAATTGTTCAGTCCACCATGGATTCATGTTGTCAACTCTTCACAAAAGCAAAGTAAAAGAAGTGCTCTTTCTGTCACTCTCATGGAGGCTAGCTAGCTGGCTCTACCTGCTGAGTTCTGAGGGCAGAACGAGAGAGAGCGGGAGAGCACACATGGTTTTTTTTTTCTTCCTAAATGGCAGTGTTCGGCCGGTATTAGTAAATATGGCTCTTGTTGTGGCGTATCGTAAAAAATAGCAGAACGGATGTGCCTCATACCGCCACGTGTCCACCGCTCACCCTAGCCCGGATAGGGTTTGTCCGTACGGTGCTTGCCCGAATGTGCCAAAATCCATGTGCCCTAGCCCGATTGCTTCTTTGCCCGACATGTGTCTCGTCCGCTCTCCCTTGACCAGACAAAACCCCTCCGTAGGCCCCCAGCCCAAACGTGGCACCGCCGGATGGCCAGTGCCTGGACAAGCGTTGGCCGCACGCGTGTCGCCCGGACTGTGTGCCCCGGATGCGCACTGGACACATGCGTGTCGGTCGGACAGCGGGCGCTGCCGCATGCCCATGGCCTGGATACGGCCGATCGCGCGCATGTCCCTCGTCCGGGCCTCCCTACCCCGGACGAGCCACCACGAGCCCCTTTCCTACGCGCCAAAGGCGCTTTATTCCATGTCGCCCGTCCATCGTTGTCTTGACTGTGTATGCATGCAAACCGCGCGGGAGGGAATTCGAATCCTCCCGTCGCTTCGCGGTCGGTCGCGATTAGCGTTGGGCGGCTATAAATCCACAAAATCTCATCCTCGCTCGCCGCTCGCTCACTCACTCTGTCGATTTCATTTTTGCATACGATTAAGGATTGTTTATAGCCGTCATTAGTAGTCCTATTAGCATGTAATTTTTCCTCATTCGTATTATATTTATTAATTGTGTAGTTAGTTAATTAGTCGTAGTTAATTAGTTGTTCTTATTTAGGCATAATTAATTTAGTCATTTTCATTTTTCATAATTAAATTTGTGTTAATTAATTAGTTGTAATTTATTATGTCGTAGTTAAATTAATCTTGCGTAATTATTAGTGGTATAGTTAATTAGTTACAAATTAATTAGTTAGTGTTAGTTAATTAAATAGTCATAATTAAATAGTTGTACTTAATTAAGTCTTAATCAATTAGTCATCATTAATTAGTCAGAGTTAATTTAGTCATAGTTAATCAGTCATAATTAATTTAGTGCCCTTATTAAGTCGTAATTAATTTAGTGGCCATATTACATCGTAATTATTTATTTGTAATGAGTTGTAATTAATTTAGTGCTATTTAATTCATCGTAATTAATTTAGTCCTGAATAATATAGTTGTAATTATTAAGCCCTAATTGTTTATTTGTAATTTATTTATGGCAATTAATTAGTCCTAAATATTTTAGTGGTATTGAATTACTCGTATTAATTTAGTTGCGACTAATTTAGTCGTACTTAATTACTCAAAATTATTTTGTCAGAATTAATTAAGTATTAATTAATTGGTCCTATAAATTAGTCGCAATTAATTTGGTCATAGTTAATTAGTGTATATTAATTTGTTGTCTGTATTCAGTCGTAATTTTTTATTCTCTAGTAATTCATTATCATTATTAATTTATTAATTAATAATTTGTGTCTTTCATCTCTTGCCAATCATACCTCTACCAGAGCTACTGGATCCCTTCTACGACGAGCATCACCGGGACGCGGATAGCCTTCCACCCCTTGTACTTCGGTCCGAAAGGCATTAGGAGCTCCATGCTCTTTACGTCCTAATTCTTTGGGATACGGGTTTGTTGCCTTTTTGAGGCTACTCTCGTTTGGATGCTACTTCACCCTGGACGATAATCTAATGTTGGCACTTGTCGATAGGTGGAGATTTGAGACACACACCTTCCACTTGTCGTGAATATTCATCGCATTGAGCCCCTTCGCCCGGACCACCTTGTATTGACATCTTGATAGGTCCAACCTATCGTGTTCGACCTGTACGAGACCGTTGCCATAAAATACTACCGAGCCTTGTATGTTCGAAATTACTAAAAGCTATAACAACCCGATTTACGATACACAATATAACAAATATGGTATGTAATTATCACTAATTACTAACAAATTATTTATGGCCACATAAATTCGACCACGATTTTTATAGCACACTAAATTAATTATGTCTAATTTAATTATGACTAGTTAATTATCACTAACTAATTGAGGCTTGAATAATAAATACTAATTAATTACCACTAATTAATAAGCACAAATTAATTACCGATACATTAGTTATGACTAATTCATTACCTTTTAGGGCATGGGCGTGATTACAACTAGTTGTAAGACTAATTAACTATGCGACAAATACAATTGGAAAAACTTACCTTCCATGTACGCGGACAATGCTTGTCCGATTTCGTATTTATAGCACCTTTGGGCGTGTGGTGGCGCCGTGTCTCGGTGGAGGTGCCTGCGGAGGGTGTTTTGTTTGGACGAGGGGTATACGAACAAGACACGTGTTTGGGGAGAAGCAACCGGGCTAGGGGTGTACGGATTTTGACGTGTCTAGGCTCGTATTGCACGGACAAATCATGTTTGGGCTAGGAGCGAGTGGTGGAGGACCTACGACGGCACGAGGTATGTCCATACTACTATTTTTGATAATACGCTACGAGAGGAGCCGTATTTACCAATACCGGTTAGAACTGTGCCATTTCGGTAATAAAAAAAAACTCGAGCACAGGCACACACATACGCGCGCACACGGTACCCTCTAGTGCTGAAATTTATCGGGCCTGACAAGCAACCCAACCAACTCCTTCCTGCTTCCCTCTCAAAAAAAAAAAAAAAAAAAAAAAAAACTCCTTCCTGCTTCGTCATCCGCACTTCACATGCTACAATGACATAGAGTGGAGACAGGAGCTTTGGATTAAAAAAAATCGAAGGACATGGACGGCCTAGCACTATATCAAGACTGTTTAGCACTGTAGCTTTGCAAGATATAAAAATCGAAGTGACTGATTTTGATCAAATGGTAAATGGTAGACATGTTACCCCGTCGCAAGATACCGTAGGACCTCTGCATTTGGTGCTTTACTGCATAGGATCCTCTCCCCGGAGAAGTGGCACTGATGCAGGTAGACCGTATACGTGCAGCTGCCTTCATTAAAAATTTGTCCGGTTTTCCTGTTCGTTTATGTCCATCTCATTCTCCATGCTTTTGCCTCAGCAACTTTTGAGACACCTTCGCTCTGACCAGATAAAGTCCAAAGCTCCGGCTTTTCCATCTTCTTCCCCATTTCACACTTTGCAAGATCCTTTTAAGCTCACCTTTCACTAGTCTGCTTGACACTTGAGCAAGCTCTCTCTCTCTCTCTCTCTCTCTCGGTTCCATGGCCTGATCTAGTGTTCCATGGACATTGGTCTAGCTCATTTCCTGCGTGCATGGCAAGAGATGGTCAGCTACTCTGTGGCCTCCTCCTCCTCGTCTTCATCCTGGAGATCCCATTGCTGCTCAGCTCTTGCTCGGTACACGCCGTCGTCGACGCGACAGCGGTGGCTGGCCGGCGCCTTCTTCAGGTGCCCGTGCAGCCGCAGTCCGTGAAGGTGAAGGTGAGGGGGAAGGTGACTGCGCATCCCCGGAGCATGGAGAGAAGAAGACGAAGAAGAAGCTCCATGTTCATGAACGTGAGCAAGCATCAGGTGCCCACCGGCGCCAACCCTGACTCCAACTAGCTTGCTATCAACGAACGTACCCTGAGTAGTCTAATTTCTGAATGATGTATCATGTACGTATGTCTTTTGTTAAGAGATAAGACCGATTTGCATACGATCTCTGCAAACGTGTACAGCAGATTGTTGTATTCACATCGGTCTATCTCCAGACTCTTGTAACCGATTCTGATTGTAATTCTCCTTATCTCTTTCCCTGTCGGTTGTAAAGTTCTGTTCACTATCCTCTGGTATTGTTTTTCACATGGTATCAGAGCCGACTCTTCATCTACATCATGTCGACCACAGGATCGCAAGTTTCAGCAAGTTCTGGCGCTACAATCTCGTCGATCGTCGGAGCCTTCGCTGCACCGTCGTTCGCCGCACCATCGTTCGGCCACTTGATTAACGCCAAGTTGAGCCAGGAGAACTACAAACGTCGCCCCGCCGATGATGATCACGAAGACCACGGCAGAAGGCGCGACACAGGACAGGAGATCAAAGAAGTACTGGCGCAGGCCTTGTTCATGACCTCTGCCGCCGAAGTCTGGCGAGCACTCGAAGGCATGTTCGTGTCACAATCGCGAGCAAGGATCACGCAAACTCAGATGCAGATGGCGGCTCTCAGGAAGAACGACATGACTGCTACCGATCACTTCAACAAGATGAAGTCGTTTGCGGACAACTTGGCTTCTGCAGGTTAACCTCTATGCGAGGAAGAAGTCATTTCCTATGTCCTAGCAGGCCTGGATGTAGAATACAATCCACTGGTGGTGGCGTCAATTACAGCCAGGGCTGACGCTTTCGGTCTTGGAGAGTTGTTTGCACAATTGCTTAGCTTTGAGATCAGATTGGATCAACAAAACTCCAGGACTCAGTTTTCAGGATCCTCGGTGAACATTGCTAATGGGGGAAATCGTGGTGGACGCGGCCGATCTCGTGGTCGCGGTGGTGGTCGTGACAATCGCAGTGATGGTGGACAAAGGAGCAGATGCTCACGACAACAATTTTAATTGCAATAATGAAAATAGACCAGTGTGTCAGGTATGTGGCAGTGAAAAAAATTTTGGTTTTAAATTTTTACCGGAGGAGACCGGTAAGGCCGGTTACCGGTGAAAATCGGAAATTTTGGCCGAAATTTTCAATTTTTTTTTAAATTTTCAAATTTTAAATAAAAAAAATCAATTTCGAACATAATTCATGCACATTCGATTTTTTTGAACAAATTTTATAAAAACCGAAATTTCGCCGGCGGTTTAAATTTCTACCGGTTACCGTCGGTAACACCGGTTATCGGCGGTTGTCGGGACCCAAAATTTCGATTCAGGACCCTCTGTGTTTAATGCACTAGCCCAGGATCACGCTAGTGCACACAGTGTTAACAAAGATGGAAATCGATCCATACAAGCGAATAGTAACATAAACGAATAACTTTGATTAATAAATAATGGTTTTGACCTTAAGGTCGAGTTACAATTACTGAGCCACGCAGGGCTAACAGAGAAAATAAACGACAGCGGAAACGAAAAAGATAGTGGCACCCCATCGATTCACCACAGGCAACCGACTGGGATCAAGACCTCACGATTAAGCACCTCCGATGTACTCGTCCTCGAATGCTGGTGAAGACTCCTCCTCTGCTTGATTCGTCAAAACAAGCGTGAGTACACACCGTACTCGCAAGCCACACCACAGAGATGCAAAATGTATATATGCGGCTTTTTACAAGGAAAGGCATTTTGTGGCTCTTTTGCATAAATGCAACCTTTGCAATTTAATACAATTAATAGATTGAAAACAGGTAAAACCAATAGACAATAATAATCTTAACAAGTTATTTCACAAAGACACACACTGACTGACGGTTTATTCACATAGCTAGATGATTTAATCACATAGCTCCCTTCCCACACGCTTTATGAAAACATCTACCCCTAGTGTGAAATCCCGAGCATTGTCCATGACCATGACGCGCTATTCGAATAGATTAAGTTACACTCTGCAGAGGTTTGTACACTTTACCCACAAGATACACTTAGTGTAGCTAACACTAAGCATAACAAAGCAATTCAGATACCTTATCTTACTATGCTAGGCCCGTCTTAAAACAGGCATATGGTCGTACAGGAAGCTCAGTTCAATGACGCACATGGTGAGGTCCTTAATTGACCAAGGCAAGACTTCCAGCTAACCAAACCACATAGACACACAGATTAATATTATTCACACAGTCCACACAGTCCACCCTTTCACACAGTATCCACCCCTTGCCTCAGTCCAAATCCTTTTACCACCCTGGTTGATTTAAGTGCAACATATGCCACAAAGACACATAGTACACACAGTTTGTTCACACGGTTTCATATTCACTTAGTCAATTTATGACAGCAGTATACATGACAAGTGATTCGTGGCATGGCTAAGCAATCTAATACACAACTAACCAACCCACGTTGGTGCTACCATATTTACCAACTAAATACCAACTAAGGTGACAAGGAATCAGGACATAGCAATTAACAAGGATGGCATAACAATGTAGGATTAACTACTGCACCCAAAAGCTTTTAAATAAATACTTGAATTAAGATGCGAATTTGAATTAAAATACTTTTATAAAGCTGGGAGCAAAATGGTCAAGGGTATAGCTTGCCTTGGAATAGGTTCAAGTCTGGTCTTGGTCTTGGAAAGCTCCTTCTTCCTCAAACCTTCCGAAGTATCGTCAAGTCTACTCAGAATGAAGCAAACAACAAGAAAAATAAATAACAGAAGTAAATAACTCTGATAAAAATAATTAAAAATCTCCCATAAATAGATCTTGATTTTATACAAATTTAGAAATTTGAATGGATGGATTTGGAGTTAGGATGCAAAAGTTATAAGGTTTCAAAGTTTGAATCAAAAGAAAAACCCTAAAAATAGGATTCTTGGAATTCGAATTATTTTCAATAGAAAAATCGGATTATTGCGCAAGCATGACGTCAGCGAAGGATTTTCCGGAAATTAAAAGAATTAAAGAATTAACTGACATGTGGGGCCCACATGTCAGTGACCCGGCTCACGGTGGACCAAGTCCACCGAGCCCTCTGGAGTTGAACCGGTGCTGGCGTGGCGCACCCGTGCGCGTGGCGCTGACACGGCGCCTACGTGGTCGCCACGCATGCGCCACGAGGCGAAAGCGGTGAGGTGGAGGTGGCGTGGGCGCGCAGGCGAGGGCGCGCAAGACGGAACCAAGGGTTCCGTGAGCAGCAGCTCTCGGTGAGGTGGGTGGTACCGGCGGGTAGAGGCGTCGCGCGAACCTAGGGTGTGCTCCCGGTGCTCCAGACGAGCGGCGGCGGCGGTGGCGAGGCTTTGGCGGAGGAGGTGGTGCGGGCTCGACGGCGACGGCGTTAGAGAGCTCCTCCGTGGCGAGGTGAGCACCGGCCAGCGGCGTCACGGGAATCAACGGTGGCGGTGGCGGCAGCGAGGACGAGCGAGGCGGCGCAATCGAAGCTCAAGCCCTCGGTGTCGGCGGGAATTCGCGATTCCGCGAGCACAGGCGAGAGAGAGGAGTGGGTGGCGGCCGGGATGGGTGACGCGGCGCCCGGGCTCTCCTTTATAGGGCCCGAGGAGGTCCGAGCGGCGTGGCGGCGTGGAGGTCGTGGCGGCGGTTGCGGCTTAGGCGCCGCGCGCGCGAGGAGAGGGAGAAGACGTGGAGGTCGTGCGGAGGAGGCGCGAGTCTCGCGCGCACGTCCGAGAGGAACGGGAGGTTGAGGCGCCGCGCTGGCTTCGGCGTTGACCGTCAATGGCGATTCTTGCGCGCAGAGCGTCCATGTGAGAAGAAGGCGGCGAGGACGAAGCGGTGGGTCCACCGGCAATGAGACGGGAGGCGAGGCGCGCGCGGCGTGGCGAATCGCCGTCCGGCCCGATCGGACGGCCACGGAGAGATGGGCGAGATGAGCGATGTTGGGCGGAGAGATTCGCCCAACGATCGCTTGAGATTTAAATTAGTTTTTCGTTTTAGAAAATAGCGAAATTCAAATAAGCAATGGAAAATAGCAAATGATCTGGAAAAATTCTAGAAAATTCTGTAAAATATAACCAAGCATATGGAATCTAAATAAAATAATTTTGGCAATTGTTAATGTTGGGATTAAGCTCATTAAATCGGTTTATCCTTAAAGTCCATATTAAGCTTTTAAATTAAAATTCAAATAAATCCAAATGGTGAATTTTCTTAATACCATTGTTTAAAAGATTTTTAAAGCTCGAAAATTGGGATGTTACAAACCTTCCCCCTT
This sequence comes from Hsuehochloa calcarea, assembly GCA_036346395.1. NCBI lineage: Eukaryota > Viridiplantae > Streptophyta > Magnoliopsida > Poales > Poaceae > Hsuehochloa > Hsuehochloa calcarea. The sequence goes on along the minus strand of CM070593.1, from coordinate 10,037,694 downwards.
AATGGAATCTCGACCAGAGATTGGGCTAGCTAGAGAAAAGGCTAGGAACTCGGCTTTCAACTCTTCTTCACGTTCCCACGTTGCTTCTCCTTCCGAGTGGTTACTCCTTTGGACTTTGCGTAAACGAACGGTCTTGCTCACAGTGCGGCGTTCTGCGACATCCATAATCTTGACCATTTGCTCTTTGTAGGTGAGGTCTTCTTTTAGTTCAATCGAATCCAGCGGTGCTTGTTCTTCGGCACACGAAGACACTTCTTGGTGGGAGGCGTGAAAGACATCGTGTACTCTCGCTAGCGATTGTGGCGGCTCAAGCGATAAGCCACTTCTCCACGACGTTCCAAAATCTTGAGCGGACCAACATACCGAGGGGCAAGTTTCCCTTTGGCGTGGAACCTTTTCACACCTCGAGGGGCGAACTCAAGATACACAAAATCTTCGATTCAAAAGCGAGATCACGACGGCGGTTGTCGGCATAACTCTTCTCGCCTCGATCGAGCTATCTTTAATCTCTCTCGATCATTGACACTTGCTCTTACGCTTCTTGAATAATATCCGGACTAAAGATCAGACGCTCGCGGTTTCGACCGTTCAACGGGTTCTCTGAGCACGACCATACAAGGCTTCAAATGGTGACATTTGTAGACTGGCTTGATAACTGTTGTTGTACGAGAATTCTGCATATGGTAAACTCTTATCCCAACGAGTAGCATTTGCTAACGCACAGGCTCTCAGCATATCCTCCAATATCTGATTAACCCTTTCGATCTGTCCATCCATGCGGGGTGATACGCAGATCTTGAAATTCAGTGAGTCCCTAAGGCTTCATGTAAACTCGCCAAAATCGGAGGTGAACCGAGATCCTCGATCTGACACAATCTTCTTAGGTACACCATGCAAAATGACGATCTTCGACATGTACAGCTCTGGCAGACGATCTCCTGAGTAAGTGGTTTTGACTGGTAAGAAATGGGCAACTTTAGTCAGACGATCCACTATTACCCAAATCGAATCGTAACTCGATTGAGTCTTGGGTAATCCAAGAATGAAATCCATTCGATTTCTTCCCACTTCCATTCGGAATCTTCAAAGGTTGCAATGCACTGCTGGCCTCGATGCTCGCTTTAACTTTTGACACACGTCGCACAAGGCAACGAACTCGCGACTTCTCGCTTGATTTGGCCACCAAAACTTGTTCTTAACATCCGATACATCTTAGTACTACCGGGGTGAATCGAATATTTTGAGTCATGGGCCTCCTTCAAAATTAGCCGTCTCAATCCATCAATATCCGGGACGCAGATCGTCCATTGATCCACAAGATGTCTTGATCATCCACCGTGAAGTCCTTGAACTTCCTTCATCATCTTCTCCTTGATGTCGGAGAACTCGAGTCCTTGGTGAGCTTGCGAATCTGCTTCTCCAAAGTAGATTGCACTTCCGATTTGCCACGAATCCTTTAGATACTACTTCTAGCTTGACATGGAATTCCTCTTGAAGTTCTGAACAAAGCTCTTTCACTTCCAAGGCATTGCAGTGGCTCTTACGGCTCAAAGCGTCTGCAACGACATTGGCTTTACCAGGATGGTAATGGATTCCAAGGTTATAATCCTTTATCAATTCTAGCCATCTTCTCTGCCTCATATTCAGATCCGATCGAGTGAAAATATATTTCAAGCTCTTATGATGCAGATATACCTCGCAACGATTACCGATGAGGTAATGACGCCAAATCTTCAAGGCATGCACTCTCGCAGCCTAACTCCATATCATGGGTGGGATAGTTCTCTTCATGCGGCCTTAACTGCCTTGACGCATAAGCGGCGACTCTTCCTTCTTGCATCAGGACACATCCTAATCCTTGACGCGAAGCATCGCAATAGATATCGAAATCCTTGCGAATATCTGGCAAAATCAGTACTGGGGCTGAAGTCAAACATTTCTTCAATTCTTGAAAACTTTCTTCACAAGCTGGGGTCCAGGTAAACTTTTTCTCTTTCTTCAACAATTGCGTAAGAGGTTTAGCAATTGATGAGAATCCTTCAATGAAACGACGATAATATCCCGCCAATCCCAAGAAACTGCGAATCTGAGTGACGGTCTTGGGCTGTTCCCATTGTAGTACTGCTTTAACTTTACTGGGGTCCACGGCTACTCCTGCAGCTGTCATCACATGACCAAGAAAATCCACTTCCTTTTTCCAGAAATCACACTTGCTAAACTTAGCATACAACTGATGTCCTCTGAGCTTCTCTAGAATTAATTTCAAATGTTCGGCATGTTGTTCCTCTGACTTTGAGTAGACCAAAATATCATCGATGAATACAACTACAAACTTGTCCAGATACTCCATGAATACCTTATTCATCATGTTCATGAAATAGGCAGGGGCATTGGTCAGACCAAAGGACATGACTAGGAACTCATAATGTCCGTACCGCGTTGAGAAAGCGGTCTTAGGTATATCCTTGGGACGGATCTTCAATCGATGGTAACTTTGATCGCGGTCGATCTTGAGAACACTCGGCTCCTTTCATTTGATCAAACAGATCGTCTATTCGGGGTAATGGATACTTATTCTTAATAGTGACTTCATTGAGAGACCGGTAGTCGATGCACATTCTCATGCTTCCATCCTTCTTTTTGACGAACAAAACTGGCGCTCCCCAAGGCGACGAACTAGGCCTCACAAAGCCTTTCTCCAAAAGTTCTTCTACTTGCTTCTTCATTTCTACTAGCTCATCGGCTGGCATCCGATAAGGTCTCTTCGAGAGTGGTGCTGTCCCTGGTACTAGATCAATGACAAACTCGATGTCACGATCCGGTGGCATTCCTGGTAACTCTTCTGGAAACACATCTGGATACTCTTTGACGACTGGTACTTCTTCCAACGAGACGGTCTTCAGGCTATTGACTAGTAGATGTTCATTACGCACTGAGGTAGATAGGAACTCCACTTTGTTTCCTTTGGTATCCTCGATTGTAACGGCTCTTCGGCCACAATCTAGCACAGCTTTGTGCTTGGTTAACCAATCCATGCCAAGGATGACATCTATGGTTTGGGTGTCTAGAATAACCAGGTTAGCTAGAAACTCAACTCCAGCTATGAGTAACTTAGCCCCTAAACAACCCATATTACAACTTAGCTCTGCTCCAGGTGACTGGACCGACAGAGTACGCTTAAGGTGCATAACTTCCAATTTACTCTTGGTTGCAAAAATTCCAGAAACAAACGAATGCGAAGCTCCAGAATCAAACAGAACGGAAGCAGGTACTGAATTTACTAGGAACTTACCCAGTACAACTTCTGGTGCTTCCTGGGCTCCTTCCAAAGTGACGTGATTAACACGACCTCTGACCACTGACTGAGGCGTTCCTCCTGGTTGACTGGTCCCCTGAGAAACTCCTTGGTTGTTCTGCACTGGGGTCTTGGCAGGTGTCGCTCCAAGGTTGAAGCGAACTGGAGTGATAGTTCCCTTTTGAGGACACTGATTAGCGAAATGCCCTGGCTGACGGCAATGGTAACACACTCTTGGTTCATTCTGACGATTGTTGTTTCCTGGGGTGGGGTTGACTGGTGTAGGGTTACGAGAATGCTGAGCAAAAGGACGAGGTGCTGAAGGCGGTGCAGGTGTTCTGAAAGAACTCTGTGGCGGGAACCGATTAGACTGCTGTGGCATTATCCTTGCCCTCTGCTGTTGTGGCTGGTGGCTTCCCTGCTGAATCATCCTACGCTTGCGGTAATCCTCCAGCTCCTTGCGTTTGTCCTCCATAACCAACGCCTTGTTAATCAGCTCCTGGAAATCTGGGAAGGTGTGAGCAAGCAGATTGACTTGTAGTCCTGAGTTCAGACCCTTCAAGAATCGACTCTGGCGAGACCTGTCAGTAGCGACGTCTTCTGGAGCATAGCGAGCTAGCTGAGAAAACTTGTTCGTAATCGATCATCGACATACCCCTTGCTTGAGAGCGCGGAACTCGTCCTTCTTCAGATCCATAATGCCTTCAGGTACATGATACTGGCGAAAAGCTGCGGAGAACTCTTCCCAGGTGATATTCTGCGGTGCTCCATGCGCTGCGCAGAAGTTTTCCCACCACTCAGCAGCTATGCCCTCCATCTGATGGGTGGCATACAAAACCTTCTCATGATCGCTGCATTGGGTGATCAGCAGCTTCCTCTCAATCACGCGAAGCCAATCATCAGCTTCCACTGGCGAGACATGTCCGGAGAAAGTTGGCGGACGGGTCCTCATGAATTCAGCCAATTTGGATGGTCCCTGATGACTATGAGCAACTGGGGCTCCTCCCTGATGATGGTTGTGGTTGTTGTTGTTGTTGTTCATGGCACGCATCCGTTCATCATGGTGTACATCATCTGCGTCTGTCTTTGCCATGAAGGCTCCAAAGTTACGTAAGTCAATAGGAGGTGCTTGGGGTGGTATCTTGCTCCGTAGTGGTTTGCTCATTGCCTTCTGATCCTTGGGCTCCGGCTCCACTTGCAGCGGTATGGCGAGTCTGAACCATCTGATGAGGTTCCATGGGTTAGATAAGGTAGAGAGCACAAGGTGAGTTAAGAACTAGATAGGGATAGATTAAACCCAACAAACACAGCTCAAGAAACTTCGAATGAAATAATCTTCATTAATAGCTTAATAGCATGGCTGCAACAAATGCCTAAGGGCCTTTGCAGCTCATACTTGCACACAGGAAAATGAAGCGAACCTAAGCACACAAGCTACCGCCTAAAGGGCGACTCTGAAAAGGAAACTGGCTAAGCCTGACTAAACTGGACTTAGACGAACTACTCGAGAAAGCCTCCAAATCCACGGCGACGCTCCTGCCTGGTGTAGACTCTGAAGTTAGCTGGCATCGTCGCTGAATCGATTCTCGATGCCCGGGATCAGTGCGGTAGGAGCATGCGTGCTAGGTGCGATTCTGGTGGCTCCTCCATTGTCACGACCTCATGGATCCTCTAGAATCTCCTCTGGGTCTTCCTCGGCTTCTTTTGGCTCTTCCAGATCTTCCTTTTGATCATCTTCGAGCTCATGCTGACCGTAGAGAGCTTGCTCTAGGACGGCGATCCTTTCCTCGGCTTCCTCCCAGGCCTGATAGGCGCACCTCAGCTCGGTGGCAAGTCCTCCGTTGCTATCTCCGAAGGTCTGAAGGTAAGGCATCTGTCAAGACAGACAGGAGGTAAGAACCATGTTAAAACAGCGGGGAGAGTAAAGAAGTTATAGCAATAGATGAGTTAAGAGAGATATAAGAGGAGTTAAGCAATTCATTTAGTCTTGCAAGTTACTTTTCTTTTAGAAAATAATTTGAACACTCGAACGGCCAATCTAACTAAGGTCTAGACCTACAGTCAGTATGGCTCTGATACCACTTTTGTCGGGACCCAAAATTTCGATTCAGGACCCTCTGTGTTTAATGCACTAGTCCAGGATCACGCTAGTGCACACAGTGTTAACAAAGATGGAAATCGATCCATACAAGCGAATAGTAACATAAACGAATAACTTTGATTAATAAATAATGGTTTTGACCTTAAGGTCGAGTTACAATTACTGAGCCACGCAGGGCTAACAGAGAAAATAAACGACAGCGGAAACGAAAAAGATAGTGGCACCCCATCGATTCACCACAGGCAACCGACTGGGATCAAGACCTCACGATTAAGCACCTCCGATGTACTCGTCCTCGAATGCTGGTGAAGACTCCTCCTCTGCTTGATTCGTCAAAACAAGCGTGAGTACACACCGTACTCGCAAGCCACACCACAGAGATGCAAAATGTATATATGCGGCTTTTTACAAGGAAAGGCATTTTGTGGCTCTTTTGCATAAATGCAACCTTTGCAATTTAATACAATTAATAGATTGAAAGCAGTAAAACCAATAGACAATAATAATCTTAACAAGTTATTTCACAAAGACACACTGACTGACAGTTTATTCACATAGCTAGATGATTTAATCACATAGCTCCCTTCCCACACAGTTTTATGAAAACATCTACCCCTAGTGTGAAATCCCCGAGCATTGTCCATGACCGCGGACGCGGCTATTCGAATAGATTAAGTTACACTCTGCAGAGGTTTGTACACTTTACCCACAAGATACACTTAGTGTAGCTAACACTAAGCATAACAAAGCAATTCAGATACCTTATCTTACTATGCTAGGCCCGTCTTAAAAGCAGGCATATGGTCGCACAGAAGCTCAGTTCAATGACGCACATGGTGAGGTCCTTAATTGACCAAGGCAAGACTTCCACTAACCAAACCACATAGACACCCAGATTAATATTATTCACACATCCACACAGTCCACCCTTTCACACAAGTATTCACCCCTTGCCTCACCCAAATCCTTTTACCACCTGGTTGATTTAAGTGCAACATATGCCACAAAGACACATAGTACACACAGTTTGTTCACACGGTTTCATATTCACTTAGTCAATTTATGACAAAGATATACATGACAAGTGATTCGTGGCATGGCTAAGCAATCTAATACACAACTAACCAACCCACGTTGGTGCTACCATATTACCAACTAAATACCAACTAAGGTGACAAGGAATCAGGACATAGCAATTAACAAGGATGGCATAACAATGTAGGATTAACTCATCGCACCCAAAAGCTTTTAAATAAATACTTGAATTAAGATGAATTTGAATTAAAATACTTTTATAAAGCTGGGAGCAAAATGGTCAAGGGTATAGCTTGCCTTGGAATAGGTTCAAGTGCTGGTCTTGGTCTTGGAAAGCTCCTTCTTCCTCAAACCTTCCGAAGTATCGTCAAGTCTACTCATGTGAAGCAAACAACAAGAAAAATAAATAACAGAAGTAAATAACTCTGATAAAAATAATTAAAAATCTCCCATAAATAGATCTTGATTTTATACAAATTTAGAAATTTGAATGGATGGATTTGGAGTTAGGATGCAAAAGTTATAAGGTTTCAAAGTTTGAATCAAAAGAAAACCCTAAAAATAGGATTTCTTGGAATTCGAATTATTTTTCAATAGAAAAATCGGATTATTGCGCAAGCATGACGTCGTGAAGGATTTTCCGGAAATTAAAAGAATTAAAGAATTAAGCGACATGTGGGGCCCACATGTCGCTGACCCCGCCACGGTGGACCAAGTCCACCGAGCCCTCTGAGTTGAACCGGTCTTGGCGTGGCGCGCCCGCGCGCGTGGCGCCGACACGGCGCCACGTGGTCGCCACGCATGCGCCACGAGGCGAAAACGGTGAGTGGAGGGTGACGTGGGCGGCGCGAGGGCGGCGCGCGACGGAACCAAGGGTTCCGTGACAGCAGCTCTCCGGTGAGGTGGGTGGTACCACGGGTAGAGGCGTCGCGCGAACCTAGGGTGTGCTCCCGGTGCTCCAGACGAGCGGCGGCCGGCGAGGCTTTGGCGGAGGAGGTGGTACGGGCTCGACGGCGGCGGCGTTAGAGAGCTCCTCCGCCAAGGCGAGGTGAGCACCGGCCAGCGGCGCCACGGGAATCCAACGGTGGCGGTGGCGACGACGCGAGGACGACGGAGGCGCGCAATCGAAGCTCCAAGCCCTCGGTGTCGGCGGCGGGAATTCGCGATTCCGGCGAGCACAGGCGAGAGAGAGGGAGTGGGTGGCGGCTTCGGGATGGGTGACGCGAGGGGCGCCCGGGGCTCTCCTTTATAGGGCCCGAGGAGGTCCGGCGGCGTGGCGGCGTGGAGGTCGTGGCGGCGGTTGCGGCTTGGGCGCCCGCGCGCGAGAGAGGGAGAAGACGTGGAGGTCGTGCGGAGGAGGCGCGAGTCTCGCGCGCACGTCCGGAGGAACGGGAGGTTGAGGCGCCCGCCTTGGCTTCGGCGTTAACCGTCAATGGCGGTTCTTGCTTGGCGCGTCCATGTGAGAAGAAGGCGGCGAGGACGCGGCGGTGGGGTCCACCGGCGATGAGACGGGAGGCGAGGCGCGCGCGTGGGCGAGATCGCCGTCCAGTCCCGATCGGACGGCTACGGAGAGATGGGCCAGATGAGCAGTGTTGGGCCGGAGAGATTCGGCCCAACGACTGTTTGGAGATTTAAATTAGTTTTTCGTTTTTAGAAAATAGCAGAAATTCAAATAAGCAATGGAAAATAGCAAATGATCTGGAAAAAATCTAGGAAAATTCTGTAAAATATAACCAAGCATATGGAATCTAAATAAAATAATTTTGGCAATTGTTAATGTTGGGATTAAGCTCATTAAATCGGTTTATCCTTAAAGTCCATATTAAGCTTTTTAAATTAAAATTCAAATAAATCCAAATGGTGAATTTTCTTAATACCATTGTTTAAAAGATTTTTTTAAAGCTCTGAAAATTGGGATGTTACAGCGGTAACCGGCGAAATTTCGGCGGTAAGAATTTCACTGGTATGTGGGAAAATTGGACATGTTACTCTAAAGTGTTTTCACCGTTTTGATCACTCTTATCAAGCGGATGATGAGCCACTGACCACATCACAAACAATCTAGATCACCTCACCGTGCGTGGAAAGTATGTTGGACGTGATCAAGTTCAAACAACAAGTGGCATAGGTATGTTCATTTGTCATACTGGTAATTCTAAGATTATTATTCCAACAAAAGACTTACATCTTAGAAATATCCTCCATATTCCCAAGACAAATAAACATCTCCTTTCTATGCATCGGCTAACCACTGACAATGATATCTTTGTTGAATTTCATCCAGATTACTTTGATATAAAGGATCGGGCAACGAAGAAAATTCTTTTACCCAAGAACAAGGGCATGGTCGGCTTGGTCATCCTTCTTTCTCTACTATTCAAGAAATTCTTAGGCATAATAATCTTGCTTACAATAATAGTTCTAGCAATATGTCGATCTGTGATGCTTGTCAGAAGGCTAAAAGTAATCAACTTCCTTTTCCTAGTTCAAATAGTGTTTCTTCTCCTCCTTTGGAGCTTGTATTTTCTTATGTGCGGGACCTGCTCCCAAGTCTATAGGAGGATATAAGTACTATCTTAGTTTCATTGATGACTTTAGCAAGTATGCTTTGATTTATCTTATTAAGAGTAAAGCTTATGCCTTAAAAGTCTTTGTTCAATTTCAAACTCATGTTGAGAGGCTGTTGAATAGGAAGATTATTGCTATGCAAACAGATTAGGGTGGAGAGTATAAAAAATTACATAACTTTTTAAGCAAATAGGTATATCTCACCAAGTATTGTGCCCTCATACTCATCAACAAAATGGCTCTGGTGAAAGAAAACATCATCATATTGTCGAAATTGGCTTAGCTTTGCTTGCTCATTCGTCTATGCCAATCAATTTCTGGGATGAGGCTTTTCTTACTTCCACTTTTATCATAAATAGCATGCCAAGTAAATTCATTGACTCCTATACCCCCATGGGACGTTTTCTTGGAAACAAACCCGATTATTCGTTTCTCAAAATTTTGGGTTGTGCATGTTGGCCAAACTTGCATACATACAATGAACGTAAGCTTCAATTTCGTTCTAAATAATGTGTTTTTCTTGGTTATAGCAATCTTCACAAATGATATAAATGTCTCTATCTTCCCACTGGACGACTGTATATTTCACGAGATGTAGTCTTTGATGAAAATGTTTTTTTTCTTCTGTTTTCTCGTCTTGTGCCTGGTTCTGGTCCTCGGCCTCTCCCAAATCCAATAGTTTTGCCGTCTCCTAGTCTAACTGTTGGGAGTAATCATAACCATATGATCAATGAACATGCTAATGTTGCTAATGACTTGGTTCAGCCTGATATGTTTGGCCAGCCAGGACTAGCTCTTTCTGAGGCGTCTGCCACTACAGAGTATTTTGCTGTCGCGGCAGACGGTTTGGCTACCGCGTCAGGTGATTCTATTGCCATGACAAAAGATGTTTTACAGTTGATGCCTCCATCTGCAGGGGGTGTTTTGATACAATAGGAGATCATGCGTCCGCGCACAAGACTTCAAAACAACATATGAAAGCCCAATATTCGCACTGATGGAATGATATGCCATGCTTATAATTGCTCCATGATTGAGGAACCTGCATCTCTTGTTGAAGCTTTTGCTGATCCTAATTGGAAGACTGCTATGGATACCGAATTCTTTGCACTGATTAAGAATGAAACTCGGCGGCTTGTACCTTCTCCTCCTGGATCGAACATCATAGATTGTAAATGGGTATATAAAGTGAAGAAAAATGCTGATGATACCATTGACTGATATAAAGCACGTTTGATAGCAAAAAGTTTCAAATAGAGATATGGAATAAATTATGAGGACACATTCAGTCCAGTTGTGAAACATGCTACGATATGGCTTATTTTATCCATTGCAGTCTCTAGGTGATGGAGTTTACGTCAACTTGATGTTCAAAATGCTTTCTTGTATGGTGTTTTAGAGGAGGAATTGATCACGAGACAGCCGCTAGGGTACAAAGAAAAGCAGTATCCACACTATGTTTGCAAGCTTGATAAACCTTGTATTGACCTAAACAAGCACCTCATGCGTGGTACTCTAGATTAAACTCAAAACTTCAAGAACTAGCTTTTGTTCCTTCTCAAGGAGACACATCATTATTCATATACGAGAGTGATGGCACGATGATATTTATCTTAATATATGTGGATGATATTATTGTAACAAGTTCTTCAAACTCAGTAGTTGATAAGCTTCTTCAAGACTTGCATGCAGAATTTGCAATAAAAGATCTTGGAGAGCTGCACTATTTCTTGGGTATTGAGGTGCACAAAACAAATGATGGTTTGTTGCTATTACAATCCAAATACATTACAGATTTGTTGAAAAGATCTGTAATGCAAAACTGCAAGCCGGTTACTAGACCTATGTCAACAGCCAAAAACTAAGAGTGTCACATGGTGAAACTCTTGGTCCAACTGATACAACAATGTACAGAAGTATAGTTGGTGCATTACAGTATTTAACTTTGACTAGGCTGGATATTGCATATTTGGTAAATAAAGTGTGCCAATTCCGTCATGCGCCTACTCAAGATCATTGGTTTGTGGTAAAGAGGATATTGCGATATCTTAGTGGTACCTCAACGATTGGATTGTCAATTTGGAAATCTTTATCAACATTAGTTAGTGCCTTTTCATATGCTGATTGGGCAGGTTGTCAAGATGATTGGAGATCCACAGGTGGGTTTGTAGTGTTCTTTGGATCAAACCTTGTTTCTTGGAGTCCGCACAAACAAGCTACTGTTTCTCGCTCAAGCACATAGGATGAGTATAAATGTAATACTCTGATTTATTATAAGAAAGAAAGCTCACAAAAGAGAGATTAGACATAAGAAAAAGGGAGTTTCTGCAGTTTTTCGGCAACATGGGCCTCGGGCCTTGGTCCAGGAGGCCCATGAGGGGCCGGCCACGTATAAAAGGAGAGGAAAAACCCTAATGTACTGTAGCTACAGTGCACGTCACCACTGTAGCAGCCCCCCTCCAAGTTGCTCTACCAAGATGAGGAGAAGAGGAGAAAGGAAGAAGAGGAGAAAGGAAGGAGAGGAAGGAAGAAGAAGAAAGGAAGAAGGAGAAGAGGGGGTTCTTCGGGAGATTTATCTTCGTCGTCCTACGGGTCTTCAAGGGTTACGAATGTTCCAATTTGTTGTTTGGTACTGTTTGGATGCGAAATTGTTTAGTAGGATGAAATCGAATTGCTGTTTTAGGATTTCCAGTTTATGTCTAGTATGTTGCGCGGTCTGTTTCGACCTATTAGTGGCCGATCTGGAGGCTTTCCCCTCTTAGAGAATTGTAGTCATGGTTGTTAGCTTTCCATAGCCACCAAGATCACTAAAATCCGATCCGTGGTTCAAAAGTTATGATAAATTCCTTATTGCTATCCTGAGAAACCTGACGAGTATCGTCAGTTTAGATGTTTGTTAAAATATGAATTGTTTAGGGGCAGATTCAGACTTGTCACCCCAAGAGTTTTCTGTAGATAATTTGATTATATTTCCATATTGATAAAGAACACCCAAATTGGACTCATAGAGTAATAGTTATGTTATATTCTTTGCTGCTGTACTGATTGTCTGGACAGATGTCTGTTAGGCATTTTCAACTGCTGTTTAGTCAAATGTTTTGGCAGAATTAGGAAATCTTGTCAACTAGAGTTTTGTAGTTTTGCTCGTTAAGTTTCATTGGGCACTGGATTCATGTCATTCCAAGTTCCATATCATTAATTATGAATTTTTCCATGTCGCTGTCCAGAATTATTTAGATGTGAATTGTATGTTTTCAATTCGGGTATATCCGTTGTATTGGGTAGTCAAGGGGGTATTGTAGATCACCGGTAGCGTCGTCATATCGTGTGTTCTTATATTTGAATATGCATTCGTGTAGGCGGCGAGGCGGCGAGTGCAGGAGCACCTCCGTTGCTTCCTAATACGTCACATCGCGGAAGGCAAGTACAATGTGTTAAGACAAGTTGATTTCTGTTGAATGTTGTTAATGCAATGTTACTTCTATGATCCATATTCATACTTCATGTTATACAGTTGAATGTTGTTGATGCGATGCTATTTCTATTATCCATGATTCAAACTTCATGATATTTATTCATTCTTAGTTGATAATCCATGTGAATGAAAGAGGTGACACTCATTGCATATATTCATTCCATTCTTTCATTATTCGTGTTCCGTCCACGGGAGTGGAATTGTTAAGACCCATCAATTCCAGTATGGGCACGTAAGACCCACCATTCCAATGTGGGTAATTTCAAACACCCGTATGAAACGTTCTTCATACGGTGATTGAATCCTTGGACTTTGTTAAGTACGGGCTTAAGTGAGCACCGACGGGTGCATCACTCGCTATACCAGTATGACCATGTGTGCAGTCCATTCCTTTCAATGCATCCATTCATTCCATATATACTCATAAGTGTTCAGAGATAAATTCATAATTCATATTGAGATTGACTTGTTCATAACCTGGTTTGTTCAATTGTTTACTGTACTTGTTGAGTTTCGACTCATTCTTGCTTTATTTATTTATTTAGGTGATCATTGATGACGGCTTGTTGGGAGAGGGTAGACAAGCACACTTCACTCAGTTCACCATAATTTACTTTCATTAGCTGAGCAGCCTCCTCCTATCCCCACCGACGATCTGAGTGGCTTTGTTCCTACCTCGACAACTCATGGGATAGAGGCCACTTCTGCACCAGGAGCACCTCTTCATATTCAGCGACAACATCCACCTGAGCAGATGATTGGGGATCTTCAAGAGCGAGTCACTCGCTCCAGGTTTATTTCTCCTGATTCCCATGCACATTCTGCTTTTGTCGCTTCTTTTGAACCCCGAGATATCACCCATGCTTTATCTGATGCCTCTTGGGTCAATGCCATGCATGAAGAGCTTGAGAATTTTGAAAGAAACAAAGTTTGGACTTTAGTTGAGCGGCCTTCTGATTCTCATGTTATTGGAACAAAATAGATTTTTAAAAATAAGCAAAGTGAGGATGGGTTGGTTGTTCGCAATAAGGCTAGACTCGTAGCTCAAGGTTATTCCCAGGTAGAAGGCTTAGACTTTGAAGAGACCTTTGCTCCAAAGAGCTAGATTGGAAGCCATTCGCATTCTTTTAGCATTTGCAACATCCAAGAGTTTCAAGCTTTTTCAAATGGATGTTAAAAGTGCTTTCTTGAATGGTTTCATAGAAGAAGAGGTCTTTGTCAAGCAACCTCCTGGTTTTAAAAATCAAAAATTCCCAAACCATATTTTTAAACTCTCTAAAGCTCTGTATGGATTGAAACAAACTCCTAGAGCTTGGTATGACAGGCTTAAGAGTTTCTTGCTTGAAAATGATTTCAAAATGGGAATGGTTGATAAAACCTTGTTCACTCTCAGGCATGGCAGTGATTTCTTGTTGGTTCAGATTTATGTGGATGATATTATATTCAGTGGTTCGTCTCATGCTTTGGTGTCCAGATTTTCAGATTCGATGAGCATGATGGGAGAGTTGACATTCTTCCTTGGTCTTCAAATCAAGCAACTGAAAGAAGGCACCTTCGTTCACCAGAGTAAGTATACAAAGGATCTTCTTCGGCGCTTCAATATGGGAAGCAGTAGACCAATGTCTACTCCCATTGCTACAACCACCGTGCTGGACCCTGATGAGGATGGAGAGCCCGTGGACCAGAAGGAGTACCGCAGTATGATTAGCTCCCTCCTCTATCTCACAGTGTCGAGGCCGGACATACAATTTGCCGTATGTCTGTGCGCTCGCTTTCAGGCTTCCCCTTGTGCTTCTCATCGTCAAGCAGTGCGGCGTTTCTTCAAGTATCTTCAAGATACTCTTGACTTTGGACTCTGGTATTCTTCTTCTTCTGCTCTCTCAATTCGTGCATTTTCTGATGTTGATTTTGCGGGGTGTAGAGTGGATAGGAAGAGTACTTCTGGCACTTGTCATTTCTTGGGCACATCTCTTGTTTCTTGGTCTTCTAGAAAACAGTCTTCGGTTGCACAGTCCACAGCTGAGGCCGAGTATGTAGCTGCAGCCAGTGGTTGCTCTCAGGTTCTCTGGATTTTATCCACGCTGCGGGACTATGGGTTATCCTTGAGAAGTGTTCCTCTTTTCTGTGACAACACTTCTGCAATTAATATTGCCAAAAACCCAGTGCAACATTCCAGGACTAAACACATTGATATTCGATTTCATTTTCTGAGAGACCATGTTGAGAAGGGTGATGTTGTGCTTCACTTTGTAGAGTCAGAGCAACATCTTGCTGATATTTTCACTAAGACTCTTGACTCTTCTCGTTTTGCTGCTTTGCGGGGAGAGTTAGGAGTTATTAGTCCTTTTGGGCTGTTTTGAGGGGGAATTTGCATTCATTGTATCATAATGCATGTTTCATTTCTATTGTCTTGCATTGTATAATAAAATTGTGGAGCTTTGATTATTATCCTTGTATGGCTTGATTTCATACTCTATACCTTGTCATATCAAGTGATAGTCTGCTAGACTTCTTTTATGGCTCTTCTTGTTTAGCTTAGCTTTTGCCTTGCTAGCTGTATATCTGTGAGCAAATTGAATCAAATCATGTCTTGTTGGATCTTGTGACTAGTTTTGCTCTAGTGATCCTCTTATGATTCTTGCCATGTCATATAGGTTGAATTGAGTCTTGAACTTATTTTGAGATGAAAATGAGCTTTTTAACTTCTCAAGTCAAGCAAATGAAAAATGAGATTTTCTGTGCGAAAAAATTGATCTCACCAATCCTTTCTCATGAGACGGCTTGCCATTGCACTAGGCATGAACTCAGGGGGAGTTTTGGATGACCTAGATCATTCTTTTAAGCTTATCGCTTGAGATGGTCGCGGCAAGGCTTGAGATCTAGCACAGTGAAAAAAAATCTTTTTTAGGAAAATGCTCAAAATGCCAAGTGCTTGAGTTATACTTCAAAAGTGTACTCATAATGCTCAAAATGCCTCAGTTCTTGTTTTGAGTCTCTTTTTACTTATAGACATGGCTTGACTCATTTTTGGTTGCTTTTAGTAAAACTATGATATTGAGCAACTTTTCATGGTATTTATTATCTTAATCTCAGATTACTGCTATTTTGGTTTTAGCTTTGCAGTACATGTTTTGCCATGATTGAATACAGCTTCTACTCTTTTTATGGCTTGGTATAATACTTGTACTGTCTACATGGATAATGGTTATGGCTCCTTTTTCTAAAGTTCAAAAATCAAGTTATTCCTTCATGATCTTTCTTTTCCCATGCATCTTGATGAATTCATTGTCAAAGGGGGAGAAAGATTGTGAAGAAAATGCTGTTTTGGAGCTTTTGGTTTCATACTTAAGGTTTAATATAAAAGAACTTCATAAAATAAAAAATTGAACCTTTTGAAATTGTGTGATCATGGTGAGTTGAGTCTCTTGATTTCATTGCCTTTTTCTGATTATATTTGCAATTGAAGAAGACTCACAATGATCAAAGGTCAAATTGAACATTTTGTCCTTCATATGGACCTAAGTGAGATTTTTGGCTACTTTCTGGAATTTGAATCCTCTTGTGCTTTCATTGCCTTATCTCACTTGCTTATACTATCCTGAAGCCAGCTTGGTCGGTTCCTATGCTTTTTCTTGCTTTTGGACCAAGTTATGCCTTTATGCGAAAACGGCGTTTGTTTTACTTTTCAATCTGAAAAACCACATTTTCTGGGAAATTGCCAATGTGTTCATCAAGGGGGAGATTGTGGATATCGTGAGGATATGTGCACGATCTCAGGGTGATGAGTCAATTGGCAATGGCTTTGTTGGTTTGCAATTTGTCGCGTTTTCGGGTTTGCTCCAGGGCTGTCAGGACACGGGCGGTCCGACCGGCCAAGTCGCCGGTCCGACCGGCCAGTGGGAAGGTCTGACCGGCAGTGCTTGCCGGTCCGACCGCCAAAAAGAAAAGTGGTTTTTGGAGCTGAGCCAAAAATAGGTTGTGTAGGCAAGTGAGGGGAGTCTCCTGGATGTGGTCACATCATTTTTGGAGCTCCCAGTCAAAAGTTCTATTCAGTTAAAATTTCCAGAAGGTTTCAGAATTTCGAGCTGAAATTTTGGCTAAGTCTTTTCGGGCGGTCCGACCACCGTTGTGGGATCGGTCCGACCGGCTTGGAATCGGTCAGACCGGCCGTGTGGGGCGGTCAGACCGCCGATGACTTGAAGCTTGGCCTTGTTGGCATTGTTGTGTATTGATTGTGTTTATCGTATGAACTTCAATGTTTTATTGTTGCATATTGCATTGTGGAACTAACGTGGGTCAAGTTGTGAAGAACTTGTTCCTGGAAACGATTTGTTTGTCTATTGCTGTACAGGTGGCTTGCAGGTCAACGACGTCAACGGTAAGGTGGATCGGGACTACGCTTGGAGAGCTGAGGTCCAGAACAATCATGGATGCGGGGTGAGGTCGTGTGACTCAAGCATGGTGCAGAATGGACAAGATGGATCGAACGGGTAGTTCGGTACAGCTGGTTGGATCAGGCGGTGCGGAAGTCGGTGCGAGTCTCTGGGAGATTCCGATGGGATTCGGACAAGAGAGGCTTGGCGTCGTGATGAGAACCGCTGATCAACCTACACGTGGTGAAGCAGACGATTGCTTCAATAGTTATGTGTGTGTGGGTCCCATGTGTGAGTGGGTCCCAAGAGTGAAACCCTAGGCCTCTAGTATAAATAGAAAGGGGGGAGATGTAAAACCCCCAAGCATTCATTTGGCACCCTTCATCCTTTTCTAGGGTTTGGAGGAGAGGAGAGGAGAAACTAGGGTTTGGAGATTGTGTGTGTGCTCCTTGTGTGAGCTCTTGTCCTCCTTGTTGGAGAGGCTTTGTAAGCATCTAGTGTGATCAGTCAATCTTGTGATGCTTGCTTGAGAGATCATTTGTCTCCCTTTGTGTTCTTCTCTCTTCTGGATGAATTTGGTGCTTCCTTGATTCAAGTGGTTAAGCTTGGTCTCTTGACCTATTTTCTCTTGCTTTGATGTGTGGGAATACTCCTAGAATCATCTAGACCATCAACCCCCACAAGCAAGTCTTGAATCAAAGTTTTTCGTATTTCTAGGGTTTGTGCACTTCTTTGGTAAAACCATTGAGAGATCGTTTCTACGAAGTGGATCTGAAGGATCGTCGCTAGAAATAGCTCTCTAATATCCTTAGGGAGGTGTGCTCGAAATTTGGTCAAGTTTCATTGGTTGAATCAAAAGTTGGATCAAATTTCGTTTTGGATTTGGGCTTGGTTTTTCGGTTCTGGACTAAATCGGTCTGACCGGTTTTGTAACGGCGGTCCGACCGCCCGTGTTTCAGACCGCTCAGTACTGCCGGGTCGAACCGATATCCACCGGTCCGACCGTCAGTTAGTAGCCGGTCCGACCGCTCGTTGAACGTCGGTCCGACCGCCTGTCTCCAGCCGGTCTGACCGCCAGTACCCAGTTCAGAACAGTGAGTTCAATTCTCCACTTTTTGTGTTGTGTGGTTGAGGGGGTTATCGAATTCAGCACAAGGCTTCCTCTGTGCTCTTACTGATCTTCTTAGCTTTATAGCTAAAGGAGTAAAGTTCGTGCTGAATTTGATTAAGGCGAGAAATTTGAGAAAGCGCCTATTCACCCCCCTAGTCGCCTTTACGGTCCTGCAAGTAGTCTCTGTTAAATTAGAGCCTCTTCCCTTATTTTAGCCATGTCATGTTCATGTACTGTGGGTTCATCCCCGATTTCCTAGATTTTGCTTGTTGTGGCGTTTTGCATTGTGGAGACTAGAGTTGAAGTATATATGGGTGGCATTTTTCACTATGGAATCATCATAGATATTACGTTCCACATCTGTTATGTGCATAGTTCATGCTAGATTGCACATAGAAAAGGGGTGTTTCTTCATTTGATTTTGTTTGTTCTCATAAGAGGTTTAAGGACCCTCCAGGTTCTAGATTGTACACAGAAAAGGAAGCTAGCTGGTAGTAATTTCTCAGAAACGCTCAAACGAAGACCCTTGCCAAGTTCCACAAGTTTCAGTCCACCGAGGGTCTCGAATTCAAGCCGCTCTTTGTGATTCACATCCCTGGATCAGTAATAGTAGCGATAAAATGCTTCTACCTTTTCTATTTTGAAAAGTTAATTTTCTTGGTTGGTGATGATGTTTGATAATGAGCTTTGTTTGGTTTGTGTATTTGCAGCACTATTGTGTTGAATTTTTTGTTGGCTAGTGAATATGCTCCCAAATTGGAATGATGCAATGGAGCTTAGTTACAAGAAGGGTTGTGCATTGTTGGACAAGGAGCATTTCCCTCTTACCAACAATAATCTAATCGAGAAGGTATTCTTTTGTAACATCTTATAAAAATTGATGGATGAGTAAATTTTGTTAACTATTTGTTGCACAATAGGGATGTGAAGTATTAGTAAGGTGTAGCTATGGATATGTCTTCTCAGTTTTATTTCACCAAGCCAACATAAAATTTTTTATGGGGAGTTACATTATCTGATGCTTGAATTCTATGAATCTCTTTTTCTGAATCAATGATTCTATGAGTCTCTTTTTCTGAATCAATGACTTTTACTAGGTTAAGAAGCTCCAAGTGTAGCAAACTACAACAATTCAATTTGAATGATCCTCTACATTTTTATGTGCTCCATTTTGCTAGAATTATTTTTTCAGCATCATGCTCAATAAGGTTTCTTGTAGCAGAAAGCAGGAGCAACCATTCGTTGAAACGAAAGGTGTGATTTCCCTGTTAATGATAATTAGTTCAAGTGCTTTCCCTCATACTTTAGGTTAATTTTTAACTTTATTTATTTTGTTTACTTCTTATTTTAGTTGGATCACATTTGCTTTCATTTTGGACCTGCCACCTGACGGTGAATTATTTTGTTTACGTATGAACTTTCTTAGAAGAGATGAGCACATGTAGCAAGCAATGGTCATCTAGAAAATGCATATACTGTTCATTGCTTCTTTTTAGCTCTGGATTAGTTTTTTAAGCCTGTGTTATCTTGTAATCAGAACCAATTAAAATACCTTGCATAATTACAAATTTTTAGTAAGCTCTGAACCATGTTTTTATAGTACACATTTTACAACTATAGCTGTTAATAGCTGGAACCTGGAAAGTTGCTGAATAATGGTATTATTCAAATATTACAGACTATACTTATATCTATTGCAAAAAAATTACTCGAAGGCTGCTGCGGGAGGTGCTGAACCATCTAAAGCCATGAGCTGAGATGACATGCTTAGCAGACGCATACTGTTAATAAAAAAAGAAATTGTGTCGTTCTGTTACTGAAAACTCTCCAAGGTGCTTATGTCATGTGTTGTTGGTTACTGCTTGTGATGCTGGCATGAATTAGTGCAAGACAGAGGGGTCTAAAGTTGTAGAAGTTGTAAAAGTTTCTAAACTCGGTTGCAATTAGTTGGATGTAAAAACTTAGTTGTAATGGAATGCAGAAAGTTTTATAGCATATACCAACTCATTGGATTTGTTGTATTGAATGGATAATTTTGTTGTAGTTGAATGAGCCAGTTAATTTTTTTTAGAACTAGGATCAGATTAATGTTGTGTTCAATATATATTCATAAATTATTGAATGGATCAGTTTGTGAATGGATTCTTTTTTGTGTTGTATGCATAAACCAACAAGTATGGTACACAACTA
Organism: Hsuehochloa calcarea; assembly: GCA_036346395.1. Lineage (NCBI taxonomy): Eukaryota > Viridiplantae > Streptophyta > Magnoliopsida > Poales > Poaceae > Hsuehochloa > Hsuehochloa calcarea. The sequence continues at coordinate 10,017,546 of CM070593.1, read as the reverse complement.
TATTGACGATGCTGTGTTAAGATCAGGAAGATCCCGCTTAAAGTTCCATATCTAAAACGGTTTAAAGTAGTTGAAAGAGCAAATGTATGCTTAACTTATCATGGTCTTAATATGACAAATGAGAGCCAATTGTAAACATGTCACACTACACTAAATACAGGGTCTAAAATAATTGTAAATGTTAATGAACAAGAGAGCAAATAAATGATATAAGCACTTCGTTTTTCTCTTTTTAGATACCTTCTTAGGATGAAAAATTGTTAATAAGTCTCTATTGCCTATTTAACTGAATTTGGTATAAGAATTAACCATTTAACTGAATCAAGCTCTGAATCTGCCAAGAGACCACCGTATCTCTTTGAAGCGACACATATCTCTCGGTCATTTCATCAACTTTCCGATGAATCCTTCAGCTTTTATTAGAGTGTCGTATTGCAAAATTAGAGGTAATTTTAAGTTTGAGTTCATGAAAAACCGTGGGTAATTTGTATACTTGGATGAAATGACTTGAAAATTCGATAATTGTATATTCAAGTGAATAGTATTTTTCAAACACAGTTAGTATACATTGCATACTAAGATATAAGTATAAGTTTTTGTTGCAACACACGGCACATGACTAGTTAGCCCAAAGTATTATGTATTCTACGTCGAAAACAAAACAAAATTATACTAGTCTTTTGTCCGAGTAGGAAGGACTTCGCTTCGCCTGCTTAGCCCAAACCTCGGGAACTCCCAGGCCCCAGCCATGGCGATCTCCCTGATCTCCCGCAAAACCCTGGCCCTCCTCTTCCTCCTCGCCGCCCCGGCGTTCGCCGACGGAGACGACGTGGTGGCCCTGACCGAGTCCACCTTCGAGAAGGAGGTCGGCCAAGACCGCGGCGCCCTCGTCGAGTTCTACGCCCCCTGGTTCGCCCTCTACCTCGCCAGATCCTTTTGTAATTTGGTTGGATCGGTTCGGATCAGATCCGTGGTTGCGTACGGGCGAGTTTGGGTCTTTACGACGTGCTTGATTTGATCGATCGGGTTGATGCTGGGATTGGTGGATGCGGCGGAGCGGCGGTAGTTCTCGAGTTGTTTTAATTTGGGATCGCGAAGTTTCGCTTATGTGGATTTTTCTATGGAATTGGCCCAATTGCTTGTCGGATTCTCTAGAAGCTGAGGCTGTTGTGACACAGTTCGGATCTTCCTTATGAAATTGATCGGATTGCTACCATCTTGCAACCCGATTGGAAAGTTGATCCTTTTTGGCTAGTGTAGACTGTAGATGCGCTTGAATTGAGCTGTATATCTTGTTAATCCTGTAGGTGTGTTCGTGTATTTCCCTTCTGTAATATTCTAGATCAGATCAGGTAGCTGGCTGGGGGCGGGATTGGTCACAAAAAAAAGTGGAATCTTTCTTTCAAAGCGAGCATTCGATAGGTTTTTGGTTAGGGCTTAAGCTGTAGGTGGAATTATGTACTGTAGCTTAATTACTTGTTGTGTTGTACTGATGGTGGATATCTAATGGGGCATATTGATTGCTATCTTTTATGTGTGATGCTCTTTATGGGATCATAATTTTGGTCGGGGTAACTCGACGAATTGGTTCAGTGTTATTCACACTTCAATCTTTATGGAAAGAAAAGGGCCATAATATTGTAGTGTTTTTACTAACTAGTGGGTGGGCTGGAACGAAAGAAAAAAAAAAGGGCCAAAACCTTTCTGACTATTTTGATGACTAGTAGTGAGTGAAGTGTTAGATTTATATTGTTTTAGCAACAAATTATCTTATATGCTTAATCTCCGCACTGTGGTGAGTTCTTGAAATTTGAAGAATTGTTGGATTCTGGAAGTGTGAAAATTGTAGCTCATTCCTACTTGAGGGGTTCTGATGAACTGTTATAATATGAATACAACTGGGGAAGAAGAAAGAAAAAGAAGGGCTTGTACAGTTCGTGTAGCAGAGTGCTCCCAAGCCTGTAATTTTCCCTTGCGCCGTAGTTCTTCTGTGATCTAGTGACATAAAATTGTATTTGCATTTCAGTCTATCTGCAGTTCAGCATTTCAAAGCATATCTCTTCTATTTTTCAAGAAAAAACATATCTGGTATATTATCTTCTGCGGTTCTGCCTATTTTGTTCATTTAGGTGCGGTCACTGCAAGAAGCTTGCCCCTGAGTATGAAAGGCTTGGTGCAAGTTTCAAGAAAGCTAAATCTGTCTTGATTGCCAAGGTTTGCATTCTTACTTCAAATATTGACTTAGTTTCATCCCTGCTAAATATTTGGAGTTTTGGACATTGCTTTGGTATTTTTTGCCATTCCCACGCCACAAAGGAAGGGATGAGAAAATGATTGGCATGTGGATATTCATGAGATTTATCGCCTTCTCCATTTTTTTTTGGATTTTATAGAACTCATATGATTTACTCACCTTCAATTTCATTTCTCGTTATAGGTTGATTGTGATGAGCACAAGAGTGTGTGCAGCAAGTATGGAGTTTCTGGGTACCCAACAATCCAATGGTTCCCCAAAGGATCCTTGGAGCCCAAAAAGTGAGTATATGTGACTGTTGTTTCAACCTGCACATGACCATATCTGTTACAAAAATTTCATGATAGATATTACTTTGACCATGTAGGTACGAAGGACAGCGCACTGCAGAAGTCCTAGCTGAATTTGTTAATACTGAAGGAGGTAGCACTTTAAACTTGTATTACTAGAATAGCTTGTACACTGTGCTTACTTTCATGTTGTTTTACGAAGCAATTTCACTTGCCTATCTGAATGACACTCATCAAGTCATGATATAGAAGATTATATTGGAATTTTTGTTAGTAGTCAAGAAATCAAGGTCAACTGAAATTAGCAATATTGTGTTACTTCCTGCTATCAGCTTCTTTTATTTCCATGTATGGAATTTTAACTCCTAAATTGTGGATGGTGTTGGTATTGTTCATAAAAAACTTGTGATATTTGTATCCTTTAAACTTTGATGCACCTTTCAGAATGATAGAACTCCTACAATTCTCTTTATGATACCATGTCATGAAGTTGTCGTTTTCTTGTAAATTCTGTTTAGTGTTACTCATTTAATAGTTCTCACAAATAGATAACTGAATTGATGCATTATCAAAGCAATTTCCTTTCACAAGTACAGCAGTTTCTAAAACCATGTCGGCTCTGTCTTTCAGGCACCAACGTAAAGCTGGCAACTGTTCCTTCAAGCGTTGTAGTGCTCACCCTTGAGACCTTTGACTCAATTGTCCTGGATGAAACAAAAGATGTTCTTGTTGAGTTCTATGCCCCATGGTAGGTTTTGTTAGTTGATTTACTTTTCCTCCAATATATTTTGCACCATGAATCCATGATCTTTCCCCAAATGAATATAACTGATTGGGTGCTTATTTGTTCTACAGGTGTGGCCACTGCAAGCATCTTGCTCCGGTTAGTACATGGCTCTAGCTTGAATTTGTTGTACATATTTTAGTTTACTTTTGCAGGTATCATTATTTCAAACGTGTCTTACCATATTCATGTATTTGTTTTAGACATATGAGAAGCTGGCTTCTGTTTTCGTGTTGGATGAGGGAGTTGTGATTGCTAACCTTGATGCTGACAAACACAAAGAATTGGCTGAAAAGTATGTTCTCTGACTTATGTCCTGATGTGTCTCATCTGCATTTTCTTTACCCTATTTATGTTATATTGCACCGGGACATGCTATTGTTTTGCTGTGAATACATCAATACAACCAACTGGTATTTGTATGCTACACAATATTTAAAACTACTTCATTGCTTTAATGACTTACTGTTTTATATATTGGTGTACAAAATAGTTTGACTTACTACGCCACCTTTAGGTATGGAGTTACTGGCTATCCTACATTGAAGTTCTTCCCGAAGGGAAACAAAGCTGGCGAAGATTACGATGGTGGCAGGGACTTGGGGGACTTTGTCAAATTCATTAATGAGAAGTGTGGTACCAGCCGTGATACAAAGGGTCAACTCACTTCAGAGGTTGGTTGCATACATTCAGCACTGCATGACTACACATCTGAATTCACGCTAAAATGCTACTTATTCTTACTATGCTCTGTTCATTATTGTTCTAGGCTGGTCGTATAGCAAGTTTGGATGCACTGGCAAAGGAGTTCCTTAGTGCTGCCAGTGACAAGCAGAAGGAAGTCCTCTCCAGTATGGAAGAGGAGGTTGCAAAGCTCAATGGTTCTGCTGCAAAGTAAGCTCTAGCCTCAGTTATTTGTCTAAGCTTTTTAAATGATCTTATATTCATCAGTTTGTAATGATATTGTCGATACTATAATTTTAACTTTCCCTTTTATTTAAATCAGGCATGGAAAGGTCTATGTAACCATCGCAAAGAAGATCCTGGAGAAAGGCAATGACTATGCTAAGAAGGAAACCGAGAGGCTTCAACGCATGTTGGAGAAGGTGAGAAACAACAATATTCATGCCAAACTTCATTTGGCATATTCATCATCGTAAACAATGACTGACTTATGTTTTTTATTTTTTCTTGTTGCAGTCCATCAGCCCTTCAAAGGCAGATGAATTTATCATCAAGAAGAATGTTCTTTCAACCTTCTTTTCCTAAGGCGATGGCGTGCTCTATTCTCGCAATTGGGATATAGGCGAAAAGAAAAGGAAATATTAGGAATATGTGACGATGAGAGTTTGTTGGTGATAGAACTAATTTTGGGTTTTTTTCCCCTTGAGCATACTTATATCCTATTCCGTGACTCAAGTCTTTTTGTTCTTTACTTGTGGTTAGCGGTTACATGGATTCAGTAAGTAGTAAAATAGTTTACTTTCGGATGGAGAGAAAGCTATTAACCTTGTTACGACATTGAGCTTCATTTTTCAATCCAATAATATAACTCCTCCATGGGGTTATCTCTGACTTGGGTGAAAGCCGAATGCTGCAAGTAATTTTGTTTAGCGTGTATGAATATGCAGGTTTCTTTGCAGATTTTGGCCATACGAAAGAGATAAACAGTACTTTACCTTCTCGAGGACTGTTGCCCATTCAGCAGTGTGTTTGAACCATTGCTGTTACCTCTGCAGGAAACAATCTGTGCATACTTGTTTTTAAAGATGGAATAACCAATTTTTTGTGGTATATTTTGTTCTTCCAACATGGATGAGAATGCATGCTTAATTTAAAAGCAATTTCAATCTTGTCGGATCGAAACATGCAAAATCAACAGGGGATTGAGGAACGAAGAGGTATGCATGTAAGCTTTTATTGTTGTCAAAGGTTCCTGGCCTCAAAGCTCGATCGAATTGGTTTCTGTACGTATTGCTGTCGAACCTATATGCATTCCATATTCGTTAAATGTTGCAGTCTTATGTTCTAATTCACACAAGAATACTTTCTTAAGTAAGGTGTTTGCATAATCAATGATGTAGTACTAAGATATTTTTTATTATCTTATCTCATCTTGCGAATCAGTGTCGGGCACACGGAAGCTAGATATACGAAAGGGGAAAGTTTAGCGCATGCACAGGTGTGAAGAATCAATAAACCTCATCTTGCGACTCATTAATCGCTGAATGGAAATTCAAATGCTGATCGCTGTTGAGTTGACTTCGGAACTTTCTTTGTCTGAATAGGACTTCGGCAATGCGTCGATATTGTCGTGGGAGGAAAGGAGATGCCTACCGCCCTAGCCGCAGTGCAGTTCGAGAGAGAGATCATGAGACGGGGTCGTCTCCAGCGCAAGAGGCTTACGCCACACCTCCATATTATACCGCGCCGCGGCGCCGTCGGAGTTGCAACCAAGGGATTGGAGGAACCATGCCTACCATAACCCTGATTCCGCCACTGCTGATAAGCCTCATCGGCAACCCGCGGACACTGGCACCGGCGCCAACTACGTGGCCATGAACGGCTACCAGATGTAGGCGCCGGGCAATGGCAGCGTCCAGGATGGCTGGCCATGTGGCGCACCGACGAGTCGTGCAATGCCATCGAGCTAGTTGGTTACCCATGTATGTTAGATAACCATGTACGTTAGATTTTTCGATTCCTGGTAGACTCTTTGGTTCCTGATTTTTTGGTTCTTGGTCCACACTTAGTGTTAAACTCTTTGGTTCCTGATCCACACTATAAACTTTGATCTATATATGTAACATTTGACTTATTAATGCATACCATGTATGTAATTACCCCAAATATTCCACTCTCTCATAGTATCAGAGCGGATCGCACCTGCGACTGCACCCTTATGCTAATCCCACCACCATGGCCGGCGAAGACGACACCGCTACCGCCGCACGTCGTGAGCAGCAGGCTGCCGCCGCCTCATGACACGAGTACGCGGCTGTTGCTGCCGCCGCGCGCCACGAGCAGGAGGCCATGCAGGCACTGGACATATCCGAGGCCGCAGTCATTGCTTCCCTCCATGCTCAGGCATATGGCGTCCTCAACATCAAGGCTCTCATCCCTGTCATCCTTGACCTCACCTCTCCGAGTTACAACAAATGGCGCGGTCTCTTCCATGTCACCCTCGGCAAGTACGCCCTCTGCGACGACGCCCACCCCGATGTCGCAGACTGGGTCCAGATGGATTATCTCGTTCTCTCGTGGCTCTACGGCACCATATCCGCCGAACTTCTCGAGATCGTGATGATTTCTACCTCCAAGGCGCGGCTCATATGGGTGGGCCTCGAGCAACTATTTATCAGCACCCAGGAGACGCGTGCCCTGTACCTGGATGCGGAGTTTCGCAACTTCGTCCAGGGTGACCTCTCCATCTCCGACTACTGCCGCAAGCTGAAGAGCATGACCGACGCCCTCGACGACTTGGGCGAACCGGTGCGTGATCGCACCCTTGTTATGTCCCTTCTGCGCAGCCTGAACACGAAGTTCACATATATGGCGGTCCTGCTGAAGTGGCAAAAGTCGTTCCCCTCATTCATCGAGGTCCACTCCGATCTGCTGCTCAAAGAAATCACGATGTCGTCGTGCCCCTCCGCACCCTCCTCAACCCTCATCGCCACGACCCCTACCGGTCCCAGCGGCGATGTCTCTGGTGGCGGTGGCGGTGGCGGCCCGTCCGGCAGACGCTCCACTAGCGCACCCCAAGGCGCTCCCTCTGGTGGCACCAGCAGTGGCGGGGGCAGCTCTAGTCGCCGTCGTGACCGACGGCGGAGGTGCGAGTGGTCACTCCGCGGGCGGCACCTCTAGTTGGCAGCCCTCTTTCTACAACCCTTGGCCCAGCACCATCCAGGTATGGCCCGGGAAACTCCATCTACGCCAGGCCCTCGGCCTCCTCGGTCCACACGCCCCTAGCGCACCCACCTAGTCGCACCTCGGTGGTGCGCCCCTGCCACACGCACTGGCGGCCGGCCAACTCCAGGCCGACTACATGCTACCCTCGTACCTGCTTCGTGGCCTCCTTGGGTGTTGGAAATATGCCCTAGAGGAAATCATAGAGATGCTGATATTTCATTATGTTCATAATTTTGATAATATGTTATCGTGTTACTTGAATGAATCATTTGTTATAGACCAATAAGTATGTGACTTATTGGTGGAACTCTTTAACTTATATGATGTCATTCTAAATGTATCCCTAGTCAGAGGTCACTGGTCGGAACACTAGTGACTCTATGACTAGCACATGTATTGATTGATGACCTTGTTTCACCGGTCATGGATATGGGGATATCGAATCAATAATGTGAGCTCATGTTAGAGAACATAGGGTTGGATAGACCCATCATTGAGACACTATTGAGATTGTTATGAATCTTTGTGTCATTAGTTGGTCTCAAGTAATGATGATGTATAATTCTTAGACCTGAGATCAGCATGGTTCCCTACATGTGTAATAGCACTCTTAGGGGTTGCCAAACGCTACTCGTAACTGGGTAGTTATAAAGGTAGCTTTCGGGTATGCTATAAAACATGTAGAGGGATGTGACTGGTCGAGATGGGATTTGCCCCTCCTTGCATAACAGGAGAGATGTCTTTGGGCCCCTCGTGGTGATCGGATAAAGAAAGTGCATGGCCATGCCACTAGTGGTCGAAGTGTCGACCATATGAAGTTATCCGACACTCGATCGAGAAAGTATTGAACAGTCCATGGATGACACACATCTCCCCTGGAGTTCAACCAGACATCGTGAGGCAAGGTTCGTCCGACTTATTCTATGTGTTTTTGGGAATCGTTATGTGCTGCTAGGTACCGCTAACGACTAGTGGTCGGAAAAGAGTTTCCGAGTCATAACTGATTACGCATGAACCTGTGGGGTCGCACACTTAAAGGGCTAGGATTTGTTTCGAATGGTGATCCGAATTCGTATAGGCCACGAGTTCCTAATGGGACTCAAGTTCGAGACCCATCATGGATGCCTATATAAAGAGGGGCGGTGGCATAGGGTGAAGAGTGAGAATGATCTTTGGAAGAACTCCCGAAACCCTAATAGCCACGCCTTCTCAACCACGCTGCCGGTGCTAGCACTCCAGCGCGTGGTGATCCTGCCTCGTACGTGTTGATACCTCAGAGGTGTTGTTGCGAAGCATCAGCACTAGGACGATCCGCAACTCGTGACGTTCACCGGAGTCGGAGGAGAAATCACGCGGCGAGTACGACCACTCGGAGGAGCAGACATGCGACAAGTACGACCACTTGAAGGAGTAGACGCGTCATGAGTACGACTACGACTGCATCAACTCGCTACAACGACTCTACTTTCGCTACGAGTCGATGCGTCTAGCGGTAATCTCGTGATCTATTACTAGCGGTGGTTCCTTGGTTGCGCGGTAATTTTTGTTTGTGCTCTCGTAGCATTACCGCGTTCCCCTACAGCGGTATCAGTGCCATGCCGTCTAGTTTTAGATTCGGATTGGTCACATATTGTGATATGTGGCAGTTATAGATTTGGTCTATTTCTGTTTCTGCTGGTCAATTTGATCGTCCATGTGCATTGGTAGTAAGATGGGTTTCTTATTCGTGATTCTGTGATCGTGCTTACATGGTCGTATCACGACTTGCCTATACCGGTCGGTTTCCGCCATCGGGGCAGATAGTGATCGTAAATCCATTGGAGCACGCGAAGATCAATGTGGCTGATCAAATCGGAGTTATGATCGAATAGTACCGGATGTTTTATTGCGCTTATTCACGATCACATTGCGTGATACTCCTACCGGTCGGTATTCCGCCATCGGAGTATGCCGCAGCGTGTGGTCGTATTAAGGCAATGATCAGATCGTTTCGGAATAGGGTTAATATGATTAATCTGATGATTTCCAAGGCTTGGTTTCGTGAATAAGATTCATGTTCCGGAAAATTTTTGAGCGCGCTGCCCTCGACCAGCGAGGGGTACTGCCCCTTCGAACCCCGCCTGCTAACCGGCTAGCGGGACCGCCGTGCTGGGTATTCGGACTGCGCTTTTGTTTAGTGTGTGTTCTTGTTGCCCGTTTGAATGCTATTCCATGCCTAACTCGTTGTTGCAGGGATTTGATGTGAATAGTATGACCCACGATGTATGAAATGCATGCATGTGTGTAATGTTCATGACCTACGTGTCATGTGTATTGCAGTCCAAGGCTGTCTATATTTGTATAACAGCCTTCATGTCGACTTGTGGTGCTAATTTACTTCTTGTAATTTTATCCCTAGTGTTGTTAGGAGTAATGGCTTAGTAGAAGTACTTGGAGGTTTTGGCAACTTGGAGACATAGCGAACAGGATGCTTGGCGATGGAGATCACCACCATTAGGAAGGGTCATACTATATCACAATGCAATTTGATTGTGTGTGAATGCCCTTATATTCATGTTCATTTATTTCTATGCATGTTATTTAATTGCTTGATATGCTTTTAACATGGTAGAAGTAAATTTCCCTCGGATAATATTAAGTTAAATTGATGCCCTCCCAATTAGCTGCACCATCCATAGTCTTGTATTTTGATGGTAGGTCTTGCTAAAGCAGAGTGCATTGATATTCCTTGACTAGATGGGTTTGTGTCGGACACTTACACGCAAGCGTTGGTTTAAACTTGACAAGGTCGTCATAACAGTTATGGACTTTGGGGCATAGGGTTGGGGCCGGAGCATAGAGATGTTGCCCAACAACAAGAGTCATATAGATATGATTAGCAAGGGGTTGCTTACCATATTCACTAATCTTCTAGCAGTGATGCCAAAGGTCACTAGTAGATTAACTGATTGTGGGTTTTGAATAACTAAATGCCATAAGAGGGGTATGGTATTCAGAGGGAGTATCTTCATTAAAATGTTTAATAGAAGTTACTTTTCTTGAACATATGTCTTAGTTTTGCATATTTCATGTCGTAGATCATGGCACCAACTGCTATACCTACATCCAGTTTTGCTTTACGTTCAATTCTTGATAAGGAAAAACTGAATGGAACAAATTTTGCGGATCGGTCCCGCAACCTGAGAATTGTTCTTAGGCAAGATAAAAAGGAATATGTTCTAGAGGAACCAATTCCTGATGTGCCTACTGAGAATGCTGATGTTGCTCTTAAAACAGTCTATATGTAGGACCGTAAAGGCGACTAGGGGGGGTGAATAGGCGCTTTCTCAACTTTCTCGCCTAAATCAAATACAACACGAACTTTACTCCTTTAGCTATGAAAGCTAAGAAGATCAGTAAGCGCACATTGGAAGCCTTGTGTTGGATTTGATAAACACCTCAACCACACGACACAAATGGAGAAAAGAACACACTGTTCTGAACAGGGTACTGGCGGTCTGACCGGCTACCACGGGCGGTCTGACCGACAGTCAATCAGCGGTCGGACCGGCTACTAACTGGCGGTCGGACCGTTGGACATCGGTTCGACCCGGCAGTACTAGCGGTCTGAAAAGCGGGCGGTCGGACCGCCGTTGCACAACCGGTCAGACCGGTTCAGTCCAGTACTGAAAATCAAGTCCAACTCCAAAACGAAATTTGATCCAACTTTTGATTCAACCAATGAAACTTGACCAAATTTTGAGCACACCTCCCTAATGATATTAGAGACCTATTTCTAGCGACGATCCTTCAGCTCCACTCCGCAGAATCGATCTCTCAAAGTTTTACAAAAGAAGTGCACAAACCCTAGAAATATGAAAATCTTGATTCAACACTTGCTTGTGGGGGGTTGATGATCTAGATGACTCTAGGAGTATTCCCACACATCAAAGCAAGATAAAATAGGCCAAGGGACCAAGCATAAACCTTTGAATCAAGGAAGCACCAAAATCATCCAAAAGAGAGAAGAACACAAAGGGGACAATTGATCTTTCAATTAAGCATCACAAGTTTGTTTGATCACACTAGATGCTTACAAAGCCTCTCCACAAAGGAGAACAAGAGCTCACACAAGGAGCACACTCTCAATCTCTCCAAACCCTAGTTCTCCTCTCCTCTCCTCCAAACCCTAGAAAAAGGAAGAAGGGGCCAAATGAATGCTTAAGGGGGTTTTCCATCTCCCCCCTTTCTATTTATACTAGAGACCTAGGGTTTCACTTTTGGGACCCAAATACACATGGGACCCACACACACATAACTATTGAAGCAATCGCTTGCTTCACCACGTTTAGGTTGATCAGCGGTTCTCATCACGTCGCCAAGCCTCTCTTGTCCGAATCCCATCGGAACCTCCCAGAGACTCGCACTGATATCCGCACCACCTGATCCAACCCAGTGGAACGAACTACCCGTTCGATCCATCTTGCCCATTCTGCACCATGCTTGTGTCACACGACCTCACCCGGTATCCATGATCGTTCTGGACCTCAGCTTTGCAAGCGTAGTCCCGATCCACCTCACCGTTGACGTCATTGACCTGCAAGCCACCTGCACAGCAATAGACAAAGAAACCGTTTCCGGGAACAAGTTCTTCACAACTTGACCCACGTTAGCTCCGCAATGCAATATACAACAATAAAGCATTGAAGTTCATACAATAAACACAATCAATACAACTCAATGCAAACTTGGCTAACCTCCAAGTCATCGGCGGTCTGACCGCCCCACAAGGCCGGTCCGACCGATTTCAGGCCGGTCCGACCGATCGCACAACGGCGGTCGGACCGCCCGAAAAGACTTAGCCAAACTTCCAGCGTGAAAATCCGAAACCTTCTGGAATTTTCAACTCAATAGAACTTTTGACTGGGAGCTTCAAAAATGATGTGACCACATCCAGGAGACTCCCCTCACTTGCCTACACAACCGATTTTTGGCTCAGCTCCAAAAACCAATTTTCGAAAAACCGGTCGGACCGGCCACCATGGCCGGTCTGACCTCTCCACTGGCGATCGACCGCCGACACAACCGATCGACCGCCGTGGTCCGACAAACTCGAGCAAACCCGAAAACGCGAGATTTTGCAAACCAACAACGTCATTGCCAATTGATTCATCATCCTGAGATCGTGCACATATCCTCACGATATCCACAATCTCCCCCTTGATGAACACATTGGTAATTTTCAAGAAAATGTGGTTTTTCGAAATGAAAAGTAAAAACTTCGCTGTTTTCGCATAAAGGCACAACTTGGTCCATAAGCAAGAAAAAGCCTAGGAACCGACCAAGCTGGCTTCAGAATAGTATAAGCAAGTGAGATAAGGCAATGAAAGCACCAAATGATTCAATTTCCAGAAAGTAGCCAAAAATCTCACTTAGGTCCATATGAAAGACAAAAAGTTCAATTTGACCTTTGATCATTGTGAGTCTTCTTCAAATGCAGATAAAATCAGAAAAAGGCAATAGCACCAAGAGACTCAACTCACTATGATCACAAATTTTCAAAAGGTTCAATTTTTTTATTTTATGAAGTTCTTTTATATTAAACCTTAAGTATGAAACCAAAAGCTCCAAACAGCATTTTCTTCACAATCTTTCTCCCCCTTTGACAATGAATTCATCAAGATGCATGGGAAAAGAAGGAGCATGAAGGAATGACTTTATTTTTGAACTTTAGTAAAAAGGAGCCATAACCATTAAACATGTAGACAATACAAGTATTATACCAAGCCATAAAAAGAGTAGACGCTATATCCAATCATGACAAAACATGTACTGCAAAGCTAAAACCAAGATAGCAGTTATCTGAGATTAACAGAATTAAAACCATGAAAGGTTGCTCAATATCATAGTTTCACTAACAGCAACCACAAATGAGTCAAGCCGTGTCTATAAGTAAAAAGAGTCTCAAAACAAGAACTGAGGCATTTTGAGCATTAAGAGTACACTTTTGAAGCAAAACTCAAGCACTTAGCCTTTTTGAGCATTTTCCTAAAAATGATTTTTTTTACTGTGCTAGATCTCAAGCCTTGCCGCGACCATCTCAAGCGATAAGCTTAAAAGAATGATCTAGGTCATCCAAAACTCCCCCTGAGTTCATGCCTAGTGCAATGGCAAGCCGTCTCATGAGAAAGGATTGGTGAGATCAGTTTTTTCGCACAGAAAATCTCATTTTTCATTTGCTTGACTTAAAAAGATAAAAAAACTCATTTTTTATCTCAAAATAAGTTCAAGACTCAATTCAACCTATTTGACATGGCAAGAATCATAAGAGGATCACTAGAGCAAAACTAGTCACAAGATCCAACAAGACATGATTTGATTCGAATTGCTCACAAATACAAAGCTAGCAAGGCAAAAGCTAAGCTGAACAAGGAGAGCCATAAAAGAAGTCTAGCAGACTATCACTTGATATGACAAGGTATAGAATATGAAATCAAGTCATATAAGGATAATGATCAAAGCTCCACTAATTTTATTATACAATGCAAGACAAATGAATTGAAACATGCATTATGATACAATGAATGCAAAAAGAGCAACTTCCCCCTCAAAACAGCCCAATAGGACTAATAACCCCTAACTCTCCTCGCAAAGCAGCAAAACGAGAAGAATCAAGAGCTTTAATGAAAATATCTGCAAGCTGTTGCTCAGACTCTACAAAGTGAAGCACAACATCACCTTTCTCAACATGGTCTCTAAGAAAATGAAATCGAATATCAATATGTTTAGTCCTGGAATGTTGCACTGGGTTTTTGGCAATATTAATTGCAGAAGTGTTGTCACAGAAAAGAGGAGCACTTCTCAAAGATAACCTATAGTCTCGCAGCGTGGATAAAATCCAGAGAACTCGAGCGACCATCGCGTGACTACATACTCGGCCTCGGTGTGGATGTGCAAATCAAGACTGTTTTCTAGAAGACCAAGAAACAAGAGATGTGCCCAAGAAATGATAAGTGCCAGAAGGATCCACTCTACACCCCGCAAAGTCAGCATCTGAAAATGCTCGAATTGAGAGAGCAGAAGAAGAAGAATACCAGAGTCCAAAGTCAAGCGTATCTTGAAGGTACCTGAATATGCGACGTACTGCTTGACGATGAGAAGCACGAGGAAGCTCGAAGCGAGCGCACAGACATACGGCGAATTGTATGTCCGGCCTCGACGCTGTAAGATAGAGGAGGGAGCCAATCATACTACGGTACTCCTTCTGGTCCACGGACTCTCCATCCTCATCAGGGTCCAGCACGGTGGTTGTAGCGATGGGAGTAGACATTGGCCTACTTCTTCCCATATTGAAGCGCCGAAGAAGGTCCTTTGTATACTTACTCTGGTGAACGAAGGTGCCTTCTTTCAGTTGCTTGATTTGAAGACCAAGGAAGAATGTCAGCTCTCCCATCATGCTCATCTCGAACTCACTGCTCATAGAATCTGAAAATCTGGACACCAAAGCATGAGAAGAACCACCGAATATAATATCATCCACATAAATCTGAACCAACAAGAAATCACTGCCATGCCTGAGAGTGAACAAGGTTTTATCAACCATTCTCATTTTGAAATCATTTTCAAGCAAGAAACTCTTAAGCCTGTCATGCCAAGCTCTAGGAGCTTGTTTCAATCCATACAGGGCTTTAGAGAGTTTAAACACATGGTTTGGGAATTTTTGATTTTCAAAACCAGGAGGTTGCTTGACAAAGACCTCTTCTTCTATGAAACCATTCAAGAAAGCACTTTTAACATCCATTTAAAAAAGCTTGAAACCCTTGGATGTTGCAAATGCTAAAAGAATGCGAATGGCTTCCAATCTAGCTACTGGAGCAAAGGTCTCTTCAAAGTCTAAGCCCTCTACCTGAGAATAACCTTGAGCTACTAGTCTAGCCTTATTGCGAACAACCAACCCATCCTCACTTTGTTTATTTTTAAAAATCTATTTTGTTCCAATAACATGAGAATCAGAAGGCCGCTTAACTAAAGTCCAGACTTTGTTTCTTTCAAAATTCTCAAGCTCTTCATGCATAGCATTGACCCAAGAAGCATCAGATAAAGCATGGGTGATATCTCGGGGTACAAAAGAAGCGACAAAAGTAGAATGTGCATGAGAATCAAGAGAAATAAACCTGGAGCGAGTGACTCGCTCTTGAAGATCCCCAATCATCTGCTCAGGTGGATGTTGTCGCTGAATGCGAAGAGGTGCTCCTGGTGCAGAAATGGCCTCTACCTCATGAGTTGTGGAGGTAGGAACAGAGCCACTCAGATTGTCGGTGGGGATAGGAGGAGGCTGCTCAGCTGACACTGAAGTAGTAGTAGCAGGCTCTCCACCCCTCTCAGAGGTAGCTGGTGGATGGTTTGGTTCTTCATCCTCAGAGTCATCATCGACGAAGATGCTTCTTTGAATTTCAGGAACCTGTGTACCTGAAGCATCGGGTCTAGTACCAGGACTAGCCTCATCAAAAGTGACTTCGCAAGTCTCAACAATTTTGTTAGTATCAACATTAAAAACACGATAGCCACGAGAATGAGCAGGATATCCAAGAAATATGCCATCAAAGCATCTAGACTCAAATTTATCAAGGTTGCCATGTTTAAGAATGAAGCACTTGCAACCAAAAATCTTGAAGTGAGAGACTTTGGGAGAATGACCAAATCTAAGCTCATAAGAGGTCTTCCCAACCACAGATCTCAAGAAAACCCTATTGAAGATATAACAAGCAGTAGAGATCGCCTCAGCCCAAAATCTCCTAGGAGTAGAATGCTCATCTAACATGGTCCGAGCCATCTCTACAAGGGTTCTGTTCTTCCTTTCTACAACACCATTCTGCTGGGGAACTCTAGGAGAAGAAAACTGATACTCAATTTCCCTATCAGTGCTGAAGGTAGAAAAAGAAGAATTCTTGAACTCTGTCCCATTGTCACTCCTAATGGCTTTTAAAGCTCCAGGTATATCAACAGCAATTCTAAGGACCAAATCTCTAAAGAATCCAAATGCTTCGTCCTTAGAAGCGAGAAAATAAACCCATGAATACCTGGAGTAATCATCCACAACCACCAGCACATACCATTTCCCACTAGCTGACTGAACTCTAGAAGGACCAACTGTATCTAAGTGAAGAAGTTGTCCTAGTCCATCAGTCATCACCAAGGTAAGAGGTGGGTGGGAAGCAGACACCATCTTACCATGTCTACAGGGCGAGCACACAAGATCTCTAACAGCCTTCAGCCTAGGCAAACCTCTAATCAAGGCCTTGCAACTGACTCTAGACAAATGATCAAAACCTATATGCCCAAGTCTACGATGCCACAAAACAAGGTCATGAGAATCAGAGGCTACAAGACACCTAGGACGGAAGCGAAGAAATACTGAAATTAGCACAAAAGATCTTCTCAAATCTGGAGATCTTAAAAACAAGCTCACCCGAGGAATCTAGAACACTACACTCTCCACTTTTAAATCTCACTTCTAGACCCTCATCAAGTAGCTGAGAAACAGATAGAAAATTATACCTCAGCTTACTTACCAAAGCGACGTCTTTATGCATGAACTTGTCGTTGACGCGCACAGTGCCCTTTGCAGTCACGGTCCCGGTAGAAGCATCCCCAAAGGTAATCAATTCGTTGCCGGATGCACGTGTGAGGAAGGAAAACCATCTAGAATCTCCGGTCATATGTCGAGAACACCCGGAGTCCACAAGCCAAATGTCCTCCTTCCTCGCACGACGGACCTAAAAAGCACAATCAGAAAACATCCGTGCCTCAGTACTGGGGTTAGTGATAAATGATCTAGGAATCCAGTACTGAGAAGCACGATGTCTGCGAGCAGCAGTAGAAATAGCAGAAACATGATCAGGAATAAAATCATAAGGATGCACATGAGAACCACCTAGACCTCTCCGAAACGATCTACCAAAAGATCGATACTCCCCCTGTCTACGTGCTACCCGTGGTCTCTCCTCACGATGTCCTAATCCAACATGCTGCCTAGACCCACCAAAAGAGTCTACAAAGTTCTCTACAAATCTAGGCCTATATGTGTTGCGATAAACAGGCTGCCTAGCTCTAGAGACTACAGCTGGAGAAGGGACTCCTCTAATGGATCTCAGGACGCTCATCCTCTCTTTTCTCTCAAGTTTTGCTCTCCGGAAGCAGAACTCAACAGTATGGCCTTCTTTCTTGCAGAAGGTGCAATGGTATCTGGACCTTTTGAGAGGTCATGCATGAATGAGTGAAAGCACCTTTCTTGCGTAAAGAGTTTGAGCAAAACCAATGGATTTGAAAACAACCCGGATGGTGAGGAGGTTCTAGCTCAAACAGACCATTCTTCACAACTCTAGCAATCCTAGGTGGGTTTTTCTTGGAATGCTCTAGGGGATTGAAACCTAGACCACTATTTTTCACGCTCACCTTGGATTGATCAAGAATCATGTTGAGTTTCTTTTTCCCACTTGAAAACTTCTTAAGAGTCACCTTGAGGTAATCATTCTCTTTAATTAAACCTTCACATCTAGTGCACTTGCTAGACTTGATTACCTCATTACGCTTACACTTAAGAAGGGCCACTTCCACTTTGAAGGCCTCACAAGACACACAATAGGATTCCTTAATCCTATTCAACTGCTCCTTAAATTTGACTCTAAATGCCTCTTGAATCGATTAATCATGGTTTCAACTTCAAAGATTCAAAACACAAGAGTTAGAATCAATAACTTTCTTAGAAGCAGTAAAAGACATGGATCTTTCAATTTTAGCCTTTTCTTCAAGAGTCTTGTTTAAGGCTTCAATCTCAATTGTAAGCTTGGGACAATTTTCACAAGATGCAACTCTAGAGTAAACCAAACATTTTGTCATCTCTTGCATCTTAATCCTATTATTCTTACAATGAGAGCATGTGTGACTAGCATCAAATTTTTACAATTCTTTTAAAGAGCTATCCAGTTTTAATTCTAGCAAAG
Organism: Hsuehochloa calcarea; assembly: GCA_036346395.1. Classification (NCBI taxonomy): domain Eukaryota; kingdom Viridiplantae; phylum Streptophyta; class Magnoliopsida; order Poales; family Poaceae; genus Hsuehochloa; species Hsuehochloa calcarea. Next base: position 9,999,327 of record CM070593.1, on the reverse strand, counting down.
CACACTTTGAGCAAGTTAAAGGAATAGCTTCCATGGCAGTCACATCAAGTGAAATGGCATCTAAGCAAGCAGAACTAGACTTGAGAGATTCTAGTTCAGCGAGAGCATCTTTTAGTTGATTAGTAACAGAGGAATGAGCAGATTTCAAGCTTGTCAAATCTTTAAGCAAGCTAGTGTAGGAATCACAAATATCATCAGGATTAATAGATTTAAGCCTAACAACTTCTAGGTTCAAATTATCAATCATAATGTCCTGCTTCTTAATCATTTTTACTTGCTTATGCAATTTACATTCAAAGAAGCACCAAAGCCCTTTTCATGTCAGCAATAGAAGGGCATACCTCATCAGGATTACTAAAAGGATCCTCATCGTTGGAGGAGTCGCTGTCGTGGCTGTTCTTGGCCATGAAGCACATGCCTGTGAAGTCATGAGCCTTCTTCTTGCCACGAGAGTCACTCTCGTCGTCCTCCGTTTCCGAGTCCACATCGCTCATGTTTACATTTTCTAGAGCGGCAAGGACCCGGCTGACAAACTTCCGATAGTTTGTCTTCTTGGGTTTTGCATCCCTCTCCTGGGGATGTCTTCGTGTCTCCTTCTCCTCCTTGCCCTTTAGCTTGGGGCATCTCGAACGAATGTGGTTTGGCTCACCACATTCGAAGCACGTGATAGGTCCACTTCTCCTCCTATTCCTCACCTTGTTATACGCTCTTGTGAATTTGATGGATAGGAGGGCTAAGTCATCCTCGGGCAGTTTCTCAAGTTGCTCATCGCTTAAAGAATGTAAAGCAGATAATGAAAAACCAGATGAGCTACAATCAAGAGACTCAGAAGAACAACCCTTGGATTTATCGACCACTAATGCCATCGACTGTCTTGGGAGACGCGAGATAAAATCAATCTCATGCGTCTTCAACCTCGAGTAAAGCTTATCCATGGTAAGCTCACTCATGTGATGTTGTCATTGATGGAAGTGATCTTCATTCCCTGCACCTTCACATCAAGAGCACCCAAAGTTGGCGTGCATTTTCGACTCGAAAATACCAAGTCAACAAGTGCGGAGATCATGAAGAATCTTAGAAAATCTTCCCACATACTCATCCAAAGACTCACGGGCCTTTGCTCGATCTTTGAGTATACTTTCTTGAGTGGTTACATCTCACTTTCTTGATCGCGATGGACCCTTCGTGATAGTCACAAAGAGTCCGCGGATCTCATGAGCGAACCGCAAGTGAGCAACACGCTCAAACTCGGATCGACTAAGGCCTTGGATCAAATAATTACGAGCCTTCTTTGTTGGCCTCCACATCGGAGTGATCATATCGTCATCTACCGCACGACATAAGGGTTTTTCACCTTAAGCCAAATAGCGTGCCCTTGAGCCTCGATATATGCTTGCATACGAGCCTTCCAATATGCAAAGTCAACTCCATCAAAAATATGTGGCTTGGTTGAGTACTTGTCAGTCGCCATGGCTCCAAAGACCGGTTAAGATCTATGAGAAGAGCTAACCGGCTCTGATACCACTTGTAGGACCGTAAAGGCGACTAGGGGGGTGAATAGGCGCTTTCTCAACTTTCTCGCCTAAATCAAATACAACACGAACTTTACTCATTTAGCTATGAAAGCTAAGAAGATCAGTAAGCGCACATTGGAAGCCTTGTGTTGGATTTGATAAACCCCTCAACCACACGACACAAATGGAGAAAAGAACACCTTTATTCGAATCGATCTTGGCGGTCTGACCGGCTACCACGGGCGGTCTGACCGACAGTCAATCAGCGGTCGGACCGGCTACTAACTGGCGGTCGGACCGTTGGACATCGGTTCGACCCAGCAGTACTAGCGGTCTGAAAAGCGGGCGGTCGGACCGCCGTTGCACAACCGGTCAGACCGGTTCGATCCGATCTTGAAAATCAAGTCCAACTCCAAAACGAAATTTGATCCAACTTTTGATTCAACCAATGAAACTTGACCAAATTTCGAGCACACCTCCTAATGATATTAGAGACCTATTTCTAGCGACGATCCTTCACTCCACTCCATGAATCGATCTCTCAAGGTTTTACAAAAGAAGTGCACAAACCCTAGAAATATGAAAATCTTGATTCAACACTTGCTTGTGGGGGGTTGATGATCTAGATGACTCTAGGAGTATTCCCACACATCAAAGCAAGATAAAATAGGCCAAGGGACCAAGCATAAACCTTTGAATCAAGGAAGCACCAAAATCATCCAAAAGAGAGAAGAACACAAAGGGGACAATTGATCTTTCAATTAAGCATCACAAGTTTGTTTGATCACACTAGATGCTTACAAAGCCTCTCCACAAAGGAGGACAAGAGCTCACACAAGGAGCACACTCTCAATCTCTCCAAACCCTAGTTCTCCTCTCCTCTCCTCCAAACCCTAGAAAAAGGAAGAAGGGGCCAAATGAATGCTTAAGGGGGTTTTCCATCTCCCCCCTTTCTATTTATACTAGAGACCAAGGGTTTCACTTTTGGGACCCAAATACACATGGGACCCACACACACATAACTATTGAAGCAATCGCCTGCTTCACCACGTGTAGGTTGATCAGCGGTTCTCATCATGTCGCCAAGCCTCTCTTGTCCGAATCCCATCGGAACCTCCCAGAGACTCGCACTGATATCCGCACCACCTGATCCAACCAGCTGTACCGAACTACCCGTTCGATCCATCTTGCCCATTCTACACCATGCTTGTGTCACACGACCTCACCCGGTATCCATGATCGTTCTGGACCTCAGCTCTGCAAGCGTAGTCCCGATCCACCTCACCGTTGACGTCGTTGACCTGCAAGCCACCTGCACAGCAATAAACAAAGAAACCGTTTCCGGCAATAAGTTCTTCACAACTTGACCCACGTTAGCTCCGCAATGCAATATACAACAATAAAGCATTGAAGTTCATACAATAAACACAATCAATACAACTCAATGCAAACTTGGCTAACCTCCAAGTCATCGGCGGTCTGACCGCCCCACAAGGCCGGTCCGACCGATTTCAGTCCGGTCCGACCGATCTCACAACGGCGGTCGGACCGCCCGAAAAGACTTAGCCAAATTTCCAGCGTGAAAATCTGAAACCTTCTGGAATTTTCAACTCAATAGAACTTTTGACTGGGAGCTCCAAAAATGATGTGACCACATCCAGGAGACTCCCCTCACTTGCCTACACAACCTATTTTTGGCTCAGCTCCAAAAACCACTTTTCGAAAAACCGGTCGGACCGGCCACCATGGCCGGTCGACCTCCTGGCGATCGACCGCCGACACAACCGATCCGACCTTTGTGGTCCGAGCGCCTGAGCAAACTCGAAAACGTAAGATTTTGCAAACCAACAACGCCATTGCCAATTGACTCATCATCCTGAGATCGTGCACATATCCTCACGATATCCACACTATAAAAGGGCATGTGATGAGTTCCTTGATGTTAGATGTCTCATGCTTGCTGCAATGAACTCAGACTTTCAGAAGCAGTTTGAGAACAATATTGAGGCCTACGATATGATCGTGGCGCTCAAAGGCATGTTTGAGACACAAGCAAGAACTGAGATACGAGATCTTAAAGAAACTATTTTGGTGTAAGCTAACTGAGGGTAGTCCGGTGAGTCCTCATGTGATCAAGATGGTTGGTTACACACAGAGCTTGGAAAAACTTGGTTTTTCACTTAGTCAAGAGTTGGCTACATATTTAATTCTTGCTTCGCTTCCTGCAAGCTATGGGCAGTTCATTATGACTTTCCATATGAACGGCTTAGACAAGAATCTCACCGAACTGCATACGATGCTTAAGACTGCAGAGGATAGCATTAAGAAAAGCAACAGTCATGTGATGATTGTGCAAAAGAGTACTAGTTTCAAGAACAAGACTAAGACTTGGGTCAAAGGTAAGGGCAAGGTTTCGGATGGAATCCGAGCTATCAAGCCTAAACCCCAAGACTAAGTCTGGCCTGACTCAAGAGAATGAATGCTTTTACTGCAAAGAGACAGGCCACTGGAAGAGGAACTACAAGAAATACCTAGCTGATCTGAAAAAGAATGGTGGGACTAAACCTTCCACTTCAGGTATTAATGTTATAGATGTTTTTCTTGCTGATTCTTTTGTTAACTCGTGGGTATTTGATACCGAATCGGTTGCTCATATTTGCAATTCGATTCAGAGTCTAACGAGGAGTAGGAGATTAACAAGGGGTGAGATGGATCTTCGCGTTGGGAATAAAGCAAGAGTTGCTGCATTAGCCGTCGGGACATTGCCATTAATTTTACCTTCAGGATTTATCATGGAACTAAATAATTGTTATTACGTTCCAGCCATAAGTAGAAATATCATCTCCGCATCATGTTTGATGGCAGAGGGTTATAAGTTCATTATAGAGAACAATGATTGTTCTATATTTTTGAATGAAATGTTTTATGGCTATGCTCTCGTTTTGAACGGGTTGTTTATTTTGAATCTTGATGATGCACCCATCTATAATGTTAATGCAAAGAGGCTTCGTCCTAATGATATGAATTCCACTTTTATTTGGCATTGTCGTTTGGGTCACATCAGTGAGAAACGCATGAAAAGTCTCCATAGTGATGGAATTCTAAACTCATTTGATTTGGAATCATTTGAAACGTGCGAATCTTGCCTGATTGGAAAGATGACCAAGACACCTTTCACTGGTCGGAATGAAAGGGCGTCTGACTTATTGGCACTCATACATACTGATGTGTGTGGACCAATGAGCACGGCAGCTAGAGGTGGTTTTCAATACTTCATTACTTTCACCGATGACTTTAGTAGATATGGATATATCTATTTAATGAGGCACAAGTCGGAATCCTTTGAAAAGTTCAAGGAGTTCCAGAATGAGGTGCAGAATCAACTTGGTAAGACAATCAAGACTTTATGATCTGATCGTGGAGGAGAATTTTTTAGCCATGATTTTGGTGATCATTTGAAACAATGTGGAATTGTTCCATAGCTTACACCACCGGGTACTCCATTGTGGAATGGGGTGTCCGAGCAGCGTAATCAGACCTTGTTGGACATGGTTCGGTCAATGATGAGCCAATCGGATCTGCCATTGTATTTTTGAGGTTACGCTCTAGAAACTACCCCTTTCACTTTGAATAGGGTACCATCTAAATCAGTAGATAAGACACCATATGAGATATGGACTGGGAAGAGTCCTAGTTTGTCTTTTCTAAAGATTTGGGGATGTGATGTCTATGTTAAACCTTTGACATCTGACAAACTCACACCCAAGTCAGATAAATGCTTCTTCATAGGATATCCTAGGGAAACCAAATGATATTATTTCTACAATCAAGAGGAGGGCAAAGTGTTTGTTGCCCGAAATGGTCTTTTTAGAGAAAGAGTTTCTTTCAAAAGGAATCAGTAGGATAAAGATGCAACTCGAAGAAGTTCGGGAACCATCTGAAAGTGTTTCAACTCCTACTGAACCTCTACAGGACGAACAAAGTGTTGTTGAACCTGTAGATGAGATATCAGCCCCACGTAGATCTAAAAGGCCGTGTTAATTGCCTATAAGGTATGGGTATGACGTATTATTGATGAATAATAGTGAGCCTAAAACTTATAAGGAAGCGATGATGGACCCAGACTCTGAGAAATGGCTTAGGGCCATGAAATCCGAGATAGACTCTATGAGTGTCAATCAGGTTTGGAACCTGGTCGATCCACTTAATGGTGTTAAAACCATTGAGTGCAAATGGATCTATAAGAAAAAGATTGATATGGATAGAAATGTTCACATTCATAAAGCTCGACTTGTCGCAAAAGGGTTTCGACAAGTTCAAGGAGTTGACTACAATGAGACTTTCTCACCAGTAGTGATGCTTAAATCTATTCGGATCATTCTAGCTATTGCTGCATATTTTGATTATGAGATATGGCAGATAGATGTCAAAATGACTTTCCTTAATGGAAACCTAAGTGAGGATATGTACATGACACAACCTGAAGGTTTTGTTGATCCAAAGAATGCTAGTAAAGTGTGCAAACTTTATAAATCCATTTATGGGTTGAAGCAAGCATCTCGGAGTTGGAATTTACGTTTTGATGAGGAGATCAAAAAGTTTGGTTTCATCAAAAACAAAGAAGAACCTTGTGTTTACATGAAAGTTAGTGTGAGCGCACGTGTAATCCTAATCTTATATGTGGATGACATATTATTGATTGGGAATGACATTCCTATGTTGGAATTCGTTAAGGTATCATTGAAAAATAGTTTTTCTATGAAAGACCTAGGAGAGGCAGCATATATCTTGGGAATAAAGATCTATAGAGATAGATCAAGAATGAAAATTGGATTAAGCCAAAGTACTTATATTGACAAGGTGTTGAATCGGTTCAACATGCGTGATGCTAAGAAAGGGTTCTTGCCTATGTCACATGGCATAAATCTTAGCAAGAGTCAGTGTCATTCGACCACTGATGAGTGAGATCGTATGAATAGTATTCCATATGCTTCGGCCATTGGATCTATTATGTATGCCATGATTTGTACCCGACCAGATGTATCGTATGCTCTAAGTGTTATGAACAGATACCAGGCTGATCCCGGTGAACGTCACTGGACAGCTGTGATAAACATTCTTAAGTACTTGAGAAGAACTAAGGATGTGTTCCTAGTTTATGACGGTGTTGAAGGGCTCATTGTAAAGGGTTACACCGATGCAAGCTTCCAAACCGACAAAGATGATTATCGTTCGCAATCTAGTTTTGTATTCATTTTGAATGGAGGAGTAGTGAGCTAGAAAAGTTGCAAGCAAGAAACGGTTGCTGATTCTACGACGGAGGCCGAGTACATTGCAGCTTCTAAAGCTACGAAAAAAGTTGTTTGGATAAGGAATTTTATTGCTGAGTTGGGTGTAGTTCCGAGTGCCTTGAGCCCAATGGATCACTATTGTGACAATAATGGAGCCATTGCGCAGGCTAAGGAGCCGAGATCCCATCAGAAGTCCAAACACATACTCAGGCGTTATCATCTCATTCACGAACTGGTCGATAGAGGAGATGTTAAGATATGCAAAATTCATACGGATTCAAATGTTGCAGATCCATTGACTAAGCCTCTCCAACAGCCAAAGCATAAGGCGCATACGAGAGCTATCGGTATTAGATACTTAAATGATTGACTCTAGTGCAAGTGGGAGACTGTTGGAAATATGGCCTAGAAGCAATCATAGAGATGATGATATTTCATTATGTTCATAATTTTGATAATATGTTGTCGTGTTCCTTGAATGAATCATTTGTTATAGATCAATAAGTATGTGACTTGTTGGTGGAACTCTTTAACTTATATGACGTCATTCTAAATGTATCCACAGTCGGAGTCCTTTGGTGGAACACGGTGACTCTATGACTAGCACATGTATTGATTGATGACCTTGTTTCACCGGTCATAGATATAGGGATATCGAATCAATAATATGAGTTCATGTTAGAGAACATAGAGCTAGATAGACCCATCATTGAGACACTATTGAAATTGTTATGAATCTTTGTGTCATTAGTTGGTCTCAAGTAATGATGATGTATAATCCTTAGACCTGAGATCATCATGGTTTCCTACATGTGTAATAGTACTCTTAGGGGTTGCCAAACGCTACTCGTAACTGGGTAGTTATAAAGGTAGCTTTCGGGTATACTATGAAACATGCAGAGGGATGTGACTGGTCGAGATGGGATTTGCCCCTCCTTGCATAACAGGAGAGATGTCTCTGGGCCCCTCGTGGTGATCGGATAAAGAAAGTGCATGGCCATGCCACTGGTGGTCGAAGTGTCGACCACATGAAGTTATCCGACACTCGATCGAGAAAGTATTGAACAGTCCATGGATGACACACATCTCACCTGGAGTTAACCAGACATCGTGAGGCAGAGGGAGAATGCATGAGTAGGTCGCTTAGTTCGATCAGTTACGGACTGGTCGTATGGAGATACGATCTGGTCGTAGATTGATCGAACGTAATCACATAATGGTAAGGACTTGGTCGTAAAGAGTTACAAACTGGTCGGGACCAAATACGATATGGTCGTATGGAGATACGAACTAATCGTAGGTGATGAGGACCTGGTCATAGATGATATTACATCAAGGTTCGTCCGATTTATTCTATGTGTTTTTGGGAATCATTATGTGCTGCTAGGTACCGTTAACGACTAGTGGTTGGAAAAGAGTTTCTGAATCATAACCGATTACACATGAACCTGTGGGGTTGCACACTTAAAGGGTTAGGATTTGTTTCGGATGGTGATCCGAATTCGTATAGGCCACGAGTTCCTAATGGGCCTCAAGTTCGAGACCCATCACGGATGCCTATATGAAGAGGGGTGGTGGCATAGGGTGAAGAGTGAGGATGATCTTTGGAAGAACTACTGAAACCCTAATAGCCACGTCTTCTCAACCATGCTGTCGGTACAAGCACTCCAGCGCGTGGTGATCCTGCCCCATACGTGTGGATACCTCAGAGGTGTTGTTGCAAAGCATCAGCACTAGGACGATCCGCAACTCGTGACGTTCACCGGAGTCGAAGGAGAAGTCACGCAGCGAGTACGACCACTCGGTGGAGCAGACGCGTGACGAGTACGACCACTCGAAGGAGGAGACGCGTCGTGAGTACGACTACGACTGCATCAACTCGCTACAACGACTCTACTTCCGCTACTAGTCGGCGCGTCTAGCGGTAATCTCGTGATCTATTACTAGCGGTGGTTCCTTGGTTGCGTGGTAATTTTTGTTTGTGCTATCGTAGCATTGCCGCGTTCCCCTACATCGGGTTGATCCAGGTCCTACGCCTCCCGGTCTTGGTTCATGGGATCAGCAGTCATTGGCAAACTCTTTCAACACCATGACTCTTGCTTCCCCGTCGACCACTGACTGGTACATGGACTCTGGTGTGACCTCGCACATGACGTCGAACACCGGTAACCTCTCCCGTTCCCATCCCCCTCACTCATTCACTCCTTCCACCATCGTTGTCGGTGACGGGTCACTGCTACCCGTCACCTCCACTGGTTTCACTAGTCTTGGATCTCTTCATCTTACTTATGTTCTTGCCACTCCGCACCTCATCAAGAATCTTTTTTTCGTTCGTCAATTTACTATTGACAACAACTGTTTCGTTGAGTTTGACCCTGTTGGTTTTTCTGTCAAGGATCTTCGTTCCAAGAACGTGATCACCAGGTGCAATAGCTCTGGACCTCTCTACCTCTTACGTCTGCCGGTGTCTGCCTCCCCTTCATGCGCACTCGTCGCTGGCGCCTCCGCCTCCCTTTGGCATCATCGTCTCAGGCAGTTTGGCCCTGAGTCCCTGTCTCACCTTGCTAGTGCATCCGTCATTGCTTGTGATAATGGACCCACCGACACTATCTATCATGCGTGTCAACTTGGTCGCCATGTGCGTCTACCTTTTACTACTTCACAGCCTGGTGCTCTCAAGATTTTTTATTTAGTTTATTGTGATATTTGGATTTCGCCTGCCGTCAATGTGTCCGGTTATAAATACTACTTAGTTATTCTTGATGATTGCTCGCATTATCTTTGGATGTTTCCTTTGCGCCTGAAATCTTATACTTTTGCCACTATCTCTCACTTTTTTTTTCTTATGTTGCTACTCAGTTTAGCGCTAAGATCAAGAGTATTCAGTGCGATAATGGCCGTAAGTTTGACAGATCCACCGCTCTTTGGTGTTTCACCCTCTTACTCTAACCTTCGTATTTTTTGCTGCAAGTGTTACCTGAACCTTTCTACCATCGCTCCTCACAAGCTTTCTCCTCGCTCCACCATGTGCGTATTTCTCGGCTACCCGTTCGAACACAAGGGATACCGATGCATCGATCTCTCCTCAAATCGGGTCATCATCTCATGTCATGTTACGTTTGACGAGTCCTCTTTTCCCTTTGCCGATCTTGCCGCTCTGCCCTCTCCCACTGACCTCGATTTTTTGTTAGAGCTTGATCACATGCCGATGCTCGTTGGGTCTCAGCATCTTGTAGGTACTGGTGCCCCTCCTAGTGTGGCGCGCCTGCTCGTGCTCCTAACAGCCGTGGCGCCCAATGGTGCTGCCTCTCTTGTGTTGATTGTGCACGGCCCTAGTGTGCTCGCAGTACCCGATGTCGTGCGCATTCCCAGTGTGCACGTAACGCCAGCCGGCAGCGTTCCTTCTGCCCCCACGGCTGTGGTAGCACCCAGTGCTCTAGCCGTGGCTCCTCCCGTGGCAGTCTAAGCACACGGTACTCCTGCCGGTCTACCAGTTGGCCCACCAACTCCCAGTGGGATCGTTCTTCCACAGCTTCACCAAGGTGTTGTGCCGCTCCAGTCTGTCGACAACTCCCATGCCATGGTAACTTGTGGCAAGCACGGTTTTTGGCAGCCGCTCACCCATATGAACCTTCATACCGCTGCTTTGTCTACTGTTCCGACCACATACCGGGCTGCTCTCACCGACCCTAATTGGCATGACGCCATGGAGGAAGAATACGCTGCTCTTCAGGCCAACAACACATGAGATCTTGTTCCACGACCATCTAGTGCCAATGTGGTCACTTGGAAGTGAATTTTTCAGCATAAGTTCAATTCGGGTGGCACTCTTGCCCGCTATAAGGCTCGATGAGTTCTTCGTGGTTTCACACAGCATCTTGGTGTTGATTTTGATGAGACTTTCAGTCCAGTCATCAAGCTGGTCACTATTCACACAGTTCTCTCTCTGGCCCTATCTCGGGATTGGCCTATCCACCAACTGGATGTTAAGAATGTGTTTCTTCATGGAACACTCTCGGAGACTGTCTTTTGTTCGCAACCGATTGGATTTGTGGATTCATCTCACCCAAATTACGTTCGCTGCCTCCATATGCATGATCCTCGTGAGCCGCACCTCGCCGTTGTGAAGCGCATTCTTCGGTATCTTCGCGACACCATCGACCACAGCCTTCTTCACTAAGCCACCCCTACAGATCTGGTTTTCTACTCTGACGCTCAGTACTGGGCTGGTTGTCCCGACATACGCAAGTCCACTTCAGGTTACGCTGTGTTCTTAGGTGACAATCTCTTCTCCTAGTCCTCGAAGCGGCAACACACTGTCTCTCGTTCGAGTGCGGAGGTTAAATACCGGGCTGTGGCCAATGCTGTTGCTGAGGCATGCTGGCTGCGCTAACTTCTTCAGGAGCTTCACAGCACTCTACGCCGAGCTACCATCGTCTACTGCGATAATGTCAGCGCATCTATCTCTCAACAAATTCGATGTAACATCAGCGCACTAAACATATTGAGATTGACCTTCACTTCGTCTGGGAACGAGTTGGTCTTGGCGATGTCTGCGTTCTTCACGTTCCGACGACATTTCAGTAAGTCGACATCTTCACCAAAGGGCTACCTACTTCTGTCTCCACCGAGTTCCTATTCAGTTTGAACGTCAGTTCCGCAACGCTCCAACTGCGTGAGGGGGGGGGGTATTAGACTATTCGATTCCTGTTAGATTCTTTGGTTCCTGACTCTTCGGTTCCTGGTCCACACTTAGTGTTAAACTCTTTGGTTTATGGTCTACACTATAATCTTTGGTCTATATATGTAACATTTGACTTATCAATACATACAGTGTGTGAATTGCTCAAAATATTCCACTCTCTCAATGTAACCCTGCCTCAACATCGGCAGCAACTTTGTCGACACACCGGGTTCGCCAACGCACCATTCGGCTTCCTAGCCACACCCCCGGGCATCGGCGGCAACTTCATGAATGTGCACGGCCACGAGACGCAGAGCTCGACAGAGGAGTTCCAGAGCTCCGACACCAGCCTCGATCAGCTGCATTACCTCAGTGATCTGGCCGAAGGCATGCGCTTCGGATCCAGGGACACGCACTTGCAGCAATGGGGTAACTAACCTTGCTTCCAGTCAACTCTGTCATTTCCCTAGTTGTAATACCCCGGCCTGCTTGTAGCGTGGCCCATGTGGCCCATGAGGAGTTGTGTGGTGGGATTAGTCCCACATTGCTTGTCTCAAGTGAGTTGTAGTGGTATATAATGCCTGTTGGATCCAAACGTAGTACCTCCAGGTTAACCTTTTTACACGAAGCGAGGACGAAAGTGTAAGTGAGGTGCTATGTGTGACGGATCCGCCCCACAGTGGGCTGAGCATTGAGCTGATTTTGTGTCAGGGTGTTACACTAGTACGGTCTAGCGTCGGTCGGTCAGTCAGTCCTAGTTAGATGCGCGACATTGCGAGTCGGGCAATTTTGGGGGCCGCCGGATTCAGCTGATGTCGCCAGCGCCGCCCACAGTGCATGAGCAGTTTTCCCGGCCGGCCAGCGAGGGACATAGGCTATATATATGTGTAGGTTGTCTTATATGCTTGCCAGGAAAAGACCCGGCAATCTTGTCGATCCAGCAGCTCAGTTCGGAGAAGATCCGCCAGGCGCCAGTTTTGTCAGACCAGCAGCTCTGCAGAAGATGCATCAATCTTATTTTGTAGCTCTTCTTGGATGATCCAGCAATTTCGTAACTCTGCCTAGAGATTATCCTGGCAATTTTGCAAAATACAGAATACAGGCACAACCATGTCGTGCACCAGTAATAGAAGGTGTTTCATTTCAATGGAAGTTGTTACATCCGAACGACAATTTAACCCTCTGTTTAGCATTGACATCAAGCATTGGAACATGCCTGTAGCTAAAAAATGGATGTGTTTGGATGGTGTAATTCAACTTAGATGACTCAAATCTCAAGAAAGCGGAAGGACATTAGTCTAAAAATTAAACAATTCAAAGTTTTTTTCCCCCAAAGATGTTGTGGCTCCGAAGTGTACGATAGGAGACTCTAAGCAGTTCTGCCCTAAATTGCATCCCCATTGTCCATTGAGCCTGCTCTAAATAACCCCCCTTTGCCGGATTATTACCAATATACCAATATAATTGTAAAAGGATCTTTTTTTTTCAAGAATTTAGACCAAGCATTTGACATACTAAGATTTTCTGCTAACCCATCGCTAACCATTCGGTTATCCAATGTTTAAGATTGCTAGCTCTGACTGAGTCTCCTAATTTAGGTGTCGTTCCAATTTGACACATTGCCTTCATGGCAGCAGGTACATAAACCAGATGGTCCACATCACAATGCGTTGCAAGGGGTCAGAGTTTAGTTACATGTCACAATGCAGTGATACTGATACAGAAATTACAACACACAGGTGCACAGCAGGAAAGGTTACATCCTATCATGGGAAAGGTTACATCCTATCATGAGTTAGAAGTTCCTAAATTAACATGGTACCTGCTACATATTACCTATACTCATCCACATTGATGCAGTTTACCAGAGATCTTGTCATGGTTAAACTTGGCATCGGTCATACCGTAATCTGATGAGCATTCCTCGACAAAATCCACACCATGATCTGGACGTTGGCAACAGTTTTTAGTGCTTTGGAACTCAGCTTCATCCTGGATCGACTTTGGGCAAGACAAAGATGTTCCCTCCACTTCGACACCCCCTACATGTTTGTGCTCGTGTTCAACCTCGTGAGAGTGTTCATGGGCACGTTCTTGTTCTTGTTCATGTCCACTGCTGAATGACAACTCATATGCATGGGGACCGTGCACCCTCATCTGCACCGACCTCAGAAGCGCAGTTCGCCTGAGGTCTCCACCATGACACATGTCATTTGGTGAAGATGGGAACCGGCCTTCAGATTCAGCGCCACGCCGAGCATTTGAGCAGACCACTGCTGAGAGGGAGCAGCTTGGGAGAGGGTACGGGTTTGCAGAAGAGAACCCAGAGTGTGGCTTCTGGAATCGATGTGGAGATGAAATCGGACTAGTTGACGGACTGCTCATGGCATCTGTTTGGCTTCCACTGCTGTTTACTTGTGTGTCATAATAACGGTAATCATCTGAGTCTTCAGACATAGGTGAGTACTGCGAGATCAATTCATCCCTGAAAGGAGGCAAATAAAACAGCCATGACACAATGTAAACATAAAAATGTAATAGTCATTCCGATGGTGAATAAGAAAGGATTCTTGAGCAAACATAGACATATATGATGGAAGAATCAAACCTCGTGCTCCCAACATTGCTACACCAAATGCTCATAAAACAAATATAAATATTTGGTTGCATCTATATAGTATATAAGAAACCTACTTCAAAAGCAATCAGACTTATATATGCTAGAACATGCCTGAGATATGGTTCAAACAAATTCAATACTTTGATGACAGACTGTGTCCAGGTTGGTCAGTGAGCGTGCAACAATATTCATTGCAAAACCATCACAACAATTCGCGTGAAAATTACGTCATGCATGCTTCAATCAATGGTATCAACATGATATGATGTACAATCCGGCTATTTTGAATGGTAATCAACATTCAACATCCACTTGGATTGCACTATTTGTAGAAATGACAAAATGAACTTGACTATATACTGCAAAATTTTATTCCGCTCTGGTACTCTATAAGCTAAATGTAACATATACTTGAGCTAATAAAAGGAGTAGAAACTAATATTAACTAGAATGAGTCTTGTACCTTGCGACAGGGTTAAGATAGATAATTTTGGTGCAATAATGTGTGGTTTTAGTACATGGAGTAATTTTTTCAATTCTTCAAGTACGGACAGAGAAGTAGATAAAAAAAAAACTTGAGCTGTTATAAGAGAGAAGGAAATTCAGTTGGCAACATCTACGAAAATTTATAGGTGATAATATGGAAGATTGGCTCCAAAAGTATATTCTTTTAAAAAATGTAATGTGGGATTAAATGTTTCTTTCTCTAAATTCCCATGTTTATAGTATCACTTTGACCATACCTTTCATCAATGACTTGACCCAGCCCATCTCAAGTCCTACCCGAGCTCAGCCTAAGAGCAAGTCATCCCAAGCCCAGCCTAACACAAAGTTAGGCTCGACTCAAATTCACTATCAACTTTGGCATGCGTCAATTATGTCAACGATGCTATGGGAGTAACCTGCTAATTGGATGGCTATTACTAATTGAATGACGTGACGGAATAATAAAACTCCTTTTGCAGCACTCAGCTTTAGAGAATATGTATATACTATGAGTGAAGCTCTTTTTGCACTCAGCTAACTTCTATGATAACATGGATGGCCTGGCATACAGACCTGAATCAAGTCCTTTTGCAAATGAAATTATATTACTTTGGTTAGTTTTCACGAGGAGTTGAGAACACAGATGAAATTAATTACTCCATCCATTCTTTTTATTTGACACCCTAGAATCTTTGCCGTCAAAAAGTTTGACCACCAGTATGTTTAAAACTATATGGATCGACTATATGGAAACTATATTATTAGATTTGACGTTAAAAATGCTTTCATAATATTATAATTATATTGGTATATTTTAATATAAAGCTATAAAAATTAATGGTTAAAGTCGTATCTCGGAGACCATGAAAAGAAAAAAACATCAAATAAAAAAGAACGGAGGGAGTATTAGTTTGGTTAGCTTTCACGAGGAGTGGAGAACTCAGGCCAAGTAAAATACTGTGATGTTCTATGTTTCCATCTTGAGTTTTTTTTCCCCGAGGGCCATCTTGGGTTTTCAGTTTTTCACAACCTCATAGTTGATAATTATGAAATTATATGTTGCCACATATTAACTTATGTGGATGACGTGTATGATAGGATGCACACAAGATTAAAGTACACAAACCTGAAGCAAGAGGTACTCTCCGGTCTCACTGGAGAGACCATGATATTGTCAGCAATTGAATCTCCGACAGACAAACCATTCAAGCTGGAAGCCATTATCTGCAAGAACACATTCAACAACCGACTACTGATGAAGACCCAAAAATTGATAAACAGAAATGGGAGAAACAAATCCATGTCCATTGCAAGTAAAATACAGAGTAGCAGTCAGCGTCTATTAAATCTCAAGATTTAGATTTAGGGACACCAAGAAAGTCTCGCAAATAAGGACATATGTTGCTTCCTAATTTTTACTTCTGTTGTTAATTTTAGTAACATTGCAACATATCTGTGTACATAAGCTAAATTTATTTAAAAACATGTCGATTTTGTGGTATATTCTGCATATCATTACGATGTATTGGCAAATTCAAGCAAGTGTCGTTTTCCACCTCTTTGTTCAACCTATATAACATCTAGTACATGGCGTAGGGAGAAACTAACAATGATTATACACATTTGCAACAATCACCACCTCAAAAGGCTTTAAAGGTTTTTGAAGTCTCAAGCGGAAACAAAATGTCAGGCCAAACATTAGATACAACAACAACTTTTTATTGGCAGCCATTCAGTTCAGGATGTTAACGCAGAATTACAGAGAATGAAATAGACAAGCAAGGCACAGGGTACTCAATCAAGAGGATCAGAACCAAATGAAACAATAAAACACAAATTTCTCTGCTTAAAACCCCCAAAATTTTGACACCCTTCCCCCGATAAGCCAGGAATTTACCAACCACCTTGACAAAAAAAAAATCAATTTACTAACCACCTTGACAAAAAATCAAAGAGATGCACCTTTGCTTCTCTTCCGCCAATTCTGATGATACACATATCTAGAACAATAATTGAACTTAGCAATCTAGCACCTAGCCGTCCTGCAAGTGCCCCGCGCATTACGAACACAGGGGCCATCTTTCCACCCGATTCGGATCCAAGAACACCAAGCACACCAATGGCAAAATTACCACGGAATCAAGTCAAGATCCCTCTCTCGCAAACAGAAGAAGCGCAGTGCATGTAACAGAGAGACCGACCTCGCTGAGGTAGCGCTTGTGGGAGTGGAGGTTGTCGACGTACACGTCCTCCTCGGGGTCCCTCCCCCGCTTCCCGCCGCTGGCCGGGGACATTCCCGGCTCGCCGCCGCCCATTCGCGCCGCAGCACGAGTGACGGATTCCCGGGATAGAGGAGTTAATGCGGAAGGGAAAGTGATACCAGTACCATAACTGCAGCTCCCCTAGCTTCTTTCCTTGCTTTTTTAATTCCCTCGATCGACGTGTCTTGTCTCGTGCGGGGTCTGGAAGTGAACCGTACGAGAGAGACAGCGAGAGTGAGACTGAGAGGTCAAGACGAATCATGCAGGGTGTTCGTTTCGCGTTGAACTCCACTCGCCATTTTTCTCAGAGAAAGAAGACGCGGAGTCATTTCGGTTTGTCTCTTCGTATATAATACGGTATCGATTTATTCTGACACACCGTTTTGAATTTTAATTATATATATATATATATATAGGAAAATATATATATAATTTCCCTTATAATTTTACTGAAAATACATAATCATAGAATGAAAACAACACGTAGTTCAATTACTTTATAAATACAAAAGTCTTACGTAGTTAAATAATACAACATGAATTTATAATTTTATATATTCTATCATAATCTAGCACACTGGTCTAGTATAATTTCACTTACCGAAGGAGTAGTATTGGATTGGCCTTTCGAGCTGATTCAAAGAAGTTGTTATTTCAATTTTGAATTTTTAACCAGTACTAGAACGGCGGAATGGCCGGTATTAACTGATATTGAGATCGGTATGGGATTGAAGTTACGATGTGTCGATTTGGATGTCAGTATGTATAATCCGACCATTTCGACATGGTATGTTACGGCAAGATCCCAAATTTCGGACCCTGTGTATCCCCTGGCCATGTTCACTTGTCATCTCCGTTTAGGATGGGCACAAGGAAGAGCTCGGTATTACTAGTGCCAGGCCGTCGACACCTTTGGCCCAACGCAGCCCTATGATGGAGCCAGATGCCCTCGATTTGAAATTTATGAAATTATAATTCAGTTTTTTCAAGAACATTGTAGCCCTGAACATCGTGCTGGATCATGCTGAAGGTCCCACGAACCAATTTAGTGTGCTTAGCTTCACGCCAACTTTCTTTGCAGTTTAGGATCTTTTGACTTGTAATAACAAAGCTTGAGAAATCAAACTGATAGACAGATAGCCACGCCCATAAGTGCATGTATAATCTCTCTAAACTACTCCACATTATCTAACAACAGTAACAGAGACAGCTACTCAAATACGTTGTTTGGTAGCACTGGGCCCACACAAATAAGCACATCCCATTTTTATAAAACTTTTTTTAACTAGCAGTCCCACCTGTCAGTCTAACCCTGCTATTAAATTCTCACATTTTCTCTCTTCCCTCACATTTTCTTCTACTCCTCTCACTACTACATAAAAGGTATTCACAGACGGTTCAAAAACGTCATCACAGACGATTTCGTGCGTCGTATAAGTTTATAGATCAGTAATGATATGAGCACAGATAGTTTTCGAACCGTCTATGATGCAGACTATCATAGATGCATGGCTATTAACTCAGAACCGTCTATAATAGTTGACTATCACAGATGGTTTGTAGATAAAACAGTCTGTGATAGCTGATGTTTGTATCACAAATGGTTTACAGATGAAACCGTCTGTGATGACTCTTCTCTATAAAGTCTCAAAGCAGTGGCTGCTTGTACCTTTAAAACCGACTTCATGTGTGTGTGTGTTATTCGTAGCCCCCCAACCACTTTCGGGGAGTCGTCCACGCAGCATGAGGAGGATGAGACAGCAGCCACAGACAACTTTAAGAAGCATGGCTGTCAGAAGAGTACATGAATATCCAATTATCTGGATGTCATCGACAAGTAAGTGGACGTCGCTATGTTCAAAAAATAGCGTGGACGCGTAGGTACTCCGACTGGGAAGTGATATCATATATCCGCAACCAACCATAGAAGCGTCAACCTCCAGCTTCAGCTGTAAACATAGGAAAAGGAGCGTCAACTGTATTTATAAAAAAATAATTCCTGAAAAGATGGTGATGCTTTGGTTATCAATAATTTGTTAGGAGCAAATTCTAATAAATTATATCCGTCGATCTTCCGTCTTTATTCGTTAATTTAATATTGTCACGAGTTGTTAAGCCTATAAATAACCATCAGAAGAGCGCACAGAACTAAGAAAAAATCACTCACAAATTTTTCATCTTTTCTTACTTCTATTTCTTTTTAAAGTTCTCATCTCGTTCCCTACCCTTCGAGTTAGCTAGTAAGACAAAATTTACGGAACAAATTGACTCTTCGACCACCGTGCATTGAAAGAACAAAATCCATGGATGATCGATCGACTACTTCAATTTAGGTGTTCAGAAAGTCAATTTGGTCTATGGATTTGAATTCTTCAAGAAATTAGTAGAAGATCACATCCCTACGATCAGGTGAGCACTTCACTGTCTATGATGTGTAACTTTCGATCAACCAATCACGTGAAGTACTTCTGCATTCTTCTATTGATCAGAAGTTACACATGATACGAAACAAGGTGCCTACCGAATTACATATCTTCTGTTGGAAAAATCAGCTTCAATTTGATCACTTTAAAAGATCAATCTGGCCCGACTAGGAGTGGTCGGAATCGGCTAATCAGTCATTTCTAATTACAGATGGTTCCAATAATAACCGTCTATGAATTTAGTAGTATCATAGACAGTTCTTGTCTAGAACCGTCCGTGATACTTTACAGACAGTTTTCAATATGAATCGTCTGTGATATTTAGTAATATCACAAACGGTTCTGGTTAAGAACCGTCATCACAGACGGTTTTTAATACGAACCGTCTGTGATATTACTTATTCACAGACGATTTAACCAAAACCGTCTGTGATTGTATTTAATACAGACAGTTTTGGTCAATCGTCTGTAATGAGGCGTCCAGTATTAACCATTTTGTAGTAGTATCTCTCTGTGCGCCCCTGTCTTCTCCCACCGCACAGCCGCTGCCGCCTCCTTCTCCCTCGCCATCACCATTTCCCATCACCACCATCCCGTTGATCCTTCTTCCTCGCCATCACCGCCTCCCATCGCCGCCTTCCCCTTGTTCCCCATCTCTGTCGGATCTGAGCCACTGGATGCCGGTGCTGGCCGCCGCTGCCTTCTCCCTCGTCATCACCGCCTCCCACCGCCGCAACCCTCCTCTTGCTCCCCATCTCTGTTGGATCTAAGTCGCCGGCCGCTGCCGACTTCTCCCTCACCATCACCGCCCTCCCCTTGCTCCCTCGCCGTCGGATGCCAGGTCCGGTCGAATTTGGCCACCTCTGAGTCGCCAGCGGCCTGCTCCGGCTCGATGACTGTGGAGGTCTCCACAGTCGTTGATGTCGCATCAACAGTGACCGTTCCCACCTGGCTGTGAGGCAGAGGGAGTCCGATGTGGCAAGCTTTGACGTCTTCCTAGAGGCGGGGCCCAGAAAACACGTGGAGAAACAGCGACATCGCTCCAACAAGGAAAAATATCGTCGCTTGAGTCTTATTTTGCATGATGCGATCACCGCATTCCGAAAGGACGACCTCATTCTCTTTCTTCCATATCATTCACAAATCCTAGCTGGCACTGCTTTGAGAGGAGACACTGATGTAATGCTATTGGTGATGCCCCAATTACATGTCAAATTCACCAAGAAAACTCAATCTATATATGTGGCTAGGACAGAATATGACATGTCATCTAAACTATAATACAAGTGGTCCTCTCTAAAGGCCGAATATCTTGTGGGAGACCGCAAGCATGACGGAATAGGGACACGACGGTGGTGCAAGGCCAGCAGCATGCGATCGGGTTGCCGTACGTCGGGTGTAACCTGGGGAGGGTTCTGCTGCTTCCACCGCCGGCCTCTGCCTGCATGCAGCACCGTGATAAGTATATCCAACGTGGCGCGCGGAGCCAGTCACAGCTACGCGTGCCAAACGCGCGCGCGCTATGGTGGAACATGTTGCACTGAGCGCGGTGATGCGATTTGTCGCTCTACTGTTTGAGTAACCAGCTGAAATGGTACGTTCCGTGGTGAAAATCTAAAAATACCTCCTGCGAATGAATTGATAAAAATAACAGTCTAAACGTGCCAACAGACGACACATGCTCCCTGTGGTGGCCCCACCGCGCGGCAGCAGGCTTGCCGCGTGGCCACAGTATGGCACCGGGAAAAACCACACAGTGCTGGTGAATAGCGTTGATGAATACTGTTGCTACAGTGTAGAAATAGCTGTTTTGCGGTTTTGCACGAAATCATGCCGTGGGGCGCGGCAGGGAATCTAGGCGATAGGGATACGATAGGAGGATACGTGTCGTCTGCCGGTACGGCTATAATGTTATTTTTACCTTTTTCTTCTAGAGACCGTTAAAATTGCTATTTCGACATGAAATGATGCCAAACGGTACGTGCGGAAAAACCGGTACCGTTTCGATCGGCTGGGCAGATGCGCTCGCTCCATGCATGTCGGCGATCCAGTGCTGGCTCTCGGATGTCACCGTGTCTTCCCGTCTGACTCCATGCCCATAACCACGGGTACGTAGCGGGTCGAATTGCCGTCCGCCCGCTAAGCGTTCACCTTAGCAGTAGCAGCCAGCCAGTCATCAATCTTCGCGTTGCCAAAACTGAACATGGACGAAAGCTTCACCCAAGGGTGCAGCATGTCGAGGCTGACGCAATATAGCATCTTAGGGTTTGACGTCACGGTTGCATCTGCTAACGGAAGGATCAACAAGTCAAAAGAAGCGCGCGAATATATTAACGGTGCACGGTGCATTAGCCGTTCCATTAGAGGGTGTGCCCAGTGCGATTTTTGTAAAACTGATTCAATGTCCGAAGGTTCCAACAAGTCAAAAGAAATATTGTATTTCTCTAGCGTGCGGAATCATTGTTCATCTGTTTGCTCTTGTGCCCGGACAAGCTCCATCCTAGCCTGTTTAGTTCCTCTGCTGCTGCTGCTGCACTCAAACTATATCGTGCCCTTGGTAGCTTGGCTCCACAGTCATGGCCCACGACGGGCTTGCGCCGCACAGCCAGCAAACCGCCATGACCGGCCAACATCATTGTTGTGGCGTCCAAGCATCTTCATCAGATTTATCAACATGAGTATGTGATTTTCATCTTCTTTAATCTTTATATTCAGTTGTAATAAGTTCCTAATTCTTGTCATATTTGTATCTTCTAACCACTAAAAACACGGAAACGTAATTAGCTTTTAGAGTTGCACGACAAGATTATTTCTAACATGTTCACAAGAATATACATGGGAGGCACACAAAAAAGGATTACTATCGGACATGTAAATTACCGAAGAACCACGATCATCTAATTATATATCCTGTCATAGAGGCAGTTGCTGTGAGACCATTAATTCATGGTGACACATGAAAAATATATATTAAATTATCAATAAATGACATATGAAAAGTATTTCACTGAAGCATTATGTAAATCTATCGTAGATCACTTCACCATTCTACTAAATTCACATCAGTATTCCTCAAACTAAATCCAACTCACCTCGCCTGTGTTAAAAGTTAACGAGATCATAAAAATAGTCAATAAAAGTAAGCGATCATAATAATTTGAACTAATACTTCTGGCATGGTTACACTATATATACTACTGGACAGCTACATGATTGTAGCACTAATTGCAGTATTTTGCTTTTGTATAATAATGTGCGTAACTTTCACAAACTTTAGTAAACACTGATGACGAATCTACCAACCGAACAGATGAAGAATCACCTCTGCTTGTACTCTGATGAACTCAAATGATATGCAACCAGAATATCGACATTCTTCTCTGGTTGCATAGAATGACCTCGAGCATGCCCCTGGCTGGCAGCCGAGGGAACCCAAATAAAGCAAAAACAACAAAAAGAAACAGGATAGGAAGGAAGAAAGCTCCTTGAACGTATCGCGTCGAACAAACCTAAGGCCGCTTGCATGCTATGGCTGAAGCCTGGGCCATATATGCAGGTTTCTTTTTCTCTTCTTTTATTTGCTTGATTTTATTAGACTTGACTTCGCAGGTAGTGCTTCAACCACGGTTGCGATGGACATGCTTTGTTTAGGGACTCCCAAACATTTCCCTTTTACTTCCATGTGGGCGATATTTTCTTCTTAATTTAAATCATCAATGATATGTATATAATTTTTACATGCATGCACATGCATCTATGAATAGACCACCTTCTTTTTTTTACATGGTACAGATGCTTAGCATGCTTTGGCTGAGATGTGGGCCAATCTAATTATTCATTAGTCAGAGCAGTGCTTAATTCTTTAAGGGACTTTCTATGTGTTAGTTGCCTGAAAATTTATTATTTTTTAATCATTTATTCCCACATTTATATTTCCATCAAACAGCATAAAAAAAACATTACAAAAAATACAAAAAAAATTCTAAACTAGACAAAAGTAGATCTAGATAAACCCTACAAATACAAAAAAAATGAAAAACAAATAGAAAAAAAAATACAAAAACAAATATAACTAAAAGTTATAGTAGAACTGTGTTAAAATTGTACACCATTTGATACTATAATTTTAAATTTAATATTATACAATTATAGATAACTGATGAATAAAGTTTTTTTTTCAGACAACCGTAAACTAGCGAATCCGATTCGTTCTTGATGCATGCATCCACGACGCCACTTCTTCTGTGGTCCCAAGAAGGTGCTAATTTGGCTGAATATGGGCCTCGGTATGCCTTGGCCGACGTGTGGCTCCCATTGGTCATTCTTTATTAATTAATTAACCTTTTCTTTTTTAGGAGTTAATCAATTCACTAATCTCTACTACTATAATTTAGAGTTTACATCTGCACCAAAATCGTCCGCCCATCCACCCACCCACCTACCGCTAACACCCCTATTCCTCCCTCGCTCTCATCGCCCGACTCCACTCCCATCGCCCGACCTCCACCGACGCCGACGCAATCTCCCACCCACGCCCCGATGACTCCCCTCCCATCCTCGCCCCTCCGCCCTCATGTAAGGTCGAGGTGGCCGACTAGAGGGGGGTGAATAGACGGTTTTTAAAAATCTCTATCGGGCTAAATCAATTAATAATGCGGAAGCTAATAACAATTGGTTTTGTACAATTAAAACCTAAATCCACTAGGCACCAACAATACAAGAGAGTAATCAAACAATGATATATAAGCAATTAAAGTATGTAATGTAAATTACTCAAAGTAAAGCACAAGTAAAAACAAGATGGACACAATTATGTTTTATCGTGGTGGTCGGAGACTTGCCGGTCTCCCCTAATCCACGTTGAGGTAAGCCCAACCACGTTGGACCGGCTCCACTAATTAAGCCAACACCTCCGAGGTAAGTCCAACACTTGGACCGGTTTCAAACCGAACCAACACCTCGCTCCACTAAGGTTGCTCTTCCTCCACTCCGGAGATGGCGAGCACCACACCACTCACAAACACGCCGGGTCTTCTCACAAGCTTCTTGAGAAAATCACCGCGCATGACGCCTCCACGCCGTCTAGGTGTCGGCAAACACCAAGAGTAACAAGTCTAAACTTTCACTTGAACTAATCAAGTGTCAACGCTCACGTGGATACACAATCCACTACCTAAGGCAACACATGCACTTAGGGTTTGCTCTTAATTCTCACCAAGTGCAACACATGCACACAAGAGAAGAGAGGGTTTGCTCTAACTCAAAGAACTCAACAAATGGTCTAGCACACAGCCAATACCATCCACAACATTTTCAGCAGCTTCTCCCAACCGGCCAAGGCTCATATTTATAGCCCACACACAGAAACTAGCCGTTGGGAGAAGATTCTCTCAAATCAGCACAGGGTCGGTCTGACCGCCAACCAATGGCCGGTCGGACCGCCCCATGCGCCAACGGCTAGAAAAATAGCCGTTGGGCCTTCGGCCGGTCGGACCGCCATGCAATGGCCGGTCGGACCGCCGCCAAATCGGTCAGACCTCCCGTGCTGGCCGGTCCGACCACCCGTTGCAAATTTGGCTAAGTCCCACAAAGGGAGCTCTCTGGAAAAAAAACGTTCCGCTTGATCTCCAGAACTTCCTCACACCGGAAGTTCCGTTTTTACAACGGCGGAACTTCCGCACGGAGAAACCAGACAGAGAGAAATCAGTCGGACCTCCAGTAGCACACCGGTTGGACCGATTTGCTACCGGTCCGACCGGTGACCACTGCTGGTCCGACCAGCAGACTACAGAACCAAACCCAATTGCTCCACTTCAAATGGCAAAACACATTCGCTCATTTGAATGCAATTTTCGACAAGTTTCAAAGATGATATTCTCAGTAGGTTACAAAACACATTTGCTAACCCTTAGAATACTCATCACAAGGAATAAGGTACATGGACTTACACCATTTGCAAAACGCATTTGCAAACTTAAGTCACATTCTACAAGGGTTATGCATGAGCCTTGATTATTTGCAAAACACATTCGCAAATAAATAGCATCATGCCTAGATGAGCTAGAGCAAACACAATGAGCTATCAACATATGACTAACTCAAACTACTAGTTAAGACCCCTCTTAATAGTACGGCAACCTATACTAGCAATCCGGTCTTTCAACCAAACACCAAGACTGGTAAAAGACTAGGAACACATCTTTAGCCCTAGTTAGTCATACCTTTTCCTTGCATCTTCTTGGAGCTTGATGACGCACATCAACACTTCAAGTCCGGGTCATTAACTCGATAATCATTAACGCATGATGATCCTTTGTTTGACCTCCATCAACACATGATGGGTCTTCTCTTGTCTTGACAATCAACTCATGATCATCTCTTCTTGATAAGCATCAACTCATGATGCATCCTTTACACCAAGCTCTTGACTTGATGATCAACTCATGATCATCCCAAGTTTTCACCATCCTAGAACATAACCTATTCATCCAACTCATGGAAAATGTTAGTTCCACAATATGATTATTATTAATTACCACACCATACCATTAACTCATAATGGTGGGACAAGATACCTCAATCTTTCCCTCTTTGGTAATTGATGATAACCACTTAATTACTCATAAATTGAATGATGATAAATGAGAGAACAAATTGAGTATATATCAACTACACAAGTTATATATATACTCTAACTTGAGTATACAAGAACTACACAAGTTCTATATACTCATAATCATGAGTATACAAGAACTACGCAAATTTTATATACTCAAACGGATTTGTTTCAAAGTAAAGATCTCAAATGTATGTGGAGAATGGAATATGAATCAATACTAATGAAACCACAAAATATAGAATAAAACTCCCCCTAAATGTGTGCATACACAAATGTGTAATGAGATCATATGCACATATTCAAGTTCAACTTATGGTTGAGTTCAATACTATATTTTGGATCCGAGGAATGCAACATTATATAAAAGTACAAGTTGAAAGCATACGTCGTTGATTTTCACCTTTATATTCAAATGAGACTATACACTAGATATAACAATAGAATTGTTAGTCTCACAATTGGATTTGTCATTAATCACCAAAACACTCCATTAGCTCATAATGGCGGGTCTAGATCTTTCACCTCATCGGCCGCCCCTCCGGCCTCATCGCTCGCCCCTCCGCCTACCTCGCCCCTCCGCCCTCGTCGGCCACCCCTCCGGCCACATCGCCCGCCCCTCCGACTACCTCGCCCCTCCGCCCGCCCCTCCGTCCTCCTCACCCGCTTCTGCCCTCACCCCCCGCAACACCCTCGCCCCTCCCGCCGCAACACCCTCGCCCCTTCCACCTTCCTCCTCACCCGCGTCTGAGCCACCACGACGCCCTCGCACCTCGCCCATTTACATGGCCATCGCGGCCTATCGCCCAACCGCGCCGCCATCTTTTGCCCTCACCCCTCAGATCCGCCATTTTGCCCTCACCCCTCGGCACCGCCATCGCGCCCTCGCCCCTCCGCACCCTGTCTTCTTCCACCCGTCCACCACCTGACCGTCCCTCGCATCCTCACCTCACCCAGTCCGGCCGCTGCGCCCCCTGCCCCTAGGTGTTGTAGATGGCCCACCTGAGCGGTTACTAGGAGTGGTGGTCAGCTACCTCGCCAACCGACCATCTAGCACGGCGGTTGCCAACAGCAAAAGAACGTGGCCGGCAGTTGTTATGTGTACACTACAAAAGGTTTTACCTCTCTTCTTTCCCTCCTCCTTTTTCTTCCATTCTACTCCTCCTTTACTGCGGCAAACGTCTCCGCCAACAATCAGAGGTTTGTCTGTGTTTGCTTGTTGATTGCCTGATTGGTATAGCCGTTCACAATCACACCCAGCTGCATTTCTCTTTCGGCAATCTTCTACTGTCTGTGATCAACAATCAGAGGTGTGTCCATGTTTGCCTTGCGATGTTATGAATTCTGAATATAGAAATGCAAATATGCAAATAGGAGCTAGATGCATTCTTCTACTCTCTTTGATTGAGGAGATGGAATGTACTACAACATGTGCACTTAGCAGCAGAAGTCCTCCTTACATTTTATTGGCATGGCATTATGTCTTGTGTATTAGTATTCATGGTACAATATGTACTCATTTTATTCAGTAGTTATACATATTTTTTGCGGGATTTTTTATTCACAACAGTTACAATTTGGCATCACCCTACTCTTGATATAACGGTTTCCTAAGTAATGATAAGTTCTAAAACAGATTCAAATTATTTGACCTTAATGTTGTACAGGTTTCGATTGACCCAAGTTGCTTTTCCACCCCTTTGGCTGCTTGATAAGCTACACACATGGTTAAGTTCCTATGTCACAAAATTGAGTGTTTTTTGTAGTGCCTCGCAGATGTTCACGAGTACACGTGTTTGCAGAAAAATCTTTGATTACAAAATCAAATACAATTTTAGTAGAGTCAGTTCCATCTTAGGGAATCAGAATACTACAATAGTAGGTGTACAAGTATCAATGTATATTTCATATCATCTCTGGGATATCCATGATCATGTGTATGTGTGTTTGCCATATCCTTAGTATATGCTGTTCATTAATTCTAAGGATAATCACACGATTTTATCAATGGAACAATAACTGCAAATCCTTCAATGCATCCCCAGTCCCTACTATCAAGTGCATGTGTGTGCATGACAGACCTTAACATATAAATAATGGGTGTGTACTAAGTCTGGTTCTTTGTGCACCAATAACTACATTACATATTGACCTTTCTGCAACTCATGAGGTTTTTAACTTCTTTCCCCTCTTGCTTTGATTAACTAGATAATAAAATTACTAATTATGAAAAACAGAGATTAAGATTCAACTATGCATCTTGTTATCTGTTTATCTTTCGCCATATGCCAGTGCTCAATGTATATGTTACACAAATACTGATACATGGGATGCCCGATCTTCTCGGTGAGGAACCGTGGATAACTGATGCAAAGTAGACGATGTTGATAGCAGAACACTCGCGCCAATGCACAAACCCTCAACTCTTTCGAATACGCCCAAAACACACCGGATAGTTGATCGTCGCGAGACCACGAACGACGATCGCCAAGTCCCCAATTCCCAATGGAACGACGGCTTGACCTTGAATTGCAGAACGAATCAATGGATCGCCTAGTCCTCTCTCAAAGTCCTCGCATGAACTCTGATTTTGAAAGAACAAGCAATAGCTATGTTTCTATTCTTATGCATAAACTGGTCTGAGGTTACAATGGGGGTCTAACCCTCAATATATAGTGCCCTTCTTCTCCTCATGGCTGGCCAAGAGGCCCTACTCCTACTCTATTTCGTAATTAGAACTCATACTCCAATTCGGACACAAACTAAAATAAAAAGGAAACTCTGATTTTACAACCGTCATATTGTTTCGGCCATAACTTTTTTTACAGGACGAATTTCGGATTGAGAGAGGATCCATTGGATCGGTCTTGAAGTTATCTTTCCAACAAGCACAAGAACACCCAAATCGGACTCTGTTTGTGAAAGTTATGACATTTTTACTCCGGACTGTCTTGCTGATTCTGAATCCGAATTTGATGCTGATTCCGAATCCGAATTTGATTCTAAGTTGATTCTAAATTTGATTTCGGTTGGACTTGTGGAAGATCCGAATTGATCTTGAAAATCTTATCCAAAACTTGAGCTTTAAGTTCTTGGGCTTTTTCCCCTTTTGTTCTCCCACCACATGGGCTTTTTTCCTCCTTGATCAGCCGCATGGGCTGCTTGATTTTCTCCTTCCCAACCGTTTTGACCTTCTTGTTCTTCATCGTTAGGCAACAAATATGGTTACCCTCCTCCTTGTGCTCCTCCATTACTTTGGCTCCGGCCTCCCTCTCCTCCCTCTCGGTTCCAAAGACTTTAAGATTGTCAAACCTGAGAATGCACAAAGTATTGCTTTTACGCAGTATCCAATTCTCATGGAAAACACAAGGAAACTCATTAAGAAACAAATGCACCTGTTGTTTTAGAAGTTTAGTTCTTATTTTATGAACAACCTTATAATTAGTAGGGATATCCTCATCATCCTCCCTTTCTCTAAGAAAAACCGTCCTCGGCTTTTGATAGCCTGAAAATGTGATAGACAAAGAAAACAACGTATATGCATGGTATATGTATTTATCATCCGTTTTACCAACCCTTTTGTTTTGCAGATCAGGAATAGTATAACAATAGCCATTAGATAGATCTGATGTATTCATCTCAACACGCCTTTTATCCACATTATTGCCCCACCCTTGAAAAGAAGTCGTCTTTGACTTTTCTAAGTATGTATAAAAATTATGAATGGACAAACAAAATTCATTTTCAAATGTTTACAAATGACTCATATAATCATATTTCAACTTTACAACATCAGTTTTATATAATGTAGACGATGAAATTGTTTGTTTATTCTATTCTTCAATTGCACTACTCTTATTGCTTATACATGATTGTTCAACAAAAGATGACTGAGTAGGCTTTAGAAATATGTCTAAACAGTAAACACTCACATTTAAACTCATCTCTAAGTGATCATGATAGTGTCCAAGCGATGGTTTGTCCCAGATATGCATTTTCAATTCAGCAAGCTGATCACAAGTAATGCATATTTGAGAAACATGAAACGTGTTGTCTACACCAAAATTTCCAATAAAATTAAATTTATAAGTGACGGTGTAGGTACTGGCTAGTGATTTCAAACACACAATTTTAGATACTCTCTCAATCACACTAGATAGCTCTATGGGTTCATCGAACGTGATATAGCATAAAGATACATTAGGGGATATTCTAGTAAGAACTTCATCATGAGTAATCACTTTCACATTACGTAAATTAAGCGCATTAAATTCAGAACATGGATTATTCAAAGGAAAACTAGAGTTCCCACTCTTACTTACCTCTTCTTGAGGAATATTCAATTTAACACCACGATTGTTACCTTTAACGTCCTCCTTTGTTATTACAGGTGTTGTAGTTATCAAATCGTCATCATGAAACCACGGGGCAGCAAGCACTCCATCCACAACTGTGGTTATCTCCGCGTCTTTTACTTCCAACGGTGCTGGTTGTTGAACAGTCAACTCATCTTCTTTAATATCAACCTGCGCAATGTGAAAAACAACACTAGAAGTAGCGAGTAAATCGTTAATTTCAGCAGTAACCTCACTTTGGCTATCATCTACTTTCCTCTTTTCTGTTGGTGTATCTCTCTCACACTCAATGGAGATGCTCTCAACCTCACATACGGTGGAATCACTTTGACAGTTATAAATATTTTTACTTCAGTGTATCTCTTTTCTACTAATGTCAATGATCGTAAGAACAAAGTTTCTCTTTATGTTTACAAGAACAAAGGGTTTTTTATTAGTGCAAGCACAAAGGCTCTATCATGCTCATGATCACGATAGATTCCTAGCAAAGTCTAGCTTTATTTGTTTAATGTTTTCGGTATGGTTATTTGCTGTATCCTCCTAGAAAAATAGAGTTGAAATGCCTTACCATTATATCTATATATGTGAAGAAGCATTTGTCTTTTTCGGTGCAAACTTAAATGATTGAACACGCTAACCATAAGGTATTTTATGATCTTGTTCAGATTAGTTGAAAACCATTTTTTCATTTCATTTTATATTACCCTCCAAATGGTTGAACACACCTTTCCTGATTTTGCACAAGGTGCAGGCCCCACATGTCAATAATACCCGCATACTGTGGGCAATATGGATCATACTGCGGGTAAAGGGGAACATCAGCGACGGGACAATAGATGTGCGGAGGAGCGAGTGTCTCTTACCTAGAGTAGTCATGTGGTACTAAACTTCCCACATTTCATCACATGAAATCATGAAACCCTAATTTCAGAAACCTTACGTCCTAATTTTCGAGACCTAAACCCTTAATTTGTTGAGAAAATTTCAGAGCATATAAAATTCTGTAAAAATTACAGAATCAAGTCCACTGTATAAGGAGCCTGAAAAAATTCATAATGTTTGGACCTCATTTTCTATATTAGAAAATTCCTACAAACAATATATTTAAATGAATTTTGAGAAAAAAATCATAATGGATAAAATTTTAAAAAAATTACACAAATAAGTACACTGTGCTGGGAGGATCCACAAAAAATGTTATAATTTTTTGAGCTCATTTGCTATATTTAAAAATTCATCCAAAAATATTATTAAATATTTTTTTTAAAAAAATGTTGCTGCTGTGTGGGACCGCAGTAGGCCACCTGAGCGGGCAAGTTTTTGAATTTTCGTATTAAGGGGGTTAGATTTGAAATTTTTGTGATCGACAGTGCTAGAATTGTCCAGACTTCCCCAAACAAGTTCCAGCACAGAAAAGAGATCCTGGCATTTCGTGAAGCATATGCTAGCTACCAGAAGTGAAAGAAACCTCTGCATGTAGGGCGAGAAACAGAAAGCCCTTGGGCACCATTCAAAACGCACCGCAAAATTCTCCCTCCCACACAGATGTGACTGACCATAAAATGGCTAAAAATAACCTGTGCAAGCTACATTCCAACTACGTACCCATGCCGTTTATAAAGCCCCTTCTTTCTGTAGCCTCCTTGCTTTGGAGGAGAGCTTTAGCAGTTAGCCCACGGAGGCCGCGAGCCTTTCCCCTATCCCGGTTCTTCTCCTCTCATGGAGGTAGAACTGGCTTTCCCTATCACCACAACGGTGTCCGACACCAATGGCGACAGCGCCATCACCACCGAGAATGCGACCCCTAGCGTGAGCATAGAGGAGAAGGAGCAACATGCCAATGGATCTTCTGCCACAAACGAGGTTACCATGGCCACCACTGTCCTAAACAAAGAGGAGATGAGCATGGAATCTACCGATGGCGACGACAAGATGGAGCCCAACACCCCCATCTCCAGGAGCGCTTCCTCCCATGACCGCCGGCAAGCCAAGAAGCGCGGCGCGTTCGGCCTCTTCAGGGCGATGTTCATGTCTTTCAGCGGGAACGGCAGCATGAAGAAGAGGTATGCCATGAGTGACCAGAAGAAGGCCGGCGACAAACCGGCAGCCGCGGCGGTGTCGAACGACGCGACGTGGAAGAACCTCGTCGACGGCATGCGCCCACTCCGCCTCCACGGGCAGCTGGAGTACTACCCGCCGCCGCCGCCGCTGGGGCACGACGTGTACCACGACGTCCTCCTCCCGCCGCCCTCTCCAGCGAGGTCCGGGGGCATGACCAGCCGCTACGCGTCCGCTCAGGACCTGCAGCAGCTGGACAACGGCCATGAGGAGGGGGAAGGGGGGAGTGCTCCAGCGGAGGGTGGTGATGGTGACTGCCCCCATGCGATCGACATGCAGGCCGAGGAGTTCATTGCCAAGTTCTATGCGCAGTTCAGGCTGCAGAAGTCCGACTCGTTCAACAACCGTGCCCAATGATCGATCAGCATGTTGCCTTACTGATTCTACTAATTTACATTAAGAATTTCTCTTTGTAATATGATACTTTGAGAGGAAGAGAATTCAAAGCAGTGGAATCATGAACAGATGATGTATCAAGGCGCTGTTGCGTCTTAGCGTCTATAATCACATTCATTGCAACTTCTCCATTACTGTTTGCATGTATCATATCAATTTTCATCTTTTCCCGTAGATATAGAATCACCTCCTCGAGAAAAAAAATGGAACTTTTGAAAATAGCATTCACAAAAACATATACCAAAATACCTTATTTCTGCACTATCTAAATCGAGACAAGCCCAATCAATATAGCATTTCACAAACTTGGAGTAGGCATGTAAGATTTTTTTCTACCACACCACTCAGCTATCCGCCACCATTATCTCTACTACTTAAATATTTGAATTGATGATCGTTTATGCTCCCACCATCAACCAAGACTCAGATTTCACATAGCAGCAACCCTACCTTGCTCCCCTCTCACACCTCCCACAGCAACTGCAACCACGATCTCAACCACGATTCTTCTCCTTCCTCTTTCTCTTATTCTCCCATTTCTCTCTCCCCCTCCCAAGTCTCCTAACCGAACACCATCGCCACTGGCCTCCTCTCACCAGCCGATTGTTGGAACAAACCGAAGAAAAACTTGCCCTCAGCTTTTCTGTTGCTTTGACTGTCAATCTTCTTCTTTTGTTTTTCTCTGATGAATTGCTTACTCAAGTTCTGTTACAAGCAGCTAGCTATATAGTCTCTAAGAAGCATACTTCAACTCGGATATGGCTACTGCCAAATTGAGTTGGATACGAAAGCTAATGGAAACTAATATGAACATAAAGATTATCTAACAATCACCCCCTAATCTTTGTATACTTACTTATATTTCGTGTGCTGTCAGTTGGACTAAATTTCAATATGGCTCCCACACACTCGGCCGAAGACGGTGGCACAACTTGAACACGTCTTTGACTCCAAGTTGGACTCGACTTCAACTTGGCTCACACTTACTTGTCCAGAGACGGTGGCACAACTTTAACACGTCTTGGACTGTTACTCACTAAGGCAGTCGGTCTCAACTACGACTTGCGCCCTAACTCGTACTCGGACTTCAAGTTGGTCACGACTTCAACTTGAGTAATACACGGACTTGACTCAGGACAGCGAACACATTTTCTCAACGTCCATCGCCTTTTCCTTTCGATGATCGGCATCAAGATGCATCATCTTCAACGCCTTCCACGCAGCTTTGACCATCTCTTTTTTGGCTAGTAGGAAGAGCATCGACGTTGCCTCGTCACTGGTGACACCACTCCCTGGAGAACAGGACATGATCTTGGGCATAAATGAAAAACTCAGGCTCCTCCTCGTCATGAAGCCGCATGCACCGTACAGTGCATCGGTCTCGCCACCGCATCCTGCTGTGCGCTCCAGCGCTGCTGCGTCTGATGCGTCGCTGGGATCCGCCGCGTGCGCACTCCCGCCATATATGCCACCCCGGGAGTCGAGATCACCCCTCCCGGGGCAGCAGACAGGTTTCGAACCTAGAGCTCTGATACCGATTGTTGGAAAGAAAAACTTGCCCTCAGTTTTTCTATTGCTTTGACTCTCAATCTTCTTATTTTGCTTTTCTCTGATCAATTGCTTACTCAAGTTTTGTTACAAGCAGCTAGCTATATAGTCTTTAAGAAGCATACTTCAGTTCGGATACGGCTAGTACCAAATTGAATTGGATACGAAAACTAATATAAACACAAAGATTACCTAACACCGATGCCACCATTCCCCGCTCGCCACGACGCCGCTTACTCTCCCCACGTGCCGCCACACAACCTCCATTCCCCAACCCCTTTAGTCCTCGCCCCATCGTCTCCCCCTCCCTATTCCTTCCTTCCCTGTCCGAGCCGACCTCCAGCCATCTCCTCCTCTGCATGGACACTGCCGCCAACGGAACGCTTCATCCCTTCCTTGCGCTGACAATGTTTGTGGCGTCAGCGCCGGCGCTGGTGGCGGCCGGTGATGTGGCCGTGGCGCTCTGGCTCGAGGTATAGATCCATTCCTCTCCCCGCAACTCCCGACCACAGCGAGCGAGCATGCGCGCGCGCGCTGGACGCCTACTACCTCGTCCGCCGCCATCTGCACCAGCCACTCCAGCTTCCACTCCTCTCGCTTTTGAATATCCGCAGCCGATGCCGCCGCGGCGTCACCGGCGCCGTCGTCGTTTGCTCCTCCGCCGCCGCGGACCACCACCAAGAGCAGCCATGGGAGTCGTACGACCGCGACATCCGTTCCCACGCCAGTTCCGACCTCGTCCACTCCATTCACCTCGTAGCGGACATGCAGGCGGCCGGGATGAGCCCCAGCGCCGCCGCATACACGCGCCTCATCCGCGCGCGCTCTCGCCCGCGCTGGCCGCACGCTCAAGGCCGAGGCGCTCCTCCTCGAGATGCGACTCCTGGGGCTCCGCCCGGACGCCGCGCACTATAACGCCCCCCTCGAGGGCCTCCTCGCCAGGGCGCACGTCCGCCTCGCCGATCGCCTCCTAATGCAGATGGCCGACAACGGCGTCACGCGGAACCAGGATTCGGCTCGACACTGTCGGGTACAGCACGCTGGTGCGGCTTTACAGGGACAATGGCGTGTGGAAGAAGGCCACCGAACTCATCATGGAGATGCAGGAGCTCGGGGTGGAGCTCGATGTTAAGATATATACAACGGTTTGATCGATACCTTCGGCAAGTATGAGCAGTTAGCGGACGCACGCAGGATGTTCGAGAAAATGTCAAGCCTGATATACCAACTTGGAAAGCTTTGATTCGATGGCAATGTCGGGTTGGGAATATGAAACGTGCTCTGGGCTTCTTCTTGGCAATGCATTATGAA
The DNA here is from genome assembly GCA_036346395.1 of Hsuehochloa calcarea. Taxonomy (NCBI): domain Eukaryota; kingdom Viridiplantae; phylum Streptophyta; class Magnoliopsida; order Poales; family Poaceae; genus Hsuehochloa; species Hsuehochloa calcarea. Next base: position 9,963,704 of record CM070593.1, on the reverse strand, counting down.
GGGATGTACCCAGACCCAAAAATCTTAATTACTATCATCGGCAGGTTGGGGGAGCAAGGGAAGTGGGATGAGATCAAGAAGCTCTTTGATGGGATGAGCAATCGAGGGCTCAAGGAGAGTGGCGCAGTATATGCAGTTTTGGTTGACATTTACGGGCAGTATGGCCATTTTCGTGACACCCATGAGTGTGTGGCTGCTCTTAAAGGTGAAAAACTGCAACATTCACCTTGCATCTTCCATGTGTTGGCGAATGCTTATGCCCAACAGGTTAGTCTAGCTACTGGACATGGATGAAAACTTTGCATAATTGAAAGATAGTTGTAAATGTCTTCTGGCGCATGCTAAGATTTCCTGTTACAGCAAAGATTTTAAATAGTTGGATGATAGTTGTCAATGTCTGCTGGTGCATGCTAAGATTTCCTGTTACAGAAATGATGCAACTTTCCTAGAACAATGGATCACAATTCTGTTCTTTTTTAGAATAGTAAATCACAGTTCTAAGTCTGGACCTGGTCAATGCCATACGTCATGTTAAGCTAAATACAAATTGCGTGCATAGTTCAAATATGTTTATATTGAGAAATAAGAGTACCATGATAAACAATTACATTTGCTTAGTAGATTCTGCTCTTTGTGTTTATCTTGAAACACATGTGAGCTGACTTACACGAAGTATTTTGCCATCTGGTTTATCACTTTAGCTGAACTGGGATTCTTCAAGATGTAGTACATTAGACCTTCAATGATTAAAAGGATTCAGTGGAACCCTAGTCATGTATGTTGTTATAGTGATTAAACTTAAGTTCGTGCTGCGTATAAAGTACAAATAAAAATTTTATAGCAAGTAGTGAAGCACTTAATTCTGGTTGTAGGTAGGAGTGAAAACGGAACAGATACAGACGGATAATGGTTACGCCATATTTGTTTCCATATTTTTTTCCGGACCCGGATACGAATAATATCAAATACGAATACGGAGCGAAACGAATACAGTCGCAGATATTTTTCAAAACAGGAAAATCCCTTAAATTGTATGTCAGAAATTAACGAAAACATATAACTAGTTTATTTGATGCAAACATTCATGAATTGTTCGTATTTTCAGCAACCACACATAACATTGGCACTAGTAAGCTGTATTAACTAGTTCATCACAAACATAACACTTAGTTTACCATATTTAGCTCATAAGTCATAACTCATAAAGTCACAAGTCATCACACATTCACACTTAGTTTATCACATACATAAAACTTAGATCACACTAACATGGATCAGGTTGGATAGTTTATCTATACGCAAATGACAGTAACATCCCAAAGTATGTTACCAAAAATAAAATTAATAAAGTTATTATTTTATTAGATTCTCGGATATTTAAAATAGTTTTCTTAGTTAAAAAGAAAAAATAATAAAATAATATCAATTATTTAATTTCCTAGTTTTCAGTATCAAAAAAAAAATTTATTGAGATTTCTGGGATTTTATTGGATTTAAAGTGAAAATAAAAAATAATTAATTTCTTGAATTTTATGGATTTTAAAAAGGTTTTTCTATTTTCAGAAATTTAAAATAATTTATGTGCAAAATAAAAACCAACTTTAACTTGGAATTAATTTTATTAAATTCAAAATAATTCAAGCAATTTTTGTGATTTTTTCTAGAATTTTTTAATTCTATTTGCTATTTTCTAAAAGGCTATTTGATTTGTTGCATTTTCTGAAATTCAGAAATAAATTAAAATCTCATTTTCTCTTTTGGGCCGAAATCCTCTTCTTTTGGGCTGAAATCTGGATATCTGGACTTGGTCTTATTTGGATAATCCGTATTCGTATCCGTATCCGCCTAATAGTATGCATATCGTATTCGTTTCCGTTTCCGACAAAAAAAATTCGAATTAATTTCTAATCCGAAAATTATCTGAGAAAAATCTGATCCGAGACAATCCAAATCCGTTTCCGTCCGGATCGGTCGGAAACTATCCGATCCATTTTCATCCCTAGTTGTAGGGAACCAGTATGTAGTCCTTATTGTCATGACCAATCAGTCCCGTCGTTATGTATTTCATGACGTAAGATGCATCTTGGGTGATGCATTGCTCAGACACCAAGTGTGGGTCGAGGAAACCCACTGGTTCTCGTCATCGCTAGGCATTTTTCATCACGTATCTATATATAAACAATGAGTTGTGAGATTTATCGGTATTACATGAATGTAGAACTTGATTGTACACACTTATAGTGTCCAGCATCGTAAAAGCGAGACGTCGAGGGCATTGAGGTTGAATAGGTCAAATAAGTCATTGAAGCCCATGACGAAGTGGCCCGGCTCGTGGAAGAAATGCTCCTTCGTGGTTCTGACGGTGAGTCCAGTATCGCAGCCCTTCTCTTTGGTCTTCCGCATGTACTAGATATGCAAAGACTGGCAACCTACTCCAGCGCAGGCTAATACTGTGTTGGGGGCCAACGGACTTCCTAGGGAGTATTTCCCGGGCTTGGGAGGCGCCTTAATGTTCTTCGATTTCGATTTGGCCTTAATGACTCGCCCGCTACACATCTTCCCGTGAGACAACTCAGGAACCGATACGGTGACACCCTTTTCTTATTCCTTCGATGTCTTCTCCATGGGAACAAATGAGGCAGCCTTTTGAAGCGAAGCTTGAGGTGGAGTCATCGAGGGTCCTGTTGGAGAGGCATGGTCGTGTTGAGATCGCGACACTGTAGGGTCCAGGGCGATGTCCTTCTTGGGTCACTAGATAAAAGTGTACATGACTGATGTCTTCGTTCGGACAAATCTCCAGCGGGACGGCCATGAAATTGTCATGTACAATGTCCACCTGGACCCTAGCGTAACCCTGTGCCGGTTGGGCACCGTGCAACACTGTCCCTTCCTGGCATGAATATGCCATCCCCTACCCAGCATCAATAGAAATGGATCTAACTAGCGTCACTTGGAGCTTGCAGGGCGTCGGCTCCTACAAAATGATACACAATTAGCTAAGGCGTCCTATAGGTCTATCTTTGGAGCATTCGAGAGATGTACATTACCTTGTTGTCGTCAATAGGTAATTGGATATCGCTATGTTCAGAATTTTGCATGGACGCGACGCTACTCCGATGTTGAGGAGGACTTGCTCCCAAAATAACAGGGGCGACTTGTGATTGATTGAGGAGTTGATTAATTTGATCCTACAATTTTGTTATCCATCCTTGAAATTTTGCAGTAAGCTTCGCATTAATCTCCTCTACCAACTGGTCCTCGCGCTCGGCCTTGGATCTCTTCCTTCTCCTATATGTCTCGGAGTCGTATGAGAATCCCTTCCTCCAAGGTACGTAAACCCTAAGGCCTCGTGTGCGACCCGGGTGCTCCATATTTCCCAGGGCTGTAGATAGTATATCATTCTCTATGACTACTTCGAATGAGCTTTGGGAAGATTCGGTTGTCAATGCGTGTTGCAAGAGGCCATCATGTTTTTTTAGACACTTTGAAGTTATGGACTTATTAACAACAAGGTTGTTCGACATATTTACCAGACATTGGGACACTTCCTCGTCTGCCGGGTTTGTGAAAGAGATGCCGCCAAAAGACGTGGCTAATGCCCTCGCTCTTAACTAGTTTTTAGCGCGCTCGTCTGTGATCCCAACAAATGGCCTGGTTGCATTCTCATCCTCTGTCGTCCATTGCGTTGTTTTACCCGCGTACACAGCGGTGTTGAGTTTATGAGGGTGAGTGTTTTGTGCCTGGAGAACCTTGTGCACTGCACTTTGCTCCTGAAATTCGGCCATCGTCTCCATCCGCACAAAGACGTCCCCATATATCCCGCAATAAGACTTTGTACTTCGTGAAAGGCGTCCGACTCGTGTTCACGTACTTCATGACAAGCATGCTCTTGAAGGTCTTCCACGCATGTCCCATTGCGAGCAACGCCTGCCGTTCCACGCGTGTCCCATTGCGAGCAACGCCTACCGTTCCACGCGTGCCTGGTCTGCTTCTGGGATAGTGAATGAGCTTGAAATATCAGTCCACAGCTGGCCTCTCTCTAGGTCCGTCAGAGACCTCTAGCTTAGTGTGGTGATGGGGACCCGTTCCCTACTAAGTATCCCGTGGATGGTTCGGAATTTTGCCGCTACTTTCTTGGGACTCAGAAGGACCCCAGCGGTACTGACCTCTGTGATGGTCATTCGGCCCGCAGACAATTTTGATATTTCTCTTGCTTACGTACCACTTTCCTCGGAGATTCATACACGTTCGGCGATGTCGATGATGACGGCGAAGACGGTGCGGACGTCATCTCGCTTACTTGTTATCTATATAAGTTACATATGCAATGAACTAAAATTTCAGAATTCAAAATGCTAAGAGTTTAAATAAAATGGATTGCAAGTTGATATCCAGTAATTATTTTCAAAGATAATTTCCCTTGGAAACATATTTTATATAGAAAAATAGAAGTTACTTAACCAATGAACTAAAATTGCCTTGTAAAAAGATTAATTATTTAAACAAATAGAAGTTACCCAACCAATGAACTAAACACATAATATCCCACATAAAGAATAATATGCTCAATACAATCATCATGTATACAAAAGAAATCAACATAAAGCTAAGATCTAAAAGATTAATGATTGCTCTCAGACAGCTAGATGCACAAGATAAAATCTTGGTCATCACAACACACATGTCAAGTCTGTTTTCAATTATCACTTCAATTTTAGATTTTGACAATCATCATCGAGCTACCAACAGAACCCACTAAAATCTATTTGCAATATATCTCCCAGTGCTAGTCACAAAAATCAACTCAATCACAAATCAAAGCCATTCGCCACGTCTTTTGATCAGAAATAGAAACACAAACCCAAACCCAAATGAATTGAGTGAATTTATAATTGCTCTTAGAAGTAGAGTTGCAGAAGAATTTATCTCTGCCTCCTCAAAACTTAGTCCATACTCTTCATTAAATGATAATGACAAAAGTTTCAAATCTTGAGCTCTAAACAAACTTTACTAAACTATCAATATGACCCAACTGATAAAGACCACAAAAAGAACTTCCAGTTTAAACATGAAGGATTACGGGTAGGCTATGATAGCACAAAATAAAATTTTTACCGCACAACCAAGGAACCTCCGCCAGTAATAGGTCACGAGATTACCACTAGACGCACCGACTTGTAGCAGAAATAGAGTAGATGTAGCGAGTTGATGCAGTCGTAGTCGTATTCACCACATGTCTTATTGTCCTACTCCTGAGATCGTCACGAGTTGCGGATCGTCCTAGTGCTGATGCTTCACAACAACACCTTCAAGGTATCCACACATACAGGGTAGGGACACCACACGTTGGAGTGCTAGCGCCAGCGGCGTGGTATTGGATGAGAAGGTGTGGCTGTTAGGGTTTTGGGAATTCTTCAAAAGAGTATGTTCAAACCCCAGGCCACCACCCCTCTATATATAGGAATCCATGACAGGTCTCAAACTTGAGGCACATTAGGAACTCGTGGCCTGCAAGAATTCATATCACCATCCAAATCAAATCCCAGTCCTTTAAGTGTGTGACCTTATAGGTTCATGTGTAATCAGTTGTGACTCGGAAACTCTTTTTTGACCTCGAGTCGTTAGAGGTACCTAGCAGCACATAGCTGATTATTTGTGTTGTGATCTATGATTATATTATTGTCATTTAAAATTCTTTTGTCCAAATTGTGTTTGATAAATGGCATTTACAAATTAGTAGGATGAAAACTTGTGCATTTTATGCAAAACTTAAGCCATTAAAATCTCTCCTTTGTCAACCTTTAGCATGCATAAATTCTTCTCCTTTGTATAGTGTCTATCATATAATTTCTTTTATTAGTTTGTGTAAGAATTATGAGGATGATTGCGGCAGGTGCAACGACTTTAACCCAGTTGGTTGCTTGTGGGTATGGGCATGCCAACCTGGTATTCTCTTTTTATTTCCAAGAATATCTTCCACTGTGATTTATTAAATTCTAATTATTTGGCTAGTCGGCTGCCTTATGAAAAATCGGGCCATAAGGTCCTATTTATCGAAATTTTAACATTGCTTCTAATAATTTTTGGTATATTTGACTATGGTTGTGATCAATGTTGTTTGGATATGTGCATGTTAGTCATTGATCCTTGCAATCACTTGACTTGAAGCAGATTCGATTTTGGGATCCCACAGGAGACATCGCGGCAAGGTGGTTTAGGGTTCTGCCAGAATTTGGGGAAGATCACAAATGTCAGCTAGGCCTACAATGGAAAGTCTAAATTAATTAGGGTTTTAATCCATGGCCCCAAGAACACATGGTGACATGATTAGAGAGGAGGGAAACCCTCCAGAGCAACACCGATGCGGTGGCAGCACGGAGTGGCGCGTCGGCCAAACTTGGAGCGTGCTCCAAACTTGTGCGCTTGCTCTATGGATGTAAGAGGGAGGTAGAGGAAGGATGTTCCACTACATTCCAGGCGGGAGGATGTTCGACTACCTGGTCGAAATGAGTTTCAACTACATCCCAAGCTGAAGGAGATTGGACTACCTGGTCAAAGAAGGTTCGACTATATTTCAGGCGGAAGGAGGTTCGACTACATTCTATCGGAAGGAGGTTCGACTACATTCCATGTGGAAGGAGGTTCGACTACCTCGAGGGTCGACTATCGGATCAGAAGGAGGTTTGACTACATTCTACGCAGAAGGAGATTCAACTACCTGGAGGTTGGACTACCCGGTCGGAAGGAGCTTCGACTATATTCCAAGCGGAAGGAGGTTCGACTACCTGGAGGTTCGACTACTTTGTCGGAAGGAGGTTCGACTACGTGTACTTGAAGGAGTTTCGACTACACGTGAAGACTACACGATCACGTGGTCGGGAGGAGGTTCGACTACACGTGAAGACTACACGATCATGTGGTCGGGAGGAGGTTTGACTACGTGTAGTAGAAGGAGGTTCGACTACACTTGAAGACTACACGATCACATGGTCGGAAGGAGGTTCGACTACTTGTAGTCGAAGAAGGTTCGACTACACATGAAGTCTACACAATCACGTGGTCGGAAGGAGGTACGACTACGTGTAATTGAAGGAGGTTCGACTACACTTGAAGACTACATGATCACGTAATCGGAAGGAGGTGCTACTACGTGTAGTTGAAGGAGGTTTGACTACACTTGAAGACTACACGATCACGTGGTCGGAAGGAGGTGCGACTATAATTCGGGTCTACAACGCATTTGTTGATCTGGCAATGCTTCCGCGCAACTATAGTGAACACGAGCATCTAATGGCCACTAGAAATGTACCCATATGACACGGAGGGGACAAGCTAGCCAGAGATGGTCTGGCGACGGTGGACAACGACGGTGAGAGAAGCTCCAAGCGGCGATGATGTCCAGCAAGGTCGATTCGACTTCTTGAACTATTCTGGTCAGAGGGGGGGGGAGAACGAGGTGGGCGGTAGTTCCTATGAACAAAGTGTGGAATCACCCGAGGGGAAACGTCACTTTGGTCAAGGAATATGAGCTGACACATATAATGAGTGAAGAGCTTCACTGATGGGTGTTAATGGCGATGGTGGCGTTGTGGTGGCGCTCGGACGAAGCGAGCGCTCAAGCCTTACCTGGAGCCCAAGCTTGTTTGAGGGATGAAGGAGGTGGGACTAGCACTTGTGTGGCGAGGACAGGTAGTGAGGGGGATCAGGGTTGCTATTCATAGCTGCTTGGGCGGAGATTGCCCGAGAGCCTACGATGCAGTTGGCGTGGCTCAATAATGAGGAGTGGTTGACGATTTTGACAGGGTCAGCAGCACAGTGCAGCCGGTGTGACGGGTTGAGCAATGACGAATGATAGTCATGGTGACAGGAGTAGTTGGCGAGTATGGGGGAGGTGAAGGTGCTGTTGCGCTGGCTTGGCATGCGCCAGTTGTGGCATGGGTGCGGTAGTGACCTAAGTTAGTAGCTGACGCAACAGGAGTTGGCGATAGTGCTATACTTTGGTTTGGCTCGGGGGAAAGAAACAGTGGACTGAGCGATGGTTTGACTGAATGGGTCTGGTGGCAACAGCTCAGTTTTGATGGTCTTGACCAGATGAAAAGTAGACAGAAACAAGGAAAGATTAGAGAAAGCTTGGGAAATGTGGTGATTTTTGTTAAGAAAATTACCCTAGATAAAATATGATATATGTTAGATAATTCTAATCGGGCTTTCGATCATTTGGATAATTAGGTTTTGAACTTGATTTCGATTTTAGGGTTTACATTTCATGTAAAGTTTCAAAGGCAACACTTTAGGTTAACTTTGTTATTATGATTTAATTACGCCCGATACCTTGTTATTAAAATTCGGGTTTGTAGGGTTTTGTTTTTATTCTAGGGTTTTTGGCCCTACACTACTTGTATCGACAAAAGAGAAAAGGTAGCTCAAATAATTCTCATAAATTATTCAATTAGGGTTATAACGAATAATCATACAATTTTTTTTAATCCCATATTTTGGGATGTTACAGGCAGTTGGATGTAAGCACCATCTTTTAATCACAACAAACTGTGATTACTCATTGGAGTCCTGGCCTCTTAAGACATTGATAACCATAATGAGCAGCCATTAGGAATCTTGCCAAAGTTGTTCGTCTAAGTATGGCATTGTACACCATGTCGAAATCGACCACATCAAAAGAGATTTTTTGTCCTAGAATTGCTTAGAGAACCAAATGTTACAAGAAGAGAAATTTGGCCAACTGGTTTGGCCGAAGACCCCGATACGATCCCATAAAATGAGTATTGTACGGGGTTTATTCTGGTCTAAGGTACTTGTATCTCATCCAAGGTGCTTGTAAACATAATATTTGATGAACTGCCTTCATCAAGTAAGACTCGATTTACTCGACAGTTGTTGATGGTAGGCTCGACCACGATAGAAATCTGACCTGGTCGAGTAGAAGGGATCGAGCAATCATCCTTCTTGAAAAAGATGGTAACTTCCGACCACTTCGGTAATTTATTAACAACAGGAGGGTCAATGGAGTTTACCTCACGTTCGACAGCCTTAAGCTATCGCTTTGACTTGTATGCCGAAGATCCTCCATAGATGTGGTCAATTGTATGCTTTGGATCTTGGAACATCATCTCCTCCTCGTCATCCGACTACTTTCAACCACTTGTTTGGCCTACCTCTTCATGTGTAGGAAGAGGTGATTTTCCGGTATAGTAGTCTTCGTGTTTTCGTTGGAAAATTTGGTAGTTGCGAAGGTCATGTCCTTTCTTTTATGGAAAGGACACCACTTAGGCTTGTCGTTCTTCTGCTCAGGGCGTTTGCCTTTGCCTCGTTCGGAGTATGGTTTTGAACTTTGAGACTCTTTATCGCTTACAGGCAAGACTTCCTTAGAACTATTGACTTGAGGCTTTTTGCCTTTGGTCTTGTTCTTGGATTTCTTAGCACTTTTGTTCTTCTTTTTGCTACTTTCGCCCGCTACTTGAGGAATTTTATCATCTCGATCGATAGTTTTGTTCCACTCGACTACTTTAGCAGCAGTCGCATAATGATCGGCCATCTCAAAGAGCTCAGCAATAGTAACTGGAGGATTTAAAGAGATATCCTCTATGATCCTTCTACTGCGGAATCACTGCTTAAATGCTCGAATAACAGAAGAATCAGAAACTTTAGGTATGGAATTGTGAACCTAACTAAAACGCCTGATGAACTGGCGTAGGGTCTCATGGCCGTTCTGTCTCATCCTGTGCTGGTCGTCCTCCTTCCCAGGACGGTTGTAAGTGCCTTGGAAATTGGCCAGTAGAAGGTCATAGACGTGTTGCCATGAATAGATCACTCTAGCGGTTGATTTAACAACCATGATCAAGCAAATCCTTCGAGCACATTAGGAAGGTAACTTGCTATGACGTGCTCTCCTCTTAATGCTGCTCGAACAGTGGTCAGATAGATTTGGAGAAATTCGATGGGATTTTGTGACCCATCAAACTTTTCCATGTTCACTAGCCAAAACTGTGGCGGTCAGCGAACTGCTCAAAGATTTGGTGAGAATGTCCGACATCTGGTAATAACATCATGACACCTTCTTTGTAGGAAAGAAGGGTTGGTATCACTAGGTGACCGTACTTGGTGGTACTTAGCGGTTGGTGGACCCAGCCTGTGATAGGTTTCGGCCCTATGAGGGTAATACTCCTCATATTCCATCTCTTGTCACAGATTTCTGGGTTGGAGTGGTGAGCAATCACCTTCCCTAAGAGCTTGTCTATCATCAGACATTCAGATAACTCTTCTCCGACTAGAGTTATGGTTAGGGGAGCGACGCGGCCTGTTGTCGTGCCGATCTCCACGAGGTGAGTTATTCAAATGACTAGTGTTTGATGGAGTCATCCCAATACGACTTCTAGAATGGTGTCGGTGAGGTTGCTCGAGTTTGGCAATCGTGCTCTGTGCCATCTCCTCGACAAAGAGGTCATAACCTAGAGCTCAGCCAAGTTCTTGAGTTGGGTTCTTGAGCAAGTCACTTATACGTTGTTGTTCTCGAGCCTCCTCGGATTGATATTGGACGCGCCCACACACAGTTCTCTGGGCTGCCATCCTTCTCCTCTAGATAGTCTCAGGATCTTCCACGTTTGAGGTTGCTTTAGTTCGCCTTAATGGAGAGCGATCATTTCTATGATTTCTCCCACGCTCATCAGAGTGTTGATCATGTTCATCGTCGGAGGCCTCCTCGTCATTCCCATGAGAGCTGGCAGTGTGTGATTGATGGGGAGCACCCGCAATCCTGCCTCTAGGAGACTGACTAGGATACGAGGGGACAACGAATATCTCTTGGATATGATCTCCACTTGTACCTGAGGCCTCGTGGCCTGACAAGTAGTTGAACGACACCGTCTAGCGACTTGGAGCAAGCCCCTCTAAGAAAGGGAATTCTGGGTTATAACAGTCTCCATCAGTAGGTGAGCCCTGCGAGGGTAGGGTCGAATTCGCAGGAAAAGCATGCTCGACCATATCCTCCGCAGGGGTAATTGAAGAAAGACGAGTTAGTGATATACCCTAGAGGCAATCAAAGAGAAGATTGTATCACGTCTATGTTTATGAGTTATTGAATAAATGTTATTATGTTTCTTCAATGAATCATGAGTTATACAGATGAACAAGTATGTGACATGTTGGTGAAGCTCTTTAACTTATATGATGTCGTTCTAAATGTAACCCTGGTCGAATGTCACTAGTCAGAATACTAGTGACTTATCAGCCAGCACATGTATTGATATAGAGATATCGAATCAATAATGTGAACACATGTTAGTAAACATGGTGTTAGATTAACCCACCTTGAGACACTATTGAGATTGTTATGATTTTATGTGCTACCAGTTGGTCTCAAGCAATGATGATGTATAATCCTTAGACCTGAGATCAGTATGGTTTTCTACATGTGTGATAGTACACGTAGGGGTTGCTAAACGCTACTCGTAACTGGGTAGTTATAAAGGTGGCTTTCGGGTATGCTATGAAACATCTGGAGGAATGTGACTGGTCAGATATGGGATTTGTCCCTCCTAACATAGCGGAAGAGATTTATTTGGGCCCCTCGATGTGGTCGGATAAGGAAAGTGCATGGCCATGCCACTAGTGGTTGAAGAGTCGACCACATAAAGTTATCCGTCACTTGATCGAGAAAATATTGAACAACCCATAGATGACATAATTTCTAACCCGGAGTTCAACCAGGCAAAGGGAGAATATATGAGAAGGTCGTTCAGTTCAATTAGATAAAGATTAGTGGTATGGAAATACAAGCTGGTCGTAGGTTGGTCGAACATAATCAGTAAGTGGTTGAAACCTGGTCGTAAGGAGTTACGAACTGATCAAGACTGAATATGATATGGTCATACAGAGATACGAGCTGGTCGTTAGTGACAAGGACCTGGTCATAGATCATATTTCATTAAGGTTCGTGCGATATTATTTGTGTGTATTCGGAAATCGTTATGTGCTGCTAAGATCCGCTAACGACTAATGGTCAAAAAAGGGTTTCTGAGTCACAACTGATTACGCATAAACCTAATATGCCACACACTTAACGGGTTGGAGCAAACGTGTTCATATATAATCTATCATAGGCTCTATATAAGGAGATGCATGAGGTTATTGGTACATACGAGTTGATGTGAGTTGCTCCACTGAAACCCTAGCTGCCATCTTCTCAAGGTAGCCCTGCCATGCGACTTGGTGCTAGCATACCGACGTATGGTGTTCCATCCCTGGACGTGTGGATACCGTAGAGGCGCTACCGCGATTGCTGTTGCGCTTGAGGACTGTTGGACCGAAAAGGCGACTAGAGGGGGGGGGGTGAATAGGAGCACGCTCACTTTTTCCCAAATAATGAATTCAACACAATTTCACTCCAATAGCTATGATGAAGCTATGAAGATCAATATACCAAGACAAATGGAAGACTAGTATTGAATCCAATTAAACCCCTAAGCAATGCAACAAAAATCAGCAAGAATCAAAACTAACAGAGATCGCCGGTCGATCGACCATTGTTATATCTTGGCGGTCCGACCGGCACCAAATCGGTCCGACCTCGGTGTGGGCGGTCGGACCGGCACCAAATCGGTCGACCGACGGTGTGGGGCGGTCTCGACCGCGAGCTCTGTAGCAATAAAAACAGCCCGATGGCGAAGTTGCAATTAGGTCTAACTTTTGATTCTCAACTCCAAACTTCACGAAACTTTGCACACACCTTCTCTATGCTATTGAGGACCTATTCCAATCTAATATTATGATAATTCTTGGAATGATCTTGAGCAATTGTCAATTGATTACCAGAAGGTCTAAAACCGGGCAAGAACGAAAACTTGATCCTGATGCTTGTTCGTGAGAGATTGATGATCAAGATGATGCTAGATAGATTCACACATATCACAGCAAGCTAATCCACGTGAAAGAATCAATCACAAACTCGCGGATCAAAGGAAGCCCTAAAATCACCAAATTGAAAGCAAGAACGAAAAGAGACTTATCTCAAGCAAACCTTGCATAGATTGATAACGAGATCGTTGCTGGATTACACCCACGCCATCATGGATCAGTGGTCAATCCAAGATCACGAAATTCTCCTCAAACCATGAAAAGCCCTAGCCTCCACCTCAACTCCCCCTAAACCAATTAGGGTTTTGCAAGCAACAAAAGAGGTGAAAAACAGCGAGAGAGAGGGGTGCAGCCACCACCTCCTCCTATTTATAGTGGAGGCCTAGAACACCTAGGGTTTGACTCAATTGGGCTCCCGTTAAGGCCCACTAACAAACGGGTCACACACGCACGCTTCGCAAAGCGCCGTCTTTAACCTTTTGACCTAAACCGCTTCACCATGCACCATGGATTTGCCAATAGGTCACCCTTGTCTATCTTGTGTCACGCTTGAGTCGTTGACCTCACCCGGCATCGTTGATCGTTCTGGATCTCAACTCTCCAAGTCTAGTCCCGATCCTCCTCGCCGTTGACCGTCGTTGACCACCAAGCAACCTGCACAACCACATACAAGCAAACACGAATTCGGGAACAAGTTCTTCACAACTTGACCCATGTTAGTCAAAACATGCATCATGCAAACCATATGCCACGATACCAATGACTTTGACCTAACAAACCAACATCGCCACGGTTGGCCGACGCTCAAGTCATTACGGTACCGACCGCCCAGTGAGTGGTCGGACCGCCTTTGGCGGTCGGACCGCTCCTCGTGAGCGGTCGGACCGCTTGGGACTTAGCCAATTTCAACCCTCGAAATCCAAACCTTCGAAATTAAAACCAATAGAACTTTTATCGAGACTCCAAAATTATGAGACCAAGTGCATTGGGATCCTCACTTGCCTACAACACCTATTTTTGGCCCACTGCTTTTAATACTTTTAGGTCATCGCCGTCCGACCGCCCACATGGCCGGTCCGACCGATTTGGGACCGGTCGGATCATTGCAAGGACCGGTCGGACCGCCGTCAAAGAAGCTCGTAGCTTTGTCGAAAACACGTGAAACGACAAACCGTAAACGCCATTGCCAATTGTCACATCATCCTAAGATCTGGAACATATCCCCATGAAATCCACAAGGACAATCTACGACCTTGGCAAAAAACGCGATTGGTTGTTGGAGGAGACGATCGACTATGGTGGACAATCGACTACAACCACTTCATCGATGCACTCTACGTTGGATCAGGCTGCTCTAACTCTTCTTCCATTGCGCTCACTGCTACAGAAAAGTACATCACAGACGGTTCGAAACCGTCATCACAAACGGTTTTTGAACCATCTGAATTTTTATATCTGTGATAATAGTTGGTTATCATAGACGGTTTGAACCGTCTATGATAAGGCTCAACACAGACGGTTCTTAGTTGAAACCATCTATGAAGGGACACTGTCACAGACGGTTTCATCCAAGAACCGTTTGTGAGACATAGTGTATCACAAATGGTTCTATTTACAAACCGTTTGAGATATGTCGGATATCACAGATGGTTTGTAAATAGAACCGTCCGTGATATGTTAGATATCACAGACGGTTTGTAAATAGAACCGTCTGTGACATACGTGAATCAGAAACGGTTGTTGGTTGAAACCGTCTGTGATAGTGCCCCTTCACAGACGGTTTCAACTAAAAATCGTCTGTGTTGAGCCTTATCACAGACGGTTCAACCAAGACCCGTTTATGATACACGTATATCAAAGATGGTTTTTGTTGAAACCGTCTGTGACAGTATCATTCCCAAATAGTTCCAACCAAAAATCGTCTGTGATAGTTCATTTATACCTAATTAATGTTTTTTTTAATTTTCGGCTAACCTTAGGAATTGCTAGCCATGCCCTCTGAAAACTAGCAAGCTGGTAGAAATCAAATACATCACACATATGAATCAATTGTTGACACAACTCAAAGTGATCATTTAAAACTCAAAATCAATTACAAAAGATTATGTTCAAGTATATATTGTCGCTAGATTTACAATTAAATTACAACTACTCAAAATGATTAATTACAATTGAATCAATATTTTTAAGGTCGTTCAGCGGTGTCGACGGAGTGAAGCTCTCCGTCGGCGTTAACAATCTCCATCTTGATGAAGGTGCAGAGCGTCCCTCAAACCTCCGAGACCTCTTTAATAGCGAGTGCATCTAAATCTATGGTCAAGTCATGTCGCTAGCAGGAGTAAAGTAGTAAGTATATATATTTTTAAATTTATATTTAGCAAATAATTATTGCAAAATTGACAAACCTCGGGATCCTTCATCTTAGCACTAACCAATTGTCGCATATGATGGCAAACGTAGAATGCACATAGGTGATCTTGTTTTTATTGGCGACACTTCAAAAATAGAATTACATATGTAGGTACAGTTAATTCGAGATGTATTATTACGAAGTATGATATAGCATTATTGTGTTGTAGCATGTACCAAAAATCACGTCCTGTGTTGTAGTGTGATGCTAGATCCTTTGTATAGCCCTCCCTTTGCAACATAGTTGATGTAACATCCCAAATTGGGTTTATGTTTCAAATGTAATAAAAATGAGAATAAATTAAAACTTTTGCTACCTCATGTATTGTTGCAGTGCTTGAAACCTCTTTCTTTAATTGGTGGAAATTCAAACTCCAAATTTCCCCAATTAAACTCAAGTCATAAACCTCCTTCATGAAAATCTTGTGCCCAATCTCTGGAAATAATTTTCATTGGACCTAGGAGTGATGTTTAACACCTCAGAATTATTTCATGATTTTTAGAAATTATTTGATAATTTTTGGAGGCAAGTCAAACTGGTCAAACCCTATTTCCCTCTCTTCTGGAATTTCTGGAGAATAATTCAGTGCATGAAAATCTCTGAAAATTTTATGGGAGGTTCCTCCTGCTGTCAGCAAGCTCCAGTTAAAATTTCATAAATTTTGGAGTTTGTTTGCTACCTCAAATAATTCCTCAAAACTCAGATGTTTAAAATTCAATTTCTAATTGGTTTGCACTGCCTCTGTTCGAACGGACTCGGGCTCGAGCCAATGGACTCGGTCCAATCAACTAATCGCACCGACTCACCACATCGGGCGCGCTCAATTTCGACCGTTAGATCTCGATCGTGCGGTTCGCGCCGAGGTGACGTTCGACCGCCGATCCTCCCTCGCGCTCGAACCGCTCATCTCAAGATCGCGGCTCAAAAGAGGAAACGTTCGACCAATTCGGCGCCTCGCATAACGTGGACCGTAGGATCCAAATCAACGGTCCAGATTAAGTGAGCGTTCAATCGTTATTATCACCCCGCTCGATTTGAGCGATTCGATTTCGATCCGACGATCGCCGCTCGCCGCCTACCTCCGATCGCGACGCCACCGAGGTCAATCGTGGCGGTGAAAGTGCAGAGCGTGGCGTCGTCGGTCATCCCTCCTTTCGCCAACGGCTCTTCCGCATTTAATGCTTCCGTCCGCCGCCTCAGCGATCGCGTTTCCCTGCGATTACGCCTCGTCGCCTCGGCCGACCTCAACACCGCGCAAAGCCATTTTCTTGCCGTTGCTCCCCTCTTGCTCCCCCGGCTATAAGACTCTGCCAGAGGCTTCCTTAGCATCCTTTGAACACCCTTGAGCTTCAGTACCACTGCTAGTGCACCGAGTGAGCTCCTTCGTGAATTTTTCTCTCGGCCGCCATTGTTGGAGCTCCAACCTCTTCGGTGAAAGTGGCGTTCCGGGCATTCTCTCTCAAAGCCTTTGCTTCCTCAGTTACTTGGCATCTCATAGAATATTAACCCTCTGTCAATTTTGCCTTTGACAGAAGAGAGCGGATCGATTTCGGTTTTCCCCCAATTCGGACGAAACAGCTACTCTTCTTCACCCGAGCCGATTCGACTCTCCTCTGCGCCTTCTTTGGACTCAGGTAACCTCTCTTTAGTCTCTAGTTGATTGGCACTCGCTCCCTTGGACCGCAGCTGAGCCGTTTGCATTTTTCGTTTTCGTCACTTTGCGGTCACCTCGGTTCCCTCCGGCTTGCCGGCGTTCTGGACGACCGCAGCTAACGCCGCTGGTACCATTGTGTGCGCAAGAGTGTTAAGGACTCATTTTAGGCGTTTGCTCGCACCGCCGCGGCCAGAGCCGCCGGCGGCGAGCCGTTCTCCTCCGACATTTTTGCCGGACGAAAACAGGACGGAGTTTGAACTTGAGTCGTTGCGGACCGTCGATCCTTAGATCTACGGCCCACGTTCGCGTGGAAAATTTTGAATTCGTCGCGCGTCTCGGTCTGTGGACCGTTGGATCTAAGATCAATGGTCCCGATGCGAGTCCGCGCGGAGCGTTGGATCCCAGATCCACGGCCGCGGCGCGCGTGAACGCTCGGACCGCCAACGCCCCATCCACGCGAACCGCTGGATCCGCATCCAACGGTTGACGTTGAGGCTTTCGGCGCTGCAAGCAGCGCCGAGCTTGGGCCGTTGGATCCAAGATCAACGTCCCAGGTTCGGCCACGTCATTTATAATTTCTGAATTTCCCGAGAGGATTTATTTATCAACTGAAAAATGTGATAACTTGTAAAATGCATAACTAATTCATTTCAAATCCTTTTCGGTTGATTCAAATTTTGTTGGTTATGTTTTTAACTCATCTTTAAGTTAAAAATGTTTCCAACCTCAGTATAGCTCCAGAAAATTTTGCTAATGAATAGTAGCATTTTTGATTTATAAAAGCTGAGCAAAATTGTTTTGGTCATATCTTTGGCATTAAGAATCCAAATCAATTGGTTCTTGTTGCTTTAGTTCATAAAAATTATGTTCTTTCTACTGTAAAAATTTGAGAGCTTTTTGCTGAGTTTTGCTGTTGCATCTTTTGATGTTTCTCGCCTTATTGGTTCTTGTTGGTTCTTTCGATAGGTTGCGACAATATTGATAATATCGAGAGTGATCCTCTGCAGCAAAACAGTGAGCTTCAAAGAAGGCAAGATATTTGATCATAAATGTCCCATTACTTTCAAAGTCTAATATCTTGTTTACAAACTATATGTATGCATTGCTTTTGTGTCCAATTATTTTTGCCTGCTTAGAGGTAGCTATTCCTAATGCATTGTTGCCATTAAAATGTTATCCCCGCCACAACCATAAGTTATTAATATCACGTGAATTAGAGCCCGTGATTTAATTATGCTCTTTACCGCCTTTGCGATGTCATGCTTAGAAATGCTTAGCTACCGGTAGAATTGGGCGGTTATCGACTTAGTCGATGACCTTGATCACACAAATCATTTTGTTTATTTTGGTTCAGACCTTATGCTTTTGTTTTGTAAAACCAAAATGAAACAAAATGATTTGACTTGGGCACAATGGCATGTTGGTGTGATTGTTGGGTGTGACAAGGAAAGGTGCCCAGTCCCTAAGGACCGAATTGTTACTTGTGTCACTAAGCCAAGCGCTTATGCGTGCTAACCACGCGAGAGGATATAGGACCTCTCTTGACTTAGTACTTTGGCGTGGGTTATCTCCGAGTCGCAGGAGGGGTTGTGTGTGTTGTGTGAAACATGATATGTGTTCTCGGTGTTCTTGTGTTGGGTGTGCGGTGGTGGAGATTAGGGTAGGCTCTCCACCTCGAGGAGCATTGTAGTTGTCCAAGGCTTTACTCGCGACGGGTAGTTGACCGAGGCTTTACAATGACTCGACACAACGTATGGGTTTCTATCCATACGGGCGGCTCGTGAATAATTCACAATATTGGAAATGTCTCAGAGGACTTAGCCGCGTCTTAAGCATACCTACTAAGTGTGCTTAATAGCTTGGCAAAAGGCGATGCAGCGTGTGGGTATATTGGTACACCCGCAGGATAAAACTATTAGAATAGCCTCGCCCTAGGTTATGGACATGCTTGGTAGGTCGTCGCAAGAACTAGACTACAACCTTTTAAAAATTAAAATTTGACATGGTTGGCATGAATGGGTAATTCATGCTATTGTTGTGGTGACTAATGGTTTAGTCACTTCTAGGATTGTTGTTGTCTATCTACTGTTATATTGTTGTCATTTACGATTATTTGAACATTAAAAACTGATTTGTTAAACTGCTTTCAATCTATTACATTATTGCAAATAAAACCTGCTTTATGCTTAAAAATTTGAGTCCTAGCCTGCTCCACTTAAATAAGCTTGCATATAGTTATTGTATAGATCTGTTATCATTCTTATATATCTTGCGAGCACCTTCAAAGTACTCACCCAGTTTTTGCTGGGCTGCTTTTGTTTGCAGAGGACGAAGGTGAGCCCCAAGGGCCTCACTTTTGTGAGTTGTGCTGTGGATTCGACGACTAGCTTGGCGGTCCGGTCGGTTGCCTTGTGGGTTAAAGGCACACTGATTGGCTCTTTTGTTTATGGCCATCTTATGGCACTTTTGCTTCCGCTGTTAATTTCTTTATGTATTTGTCATTTGGCCGGTCGGCCTCTCTTTTGTAATGACTATCCTTTATTTATGATATCTTCTGAATTGTTGTTTATGTTTCGGTTCTATGTGAATGAATGGAATTGATGCATGAACTTTGTAAAGGGGTGTGTATACTGCATTTCTGGGAAGTATACATGTCTCGAGTCTCGGATTATCTGATTTGTGATGCTAGGACCAAGTGGATGGTTAAGCATTACAAGCCGGATAAACCGGGGTCTCACAGTTGATGAACGACATGCATGATTCCAAAAAGTTATCCTCAGCCATTTTAAAAAAAGGAAGACTATAACAGAGTTATGTATGGAGGAAATGAGCATACCTGTCGAGTATTTCTTTTAGAAGGGTGAAGTCGTGGTTTTTGTTTAGTAGGGAATCAAGGTATATTACCTACCTTGTTCCTCTTTGGTATAAGGACTAATAAGATCCAGTGGAACCTACTCATGTATATCGCTATAGTCATAAACCAAAGTTCGTGTTGCGTATAAAGTACAAATGAAATTTGTATAGCAAGTAGTGAAGCACTTACTTCTGGTTGTACGACACCGTTATGTAGTCTTTGTCGTCCTGAGCTAGTAATCCCGTCATTATGTATTTGACGACGTAGGATGCATCTTCGATGATGGTTTGCTCAGAGATGACGTGTGGGTCGAGGAAACCCACTGGTTCGTTCCGTCAATGGACATGTTTAATCATGTATCTATACATAAGCAATGAGTTGTGATATTTATCGGTATTACGTGAGTGTAGAACATGATTGTACACACTTATAGTGTCCAACATCATAGAAGTGAGGCGTCGAGGGAAGCAAGGTTAAATAAGTCGAATAAGTTGACGAAGCCCACGACGAAGTGGCCCGGTTCATGAAAGAAATGATCCTTCGTGTATCTGACGGTTATTCCAGTATCACACCCCTTCTGTTAGGTCTTCAACATGTACCAGACATGCAAAGACTGACAAGCTACTCCAGCACGTGTTAGCACTGTGTCAGGGGCCAATGGACTTCCGAGGGAGTATTTCCCTGGTTTGGGACGTGTCTTAATGTTCTTCGATTTCAATTTGGCTTTAACAAGTTGCCTGCGTCACGTCTTCCCATGAGGCGACTCAGGAACCAATACGGTGACACGCTTTTCTTATTCCTTCAGCGTCTTCTCCACAGGAACTGATGAGGTGGCCTTCTGAAGCGAAGGATGAGGTGAAGTCATCAAAGGTCCTGTTGGACAGGCATGATCGTGTCGAGATTGCAGAACTATAGGGTCCAGGGCGATGTAATTCTTGAGCCACTAGATAAAAGTGTACATGGCATTCCCTAGTATTCTGATGTCTTCATTTGGCGAATCTTCAGTAGGATGGCCATGAAATTGTCATGTACCATGTCCACCTGGACCCTAGTGTAACCCTGCGCGAGCTGGGCACCGTGCTGCACTACCCCTTCCTGGTATGGATACACCATCCTCCGCCCAGCCTCAACAGGAATGGACCCAACCATCCTCACATGGAAACTTGCAGGGCGTCGGCCCCTACAAAACGATACACAATTAGCTAAGGCGTCCTATAGGTCTATCTTTGGAGCATTTCAGAGATGTACATTACCTTGATGTCGTCGATAGGTAATTAGATGTCATCAAGTCCAGAATTATGTGTGGACGCGACGCTACTCCGATGT
The DNA here is from genome assembly GCA_036346395.1 of Hsuehochloa calcarea. Taxonomy (NCBI): domain Eukaryota; kingdom Viridiplantae; phylum Streptophyta; class Magnoliopsida; order Poales; family Poaceae; genus Hsuehochloa; species Hsuehochloa calcarea. The sequence goes on along the minus strand of CM070593.1, from coordinate 9,942,590 downwards.
TGAGGAGGACTGGCTCCCAAAATAACAGGGGCGGCTTGCGACTGGTTCAGGAGTTTATTATTTGATTCTACAATCTTGTTATCTATCCTTGAAATTTTTCAGTGAGCACTTGTTCCAACCGGGCGTCATGCTCGTCCTTGGATCTCTTTCTACTCCTGTACGTGTCAGAGTCATGTCAGAATCCATCCCTCCAAGGTACGTAAAGCCCAATGCCTCGTGTGCGACCCGGGTGCTCCTTGTTTCCCAGGGTCGTAGATAGTAGATCCTTCTCCCTGTCCTCTTCGAAGGAACCTTCGGAACATGCGGAAGTCAATGCTTCGTGCAAGAAGTCATCATGTTATTATAGGCACTATGAAGTTATGGATTTATTAACAATTACGTAGTTCGACATATTTACCAGACATTGGTACACTGCCTCGTCTACCGGGTTTGTGATAGAGATGCCGCCCGAAGACGTGGCTGATGCCCTCTCTTAACCAGGCTCGAGCGCGCTCATCTGAGATCTCAGCAAATGGTCTTGTACTGCTCTCGTCCTCCGCCGCCCATTGCGTGGTTTTACCCGTGTATTCAGCGGTGCCGAGTTTGTGGGGCTGAGTGTTTTGTGCCTGGAGAGCTTTGTGCGCCGCACTTTGCTCCTGAAATTCGGTCGTCATTTTCATCCAAACAAAGGCGTCCCATATATCCCGTGACAAGAAATGATACTTCATGAAGGGCGTCTGACCCATGTTCACTTACTTTGTGACAAACGCGCTCTTGAAGGTCCTCCACGCATGTCCCATCACGAGCAACGCCTGTCGTTCACGCGTGCCTGGTCTTCTTCTGGGATAACGAATGAGGCTGAAATTTCAGTCCACAGCTGGCCTCTCTCTAGATCCGTCAGAGACTTCCAGCTTGGTGTGGTGATGGGGACTCGTTCCCTTCCAAGTACCCCGCAGATGGTCCGAAATCTCGCAGCTGCTTTCTTGGGACTCAGAGGGATCCCAGCGTCACTGACCTCCGTGACAGTCATTCAGCCCGCGGACATTTTCAATATTCCTCTACCATCTCGCTTACGTACCACTTTGATCGGAGATCCAGACGCATTCGATGATGTTGATGATGGCGGCGAAGAAAGTGCCTCTGCCATCTCGCTTACTTTCTACCTATATAAGTTACATACGTAATGAACTAAAATTTCATGGATTGCAAGTTGATATCCATAATATTTAAAGAAAGATACAAACATAATACCAAAAAATAATTATGATTACTTACAATGCCATGTATTGCACTTGACAAAGAAGTCTTACTCAGCAAACAACATCAGATATGTGTAACATTTTAAAAAAAATTGTGGAAAATTCGAGGTATTTTCTTATAAATATGCCATGTTAGCATATTTATTAACAAGCACTCTTGAACGACAGTAGTAGGGTTACGCAAAATAAAGTCTAACGTTGGGCACATTTTATTCCTACTTTCCAACAAAATAAAAATTGACAACTCTAAAGTTGCTACATGGGAGCAATCAATAACCATACAAAGGATAAAATAAAATTAATAGAACAATAACAGTAGGTTATTATAGCACACAGAACAGATCAAGGTATACACAGAAAGACTATAGTAAAGCCCAAATCTCTAATTCTTTTCACTACAGAACAGATCAAGGTATTCATAATTGACCTCCAATTTGCCTAAATAATTTACTTTTACTAGAGACCCTAATTGATATGGTATATTCATCATCCTTTAGTATACAAACCTGCACATATGTACATACTTCTAGCATTTTCTAATTAACCTTAATGATTCATATACTACCATAGAGTATTCATCTAAGCCAGCTATTTAGTTAAATTCTAGCTATTTCCAATTATCTATTAACTAATCTAATCGCTAACTGCTAGCTATAACTCTATTTGTCTGTCTTGCCTAACTTATGAACTGAGTCAATTATCCCTGCCTTTGCTCACTAGATGATGACAACCTACTGGGAATTTCTAACCAAACCTGTCTTTGCAATTTACTCTGTAAAATACTTACTAACAATCCCCATTAGCCCTCAACTTACCTAAGCTAATCCATGCTAACTAGCTTGCTAATCAAATGTATATATATACTCATCTACAATATTGAACATCTTACTACCAACCTAATCCAATGGATCTACTGTTATACACTCATACTTACGCAACTTAAAGTCTAACCTTGGGGGAGAATGCTTCGGACACTGCGGAGGTCGGGGTCGGGGAGAAGGGACGTCGGGGAGCAGCAGGGGCGTCGGGGGCGTCAGGGTCGCAGAGAAGGGGCGTTAGGGAGGCGGGGAGTACAGCAGGGGCGTCGGGGTCGGGGAGGCCGGGAGTACCAGGGGCGTCGGCGTTGGGGAGGCGGGGAGTAGTAGGTCAGCGTCGGGGAGGATGCTTCGGCCACTAGGGAGGTGAAGGGGCAAGAGTAAGGAGAGTGACAAGTTGTCGGACCGAAAAGGCGACTAGAGGGTGGTGAATAGGAGCACGCTCACTTTTTCAACCAAGATCAGATTCAATACAAATTTCACTCTAATAGCTGTGGAAGCTATGAAGATCAATATACCAGTACAGCGGAAGACTAGTATTGAATCCAATCTAAACCCCGAAGCAAAATAACCAAAATCAACATGGGCTAAAATTCTAAGTGTTGGGCGGTCTGACCTCTGTGGTAATAGCGGTCGGACCGGTCACCTTGGGCGGTCTGACCTACAGTCTGATGAACAGTAAAAACAGCCAAAAAACAAAGTTGTAAATAGATGTAACTTTTGATTTACAACTCCAAAGTTGATGAAACTTGAAACACACCTTCTCTAGGATGTCAGGAATCTATTCCAATCGAAGATCGTGAAGATACTTGGAAAAGTTATGACCTTTTTCCGTTTGAGAGGAGGATGGTTCAAAACCGAGTCAAAATGAAAACTAGATCCAAAAACTTGCTCGTGGGTGATTGATGATCAAGATGATCCTAGATATGTTCCCATATATCACAGCAAGCTAGATCACGTGAAGAAATCAATCAAAGACTCACAAATCAAGGAAAGACTTAAAATCACCAAATAGAGAGAAGGAAGGCAAAGAGACACATCTTTGAGCAAACTTTCCTTGGATTGATTTGATAGGGTTTGGGTTTACAGCCACTCCATCAATGGAGGACAAAGCTCAATCCAAGAGCACGAAATCAAATCAAAACTCTCTAGAACCCTAACCTCCACTAATCCTCTCCCTAAGCAAAACTAGGGTTTCAACAATAATGAAAGGGTTGAGGGGGTGCAGCCACCTCCCTCCTCTATTTATAGTGGAGGCTTAGACCTTCTAGAAGATTAACTTAAATGGGCTCCCGTTAAGGCCCAACACAAACGGGTCACACACGCACAAATTTTAAAGCGCCGTCTTCAACACCTCTTGACCTAAACCGCTTCTCTTTTCGTCGTCTTGCGCCGCGGGTTGGCAAAAGGTCACCAAGGTGGTATTTGGTAAGATTACCAAAATAACCCTTCTCGGTCCTTCTCCGAAGACCAAGTCCATCTACGCGAAGCACTTCACCTGCTCCGCCACGTGTAGGTTGATCAACGGCTCTCTCCATGTCGGCAAGTCTCTCCCATCCAGCTCCCACCAAAACCACCATGGCACTTGCACCGACTCCCGCGTCGCTTGATCAAACCAGTCGCACCGAACTGTCTGTTCGGTCCTCTTTGTCCATTCTGCACCATACTTTAGTTCATTGACCTCACCCGACATTATCGCTCGTTCTGGACCTCAGCTCTCCAAGCCTAGTCCCGATCATCCTCGCCGTTGACCATTGTTGACCACCAAGCAACCTGCACAACAATAGACGAGCAAATCGAATCCGGGAACAAGTTCTTCACAACTTGACCCACGTTAGGCAAAACATGCATCATGCAACACATATGCACTGAAACTCATGACTTTGACCGAACAACCGAACTTTGTCGCCACGATGGGTGACGAACAAGTGACAACCGGTCAGACCGCCCACCCCAGCTGGTCAGACCACCAGCAATGACTTAGCCGATTTTCAACCTCTAAAAACCGAAACCTACTGGAATTTTAAAACCAATAGAACTTTTGACTGGTGGCTCCAAAAATTATGGGACCAAAAGCAATAGAATCCCCTCTCTTGCCTACACCATCTATTTTTGGCCCAACTCAATTCCCACTTTCAGAATCGGCGGTCCGGCCGCCACCAAGGCGGTCGGCCGCCATGGATCGGTCGATCGCCACCTGGCCGGTCCGATCGATTCGCCCGACAAAGATGCCAACTTTGCCGAAAACTCGTGAAACGACAAACCGTTAATGCCATTGCCAATTGTCACATCATCCTAAGATCTGGAGTATATCCCCATGATATCCACATAAGTTAAGGGTGCTCAAACCCTATCGATTCCTCTTAAATAAAGGGATATCACAAATGGTTCTACTGTGGAACCGTCTGTGATAAGTCATCACAGATGGTTCCATAAAAGAACTGTCTGTGATATGTGGTTTAGGGTTTCTGTGTGAAGTCATCGCAGACGGTTCCGTAACAGAACCATCTGTGATATGAAAATATCATGGATGGTTTTGTAACAGAAACAGAACCATCTGTGATATTTTCAGACGGTTCTATTACGGAACTGTCTGTGATGACTTCTCACAGAAACCATAAACCCTCATATCCCAGACGGATCCATAACAGAACTGTCTGTGATATGAAATATCACAGACGGTTCCATAAACGAACCGTCTGTAATGACTTAGCACAAAAACCCTAAACCCTCATATCACATATGGTTCCAAAATAGAACCGTCTGTGATGACCTATCACATAAACCCTAACTGTCATATCACATACGGTTCTATTACGTAACCGTCTGTGACGACTTATCACACATGGTTCTATAAACGAACACGTTTGAGGTCCACAGTAGTGACGCCGTACTTGTCGACCTTCACGCCTTGCAGAACTTTAACCCAATGGCATCGAAACTGGGGGATCTTGAAAAGTACGTAGTCGAGTGTAACATCCTAATTTTTAGAGTTTTGAAAATCCTTTAAATAGTTATAGGGAGAAAATTCACCATTTGGATTTATTTGAATATTAATTCAAAAGCATAATATGTACTTTAAGGACAAACTGATTGAATGTGCTTAATCCCAACATCAACAATTGTCAAAACGATTTTATTTAGATTATATATGCTTGGATATACTTTATAGAATTTTTCCAAGATCATTTGCTATTTTCTAATTGCTATTTGCATTTTTTGGATTTATTAAAAAGAAAAATCTATTTAAATTCCTCGAGCGATGTTGGGTCAAGCCCAACACTATTCCACCAAGGCCACCCATTCCACCGCTCGCGCCTCGTCTGTTGGATGCTTGACGCGTGCCCCTCGTTTTGACGGACGACGCGCCAACCCCGCCTTCCTCCGTTGGATGATCGCCGCGTGGCCTCGCCATCGATCGCTCGCCGCCGCCACGCCTCGTTGCGCCGCCAGGTGGGACCGCCACAGAGTCGTCGTCTCCGCGGCGCCTTCTTCTTCCTCACGCCGCGCCGCCGCCATTCTTTGGAGCTTGAGCCGTCCGACAAAATCGCAACGGTTGCTGATTCTTCACGCCGACCCCGCCAATTTGTAGCCGTATCTATCCCGTACTCATCTCTAACCAAATTGGCTACCGAATCTCTCTCAATCTCCGAGAATCAAGGATTTCAAAATCCGGCCGTTTCGGACCCGAATTAGGGATTTCCACCGCGTTCCACAGGCCTATAAATACCCCTTAGCACCGCCTGCACCTCCGCAACCCAGAGCCGCCACCCTCGTCTCCCCGATCGCTCTAGCGCCACCGCATTTCAAGATTTCGGGTTTTCGGCCGAGCTTCTTCTCCGGTGAATTGCGCCGCCGTCGTTGTCGCCCTTGCTCCACCGACTGCACCATCGTGATCAGCAAGTCCCAGGCTACCTTGGGCGTACCTCCTCGTCGCCGGAGCATCGCCAGAGCACCCTCCCGACAAAACCCGAAGCTCCACCGCCGCTTCTTCCTCGCCGTCGGTCGCCACCGTCGGTCGCCAGCTACCGGTAAGGGCACCCCTGAGTGCGCAATAGCACGGGGAACAATCTGGTACCCTCCATCGCCGCGAAGTCGACGCTGTCGCGGTGACCATCGGTCCCGAGTGCCACCGCCGTTGTCGTCCCTCGGCGCCGGCGTCGGCTTGATCTTTGGTGTGGCAGCCGTGTGGTGCCAGATCAGCGCCAGCACATGCGTGCGTGGCTCAATCCACCGCGCCAGATCTCCCTCGGTTCGGTGCACTCGGTCCATCGTGAACCCCGAGGTTGACATGTGGGGCCCACATGTTAGATTTCTTTTTAAATCTATTTATTTTTCTGGAAATTCTCGGCTGACGCAAGCATTGCGCAATAATCCGATTTTCCTTTATAAAAATAATTCGGAAAATTCAATAAAATCCAAATTAGGGTATTATTTGATTTTCAAATTTCCAAAGCTCATATCTTTTGCATCCGAACTCCGATTGAGCCCATTCAAATTTGTAAATTTATATAAAATTAAGATCTATTTAATGGTGAATTTTATTTGATTTTTGAAGTTTGTTTTGCCTCTGTTATTTATTTATTTTTGTTTCTTTTGTATCGTTTACGAGTAGACGTCGATACTTCGAAAAATTTTGATGAAGAAGGAGCACCTCCTCAAGATCAAGACTGTCGGTGTATTAGAACCGATCTTACGTAAAGATTATTTGATTCGGGGGGTCTCCTAGAGATGAAATCACGCAGAGTGGTTGACACGGGATGTTTAGACAGGTTCAGGCCTTCTCCGGAGAGAATAATAACCCTAATCCTGTGTGGTGTGGTATTCTTGATGATCAAGTAAGAAGCTAAGACTATTACAGAGAATAGAACTTGTATTTCCCCTTTTTTTTTGCCCTCCTTGTTCTGTCTCCCTGATGCCCTTATATAGTCGTGAAGGAGTAGCCGTTTTGTCCTGCGGAAGAGGCGCCTTAATTGAGCCAGTAATGGGCGCATGATGGCAGTAATTACCGGCGCATTGGCTTCTCCACGCCGTCTGGCAATTATCATTCAAAGATAATGGGGGTATTTAAGCACTATTACTACGCGGAATAGTAGTGCGTGCAGACCGTTCGGATTCTTTAATCAATTGGACCCACTTGCCTGTAGGTTTGATTATAAGGTGGTCGTGGTTTGCCTGGTCGTAGGAGAACTTACGACCAGGTAGTAGTCGTAGTAAGACTTACGACCATGTAATGGTCGTAGAAAGACTTACGACTAGGTAGTAGTCGTAGTAAGACTTACGACTAGGTAGTAGTCGTAATAAGACTTACGACTATGGGGGGTGATTGTAGAAGATCTTACAATCACTTGGTAGGCCTCTCCCTTATAAAAATAAGGGGTACTTCTGGAGTCTATGTGACATCATATTTATCCATAATAAGAATTATAGATAATAGATAAAATGAGGATTATTAGATCCTCGTCATCTAGCCCCCCAGCTTCAAGTGAAAGTAACTTACTTGGGGAAGGATTCGCAAATGGACTTGCGACTATGAAAAATGTCGTAGAACCATAGTCGAAGGAAAAACTCTTCGACACTTGAGTATTACTTTGATCAGAGTTTGCTTGGTCGTAAAGGTTGCTTACGACTATCGTAAAGTCATAAAACCTCTACAATTGTGTAGTGGTCGTAGTAAGGCGATCGGAGAAAAACCCTTCCGATCGATACTTCCTTCGCCGTAAAGACTTGGTCAAAAAGTGATTTTGCTTGGAGGTGACAAAACTAACCTAACTTTCCGAACAGACCGTGCGGGAATTGCAAACGAATTCCATAGATCTGTTGATAAACGGTTCGAGCGATTGCAATCGTGAAGATTGCTTACGACTATTAAAAAGTCGTAAAACCCCTACGACCGTCGATGGTCATAGTAGGGGAATCGGAGAAAAACCTTCCGATTGATACTTCCTTCGACCGTAAAGACTTTGGTCAAGAAAGTAATTTTACTTGGGGTGTCAATACGCACCTAATTTTTCTCGAACGGACCATCTGGGAATTGCAACCGCTCTCACTGCACTTGTCCGATGAAGCGGTTCCCGAGGCGGTACAACCAACTCCCATAGACCTATAGCCGAGACGGTTTCAAGGCGGCGGAGATCATCTTGGTTATAAAACTTACCAGAGGTAGACTTGGGTTTTTACCTTTTCCTCAAATCACTCTGCTTTGTTCTTGAGCTCTTGCTTTCTCCGTCCTCGACTAGGTTTCATCTTCTCCGCCAACCCAATCAAAAAAACTTGCTTACGGCGAAATGGCCAAGAGAGTTTCGAATGGGAAGAATCGGAGATGGATGCGCTAAGATCAAGATCTTGGTCGATCTTGGGAAGATCCTGAGAAGGCTCGTAAAGTGGATTCCGCCATCGGGCAAAGATCGCCATCGGGGAAAATGGGCAAATCCCGCCTTCCAAGCGTATTGTGAGAGCGCGGCCTTCGATTGCTCGCCCATCCCTTTCTTACAGAGTACTCGAACACTTTGGGGTGGAACCGTGAACTTAGGTCCCAATTCCATTACCATGTTGAGTGTGTTCGTATATCTGCGAGGCGTACACTGGGATTCGGCGGATCTCGAGCTGTTCCAATATTATTATGGGATGGCTCGACAAACCGAATCGCCGGAAGTCGTGGTCCAAACTCCACGACTCAAGTCGAAGGAGTATATTGAGTTTCACCCGGTCTTCGTGGCGGGCCGAGAAAGAGGTGGTTCTACCGAAGGTCACCTCTGAAGACCTTTCTTTCGAGGAAGGGTGCTGAAAGAAATCTTCATGGGATTCGACCCCTGAAGATATCTGCCGGATTAGCCCTTATATTCAAGCCATTAAGGACTTGAAGGAAGAAGGGCTGACCGGATGGCATGTGGTGAAGGATTTCATCACACGCCTAATTAGTCCTTCAAGAAACGAGCATCTCCTATGTGGAGATACTCGGGAAGAGGAGACCCAACCAGAGACTACGAGGAGGGTAAGTAATTTGTCGACTTAGCTCTCGGTTTGGTCTTTCTTAACCTTGTCTAATATTCTTATCTGTTTACACAGATCTTTCACAGGCTGAGGTTGACTCTAGAGTCAGACTCATCTGCGAGAAGTCTCCGCCACTCCGAGGGGCGGTTCCTTAAGTCATTGCGGCTTTGTCCGCAGATGAAAGGATAGAGCGCCTAAAGGTAATCAAAAAGTTGATTCTTTCGTTAGGACTTTATAGTCATAGAAGATACTTACGACTAATGGTGATCGAGAATATCTTACGATCGTGAAAGAGTCGAGAAAAACTTACGACTTGGCACTAGTCGTAGAAAACTTACGACTAATTAGTCATTCTTCTTTTTCATTTTGCTTTACGTAAAGTAGGCATGGAAAATCGTCAGACGACGAAGAAGTCGTCGATCGATGACTATTGGCGCCGGGTTGTCGAAGACAAAGGCTCGGCTCCTCCCTCCAAGAGACGCCGACTTGTAAAATCTGCCGACAAAGGGGAGCAAGCTCAAGCTCGGTCTTTCGACGGACCCTCTACAAGGCTGCAGCGGTGTAGTCAGATATCTGAAGCCGAGGCCGCAGCCTATCGGGCCGAGGAGGTTGAGGCGGTGAATCTCTTAAGCGCAAACCTCGCAAGGGTAAGGTACCCTTCTGTTATGACAAAGAATCTTTCGCAGTTTCTGCCACTCCTAGTTTTGTTAGGCAACTAGAAAAGGAGAATTGGAAAGATTTTGTGTCTTTTATGAAGGACGATGCTGCATAAGCACAACACTCGCAATCGAGGGATCTTTGCTCTTGGAATGGTCGAGACTGATCTCGGCCATCCAGAGAATCAGGAAACCAGAGCTCTGGTTCCTGTCCAAACTCTACGACGGGACGTGGTCGTAGCTGAGCCGATTGTTGAACCTCGACGGACGTGGTCGTGGAGAAGAAGAGGTCCTCCGTTGGGAGGATTGCCCCAAAATTCCTGGTTAAGACCAGGGTGCAGAGGTATGTGAAATTTACTAAAGTGTAAGAATGACATTTACCTTTTTCTCTTTCACAACCTGATTTGCTTTTCTTTATTTCATCGACTTCTTGGTCCCAGGGAATGCTTCATTGAGAAGTCCATTGCCATCCCTTCACCTCGAGGAGGTGGCAATGGAGGTGGTCAAGCATCACCCTTGGCCCTGTGGCCGATGAAGTCGAGACTCCCGAGTGACTCCACATCTGCTGAAGTCGTAGCTACGACCCTTGAAGTAGCGGTATTCTTGTTGAGGTGGCCGCCACGATCGCCGAGGTCGAGAAACAACGAGGCATTGTGGAAGCCTCTGGTCAAGGCGGTGACCAGCTTGTGCACCGCTCTGGGAAGGAAATTGTAGGAGGCGTTCCTTCCCCTACCCAAAGAGAAGTTACAGAACCAGAAGGAGAAAATTTCAACTTCTGTGGTGACTTCTTTGGGCCTGCCTCCGTCGAGGGTCTTACGCACAGATCTCGTGACCGAGTCCCCCATCCCAAAGATATTCCCAATACGGAGAATACTTTTGATAACGAGCGCCTCGAGAAGGTGTGGTGGGACAAAGTCGCGAGGATAGATAAGCTGCAGAACCCGGACCTTGTATATTCGATGTTTGCTAGGACGACTATGAATGTAAGTATCTTCAAAATACTTATATATGTGACTTTCCTTCTCTTCTCACTGTTTTCTTTTTGCAGAAAGCTCTAGAGCAAATTGCTGTTGTCGGTGAGTACCATCGACAACTTTTAGAGCTAAGACAGGAGAAAGAACTACTCTGTGCAGAGGCAGAGAGATGGTAAGTCACTTATCATTCATAATTGTTTTCGACTTAAATACTCGTATAATGTTTTACGAGAATAGTCATGGAAGAAACTCATGACAAAGTACTAGTCGTAAAAAGCTTACGAGTACTTACGACCAGGTAGTGGTCGTAGAAAGACTTACAACCATATCGTAGTCGTAGAAAAACTTACGACTAGATCAGTAGTTGTAGAAGTACTTACAACCATTCGGCTGATGTTTATCTTCGTTCCTGTTCTTTGTAGGTTAAACAGTGATACGAAGACCTTAGCTGACTCACTCGACTATGAAAAAGAAGAGTAGAGGAGGCTAAGGAACGAAGAATTAGTCCTCTCGGATAGACTTTGAGATACTGTCTCTGCATCTAAAAGATTGCAGGAAAAAATAAACAGTAAGTTCTGAACTTAAGACTGCTTTTGATCTTTAACCTTTACCCGACTCTCATTTCTTCTCCAGATAAAGAAAAAGAGATGCGGAAGCTCCAGACCGAAGTTCAAGAAAAAGCTTTGGTCATTCAGGAGTTTTTCCGTATTACCACGAATAAGGATCAAGAACTCGAGGGTCTTAGAACTCAATTAACAGGTAAGTAATTCTTTACCTGTTATCCTTTTTGAGTATTTTCCCTTTTCTAATGCCAATTTCTTGTTCAGAAATTGCTGTCCAATTGAGAAGCCTCGAGGCTGAAATCCAAGAGAAAACCTTGATCTACAATGAGTCCATCCGCATCGCTAAGATGAATCAGAGGACATCGAGCATGGGAGAAAAGCACTTTGAAACCATTGCTTCCCATCGAGAAGAGGTTAAGCTGGATTCTCAATTAGTAGGTAAGAAATGCTTTTACCTATAATTATCTTTGTGTTATCTTCCTCCGTAAGTTTATTTTCGTTTGGCGATTTTATTCTTTTGTAACAAGTGGTGAAAACAAGAAACTTTGCGAGTCTTCGACTTGTACCCAACAGGAGATGGAGTCGATGAAGACTAGTCTTCAAGGCAACATCACTCTCCTGAACAATGTGCTTAGTGAGCTACATTCTGAGAGAAAAACTCCTCGAGAAGATACCATAGCTGCTCACACAAGTACCATTGGGGAACAAGTCGGAAAATTGTAAGAAATGGTGACCACTCTGAAGGCTAATCAAGCTAAATCAATAAGGGAGGCAGTCGAAGCCGGAGTAAGTTACGCTTTGGCGAAACTTAAAGCTCAAGATCCCCGCCTTAATGTGCAACCAATTGAAGCCGAGTTCGATTGCTCCGAATCAGAGGCAAATCGTCTGATTGAGGAAATGCAATCGGTTGGCAAAAAGGTGGCGGAGGAAATCTGACTAGGCTCTCCCCTTGAGTAATCTTGTAACTACCTTGTAAGGCAGACAATATCTGTTGATGAGTGATATATGATCCATCTTATTTCCTGAAAATTATCTTGTCGAGTAGTTAGTAACTCAAAAGATAATAAACGAATGAAAGACTAAGAATTGAAGTCAAATTAATAACTTTATCCTAGCCCCCGACTATTTGCTTAGATTGTTTAGACAATCTAAGTAAATAGTATTTGAAATGGGGTTTCTGAAAACAAAGAGAGGTTTGTTTAACTTATAGTTTTTGTTATGGTTGTCAAGCACTTGGTCGAAAGAGTAGAAACGACTCGACACTAGGAAGTTCCTTCTAGTGGGCAAGACCACGTGCAGAGAGGAAAGGCTTCGACTAGATGATGTTACCATCTCCGACTAGTTTAATCAAACCAAGAACAGCAACTTGAGTTAAGCAAACGTCTAGAGGACTTTAATAATTCGTTCGCCCTTTTCTGATGGACTCGATAAGTCTTTTCCAGTAGCAAAAAGTAGGAGACTGAGCAGCGCTAGGAAGTTCCTTCTAGTGGGCAGGACCACATGCAGAGAGGAAAAACTTCGACTAGGTGTGTCTCTTCCTTCGATCAGTCAAAACGAAACGAGTACATCAAAGGTGGTCGAATAAATATATCAAGTGCACACTACTTAGAATATTTTTTGGAAATCACTAAAAAAATAAACTAAGATTGAGAGAGTTGGCTCTGAGAACATTTCGACTGGATAGAACCCGAGCTCTTTGTATTGGCTGAAAAATGAGTAACGAGTCGATGCTAGGAAATTCCTTCTAGTGGGCAGAACCACATGCAGATAGGAGAAGTTTCGACTAGATGATGTTACTTGTTTTTCGACCAGTGTAAAGAAAACTGGGTGTTTTTGTATCATAGTCGAAAGATTAAAAAGCACTACTCAAAAAATAAGGCAAGAGAAGTAGAAAGAACCCGGACTTTTATTGCCCGAGAAATTGGTCACACATAGAAATTGCGTTAACTGGTCGATGTTCCAAGAGTTTGAGAGAACCTGTCCATCTTCCATCGCTAGTCGTACCGACCCTGGCCGGGTTACTTCGACCACTGTGTAAGGACCTTCCCATTTGGGGGAAAGTTTATTCCGATTAGACTTGGATTGGCGAGCCTCAATACCAAGTCACCTACAAAGAAGGCTGCGAGGTTGGACCTTACGATCATAGTATCTGCGCAGGCTTGTTGGTAGACCGCGAACGGATTAAGGCTAGGTTTCTCCTTTCTTGAGTAGGTTAATGCCATCCGCTCGAAGTTGTTCTGGTCCGAGTTGTTGAAAGTTCCAACTCGTGTCGATTGTAATTTTAGCTCGGAGGAAGCATGGCTTGACTCGAACACTAGAAAAATGGTGTTTCTCCTGTTGCTCGATTGGTGGTCGTCATTTAACCGCCCATAACACGGAGGGTAATTCTTGTACCCAAGCCCCGAGCGCTTAACAAGTGGTCAAGACTCGGGTTTTAATTCCTCGCATTATTTGGCCGCTTGCACGTTCGTAGCCCGTTGCTTTGGGCATGTGCAATGAAGCATAGCATAATTTGGTACCCAACTCGCCGCAAAATTCACGAAATTTTACACTTGCGAATTGTTTACCATTATGCGTAATTATCCGACTCGGAACTCCAAATCGGCTAATTACGCATCTCATCATGAACCTTTTGTCGCTTAGATGTTATCGATTCTGAGTTCAGCTTCAATCCATTTTGTGAGCGTGTCAATAGCCACAAAAGGAATTGAAACCTCCTGGAGCTTTGGGAAGCGGTCCTAGGATATCGAGACCCAGTCGCAAAAGGCCAAGAAAGAGGTATTGTGCGTAATGCTTGAGTGGTTGGTGTATTTGTCTACCATGGAATTGGCACTGGACACACTTTTAACCACCTCCTTAGCATCATACGAGGTTGTAGGCAATAAAAACCTTGTCGAAAGGCTTTACCAACCAACGCTCAGAGGAAGCATGTGTCCCACAGATGTCCTTGTGTATATCGTGAAGGAGTGTTATTCCTTTGTTTTGCGAATGCATCGCATGAGTATCCCTTGGGTTCCTCGTTTGTAGAGGACTCCTTCGACCAAAGTATACATTTTGGCTTTTCGGGATAAACGACCGCCTCAAGATCATCTTGGCACGGAACCCTTGCGAAGATACTCGTAGATGGGAGTCATCCGTATCCTCGTAGTCTAATGAGGCCATCTCAATAGGAGGTGTCTCGGTTCTTCGACTGAGACGGCTTTGGAGTTGCTCCAAGAAAACTCCTTTTGGTACCGTAGATCGGAAGAAGCCATCCGAGCAAGTTGGTCATGAGGAAATTATCCTTCGAGGATGAATTGTACCTCGAAACCTAAAAATGCTTTTCTAGCTTGCGAACTTCCGATAAGTATTGAGACATTGTCGAGCCAGAGCTTTGGTACTCTTTCTCGACTTGATTCACGACTAGTTGAGAGTCTCCTCTCACGAGTAGTCGATTTAATTGAGAGTGCTTTGCGGCTCGTATGCGACTAGCAAACCTTCGTACTCGCCACATTATTAGTGGCACGAAAGTTTAATTGTATGGCATACTTTAAGGTTTCTCCGGTAGGAGATACCAGACCACCCGACCCGAGCCACTTAAAGTAAGTGACCCGTCAAAGTACATCATCCACCGGTCGTGGGAATCAGATGGGGATCTGAGCAGTTCAGATTTGTCCATTCGGCGACAAAGTCCGCCAAGATCGGGATTTTATGGCCGTTCGGGACACGAAATGGAGGTCGAACTCCCAAGTTCGGTGACCATTTTGCCATGCGCCCCATTGCTTCCTTATTATGGAGGATTGCTCCCAAAGGAAACTCGGGCAAGACTGACTATTTTGTGCGCTGAAAATAATGCGCAGATTTCCTCGAAGACATGAGGAGGGCATATAGAAGTTTTGGACACGAGGGTAACGCTCCTTAGGCGTGTAAAACTTCGCTAACGTAGTAAACCGATCGTTGTGCGTTTTCACGTTCTACGACTAATATCGCGCTTCTTCGCTGTGGCGTGGCGGCTAGGTAAATTAAGAGCGTCTCTTACGGCTTTGGAGAAACCGAGCAGAGCACTCGAAAGATACCTCTTGACATCCTCAAAGCGGCGTTTGCCTCGTTCGACCACTCAAAACCTTCATGTCTCTGAGAAGTTTAAAGAAAGGTAGTCCTTTTTCCCTAGTCGTGCGATGAAACGACTTAAAGCCGCCATGCACCCAAAGTGAGTTTCGACTTCCTTTTTGTGTTTGGAGGACGATCGGAGGATGGCCTTTATTTTTCAGATTTGCTTGATTCCTCGCTCGGATACTAGGAATCCAAGTAATTTTCTGAAGAAATTCCAAACACACACTTCTCGGATTGAGTTTTAAGCGGTGCTTTACGAGGTTGTCGAATGTTTCTTGTAGGTCGCTGATATGATTAAGTCTCTTAATGCTTTTTACGACTAGGTCATCAACATAGGCTTCCAAATTCGGCCTAATTGAGATGAAAAAGTCGATTGCATTAGGCGTTGAAAAGAAGCACCGGCATTCTTTAGACCAAATGGCATTTTGACATAGCAAAAGGTACCAAATGGAGTAATGAATGCGGTCTTTTCTTCATCGTTTAAACACATATTGATATGGTGGTATCCAGAATATGCATCTAAAAAACTTAATATCTCACAACCTGCAGTAGAATCAACCAGCTGATCGACACGAGGTAAAGGGAAATCATCTTTTGGACAAGCTTTATTAAGATCAGTAAAGTCCACGCACATACGCCATTTGCCGTTTGACTTTTTGACCATTACAGGGTTAGCCAACCACTCTGGGTGGTTGACTTCTCTTATAAAGCCTGCTTTAAGTAGCTTATCCAACTCTGATTTAATAGCATCTCGTCGATCAGGGGCAAATCTCCGTAATTTTTGTTTTACAGGTACTTTATCAGGCCGTAAAGCTAGCCTGTGCTCGATCACCTCCCTGGGGACTCCGGGCATGTCGGATGCTTGCCACGCAAAGACATCTGCGTTAGCTCGGAGGAAGGTAATGAGGGCGTCTTCCTATTTGGGGTCGGAAGTCTCCCGATGCGAGCGATCTTGAGGGTTCTTCTGCGTCGGAGGAACCTCTTTGACTTGGTCGTTCGGCTTTGGTGCAGCTTTAGGCCTCGACTTGCTAGTCGAAGGCTGACTTTCATCTCGAGTTGGTATTTGACCAACCATCTCGAGGATCGACGGCCGCAGACTATCGCCATCTTTTGTCACATCTTGAATGGTGATCACTCCTTTGGGACTGGCATCTTAAGACATTGATACCCATAATGAGTAGCCATTAAGAATTTTGCCAAAGTTGGTCGTCCGAGTATGGCGTTATATGCCGATCGAAATCGACCACATCAAAGGAGACTTTCTCGTCACGAAATTACTTGGTGAGCCAAATGTTAAAGGAAGAGAAACTTGGCCAATAGGTTTGGTGAAGACCCGATGCGATTCCATGAAAGGAGTATCGTCGCCTTACCTTTGTCCCGGTACTTGCATCTCGTCCGGGGCATTAGTAAATAATATGTTCAAAGAATCGCCACCATCAACCAACACTCGATTGACCCGACAGGTTGTTGATGGTGGGTTCGACCACAATCGGATATCGACTGATCGACTCGTAGTGATTGGGCAGTCATCCTTCTCAAAAGAGATGGTAACTTCCGACCACTTCGGTAATTTATTGACGAGAGGAGTATGTATGGAATTTACCTCTCGTCCGCAGACTTTAAGTTGTCGTTTGGAGTCGTATGTCGATGATCCTCCGTAGATGTGCTCAGCGGTATGTTGCGGATCTTGGAGCGGCATCTCCTCATCATCCGACGACTTTTGGCCACTCGTATGTCCTACCCGCCGAGAGTAGGGAGTGGTGCTTTCCGTTGTAGTAGTCCTCGAGCTTTCTTTGGAAAACTTCGGCGATTATGGAGGTCATGTCCTTCCTTTTATGAAAAGGACACCACCTTGGTTTGTCGTTCCTACGATCAGGGCGCTTACCTTTGCCTTGATCAGGGTACGACTTGGTGGTTTGGGGCTCTCCATCTTTCACGGCCAAAACCTCCTTGGAACCACCGGTTTGTGGTTTTTGACTTTTTATTTTCTTCTTGGACTTTTTTGCTTTTTTATCCTTACCAACTTCACCTGGCTCTCGAGGAGTGTACGTTTCTCGATCGATAGTGTTGTTCCACTCGACTGCCTCAGAAGCAGTTGCATATCGATCGGCCATCTCGAAGAGCTCGGCAACAGTGTTGGGAGGATTCAAAGCAATGTCCTCCGTTATCCTTCTACTACGGACTCCTTGCTTAAAAGCCACGATCACAGAGGAATCGAAATTTCCGAATTAAGTTACGAACGACTAAAGCGTTTGATGAATTGACGCAAAGTCTCGTTGTTGTTCATTTTATCCGGTGCAAGTCGTCTTCCTTTCGAGGCGGTTGTATGTGCCTTGGAAATTCGCTGTAGAAGATCGCAGAGGTGTTGCTAAGAGTAGATCGACTCGAGTGGTTGGTTTAATAACCACGATCGGCGGATCCTTCGAGCACGATCGGAAGGTAATTCGCCATTACATGCTCTCCTCCTCCTGCCGCTCGGACAAATTGTTGTATAGATCTGAAGAAATTCGATGGGATTTTGTGATCCATCAAATTTCTCCATGTTCCTTGGCGAAAATGAGGTGGCAATGAAGCGCTCAAGGTCGGCGAAAATGCGGCATCCGTAATCACTTCTTGACGCCTTCTTTGTAGGAAAGAAGGGTTAATGTCACCAGTGATCGTATACGACGATACCCCGAACAGTGACTGCTCGTAGTAGGTCTCGAGTTCTCACGAGGGAATACTCCTCGTACTCCACCCGTTAGAATTTCTTTGTCGAAGTGGTGAATGATCACCTCTCGAGGGGCTTCTTGATCTTCACCGATCGAAATGTATTTCTCGAATAGGGATCGATTCGACTTATGGCGTGTCGATTCCTCGAGAGAAATATTCGATTGGTGGTAGCCGAGGAAGTCGTATTGCTACGACTACCGAATGTTGTCGATGAGGTACCTCGATCTTGTCATCACGATTCGAAGTCTTTGCGTAATCTCTTGAGAAAGAGATCGTACCACTCGCGTTCGAGCAAGCTCTTGGTGGGATTCTCGAGCAAGTCGTTGATGTCCCGGAGTTCTTGTACCTCCTCCGATCGATGTTGAATGCGCCAGCGAGTTCTTACGATCGCAATTTTCTTTCTTGGACGACATCAAAATCCTCCTCATCAGTCTTTGAGGCCTTCTCGGTGGAGTGCGAGAATGTCGAGGATTTCCCTCGCGTTCATCAGTGTTGGTTCTCTCTCGCCAGCGGTGGTGCCCTTGCCATTACCACGAGGGCGCGGTGTGTGATCTTCGGGAGTGTTCTTATCTCGGCCTCCATGAGGTCGACCACGATTTGGGGAAGGGCGAAGACCTCCGTTGATGATTCTCACTTGCGCCGAGGCCTCCCGCTTGAGGAGTGCTCGAGAAACACCATCTGGCGACTTGGAGTAATCCCCTCCGGTAGGGGAACTCAGGTTATAATCGTCTCCGTTCGCAAATGAGATCTGCGGGAGGCGGCCGAATTTTGAGGAAAGCATGCTTGATCCCACCTCTCTGGAGTTACCACGAGAGAGGATCACTAGATTGGTGGAGTCTGGAATGGTGGCTCCCGAACTTGACTCACCAAGTCGGACCGCCTTAAGGGGACTTGAACACTTGGAGGAAAAACTCGTCGTGTTGTGAGTCCTCCGGGAGCGGTTACAGTCGGATTGACCCTTGTCCTTTGAGGGAATTGGCTCCTCTGTTGGACGTATCGTTGTGGGGGATAAGGATCCCTCCTCAACTCCATTAATGGGATGGTTTCCTGGAGAATAATCTCCGGAGGCAACATCACCATCAGCGGATGCATCACTCGGCTCGTAGTCGAAACCGCATCCATGTCGACGTCTGCGTGTCCGCCAAGTCAAACCAGTTCTCCTCGTTCCATTCTCCCGCCATGATTGCATGAGATTGGAAAAGAGAGTATGTTGACAAGAGATTACGGAAGATCCCCACGGTCGGCGCCAAGCGCCGGTGTATTAGAACCGATCTTACGTAAAGATTATTTGATTCGGGGTCTCCTAGAGATGAAATCACGCAGAGTGGTTGACACGGGATGTTTAGACAGGTTCAGGCCTTCTCCGGAGAGAATAATAACCCTAATCCTGTGTGGTGTGGTATTCTTGATGATCAAGTAAGAAGCTAAGACTATTACAGAGAATAGAACTTGTATTTCCCCTTTTTTTTTGCCCTCCTTGTTCTGTCTCCCTGATGCCCTTATATAGTCGTGAAGGAGTAGCCGTTTTGTCCTGCGGAAGAGGCGCCTTAATTGAGCCAGTAATGGGCGCATGATGGCAGTAATTACCGGCGCATTGGCTTCTCCACGCGCCCGCAATTATCATTCAAAGATAATGGGGGTATTTAAGCACTATTACTACGCGGAATAGTAGTGCGTGCAGACCGTTCGGATTCTTTAATCAATTGGACCCACTTGCCTGTAGGTTTGATTATAAGGTGGTCGTGGTTTGCCTGGTCGTAGGAGAACTTACGACCAGGTAGTAATCGTAAAAAGACTTACGACCATGTAATGGTCGTAGAAAAACTTACGACTAGGTAGTAGTCGTAGTAAGACTTACGACTAGGTAGTAGTCGTAATAAGACTTACGACTATGGGGGGTGATTGTAGAAGATCTTACAATCACTTGGTAGGCCTCTCCCTTATAAAAATAAGGGGTACTTCTGGAGTCTATGTGACATCATATTTATCCATAATAAGAATTATAGATAATAGATAAAATGAGGATTATTAGATCCTCGTCAAAGACCAAGACCAGTAACTAGATCTATTCCAAGGCAAGTTATACCTTTGATCATATGGAACCCAGTTTTCAAAATACTTTGTTTCAATGTATTGCATTCTATTTCAAGTATTTATTTAAATGATTTTGGGATAGTTATTAATCCAATTTGTTATACCACCTTGTCTATTGTATGCCATGATCTTTTGTCACCCTAGGTTGGTTAATTATTAGTTCGTATTATCGTAGCACCAATGTGGGTTGGTTAGATACGATTAGACTGCTTAGCCATGCCACGAGTCATCATTTCATGAGAGTTGCAATTATAAACTTGACTAAGTGATTATGGAACTGTGTGATGAAACTGTGTGTTCTGTGTGCTATTACTCGTTGATGGTATGTGTTGCACTTAATCAACAGGGTGGGAAAAGATTTAGACTGAGGCAAGTGGTGGATCTGTGTGAATGGTGGAACTGTTTGATATAAACTTTATGATTTGGGAAAACCTGGAAGTCTTGCCTTGGTCAATTAAGGACTTAACTTTGTGCGCCATTGAACTGGGCCTTACTGTACGACCACATGCCTAGTATGGGCTGGGCCTGAATTAGTAAGTTATGGAGTCTTGACATTGACAACTCAGGTTGTATTTAAACTGTGTGATGGGCTGGAGGTGTGATATGTCACATCGCGGGACGGTTCGCTGCATCCCTGTCCAACGATGTGTGTCGTAACCAAGGGCTGTGTGTACAAATTGGACAGTAGGAAAGCACATCGGGAGTGTCATTGTTTGAGATGAAATATCTGAAAGGTTTTGTTATGGTCAGTGCTAGCTACACTGATTGTATCGTGTGGGTAAAGTGTACAACCTCTGCAGAGTGTTTAAACCAATTTATTCGAATAGCCGCGTCCTCGGTTATGGACATACTCGGGAATTTCACACGAGGGGTAGATTTTCATAAAACAATCGGGAAGGGTCAGCTGTGTGAGATAACTTGTGCAGCTGTGTGAATAACTTGATTAGACTGTGTGTTCTTTGTGAAATTAATTGTTAACTTATTATTGTCTATTTGTTTTAAATTATGCTTTCAACCTATTATTTGTATTCGATTGCAAATGTTGCATTTCTGCAAAATAACCACAGAAGCCATTCCTTTGGAATAAGCCATCATCTATAAATTGCATTCTGTGGTATGACTTGCGAGTACGGTGTGTACCCACTCTTGCTAAACGAATCAACATAAATGGAAGAGTCGTCGCCTGCTTTCGAAGAAGAGTTCTACGAAGGTTGATCGTTAGGGTCTTGATCCTAGTCAGTTGCCTGTGGTAGATTGATGGGAGCCTGCTGGAGTTTATTTTGTTTCCGCTGCTGTTTATTTCTCTATTGTCAGCCTTGTATGGCTTAATAAATGTAAAACTCGACCGTAAGGTCGCAACAGTTATTTGTTATTTAAAGGTACTCGTTTATTCTTATATTCGTTGTATGGATGTGATATTTCATCGATGTTGACATTGTGTGCACTAGCGTGATCCTGGACTAGTGCAGAATATACAGAGGGTCCAGATTTGCATATTTGGGTCCCGACATCGAGCTCCCAGATCTCCTCTATGAACCCATAGTAGGAGTTCAACCCACGTGACCCGGTGGTATTGGACTGCTCGTGAAACGCATCTATGCGGACAACGCTGTTCTGGACTTTGTTCGTCCTATCCTAAGCTGCCATATAAAATGTGTACCCATATATGTCGTGTCCTTGCCATGTCACAATTGTAAATTTTGGCCCTTTTGCCAACCATAGCAGCATATCATCACTTTATGACCTCCTTGTGAATCACACCTTTAACCATTTGTTGAGCCGACGGTTGTGCTCTCTCGTGATGCAAACCTCCGACCGGTTTGGATTCTGTTGGCGTACTATATCTTTGTGCTTGTCAATGTACGGGAACACTTGGGTCATGTGTTGCAAGAACGTCAAATGGGCTTGCGTGTACCCTCCATTCTCCCCTCATGACGAGATAGAGGTACACCTATCGGTTCCACCTGAGCCATGTAGTCGACGCATAACTCAATGAAATCTTCGGTTGCGTATAACCTTCAATGATGCTGCCCTCCGGCCGAGATCGATTACGTACGTAGGACTTGAGAATTCACATGTATCTCTCAAACGGGTACATATGACGTAGGAACATAGGGCCGCATATCTTTATCTCTTTCACAAGGTGAACAATGAGATGGACCATAATATCGAAAAATGACGGAGGGAAACACATCTCAAGATGACATAGAGTCGTCACCACCTCGGTCTGCAGAGTATCTAGTCCTTTAGGATTGATGACATTTTGAGCAATTGAGTTAAAGAAATAACACAGCCTAAAGATTGCAACTCGAACCTTGTTGGGCAAGATACTTCTAATTGTAACAGGAAGCATTTGTTTCATCAGCATATGACAATCATGAGATTTCATACCAATTAATTTCAAATCTTCAATGGAAACAAATTTCTTAATATTGGCGGAGTAACCGGACGGAACTCTCACACCATGCAAGCTTTGGCACAGTTCATTTCTCTCGGCCTTGGACAAAGTGTAGCAAACTAGGGGAAGGTACGTTCGTCCTTTATCGGTCTCTTTTGGTGCTAATTCGGTCCTTATGTTCATATCAACCAAGTCACGCCGTGCGTTAACACCATCCTTTATTTTGCCACTAATGTTCAGTAAGAGACCAATCAAGCTATCACATACATTCTTCTCCACGTGCATGATGTTCAGTAAGAGACCAATCAAGCTCTCACATACATTCTTCTCCACGTGCATGACGTCGATGTAGTGGCGATCTTCTAAGTGCTCCCAATAAGGCAAGTCCCAAAAAATTGACCGCTTCTTCCAGATGTTTTTCTGGCAGGTCCTTAATTTACGTCCCTTCCCAAGCACAACATCGATATCCTTAACCATATCATAGACATCTTTCCATCTAAAAGCCCTTGGAGCTGAACCATCCTCCTTATTTTCATCGAATTGTTTCTTCAGCTTACAGTATGAGTGAATCCTGGGAAGGAACCTACGGTGACGCATATATAAAATTTTGCGCGAGTTGTTCAGCCATACACTCTCGGTACCATCTAAGCAGTGCGGACATGCTTTGGCTCCTTTTGTACTGAACCCCGACAGGTTACCAAGGGTAGGAAAATCATTGATGGTGCAGGACAACATAGTGCATAAAGTGATCTTCTCTCGTTTGTACGCATCCCATACTTGTACCCCTTCGTTCCACAGTGTCACAAGATCTTTAAGCAATGGTGCTAGGTACACATCAATATCGTTTGTAGGTTGCTTCAGCCCTTGGATATATAGTGACATCAAAATGTATTTCCGCTTCATACACAGCCAAGGAGGAATTTTGTAAATACATAGATTCACATGCCAGGTGCTATGTCGGCTGCTCATGTTACCGAAAGGATTCATTCCATCTGTACTTAACCCTAGCCTTATGTTCCTCGATTCTGCACCGAACTCTTCGAAGCTCCGATGGAAGTTACTCCAGTGGGCAGAATCAGTAGGGTGTCTTAGCTTTTCATCCTTCTTAAGCTCCTCTTGAGTGCCAACACATCAATCTTGCCTCCTTTCGATTCACAAATAAACGATTCAAATGTGGGATCACAGGCAAATACCACGACATCTTAGCAGGAGGTCCTTGCTTCACCTTAGTAGTGTTCTTACACTTGTATCGGGATGCTTTGCACACATGACAATAATGCATGTCTACATACTCTTTACAGTAGAGGATACAATCGTTCGGATATGCATGTATTTTTTCTACTTCTATTCCCAATGGACAAAGAACCTTCTTGGCTTGGTAGGTGGTGCTGGGCAACACGTTTCCCTCCGGAAGGATGTCTGCTAGGAGACCTAACAATACCGTGAAACTCTTGTCGGAACAACCATTGCTTGCCTTCAATTTCAGCAGTTCAAGCACGATTGACAACTTTGTGTATTCCGACTTACAGCCAGGGAACAAAGGTTTCTGCGAGTCCTCCATTAATCCCTCGAATTTACAAAACTCTCTCTCACTGTAGTTCAATCGGGACCCGAAAATACATCTCAGGAACCCTCTGTGTATTCTGAACTAGTCCCAGATCAGTAGCTAGCTCACACAGGAAATAGTGATGAAATACCATCCATTTATTCGATTCGAGTAAAAAGATGTTAGAATAACAAATAGAAATAATAACTGGACCTTATGGTCAACATTTACTTAACTTGCCACGCAGGGCCAAAGAAAGAAATAAACTCTTGCAGCAAAACAAGAAACTTGGAAAAGCCAATCAACATGCCCACAGGCAATCGAGTGGAGAGCGCATCCTAATCCGCAAAACCTTCATAGTACTCCTTTTGAAGTAACTCTTATGAAGCTTGGTATTCTTCAACTGATCAACAAAGGCATAAGCCGTGAGTACATAAAGCACTCAGCAGGCCGTAGGGAAATATATGCAAATAGAATTCATGCATGGCTTGCCAAAGGTTAGCTGTATGGTTCCTTAGCAGAAAGCAACATTTACAATAAATACAGTAATTAGATTGAAATGCGTAATTAAAAAGAATAATAAATAAGTAAACAATTTCTTTGAAACAACCAGCGAACTACCCATTCACTTCCCAACCAAACCAATGATAAGTGAACTCCCCGTTCACCAACCGACACAACCCACCAAGTGAATTACCCATTCACCAAACAAACATTATATTCATCAAGTGAACTTTCCATTCACACTCCGACACATTTTATAAGAAACCCCATCTCTCGTGTGAAATCCCTGAGCACGTCCATAACCGCGAACACGGCTATTCGAATAGTTTTACACTCTGTAGAGGTTGTACAGCTTGACCCACAAGACACGACTTCTCTAGTCTGTTTAGCATCCGTCGATACCACTGCTCACTACCTTAGGTAAGCAGTCTAGAGCACGTGACAAAGCCTTTACAAAGCTCCTTCTTAATCTAGTTCTGCCCGCTAAGGTTTCAACACTGAATGTCTCCCCGACCAGACAGGGCCCCCCTCTTGCGCCATTGTGAGTACGTCCCCCGTAACTCACACTTCCATGACAGAACCGAAATTAAGACAATGCTAATTAATCAGCCAGGTCCCGCCTATACAGGACATGTGGTTGTACGGTTAAGGCCCAGTTCAATGGCGCACAAGATTAAATCATTGACAAGTTACTCAGACGATCTTTCCACAAACCCACAACGTGCTAACCACACCCCCACTATCCACCGACCACTCACCTGAGCAAAAACTATTTTGTTTAACTGCTACCAATGACATCCCCTGTCATGGAACACAAATTTTAACAAACCACCATAATTCCATATATCATTAAGTTAAGATTAATCATTATGACACAAGCGATAATGAACCCATCGTATCTAAGCTGAACTAAGCATCAATACAATACCCATGTTGGTGATACAAATATGTCCAACTAAAGTTATCCATGCTAGGGTGACAAAGGATTCATGGCATTCAAATAATCAATGGAGGCATAATGACAACAGGTAATAACTAATCCGAAAACAATTGATATAAATATAGCATGCAATTGTATAAAATAATATAGTTTTGAAATCATAGGTTCAATATGATCAAAGGACTACGGCTTGCCTTGGAATAGATCCTAGTATTGGTCTTGATCTTGGTCTACTCCTCCTTGCTGAAAATTGCCCGAAGAATCAACGTCTACTCGCAAACAAAGCAAATAAACCAAATAAATACAAAGAAGAAGTAAAACCAACTCCAAAAATTAAATAAAAATCTTAGATAAACAGAGCTCGAATTTAGATAAATTTAGAAATTTGAATAGGCTCAATCGGAGTTCGGATGCAAAAGATATGTGCTTTTGAAGTTTGAAATCACATGAAATAATGAAAAAAAATAGAATTTCTGGATTTACTGAATTATTTTTTCTAAAGAAAAAGGATTTATGATGTTAGCTGACGTCAGCGGATATTTTCAACCGAAAATAAAATCAATAAGATAGGTGGGCCCCACGTGGAAGTGGCTTGGCTCACCGTGGACCACGTCCATGGATTCATTGGTGCGGTTGGATTTGGGTGTGCCATGTGGCTAACATGCGAGCGCCACATGGGCTGACACCGAGACAAAGACGCTGAGGTGGTCTTGGTGGGCGATCGACTCAACACAGAGCGTAGAATGGGGAGAGGAGCTCTAC
Organism: Hsuehochloa calcarea; assembly: GCA_036346395.1. Classification (NCBI taxonomy): domain Eukaryota; kingdom Viridiplantae; phylum Streptophyta; class Magnoliopsida; order Poales; family Poaceae; genus Hsuehochloa; species Hsuehochloa calcarea. The sequence continues at coordinate 9,916,303 of CM070593.1, read as the reverse complement.
GGCGTGATAGGGCGGTGACAATGAAATGGCGGGTGAAAATTTCTGAAAATCGCAAAAGCGGAACCCCAAGATTAGAAGAACTCTTCTGGAGGTGATGGCTTGGCACCGGCGGCGGTGGTTCGTCGGCGGCGGCGATAATGCAGCGGTGACTCCACGACTGCGGTGGTTTCGATGATGGAGTGACACCCGACGACAAGGAGGGAAGCACTAGCTCGGGGATGACACCAGGATCACAGAGGTAAGCTCAGGTCAGCAACAACTCGACCACACCGGCAGTGGTGGGTTGCGGCCCATTACTGTTCCAAAAATTTAAAATAGGTTTCTCTTTTTATAAAATAGCAAAAAATCCAAATAGCAAATAGAAAATAGCAAATGAACTCAGAAAATCTAGAAAATATATCCAAGCACATAGAATCCAAATAAAATAATTTTGATAATAGTTGATGTTGAAATTATTCATATTAAATTGTTTTTGATCTCTGAAAATTCCAATTATGCTTTAAATTTAGCAGAAAATTTCTAATGGTTATTTTTCTTCTTAAAACTTTAAAACAGACCAAATTTTTGGGATGTTACAAGTTCCCTTTTGCATCGCGTAGCATCTGATCTAGATTATCATCATGCGACCTATCCTCATCAAAAGCACGGTCCACATCCGGCATATCATTGACTTCCTCAGCGATGTCGTCATTATTAACTTCTTCTATGATCTGCTCTTCACCGTGACTGGTCAAACATGTATACCCTTTTTTGAAACCCCTTCGAATCTAGTGAGATTCGATCTGCATCGGGTTGTCAAACATTTTTTGATTACCGCAATCAATGCATAGACAATACATAAATTTTTATCCCCTTCTTCAACATATCGTGCTCGGCGGCTCTTCTAAAAGCAAACACGCCATTAATGTACTCTTCACTCATACGGTTCTCAACGTACATCCAATTTCGGTCCATCTATACTGCGCACGTAACAAATTAGTATTAAATTATATTAATAAACCGCAAGTACTCTAACTATTAACCGAACATACTAAAATTTATTAGTGATTAACCTAAAGCAAATATAAAGGGTTATGTACAGATCGTTACCCTCAGAGCTCACGACGAATATCCCGCGATATCTCCTCCCTTTCTTCCTCCTCTCCTCCCTTCCTCCTCTCTTTGATCCTTTCCTTTTCCTCCCTGCCTCCTTTCTTCCCTTCCTTCTCCTCTCCAAGTTGGCGCAATGGGGGAGGAGGCAGCAGGGGTGGAGCAATGGCGGAGGAGGCAGCAGGGTGGCGGCTCAAATGGGAATGGGAAGGGGGTCTGTTGGGACCAAGTATTATATAATGCCAGCATATCACAGACAGTTCTTATTACAAATCGTTTGTGATAGATTCATACCACAGATAGTTCTCTTAGAACCGTCTGTGATAGGTCTATATCACAGACGGTTCGTTTTGGAACCGTCTGTGATTATTTTATCACACACGGTTTCAAGGAACCGTCTGTGACGAGGCGTATTCTATAGCCTGTTTTGTAGTAGTGGCTGCGCATCTAGTGGTAACGATCCATTATCTCTTGCTTTCTTAGTTTCCTGGTTTATGTGGTAGAATTTTTAAATTGCTAGCTAGTGCAGTCTACCCGTGTCCCTTCAAGACGACCACTAGATGCTGATGAAGTTCCGTAATGATGGCTTCCAGGACTTGCCATGCCAGGTCGGATGGCCTCAGACGGACTTGAACATTTGGAGGGAGAACCCTCGCCGTTCTGTGTCTGCCTTGGTGCAGCCATGGTTGTAGTCGGATTGTCCCTTGCCCTCTTAGGAATATGGTTCCTCATTTGGACACAACGTGGTGGGGGAAATGGATCCCTCCTCCACTCTATCCGTGGTATGGTCTCCTGGATCTGGTGAAAGAACTCTGGAGGCAGCATTGCCATCAAATGAAATGATACTCTGCTCATAGTCGTGGTAGGCATCCATGTCGAGTTCTGCATAGTCGGCCAGGTCGAACCAATTCTCCTTGTTTCACTCTCCTGCCATAGAAGCATCAGAAAGAAGAGAATTTGTCAACGAGAAATTACCGAATTTTCCACGATCGGCGCCAGCTGCCGGTGATCTAATACCGATCTTACGTATGATTATTTGTTTTGGGGGATATCCTGGAAAATGGAACGGCGCAGAGAATGACACTGGGATTTTATACAAGTTCAGGCCTTCTCTAGAGAGAATAACAACCCTACTCCTGTGTGGCTATACTGAATGCACCGATTACAATTAAGAGGAAGACTAATGCTTGATGTCTTTTGCTCCCGATTGTCCCTCACACTTTGTCTTTTTTTGCCCTCTAACTTCAGCTTTTATACAGTGTATGAAGAGGCGGCGGTTCCTCTAAGCCAAGAGACGCCTCAACGTTTCAAATGATGAACCTCTCTGTCGGGGGTTATTGTCAGAGACATAATTCCTCCACATTGCCAGGCAGTTATTGTCAGAGACAGAAAGAAATGTGCAGTTATTCTAGAGGATAACTACGTATATTAACTACCTCATGTATTAAACACAGCGTGCAAGACTCCTTAACCAATTGGTCCCACATGTGTGTAGACCTCGTCGATTATAGGGTTGTCCTAACTGACCCTGTTGTAGGGGGTTTACGACCACAAGGTGCTTGTAAAAAAGACTTACAACCAGGGGCGAGTCGTAGAAAAGCTTACAATTGAAAACTAGTTGTAGAATAGACTTACGACCAGGGATGGTCGTAGTAAGACCTACGACCACTTGGCTATCCTTGTCCCTTATGAACATTTAGGGGGTATACTGGTGGACAATATAAAGATATTGTTATCTATAATAAAAATTACAGATAAATAATTAAATGAGGATTGTTATATCCTCGCCAATGCTATATGGAATAAACATACCTTCATGTAAAACCCGGTACTACCGCTCAACAGTAGTACTACTTATAAAAAACGGTCATACCGATTTCCACTGAATAATTTCCAAAAGTAATTATAAATACAATACATGACTCCTAGTTGATCAAGATGGCACAAAATTAGATCTTCAAGCTACTAGCCATGATCCCTCTTTATAGAATGACATCTAGCTTACAATCCGGTCTTTTCACCAAAATACCGAGACTGGTAAAAACTATAAAGAGTACTTAGGCTATAATATACTTTTTGTCTTGAGTCATGTCGATCTTATATCATCTTTTGCATTGCTATTACCATGTCATCATTTAAACTCACTAAGCCTTTAAAACATCTTAGTACACATGCTAGTCCTATAAACATTGGTGTTATTAATTACCAAAATCATCTTTAGAGGCGTAGATACTTTCAGCGGGTCAAGAAGACACAGACGATGGTGGCGGATTTTGAGAAGCTGTTTCCGGCAAAGGAAAACGAGATGGCCAAAAGAGGAAAGCGGAAAAGATTTAAGAGTTTTCGAATTTGGCACAGTTTCAAATTTGAACCAAAACTCCAAAATTTTGAAAACTTGGATTATGTCAACTCCCACCCCTAATCAAAACCTTTTATTCTAGCTTCCAAGAAAAGTTGGGCTGTTGCCTTTTCTCTAAAAAACGAATAGGGCATGGTGCCAAAGTTCACATCGTCCAATGCAATCATAGGTGTAAAGAAGAAAAGGCCAGAATCGCCGGATTTTTGCCCTAGTGCTTGGTACCCTCGCGGTAAGTTCCAAGCACCCTCGCGGTAAGTTCCTAAGCTGTCCAACCGCAACGTCCATCGAGAATCGTATAAAACTACCGTAAGTCAAGAGAGCTATACAGCACGAAACTGCATGCAGGTGGCGACTAGTTTTGATTAGATAATCTTTGTTTAGAATTTTTTTCTTTTTTGGTTCCTAATGTGAGTTTAAATAGGTTTCCTACTCAGAAATGAATTGAAGTACTCAGCCTATATAAAGACACCTGTGGCCTTGCAAATTAAACATCAAGAGCAATAGAGCAAAAGAAATTCAGAAAAACTGTTGTTGATCCGGCGGCACAAAAATTTCTTGTGTTCTTGCATGTGTTCATCTTCGGTCTAGGCCAACAATTGGTATCAGAGCCTGCACTCGATCCGACGATGCGTCGATCTTCCCACTCACCTACCCGGCCCAGGATGCCCAGCGACGTCGGCACACGTTTGGAGGCGGGATCTGGCAGCGGCAGCGGTGGCGGTGGGGAAATTGTGATCCATCGCATGGTGAGGGAGTCAGGAAGCTCGGTAGTATACCCGATGCTGACGCGGACCAATTATGGAGATTGGGCTCTTGTGATGAGGGTGAATCTACAAGCGCAAGACCTGTGAGAGGCGATCGACCCCAGCAATGGCGATTACCGCGACGATAGGATAGCGCTGTCTGCCATACTCCGAGCCGTTCCGCCAGAGATGCTCAAGTGCCCACAACCGGTTAAATGTTCTCTCTTTGGACATAGCACAGCCGATGTGTCTAGCGGCACGACTTGACGATGATGCATGGAGCTGGCATGCCCGCTACGGTCACCTCAATTTTGTGGCGCTCCGAAAGTTGGCACAGCACAACATGGTGCGGGGACTTCCGAAGATCGACCACGTCAACCAAATTTGTGATAGCTACCTAGTGGGTAAGCAACGTCGTACTCCGTTTCCACAGGAGGCTAAGTATCGCGCGGAGAATCTCCTCGGGCTCGTGCATGGGAACCTGTGCGGACCGATCACGCTAGAGACATCGGGTGGAAAGCGCTACTTCCTACTCCTAGTTGACGACCTCAACCGCTACATGTGGCTGATACTGCTAGCAACGAAGGACGGGGCAACAGCTGCAATCAAGCACTTACAAACCGGTGTCGAAGTGGAATCTGGGCGGAAACTGAGAGCGCTTCACACTGACCGCGGTAGCGAGTTCACATCTACAGAGTTTGGTGAATACTGTGCAAATTGCGGCGTCAAGCGACTCCTCACGGCGCCATATTCACCACAACAAAACGGTGTTGTCGAACACCGGAATCAGACGGTCGTCGCAATGGCACGTAGTCTGTTAAAGGCGAAGGGCATACCAGGAGAGTTTTGGGGCGAGGCGGTCACAACGGCCGTCTACATCCTTAACTGCGCGCTAACCCGGAGTGTCGATAGCAAGACGCCCTATGAGGTATGGTATGGAAGACGTCCAAGCGTGCAATACTTCAGCACGTTTGGCTGCATCGCGCAAGTGAAGGAGGTGCGGTCGAACATCAAGAAGCTCGACGACCGGAGCAAACCCATGGTCTTCATCGGTTACGAACCTGGATCCAAAGCATACCGGGTGTACGACCCCGTCGGCAAGCATGTGCACGTAACACGCAACGTCGTCTTCGATGAGGCGGGGAAGTGGGACTGGGAAGCTGGAGACCATGCACGGACAGCTCCCGGTGATTCGTTCACTGTGGAGTACATCTCTCACCCTGTCACAAGTGGTGAACAAGTTGACACACAAGGAGAGGACACGCTGTGTCGTTCTCCAAACACAGGACTGACACCATCCACTACAGCAGCGATGCCAGTCACAATAGCGCCAGTCGGGTTGGAGTTCATGTCACCTCCTCCTAATGCTACACCCCCGTTCGACGGAGTACCAAGGCGGACTCGCACACTACAGAATTTGTTCGATACCACATGAGTGGTTGGACTCGATGTCGACGAGTTGCATCTCACGGCAGCAGAAGAACCCACTGGTTTCGCCGACGCCGAACTACATCAATGTTGGCGCCGGGCAATGATTGAGGAGGTGAGTTCCATCGAAGAGAATGGTATGTGGCAACTTGTCGATGGCGAAAGGGTACGTACATCAGCAAGGCATTGACTTTGACGAGGTGTTTGCGCCGGTCGCTCGCCTCGAGTCTGTGCGTCTTTTGATAGCACTTGCCGCACATGAGGGGTGGTCAGTTCATCACATGGATATAAAATCAGCGTTCCTTAATGGCGAACTTGAGGAGGAAGTCTACGTCGCGCAACCCCCCAGCTTTGTGGTTGATGGCTACGAGAAGGTCCTGAAGCTTCACAAGGCATTGTACGGTTTACGACAAGCGCCAAGAGCATGGAACGCTAAGCTCGACAGTTGTCTACTATCACTTGGGTTTCACCGGAGCGAGTCAGAACATGCTATGTACATGCGTAGCAACGGTATGTCACGTCTTCTTTGTGGGAGTGTATGTCGACGACTTGATCATCACAGGGGAGGGTCCGTAGGAGCTTACAAGTTTCAAAGAGGAAATGAAGAGCTTGCTCAAAATGAGTGATATGGACTTGCTCAGTTTCTACCTCGGCATAGAAGTGTAATACTCTGAAAAATAAATAAATAAATAATAATAACGTCTTTAAGGGCTTGTGCGTAATTAAATAAAAAGAATATGTAAAAATAGAATTTCAGAGTTTTTAAGAGCTATATAAATAGATGGTGGAAATTCTAGAAACCCTAGCCATATTTTCTTTTCTCCACACATGCGTATACGACACGCCATCGCCGCCACCCCCATCGATTTATTTTCTTTCCTTTGCCACGAGAGCCATCGCCACCTATATCGTGCGTGTGCCCCGGCCGATCTGTGGTTGCTTCCGCGTGACCATCCGTTGTTCGTCCGGCTGCATGCGCGTGGGTTCAACGAGCCATCTGGCAGCTCTGGGGATTTCTTTGCCAATGTCCCGCTCTTTGCCTCACGTGGTGCCATCCATGCAATCAAGCAATTGCTAGCACTAGAAGGTACTTAGTTTTGCAAACATTGCATGGTATGTGCGGCTGTTAGTTGGCACTAGCTAGTACTGCATTTTGACGTGGAAGCATAAGGCTTGGTCTGTGTGCATGTAGAGCTGTGTTGCTAGCTGATTGCTTGCTACTGGGAATCCAAGAAAAAAAAACAGCAAGGATTAGTAGAAGGTTAAGGGTTTGGGCAACAAAGAGAAGAGGATTAATTAGAAGGAAAAGATTAGAAGAAAAGAAGCAGAGATCCGAATTTTTGTGGGTAACGATCTGTAATTTTATTTTCTCTCTGTTTTACTAATTTAGTTAGAGATTAGAATTGAGATTAATTAAAGGTTTTAGAATTTTCTAGTCGAGGGGCCGATTATTAGATCTGTTTAGCCTGCTGTTCTCTTGAACGATTTATTCGGGTACCTTAATGGCAAATTTTGGAAATGTCATCTACTAGTTAATTGTAGATAATTTCGATATCTTTCTATAGAATATTTAATCTCGTCAATCGGACAAGTAGAATTCGAGTTATGATTTTCGGAAGGCTGCTGTCATTGTGGTTGTCGTATTTCGGCGCTGTTTTGGTAGACTGTAGATTAAAAATAGTAAATAGCCTAATTAGAGTTTTTGATCTACATGAAAGTTGTAGATAATTGTCCAATGATTCTGTAGAATCCAAGAACTCGAACTTTGGTTGGGTAAAACAAAAGTTATGAATTTAGTAAGACCGCTGTTCCGAAGCGGACAGATCGGTTTTCTGGGCTAAAAACGGAGGGTTAGATGATTTAATTAGAAGTCTTCGTAATCTAAGAAAAGGTGGAGAATTTTATGAAGAATCCAGAACATGGTGGTTTGTCGTGATCGGACTTTCGAGTCAAAAGTTACGTTCGTTTTAGTACCAAGACAGCAATGGGTAACTTTTCGGTACCGGAGAAGCGTGGTAGATTTGGGGACGTGTAGGAGCGATGTCTATTGATTGCTATTCTTGATGCGGTAGCTTGTATTGAAAATTTGTGTATTTAATGTAGGAGAGGCGTCGTGCTTGTTGCCATCTTCTAGCCAAATCGTGCGTCGCAACTAGTAAAGGCAAGTGCATGGTAGACAGCGATCAATGATGATCACTGTTTTCTTTATCTTCCATTACCATTATTGTTGTGCTTTTATTTTATTTAATTGCAAGCAATGGAATGGTATGGAGTTATATTGTTAATGGACATGAAGAAAAGTTGGATATGATGTATGTGATGGAGTTTGCATTTTTCATTCATAAGCATCTTTGCATATGAGCAGGTGATCATGAATGATCACAACTCCACGGGAGTGGAGGAGGTCCCCGATCCTTATGGAGGAACGGGCTTGAGAGTGAATGTTGTCGCGAACATTCACTCATGCTATACCGGTATACGCGAAAGAAGTGCATGTGGACATGTAGAATAGATTTGCATTGATACATGAGATTAATGGATGTGAATCAAAGAGAAGATAACTGCATGGGAATATTAATAGAAGTACCTGTGATGATAATGAAGTTATTGAATGCTGTTGATTTATTATTGTCCGTTGTTTATGGATGTGTTTGCTGAGTCGTGGACTCACCCTTGCTCTTTTGTTGTCTTTAGGTGATCCTCGAGGGCGCCGTAACTGAGAGCGAGTAGAGCACATGGACAACACATGATCATTTGCCATAGGAATCTTTTCATTCAATATTGGATTACTCTTGGACATGTTAGAGGTTGAATAAAGTCTAGGACAACGTTTTGGACTAGACTATTTGTTTTAATGATTTCGATTCATTGGTTGGTGCTATCTTGGACTATTTACCTGGTTATATTCCCCTTGCTTATTTATTATCGTTTGATCCATAATTATGCATGTTCTTTTGTGATCCATGGACATGTTTATCGTTGTTTCCTTGCTGTAATTTTATAGTGTGTCGATAATTATTAGTTTAAAGAGTAGTGTGGTGGCATTCTAGGCTCAGTGTTGGGCTGGGGTGTTACAAGAAGTACACCAGACTGGTGGTTATATCACGCTAAACCAAGCGGCGTATGCCTCGAAGATTCTCGAGAAGAGCGGTATGGCAGATTGCAATCCATGCCATGTTCCAATGGAGGCTAGGTTCAAGCTGAGCAAGGTGAGTTCAGCTCCTCCTACTGATGCCACAACATACAGAAGCATCGTTGGGAGTCTACGGTACTTGGTGCATACACGGCCTAACATCGCTTACTCAGTTGGGTATGTGAGTCGCCTCATAGAAACACCAACCACCGAGCACTTGGCAACAGTCAAACACATCCTCCGGTACATTGCTGGTACTCGAAACTATGATTGTCACTTTGCAAGGAAGACGGTGGAGTCACAGCTGGTTGGCTATAGCGATAGTGACATGGCCGGTGACGTTGACGACTGCAAGAGCACCACCGGTGTGCTGTTTTTCTTCGACAACAGTCTTGTCAGCTGGTAGTCTAAAAAACAGAAGGTCGTAGCATTGTCCTCTTGCGAGGCTGAGTACAATGCTACGACGATGGCGACGTGTCAAGGCATTTGGCTCTCCTGCTTGCTTGGTGAGCTGAAAAATGAAGAAGCTGGTAGTGTCGTGCTCAAGGTGGACAATAAGTCTACTATCTCCCTCAGCAAGAATCTGGTCTTTCATGATCGAAGCAAGCGCATCGATACTCGGTATTATTTCCTTCGGGAGTGCGTCGAGAACGGCAAATTGAGGTGGAGTACGTTAGCACCAGAGAACAGCTCGCAGACATCTTGACTAAGGCGCTTGGGCGCATCAAGTTCCAAGAACTACGTGCGAAGATTGGCATAGTCGAGATCGGTTAAGTGCATTGTTTAGGAAATTTTTCCTTTTTTGGTTTCCTATTGTGAGTCCGAGTAGGTTTCCTACTCAGAAACGAATTGGAGTGTTCAGCCTATATAAAGGCACCTATGGTCTTGTAAATTAAACATCAAGAGTAATAGAGCAAGAGAAATTTAGAAAAGCTGCTGTTGATCCAGCGGCACAAAAATTTCTTGTGTTTTTACATGTGTTCATCTTCGGTCTAGACCAACAGTTTTCCTAATCCATTTGTGCGTTAACGTTATTTCTTGGCAGTCTCTCGTCTCCGTAACGACTTTGTGAAAAGACGAGGTAATTTAGTTATCATTGCAAAGACGAGGTAATTTAGTTCTCCAATGACTTGACAAGTGTAAACCTTGCTTGGGCGAATGCTTTCAGACAGGGAAAGACAAAGCTTATAATAGTGCTAGCTAGCTGTAGGTTTGTTTTCACGTGCAAGCTTGGAGCAACAACGCTCTAGCCTCATCGCCATGGCCCTTCTCCTCCTCCTGCTGCTAACCTCGCAGCCACCGACGGCGAGCGCCCAGGTCGCGACCAACACGGCAAACCCGTATAGGTCGGACTGCAACCAGACCGCCGGAAAGTACACAGCAAACAGCACGTACCTATCCAATCTTCAGGCCCTTGGTGACGCCCTCACCATGGGCGCCGCCTCATCCGGCTTCGCGTCTCGCAGCACCGGCGTGGCGCCTGACCAGGTCCACGGCCTCGTGCTCTGCCGAGGCGACTACATCGCCAACTGCACCGACGGCCTCGCGGCCGCCTTCCAGGACGTTAAGGCCCAGGTGTACTGCCCGTACTATATGGACGCCACCATCTATTACGACCAGTACATGCTCCGCTTCACTAACAACGAGTACTTGCTCTCGAGCCACACCAACGCGCCGGAATGGTACGGGATAAACATGAACTTGGTCAAGGGGGCCGACGCGGCGGCGCGGTTCTTGGAGAAGGCCGTGGAGCTCATGAACAAGACGGCCGACTTGGCCGCCTTCAACTCGTCGTCGAGCCTGTACGCAACCGGCGAGACGTGGTTCGGTGAGCAGGGCGTGAGCATAGTGTACGGGTTGGTGCAGTGCACGCCGGACCTCACCGGGGCACAGTGCCGGAGCTGCCTCGACGACATCATCGCGCAGATGCCGACGCACTTCGGTAGCCCGGCCGGAAGCCTGGTTGGGGGGAGGATTCTTGGAGTTCGCTGCAACCTGCGCTATGAGAAGGATCTCTTCTTCAAGGAAACTAACAGCACGCTCAAACTCCACATGCCAAAAAGTATGTAGTACTACTTCTATATGTACACGTACTATACTATGCATCATGCACACGAGTAGCTGCTCTCTCTCTCTCAATTTTTAGCAAGTATATATATGACCTCTTTCCCATGACTCCATGAGAGGGCCTTCTTGGAGTTGATTTTTTTTTTTGACAAAATTCATTCAAATCGTCGATTTTGTGACCAGTTTATATTTCTACCGGACCCCACCGATAAATCCAATTTTCCCGAATTTCGGCTAAAAAATTCCCTGCACAGCACTGAGGTCTTTTTTTGACTGGTCAAATTAACTTTCATGCAATTAAGTGGGAATGAATACGGTGCTCAAGATCGTCATATTTGGAGTCCCTTTGCTAGCACTGATCATCTTCGTCTTGATCCTTTGGCCATATATCGTCAAAAAAGTAAGAGGTAAGTAAACGATATTATAGTCAACTGATCTTTTGTTTTCTCCGGCTTATACAAATGTGATCTTCTCACCATTTACGATTAATCTACGAGAGCAGAGTTGGTGTTGCAGAGGGATCTAGTGATCTTGGAAAAGGAAATTGTAAGCGAAAGTGACTCGAGGTTTTCATTGTTTGGGTTTTCTAAGATAAAGCATGCTACAGATAACTTCTCCGAGCAAAATAAACTTGGAGGAGGAGGGTTTGGTCCTGTTTACAAGGTAACTGCATATACGTATTGCATAAATGTTTTGTATATGTAGTAGCCATCCAATAATAAGCGTATCAGGTGCAAGTTTCAATTACTGTGTGCAAAATGAGATATATGATTTTTTTTACATTGTTATTTTTCACCAGTGTGTATTGTTTGTCCAAAGGTCGTATGAATATGTATCATTTGCCAAATGAGATGGGTTGGCAATAAAATTAAAATGTTTAAATAAAAGCCATTTGATGAGATACAGTGTGAATAATTGTATATTGCAGTTTTCTTATTTTGGTTTTAAAGACTTGATGAGGATCTAGAATTCCTCATTTAATTATTTATCTGTAATCCTTATTATGGATAATGATATCATTGTATGGTTCTTGAGTATACCTATTAATGTTCATCAGGGAGAAGCTGGAGTTGTAAAATCTTCTACGATCACCTCATGATCGTAAGTTCTTCTACGATCACCTTGTGGTCGTAAATCATTCTACGACCAGGTCAGCTACGACCACCCTATAGTCGTAAGTTCTTCTACGACTAGCATATGATCGTAAGTTCTTCTACGATCATTTCATGGTCGTAAGTCCTTCTACGACCAGATCAATTACGACCACCCTATAATCGATCGAGCTTACAGACAAGTATGCCTAATTGATTAGGGCATCTAAACAGTCAGTATACACTATTATTATCCAGAATAACTGCACAATTAATCTCTCTATCATGGTGATAACTGTCTGGCAACGTGGGAACGTAACTTCCCCAACAGTAATCTCCGGTAACTACGCCATCATCTGAAGCATTGATATGCCCTTAAAGCTGGAGAAATTGTCGCCCACTTCGAGCACGTTATAAAAGGAGGAATCACCAGACGACGGAGGGGGAAAGAGGAAGAAAGACATAATCAGGAGTACAAGACATTGCATTTCAGTATTTCTCTTGATCTGTAACCAACATACTCAATATAGCCACACAGTAGTAGGGTTGTTATTCTCTCCGGAGAAGACCCGAACCTGTATAAAATTCCCTATGTCATTCTCTCTACGTGATTTCACATCATCCTCAATCTAGTAAGTAGTGAAGTAGTAGGGTTCTGACATTTAAACATCTATATACCATCAGGGTCGGTTGCCCAACAATCAGGAGATAGCAGTCAAACGACTTGCGCCAAATTCCACTCAGGGATTCCGTGAGTTTAAGAATGAAATTAAACTCATAGCAAGTCTTCAGCACAGGAATCTAGTTAGGCTTCTTGGATGCTGCATCAAAAACAAAGAGAGGATACTCGTCTACGAATATATGCCAAATGGAAGCTTGGAGGAGTTCATTTTTGGTATATCTTTCTTCAGCGAGAACTCGTTTTACTGCTTCTTTTCTAGTTTATAACTTCAAAGTACTTTGCACTTTCTCGATTTGTTTTCATTAACAGCATTTATACTTGGAATTAATACAATAGGATCAGGCGCAAGACAGATATGGCCTGTGCGTCGTCGCATAATTGAAGGGATAGCTGAAGGCCTTCTCTATATACACGACTATGCACATGCGTGTATAGTCCACAGAGACCTGAAACCTAGCAACATCCTGCTAGATCATGACATGAATCCCAAAATTTCGGACTTTGGGATTGCTCGGATATGCCTCTCCAACGTGACGGAATCAAGTACGACAACGGCAATGGGAACATTGTAAGGGTTTGCCGTTTTAAACTTCACATTTTAGTTCACCGGCCGGGAACACTTCAAGTAATCATAATATTTAGATAGTTGGTCTGCATGCTTTTTGAGAATATAGAATTATTAAATTAACTCGTTAGTTGAGGGCTATGTAGAGTTTCATCACTGTTATATGATATATATACTAGTCATGGATTCCACAGTAAATCTTATAAGTACGTGTATTACAAACATAAATTCCACATTAATTAAATCTTTTGCTTGAGAATTGATGACACCAAGGAGAGTTTCTAAAATATCATATAGTGTAGAAGTCATGGAGTGGAAAAATTGGTGCTTCACATGCATCTAGATAGAGACATAGGAATCTTCACACCTTAAAATTAGTGTATGTCACAATCAAATATAATTGTCCACTATAAGGAATCTTCACAACTCACAACTTTTATGATCATGACAAATCCATATATGACTTGTCAGGATCATGCATGTCGACTTATTCAAGTCCATGCATACCAAGTCATCTAAGTTACCGCTTCTTCATTATTAATTTCCTTTTTTTCTCTCTCTCAAATCTGCAATAGCACATATGGATAATGGACCCAATAAAACATATATATATATATATATATATATATATATATATATATATATATATATATATATATATATATATATATAAAAGCCTAGGAAATTTTCAGTCGACTAATAAGGAACCTTATGCACAGAAAGTTGAGTGGGGATGTTTTTCTCACTAATGAGATGAGTAAAACTATGAAATATTTGTCAATATAAACTCCATTATTTGTTGATAGTGAAGGGTGTACCCGCAACCTCATAATTTTCGATTGTTGAAGTCTTCAGCAAAATCCAGATAATTCGAAAATGGAACTATATTAGGTACAAATATAAACAAATTGTGCCCTAGATGTATTATCAATCGCATTACCAAAAAAAATCCGCACCCACATAATCAAGCTGTTATGGCCACCAGGTCACACGAGCGCAATATGAGATTTAATTACTAACGAAATGTTCAAATCAACTCGAAAGATGAATGGTCAAATTAATGTTTCCTGTGATATTTCTGGGATAATCTTATGTATAAAATCGTTTCTTTTCATCGGATATATTGCGCCCGAGTACTCCTCCCAGAATGTTTACTCGACAAGGTCTGATGTGTTTAGCTTTGGTATCTTAGTTCTTGAGATCATAAGTGGAAAGAGGGCAGTAGGTTCCTACAAATTATCTGGAAGATCATATGAGCTCAGGAGATATGTGAGTAAAAATTTGTTAAAAACACTGTTACATCGATCACTAGCTTTCTCTTGAAGTTCTACATGTCACCATTAGCCCATTGTTTATGCATGCCTCCGGACAACGTTATGATGTTTTTCTCATAGGCTTGGCAACTATGGAAAGATGAGAGATGCGATGAGTTCGTCGATCCTTCGTTGTCCGAGGAATACCAGGAGATGGACGTTATCAGGTGCATTCAGGTCGCACTTCTGTGTGTTCAAGATAGTGCAGAGGACAGGCCCACTGTGCACGATGTTACAACGATGCTGAGCAACAGAAACAGGAGGCTGCTCATGCCTGCACAGCCTGGTTCCTTCAATATCGACATTGACAGTACTGAAGAGCTGTGATGATGAAACAGGACTGATTGTGTAGACATGTGTGAAACGTGTCTTAACTGGACGTGTTTGAAGTAGCTATTACTTACATTAAGGTGTTGGACAGTTCGTTCTGTGTTGTCTAGGGGTGTCCACGCATCGAATAGTTGTCTTTTCATATTCCTATTCCTATTTTCTAAATGAATATAAATACAAATACAAATATTGTTGAATACGAATACGAATAGAATGCTGTAACGAATAAGAATTCGAATCGAATATCTACTTGTCGGACCCCGGCCTTTGAATACCCGAAGCTCTCGTGTGTGTACCGTACTAGTCCCATGATTAGTGGCTATTACACACATGGCACATCCATACACATTTCATACATACAGTAAGATTACGAAAGGACTTAACGTTAAACGATACATAACGAATTTTCATTACAAAGGCCAATCAGCCAAATAAAACTCAAGTAACAATAGAGTACGACGGAAAAGTTCCAGCGGTATGCCCATTCAAACACTCAGGCAACCCACAAGAAACAAGTCCTAGAAAGACCCGTCACCGAACCCTCCAGTGACGGGTGCAAAGAAAGCATCTTCTGGCGTAGGCTCATCCTCTAAGTTTGAACAATAATTTAAGCAACATTGAGTATATTGCGTACTCAGCAAAACTTGTAGTGTATCATAAAATTTATATAAATACAAGGCTAACAAGAGATGAGGTTGTATGCTATAAGTTATTTACGGCATTAAGCAAATATTATTTGCAATATCAATACATAGTATTTTGCAACAGAAATTTAAAGAGCAGTCAAATAGATAAAGGACAATAAGTAGGTAATTGAATAAATAACAACTCGCAACCCTCCTCAGCTACGAGCAACATCTTATTTTCAGCCATAGACATGACACTCAACTTAAATATAAACCAACAAACCATTTTCCACATTTTTTGGCAAAACTATTTTTATGAAAAACCAAGACTATACCCGACAATACTACACTTAGCACGCTCATCACTCCGAGCACGGCTATTTAAATATATTTACACTTTACGAAGGGGTACAACTTTACCCATAGCACATGAATTCTCTAGTTTGTTCGGCATCCATCGATATCACCGCTCACTAACCTTTGTTAAGCAATCTAGAGCATGCATTGAAGCCTTTACATCACCTTGTCCTAACCTTGCACTAGCCTGGTGAATGAACACCCTCACTTCACCTAGGTACACTCCCATATTAGTGAGGCATTCACTGTTGTGTCGACAAGCTTTGTGCCCAACACCATGGTGAAAAGAGCCCATTTGAACATGCCTACACCGGTCATGCTCCCACTACTACGGCCTACCAACACGCAAGGCTAGTTTTCGATGACTTAATTAGCTAAGGCCGTCCCATACCAGAACATGTGTTTGTACACTTACACTTAGGTCAGATATACCGGTTTTCGATCCTTATTTGAATCGGGTGAGGATCTCCCTCTATCTACTTTTGAGATACACCTCTCACACTTCTCAAAATATAATATAACTCGGCTGTGTCACAAGCTAAGTTTTTTATTTTTATTTTTATACAAAATAATAGAGGTAAACCCCTGTGGACTATCATTTTAAAATCTCCCAAACTCATTCAACACGTCATACATTTTTTTTTCAATTTTAGTAAAGACTAAGCCAAGCTAAGCATTTATGCGAGATTTGCATTCGAAAAACCCAATTTGACATCTTTCATTGTCTAAACCATACTCTAATGGCTACAACAATAAGGATATCAATATTTCAAGGAGGATCATGCATCGAATGGGACTATAGCTACCGTTATCCCCAAATATAGCAATTTTAAACAAACGTATACATATGCATAATAGATTTTACAAAAATAAGTACAATAATTAAAATAGTAAGATCAACATGGTCAAAGGGGATTCTTGCCTTAGTCTAGTTGCTTTGAATACGAGGATGGAGAATTGTTGTAAAATTCACTCAAACAATCAATATCTAATCAAAAGAGCTGGAAGCAAATTAAATATAGCCAAATAATTTCAATAGTAACAAAATCCTAATATTTTTGCATATTGATGTAGAGCAAGATTTTATATGAATTTATAAGGAAAAAAGTTCATTCAATTTGGAGTTTGTATGCAAAAGTAATTAACGTTTTAATTTGCTTCGGTTTGAAAATTCTAAAAATTAAATAAAAGCTGACGTCGAAGGCGCATTTTCTAAGGTTTATGGTTTCCAATAGAGAAAGTATATTTTTCTCGAAGTTCTATTGAGGTTTACGTTTTCTAGTACAGAAAACGTATTTTTGTCTGAACTAAAAGCGGCTTTTCTCATTTTTCCAGATTTTTCTTAACTTACATGTGGGGCCTACTTGGGAGTGACTTATATTTTCTTTTCCTTGTTTTTTTATATAAAATAGAGGTGTTCCCACGTGTCATAGACTCATTATTCATTAACTGAATGATTAAACCTATTTTGATTTTTAATTATCTGATGACTGGGGCCCACACATCAGTCTCTCAGATTTTAAAACTTGTTTTAAAATCGAGAATAGTGCGTGGTGCCACTTGTCATTGACTTAGTATGTTTAAGTATTATCATTTAGCACTAATTAATCATCAATCGAGTGGGTCCCACTGGTTAGAGAGAGAGAAAGAAAGGAGTTGGGCGTGCGCATGTCCGAGAAGGGGAGAAGCTCGCTAGCCTGAGGCACTTGTGGAAAAGCTCGGGGGAGCCCAGAAATGGGTAGAGGGTTCCAATGCGACGCTAGGGAAGGTGAAGGTGGCCGGAGAGGTGGACAAAATCGGCGGTGCGGCGGCGAATGGAAGCGAGAAGCCTCTGGTGAATATGGTACAGGTGCTAGGGGCTAACACAAGGTGGCCTTGGGGCCCAAATCAGCTTAAGGTGTTGTCGCAATGGGTTTAGGTGTGGCTTGGGGCCCAAGTGTCGCAACAGGCTAGTCGGCGACAACATCCTGCGGTGGCGCCATGGGCCTCACCAATGATTACAGTGAAAACACACTACATTATCCAAATTAAAGGAGGCTTATGCTCTAGTAGCTCACCACGATCACGAGGAAGCTGGCAATGAGGTCGGAGAAGGGCTGAGATAGCGCTTGACGGTGATGGGCAGAGACGGCAGCGGCAAGCTTCACGGTGATAGGTATTCTTGGTGGAAATCACCTAAAACAAGGTACATGAACAGCTTCAGGGGGACTCATAGATGGAGAAATTAGCCTCGGTGGGTCAAGGACTCACAGGAGAGGTGTTTTCGTTGATGGCGACGGCGGGGAAAGAGAGGTTCACGGTGGTAGCCCTGTGTGGCGATGATAGCTAAAATGGGTGGTACAAGGAGGTTCAGTGATACCAGGTGATGCTCAAACCGGACATGAAGTCAACCGGGACTCATCGAGCATGAGGATCCTTTGCAGCTACCTTGGCGCTGAAGGTGAGGAAGAAGGTCCAATTGCAGCGCTACACTGCACTCAAAGAGAAGGAGGTGAGGAGGTGATTGAACGAGCCAATTGGTGCAAGCCGATGTGCACTTCGAGGGCTTGGCTCACTAGGGCACGCTTGTGCTTCGGTGGAGCATGAGCACTGGAGCTTAGGACGATGAAGTGTTCCAGGCGCTATAGTGGATGAAACTTACCGATGAGGGGTGAAATGGAAATGAAAATGGAAGTGAGGTGTTTTGACACCTAAGGGAGTACTTCAAGTAGCGAGCTGGAGATGAGAACGGTGACAATAAAAATGTAGGCAGCTTGGGTTCTCGCGATTATCTCAAGTGGCGACGAGACCCAGGCGAAGAGAATTGGTAGGCGGGGCAGGTGAGACCAGCGAACACGGTCTCCTCCCGTGGGCGCGTGTAATACCCCGAAAGTGAATCGGCTTATTAGAAGAAGTTTCAGAAGAGGGATCTAATCAGAAATTCAGAAGTTATCTTTTCATCGGGGGATTTTCTGTGTTTTCACAGCAACCTGGGCTTTGGGCCACGGCCCAAGTGGCCCAAGGGGGGCCGGCCAAGGGTATTGTAGATCGCCGGTAGCATCGTCATATCATGTGTTCTTATGTTTGAATACGCATTCGTGTATGTGTCGAGGCGGCAAGTGCAGGAGCACCTTCGTTGCCTCCTAGTACGTCACATCGCGGAAGGCAAGTACAATGTGTTAAGACATGTTGATTTCTGTTGAATGTTGTTAATGCGATGCTAGTTCTATGATCCATGGTCATGCTTCATGTTATACAGTTGAATGTTGTGATGCGATGTTATTTCTATGATCCATGATTCATACTTCATGATGTTTATTCGTTCTTAGTTGATAATCCATCTGAATGAAAGAGGTGGCACTCATTGCATATATTCATTCCATTCTTGCATTGTTCATGTTCCGTCTAACGAGAGTGGAATTGTTAAGACCCATCAATTCCAGTATGAGCGCGTAAGACCCACCATTCCAATGTGGGCAATTTCGGACACTCGTATGAAATGTTCTTCATACGGTGATTAGATCCCCGGACTTTGTTAAGTACGGGCTTAAGTGAGCACCGACGGGTGTGTCACTCGCTATACTGGTATGAGAATGTGTGCAGTCCATTCCTTTCAATGCATCCATTCATTCCATTCATACGCATAAGTGTTCAGAGATAAGTTCATACTTTGTATTGAGATAGAATAGTTCATAACCTTGAATGTTCAATTATTTACTGTACTTGCTGAGTTTCGACTCATTCTTGTTTTCTTTATTTTTTTTAGGTGATCGTTGATAATGACTCTGTTGGGAGGCAGTAGACCAGTACGTTTCACACAGTTCACTACAATTTACTTTCATTAATAATGTCGAGCATGACCTTCATATGTTAACTGAGGAACTGTAATAAATAAGTTTACTACTGCATGATATTTCTCTCCACGTTAAGTTTTCTTGTTAAGTGATGCTAGTGGTTCACTTCAATTACTTCTTGATTATGTTTGATGAATTCAGTCTTTATTCATGCCATGCTACTATTAAAGTTGGTACCTATATGTACTTAGAAGAGTATCAGCTTAAATTCTTCCGCAATTTGGTTGTATGTTAGTTGTTTAGGTAGCATTTTGACTTTCGAATAGCCAGGGTGTTATAGTTGGTTTCAGAGCGGGCTTTAGATCCGTGGTTAGTAGAAAAATATTAAAATGACACACTGTGCACAGTAGGTGGGGATGGGTAATTCATTGCTTCCGCATTTTCATTGATGTGACTCGATTAATGAGCCGTTGTTGGATTGTTTTATGCTATATTGTTGTTAATCTATGATATGATGTGATATCCTATATCTATGATTTTATTCTATGATTATCATGAGATGATCCTATATATTCATAATTGATTGCGGTGGTTATGCGTGTTGATAACAGATGTTAAGAAGTCGAGGTCGTGGTTGTTACTCTGGGATTCACCAGGTTACACCATCGTGCGTGGTATGTGGTTAGGAGAGTAGTTACCCCGATTACTATAGTTTCAGGTGTTGAGCGTGAGTTGCTTTAGAAAGTTGTTCTCTTCCTTGATTTCTGAATTTGGCAAATTCTTGTCCAGAGGTGGTTGATGAATTTCTCTTGGGTTCATGGTTCATGGTAGTTGATGAGTTTCAATGGGTCTTTAATGGTTCTCTAAAACAATTATTGTTTTTCGACTGTTGAGTTGTTTTACTACTGGTGATCTTCGTCAATGGGCAATATTGATATTTCCATGGTTGTTCCTTCCTTCTCATTGGAAAAGAGCGACTCTTTTACTCTTTTGATAGTTCGGATAATGATAGTTTTATGTTGGAAGTTTGTTAACATGAGAAAGATTTAGCTCTATGTATTTCTTTTGAATCATTCCGCGTGTTGAAGTTTAATGCATATCTTTTCTGAAGAAAAGTGTTAAAATCATTTTGGTGGTGCCTTATGGTGATTAAGTCAGAGATTGTAATCAAACAAAATCGTTGGCTATGGGTTTCCATTGGTCCCTAATTGTTTTTTTCAGAGCAACTAATGTCTTTTCGACTGTTGAGATATCTTTGCTACTAGTAAACGTTGTTATTTGCAAGGTTGTTCTCTTTCATGAGAATCAAATCTTTCTTGTTGATAGACGTAACCTGGTTATCCGTTTGGTATGTTGAGATATCCATGTGGTATGTTGGTTTGTAGTTGTTGTGTTGGAGTTTAGAACCTTTTCCTTGAAAAAAATAAAGTGTCGAAACCCCTTTGTAAGGTTTTGTGGTGTTATGTGAGGGTAATGTTGATTCTTTTATAGAGAAAGAAATTTGATCGTCTTTCGTGATATTTCAAAAATTATCAAATTTCAAGTCTTGTATTCATGATGTTTTGGGGGTTCAAGCTTTATGTGATAAACGAAGTTTGTCGAGTAAAGCAATATGTTGTAAAGTTATAATGGTTCTTGAGTGATGCGAATGTTTTGATTTGAATGCTCTTTTATACTTATTTGTTAAGGTCTGATATTATCTTCTTGTGAGGCCTATACTTTCAATTGCGGACTCTACCTATGCGCTATGAGTTCATTGCTTAATTGGTTTTTCCTTGGTCCTGTGTTCATTGCGAGTGGTAAAGGATTTTCTAGTCGGTGAAAATCGTTTCCATTTGCCTCTTCTTTTGAGAAAGAATCAACCCATTCTTTTCACATGGGTTTTTCGAAGTGTTTTCTAATTGTTGTTGTGAGATTGATGTTAATTCCTGTAGTAATTTGATCGCCTTTGGTGATATCATTCAAATGTGAATATTTTAAGTTTAGCTTTCGTGATATTTTGGAGCTCATGAATCATCTGGTAGCTGAAATTATTTTGAAGAAATTGAGGTATTGGATTGTCCTATTGTTTCTTAAGAGGTTCGTGTGAATTTAATCTTAAAGGCTCTTTGGTCTTAGATGACAACGTGAGGTTGCAATCATAGAAAATTATGTTGGTTCCTTTAAGAGGAGAATAATCTGCTTGCTTTTTGTGAAAACCCGTAAATGAAAATGTTTCGAGTTTGGTAGCTGAGATCACTTGGATCTCATGTTTCTGGTGTAGTTGAACTGTTCTGAGCAAATATGACGTGTTGAAGAATTCTATTGATTCTTAATTAGATCTTTTGGTTTGGACTAAAGACCTTATCTTATTCATTGTGACAAAGTGTTGTTCGTCAAAAGATTAATTTCAATGTTAAAAGAAATAGTGCAGTAGGAGTATTTGAGAATTTGAGTCAAGTTTGTAACTTGTAGTTATTTGAGTCGTTCCTACATTTTCTGCTCTTTCCGCTCAAGAGATATCGAGTTTCAATCGCAATGTCTTTTTCTTATCGGCTGTTATTTGCTGTTATCTTTTGAGGGAGGTGTGCCCTCAACTGTGAACTCAACTTTCGTTTTTCAGGATCACCATTATCAAAATATTTCTTTTGATTTCGTGCTCGCTATGAGGAGCAACATTTTATTGTGTGAGGAAACTTCTCATTGTTCGCCACTTTCCTTTGAGAAAGGATCAATAGTTTTGTGTTGCAAGGTTTTTACAAAGTGTAATTTTGGTAAATGTTGGTGGGGGATAAGAAATTGCGGCGGTGATATTTTGCTACCAAGCTATTGGAGGAGTAGTAAAAGATGAATTATTTTTTATCTGTACCTCTTGGAGGAAATTTGATTCAAATGGAATGTTTAGTTTCGAAGTAAATCTGAATAGGGTTACGACTGAGTAGAACGTATGGTATAGTGAAATTTCCAAACCTTAGTTCTTGTTGAAATATTGGGGATTATCGAAGTCATGAAAACCTTGATTAATTTTATAGAGTAACGCAATTAGATAGTATTGCGAGATGGTACCGAGGGGTGGTTCTGGGCATTGAGCGAGATGGTGTGTGATTTCTGATGATATCAAGGAGTGAATATGATAGGATTGTAGGAATGTTAGAGATTTAGTCCGATGAATTCATTATCTATTATAAGAGAAATTTGTTGTAGAGGTCTTGGAGGTTAAATCTGGCTTTGTATTTTTATGCTAGACCTTTTGATCACACAATGAATGTGTGTAAAGAAAGTGGAATAATGGAATTTCCTGAGCAGTGGAATGATCACTGATAGGACCCTTCTGATGTGGTACATGAACGCGCGTGCTAAGGATTTTGAGTTGTTCTTGGAGATTGGAGGTAATGTGATTGCATGGGACCTATTCCGTGGTGTTTTGGATGCCTTCTATCAAATCGATTTTGTTAGTAGAATGAGTTAGCTAGAGTATTCGGTGGATTCAATAGAGCCTCTCCACAATGGTGTGGATGATGTATTTCAGTTTGAGCATAACTTGAGGATGTTTAATTAAGAGATTTAAGCTCATGTGGTATGCGATGAATTCGAATTTCAAGGTTCGAGAGAAGATTTATTCCTAAGAGAGAAACTGAGAAAAAGAATGCCTCCTCGGATAGTGAATCGTTTTCTTGATTACCATTTGAGTTTTGTGTTGTTGACTGGTGTCATTTGTATTTTGAGTTGGCGCTGTGTTGGTAGGACTGATTCTTTCCAATTCAGACAGGCCAAAAGAAGTTTTTGGTTTGCGCATTCGAGTGATTTCTCCTTTGGTTGTCGTGGTGTTCATTTGTAATATGCCTATTTAGAAAATGGATTTGTTTTCATGAGGAATCGTCAAATTTGGGATTTAACCCTTTTGGTGGAGAGTTAGTATTGTGTGGATGCAATAAGGACTCTTTATTTCCAGTTGGATTCTCTTTGTGAGTCAGTGGTTTAAGAACCAGTTCTGTTGTGCATTTTTGTTTAAAGGAGGTGTCCCTTGTTAGATGAATAGTTCGATTTTGAGCATGTTGTAAGCTTGGGTACCAAAGGGGAAGGTGGCCCAGGTACATTCATTCGTTTCCGACAGTTGTAGATATTAGGAAGTTGGCATATCGCTCTGACCGTCTCGGGTACATACACGAAGTACGCAACGTCTGGTGTGTTCTGGTGCTGAGTGAGCAGCTGAGCCATTCAAACTTTGAAGTTTTCGTTAGAGGCGTTGACCATCGAGTAAGGTCTTACCTTCGATCCTCTTGTGATGAGTGTACCTAGAAAGTTCAGGTTGAGTGTTAGGTCAGACGTCGTTTTACGTCTTTGTGTTGTGGTTTCTCTAGTCTGAGGGAGAGGCCAGTTGGGAGCTAGAGTCCTGCATGCGCGAGCAGTATCCAGACCTGTTCTTTTCTGCTACGTGTTTATCTTTCATAAATTCCAGTTGCCGTTTTCTTTCGAGTAGATCGGTGTATAGATTCGAGGTTGAATCCTGTAAAGGGGGGTAGAATGTAATACCCCGAAAGTGAATTGGCTTATTAGAAAAAGTTTCAGAAGAGGGAGCTAATCGGAAATTCATAAGTTATATTTTCATCGGGGGGTTTTCTGTGTTTTCACAGCACCTGGGCTTTGGGCCCAAGGGGGCCGGCCAAGGGGGGTGCCTCCCCCCAAACCCTAGCCACCACCCCCTCCTCTCTCCCTCCTTGAGCCGCCACTTCCCTTCCCCTTTCCACCCGGCCACCTCCACCTATCCCCTCCTAGGTGCTGCCCCTACCTCCTGCTGCCGCCCCTCCCTGCTGTGGTGCCTCCCCATCTCGCCAACGGAGCTCCCCGCTGCCGGCCGTCGCGAGGAAAGGAAGAGGAGGGAAGCATTGCAGTCGGCCAAAGAGGGAAGAAGATGGTGATGAGAAGGGGGATCGTCGTCTCCATGGCTTGTTCTTTGTAGCCCTGGGAGTCTTCAAGGGTAACGACGAGTTTGTTTCGTGGTTTGATGTTTATTGGATGCAAAATCGATTAGTAGGATTGGATCGATCTGCTGCTGTTAAATTTCCAGAATCTGTCCAGTCTGTTGCGCGGCCAGTTTCGACCTGTTATATGCCAATCTGCAGGTTCTATCCGTTGTATTGGGTAGTCAAGAGGGTATTGTAGATTGCCGGCAGCATCGTCATATCATGTGTTCTTATGTTTGAATACGCATTCGTGTAGGCGGCGAGGCGGCGAGTGCAGGAGCACTTTCGTTGCCTCCTAGTAGGTCACATCGCGGAAGGCAAGTACAATGTGTTAAGACATGTTGATTTCTGTTGAATGTTGTTAATGCGATGCTAGTTCTATGATCCATGGTCATGCTTCATGTTATACAGTTGAATGTTGTGATGCGATGTTATTTCTATGATCCATGATTCATACTTCATGATGTTTATTCGTTCTTAGTTGATAATCCATATGAATGAAAGAGGTGGCACTCATTGCATATATTCATTCCATTTTTGCATTGTTCATGTTCCGTCCACGAGAGTGGAATTGTTAAGACCCATCAATTCCAGTATGGGCGCGTAAGACCCACCATTCCAATGTGGGCAATTTCGGACACCCGTATGAAACGTTCTTCATACGGTGATTATGTAACACCCTGACTATAAGGAAGTCAAGATGTCACCTACAACCACTACTCTTTAAAATAATAACATCAAAGCGCATGATAAGGTGAAGCAAGTATTAAGATTATACGGAAACAAGTATTCATCATCAAGCTTAATCAACGGAATGGAAATAAACAATTCAGAAAGATATGGTAAATAAGGCCAAGTTGGCTTATTACAATTCAACACCAGGTATAGATCGAAGACAATATTAATTTCTCAAATGTTTTGGATTATGGTAGTGAGTGCATCATGTTGTTCTACCCACCATGAAAACCGTTCTTCCTTGTCATTTACCTAAATAAAACAACAAAGCAAGAATGAGCCAAAGACTCAGCAAGTAATTGTATGTAACAATCAAACATTCCATGAACCATATATCACTTTCATAATTTGAACATTGACTGGAAACAACTTTATGAATGGATGAAGTGGAATGATGCATTGAAGGAATTGGACATATCGCAAAGATATATACAGTATAGCGAGTGAAACACCGTCGGTGTTCACTTAAAGTAATCGTATGAAGAACGTTTCATACAATCGTCCAACGTGGCCCACATTGGAATGGTGGACTCACGTAACGTGGTCCACATTGGAATGGTGGACTCACGTACCCATTCTGGAATTGGGGATTTTCAAATGCCCATACACTGGAATTGATGGGTCTTACAAATGTAATTATGCATGTCATGATGTGATTCCATGGAAACATTGAATAGTACTCATACATGAAAAGATACACATGGCATTCATCTACAAATACGAACAAATATAATCATTCATTCACACATCACATAATGCATCAATCATATTATACAAGTTACTTGCCTGCCGCGCTGCAACGGGTTGGGAGGTAATTGAGATACCCCTCCACTCACCGCTTCGCCGCCTACAATGTAAAATAATCGAAATGAGGACAAACGAGAAAGGCATTGCTACACGTGTTCTCCCACAATCTCTAGCCAAATCTACCAAACAAAAGGTTCAATTTGATCAATTTACCCAAACATTCCAAATATCCCTAATCTGGCAGTTTTACTAGAAAATTCACCAATAATTAACCGTAAGTCCAAAAGACCTGAAACCAGTGCTCAACTTTTCTTAACGTAACTGGCTACGAAACACTAGTTGATAGTAAACTCTAATTCGGCCAAAACAGAGGTCTAACCATCCAATGAAAAACTATAACTGCAGTCTGTCCAGAATTCAGAACAGCCCTAAAGAAAAGGCTCTAACTTTTAAACCACTGATCCAAATAAAGTGATCTTTATCAGCCTGGAAACATGGTGAAATTATCGTCATAAACCTAGTTGGGTGGCCGACCTGATTCTGACTCTAACTAGATCAAAACCTAGGTGCAACCGACTATACCCAGAATTTCTGACAGACAGAGCAGTACGTGGTAAAACAGTCATAACTTTTAATCTACTGAGTGAAAATTCATGATCCAGGTGCCAAAAGAAAGCTAATGAAACCAGGAACAATTCTCTAGGAGAGGTCAACCCGAGATTCGGCCTAAAAAGGAATCTCCAGGACAGAACGCGATTTAGATCTAATCCACCATTAATCAATAAAACCGAATCAAACTACCACTAAAACAATCGTTACCCTTGAAGATCTGCAGGGAGACATGGATCCACCTCCCAAGAACCTCCTCCCTTCTCCTCCCTTCCTCTCCAAGACCGGCCACAAGATCGCCGTGAGCAGGCGGCGGCGCCGTTGGAAGGAGACGGCTTCGGGGGAGAGCTTGGGGGCGACACCGGGGATCTCCGCAGCAGCGAGACGCCGTCAAGGAGCAGCAAGGAACACCGGGGAGGAGAGGAATAGAGGTGGCGGCTCTAGGGGAGGAGAGGAAGGAGTGGGGGAGGCGGCTAGGGTTGGGGCGCCCCCCTCCCTTGGCCGGCCCCCTGGGCGGCCCCCCCTCTTGGGCCACACAGGCGCGACTGCGCCCAGTTGTCGTAAAAATGCGAAAACCCCCCTCTTTTCTCAGAATTTATATTCCTTTCTTTGTATTTTTCTCCTCCGACTGAACCTCTAATTACCGATCCGTTTTCGGGGTATTACAGATTAGATCCCCGGACTTTGTTAAGTACGAGCTTAAGTGAGCACCGACGGGTGTGTCACTCGCTATACCGGTATGAGCATGTGTGCAGTCCATTCCTTTCAATGCATCCATTCATTCCATTCATACTCATAAGTGTTCAGAGATAAGTTCATACTTTGTACTGAGATAGAATAGTTCATAACCTTGAATGTTCAATTGTTTACTGTACTTGCTGAGTTTCGACTCATTCTTGTTTTCTTTATTTATTTAGGTGATCATTGATGATGACTCTGTTGGGAGGGAGTAAACCCGCACATTTCACACAGTTCACTACAATTTACTTTCATTAATAATGTCGAGTATGACCTTCATATGTTAACTGAGGAACTGTAATAAATAAGTTTACTACTGCATGATATTTCTCTCCACGTTAAGTTTTCTTGTTAAATGATGGTAGTGGTTCACTTCAATTACTTCTTGATTATGTTTGATGAATTCAGTCTTTTTTCCTGCAATGCTACTATTAAAGTTGGTCCCTATATGTACTTAGAAGAGTATCGGCTTAAATTATTCTGCAATTTGGTTGTATGTTAGTTCTTTAGGTAGCATTTTGGCTTCCGAATAGCCAGGGTGTTACAGCGCGCAAGGGTGACGGCAGCACCGACATGGGTGGGGGTCTGGCGCTACTATAGGGTGAAGGGGATGGCAGCACGAGGTGGACGAAAGGCCTTGACGTGTGGGTCCCACACATTAGTGAGAGGAGAGTGGAGTTTAATTCAGGATTTTGAAAAGAAAAGGCTGAGTGTTTGAGGGAATTGTTAAATATAGAAATGTAGCTCAAAAATTTAAGAAATTTTTTGTGAAGACTTATGAGACCATATAGTTCCTTATGTAATTTTTTAACGATTTTATCTGCTATGGGATTTTCTCGTAAATTCTTACAATTTTTTATTTTCAGGTAAAAGCATTGTAACATATGATGAAAATTCAAAAAACATGCTCAAAATACATTTTCCCTCACACGAACATGCCCAAAACTATTCTCCCACTTATTTTCAATGTATTTCCAAAAATTAGGATTTTTGGGATGTTACACTACTCAATTCAATCGAATTTGTATATCCTCGCAACTTACGTAAGTGCAAGATATTTATGATATTTTATCCTCATACATAGCACACCTAATCATTCTATTTTATCTATTTCACCTAAAAACATGAATTCATATTAAACAAAAAATACTCATCCAACTAATTAGTTGTACTGCAATAAAATATGTATATTGTTTTATCAAATTTGAATACGAATACGAATAGTGCAGATAAAATAACATTTCGGATGGCAAAAGTCCATATGATATTTGTATCCATATTTTTTATGCGAATGTGAATATGAATACGAATAGGGGAGAAATTGTTAATCGGATGGAAAAATCTAAATCATATTCGCTACCAACGAATTTGAATGTCAGACATAATGGATAATTCAGATTCGATTGACACCCGTACTGTTCTCATCTATTGCACAGAACCAATGTGAAAATTGCATCAAAATCTTGTTTAGAGAATTCCCCCTACTTTATTTTTTTAGTTTTCACTGTAGCATGCTACTCTCACCCATGGTTGGAGAGTTCCCTTCAACCAAAAGATTACAAATCATGTAAAAAAGCCTAGCCAGATTTTTTGTTCCTCTCCGGCATGGTTTGAGGATCCTATATGTCTATTATGCTAGTCTTAAAATCAGTAGTTAGCACACACATATTATATCGTTGCATCACATCCATACACAAGTAAATATAACAAATTATTACACAATAATTAGCTAAACATAGGTCATATTGACCACATTTTACACAAGGGCCAACCAGCCAAAAGCACATAAAAGGGGTAATTGTAGCAGAAGCTAAAGAAAAATAAAAGACAACGGGCCCTCATGGTATGCCACAATCCAAAGGCAACCGACTAGTTTTTAAACCTTACATCACGACAGTGTCATCACCAACTTACAGCGTGAAAGAAATCAATCTTTGGGTATTCATCTTCTCCCACTAATAATGTTCAACAAGCAAGGTGAGTACACAATGTACTCTGCAAGACTTACATCAAATGCTATTAGCTACATGATTGGCTATGTCAAATCATAGCTATAGTATATGGTTTTGTTGCTCAAAGTGAATTTGCATTTTGTAATAGAGAGTAATAGGTTGCAATCGATAACTGTAAAAACAATTGATATTGATAATCTAATAATAATAAAGCATAAATAGCATAATTAAACGAGTGGCTTGCTGTCATAACCTCAAAACAGTGGCAAAGTCCTTCTTGCCTAACAAGCTATGAAGGAATTTCCTATCCATACATTACCTGAACAATTTGCAAAAGATAAAACTACTTATTGCAATACATTACCAAGTGATGTCCATAACCGGGGATATGGCTATTCGAATAGGTCTATACTCTGCAAATGTTACACAACTTGATCCAATCGACATAAACACCCCACCATATCATCCATGTCATGCGACACCGAAGGTACCCATTTTGAGAGTTCATGACAAAGCTTTTACATTACCGGTCCTAACAACAAACCACACTATGGTACCTTCTTAGGATATGGAGAGCTCTCCAAAAGTTTAGAACTCATACCTTGTGTTGGTAAACTTTGTGTTCCTCGCAAAGTCCCTACGAACATGGGAATTCAATACCAAGCCCACACTATATCAATTCTGTGCTACAATTTTCCACCTAGGTTTGATTTGCTAGAACACAATAACTTATTATGCCAGGGCCTCCCATAAGGCACGTGTGGTTGTACGAATTTACTTGTGTCTATGGCACAATAGATCGACCCATAGCGACTCCGGCGAGACATCCACAAACCATAGTCTCGTGCACCTGCACCGGTCTCATCGTACACTTGCCCAAATCCTACACAAGTTTTTAGTTTTCATTCAATAACCAAACTAGCATAGGTACCTCCTCTATACATATATACAAGTGTTTCCCATCATTAAAGAATTTTATCAATTTGTTTCACCCTACTAAACTAGTATCGATATAAGCATAGCTAAGCATCTACTACATATGCCAAGTAAATTCCACTTAAGTTATCCTAAACCAGTGGTGAGTATTCCTAAGGTGACAATGGCAGTGAAATTCAAGTCCAAGGAATATTTCATGGTAATATAGGACATAACTAGTTTTCTAAGCACAATATATCAATTTATTCAAAAATAATCATGCATAAATAATTGTAATGAAAATAATATAACATTTGAAATCATAGGATCAAAATGATCAAGGAGAACACTTGTGTCTTGCTCTAGATCAACCTCAAGGCACTTCTGGTACATTGGTATCTAATCAGTAAAAGCCGAGAAACACAAATAAATACCAAATAAAATACAATAGATATTAAATTCAAATATTTTTGTATATTATGATATTTTATGATTTTATAAAATTTTAGAAATAAATTTAACTCAATTTGGACTTCACATGCAAAAGTTATTAGCATTTGAATTGGTTTGGTTAAGAAAATCCAGAGAAAGAAAAGAGAAAACACTACGCTATTAGGGTTTTAGATTTCCAAAATAAATTTATATTTTTCTTACTAAATCACAGCCTTTATTAGATATGGTAATGTACAAGGAATTCTCCCATTTGAGCCAATTCGACACACATGTGTTACTCCACCATCGCCAATTAAGGTTGCTCACCATACACAAGCTCATGTATTTAGTCCTCTCATAATAATTCATTTGACCGATTCACAGGCGTTTATTCTGATCTCATGCATAATATTCTCCAATCACATTCCCATGTCTTGATCTAAATTCTGCACTATCATCTACCATGGTATGATCAAGTCGACATTCCGATATATAGTGCCCGGGCTCACGAGCTTCCTCCCATATAATCCATCCAGTAACTGTACAAATCCACCAAATTAATTGCATATTATCGTGACTCATTCCAACAATCATACTCTACTAGACTATTTATGCTAATACTACTGATATAGTTCTACTAGTCCCAACATGCAATTCATAATCGTGTAGACAAAACTTCCACCAATCTAGGTTTATATGCCCAATCAACACCTAGTGAGCTGATGAGGACATCCTTCCTTCGGATACACGCACGACACAAGAACCTCCATATCTGGGTGCTGAACTACACGGTCCTATGACAAGAGCTAGAGCACGTCACTTAATCGATCAGGTAAAGTCGTTTCTAGGGCTGAGTGTATTATTTGAGAACTCTATGATGCTGCCTAATGGAGATGATTTACTTGTACTCAGGAATCTAGGACTACGACCAGTTCAAGAAGGTCTACGACCACTACAAGAAGATCTACGACCACTACAAGAAGACCTACGACTAGTTGATTTGATTGGAGCAATCTACGACCAGAAAAGCGAGCACAGTACTCGTTGGACACAATCTACGACCAAAGATAGCATGGACAACTCAAGACCACCCTAGGACCAGTCCTACGACCAGATCTTCGACCAGAAATACGCAACACAAGGTGCTGCGTCACCGTTTTGGAAACTAATAAGACTTTGTAAACGTAACGAGGTCGGAGTCCAGGTTGTGTACGCTTCATCTCACGGCCGCACAACCCTAGGTCGACCTCCTCACGTTCCCCTATATATATACAGTAACCGCCATAGTTTAGAGGCGGGTTTTTCTTAGATTACTCTGCCAATTGCAGTTTCGCCGATTATCGGTTTGAGGAACCCCACTTGTAAACTTCATCCATATCCGCAATACAATTCAGATTGCATCTACCTTGTTCTTGTGAGTTGCTTCGATTGCTTGCAGGAACCATAACCTTCGTGGTAAGGTCGATCGCGTGCAAGCGTGGTCGATAACGACAGGCGTGCGGGTGTAGCGAATTGCGAGGTGACGATCTGTTGGTCGGAAGCCTCAAAGCGTCAACGTCCTCACGACGAACCAAATCGAACCTATCGGAAGATCGGGCCACCGTGACTCATCAAGTGGTATGTAACACCCCAGCCCAACATTGAGCTTAGAATGCCACTAATCTACTATAACCATCTAATTTACATCAACATACTATAAAATTTCAGCAAGCATAACAACATTAAAACCCATCCACGGGTCGCATTAACACAAGCATAACACTATGACAATCATAGATAAATTAGACCTAGGAGCATAGCAAAATAATAAACAAAGATTAAAATAAACCAAGCATCTATGGTTATTCAATACCATCATGTCCTAGATATAAATATTCAGGTTATTCTAAAAGTTTATCATGTCCAATGAATCAAATAATTGGGTGAAGTGCATGATTCCAAGTGCGCTAGCCCTTCCCGAGTAAAACGTCATCACTGGTCACCTAAAAACAACAATAGAGCAAGAATGAGTCCAAGACTCAGCAAATACGTAATAAAGCCATAAACAATAGTTTATTAACCATTATCAAAGTTATCATCATCATCCATTTATTTAATGCCATTGTCATTCTCAAACAACCAAGCCATATTCCATATAGGTAAAGTTGCACAATTTAACAATTTACTTAGATATGCGAATGCACTAACATGCTCATGCTCATATGCATCTCATCAGCTGATACCGGTATAGCGGAGTGTTCACCCGTCGATGACACACTCTATCCTTCACTCCCGTGAAGTCCCCACCAAAGTAGGATTTTATCTAGAGCTCTCCGGACTAGTCATGTATCTTTCTCACCGACCTCACCGGAATAGTTACATGACTTTCTCACCGACCTGGCTCATGCAACCCCTGTTAAGATCTGGTGAAATGATGATATGCGAGTGATGCATGCTGAATCTTTGCGGTGCCAACTGATATGGGTTGGGGTTACCTCATACTGGGACTTGGGTTTGGGAAGAAGAGGGTGGCAGTGCTGGCCGTGCTGGTGCTCCCCTCTGGTGCGCCCTTCTGCTGGTGCTCCCCTCCTCCTGTGCTTCCTGGCTCCCTGATGCTTCTTTCCTCCTCTTGCTCCTGGCTGCTGCTGCTGCTGGCTTGCCTTGGTGGTTGCGACATCGATTGATGATGGTGATCTTGGCTTGGCTTGGCTTGACTCGATGATTTGCTCCTGGCCTTGGCTTTGGTTGTCCTGCTCTTGATTGCCTTCGGTTCTTGCTTCTGAGAAGAGATGGAAATGGGGTTCGGCTGAGGGGAATTGGGAAGGGGAAATGGCTGCTGGGGGAGGAAATGGGTTGCTTGCTTCTGCTGGTTTTGCAGGGGGTTAGGAAATCTCTGGAAGGGCTGTGCTGTCCCTCGGTGCTTTGCTGGCTCTGTTCTGCCCTTGCTGCCTTCGGTGGCTCCCTGGCTGGTGCTTGCGGTGGTGAGCTGTCATCGCAAATTGCTAATGATGCTCATGCATTTGTGCTTATCCAGATGGCTCCTAAGATATTTTTGGGCTGGGCATTT
This sequence comes from Hsuehochloa calcarea, assembly GCA_036346395.1. Lineage (NCBI taxonomy): Eukaryota > Viridiplantae > Streptophyta > Magnoliopsida > Poales > Poaceae > Hsuehochloa > Hsuehochloa calcarea. The sequence goes on along the minus strand of CM070593.1, from coordinate 9,882,630 downwards.
TTGGTCCAATGGTTAGCAATTCATTATGCAATGGATTTGCGACAGTTGAGGCAATTCAGTATACGTAGGTTTTGGATTTCCCTAAACGTCGAATGATGAAAACCTACGGAAATAAGACGGTGTTGATTTACTTAGGTTAGTCTAGGTATCATGGGTATCCCGGTGCCGACTAATCTGGGTTAGCCTAGGTGATTTGAAAAGCCAAGATGCCGGTTAACCCAGGTTGGTGTGGGTAGTCGCGATACTCAAGGTATCGACTAATCTAGGTAGATCAGGGAACCGCAATGATTCCAATGGTACACTGACGGCAATTTATTTTATTCTAACTCTATTATACTGCTTTTGAACAACTAATGGTCTTTTGATTGGTTGACAGACTATGGAGCTGCGAAAGATATTTCGGATTGGGTCGAGGAAGATGGTTTGGCTGGACAACGATAGACGGGCAAGATTTCAAGGAAGGCTTTAGACGACATGCAATGCAAGTTTTATTTTAACATTTTTGTAAATTACTCAAAGTTGTAAAACATAATCTGATCTGATGTAAATAAATTCCTGTTTTACTTGTATTGAGAAGATTGTTATTTATGATAAACATTGTAAAGTTTTTAATTAAATTATTTCCCAAAGAATTTCATAAGTATTTATTGTTGTCTCTCTTTGGAGTTGTGATTGGAGTTACCTATTAGACTTTGATTAGGATATTTACAAATGCAAAAATTATGCAAATGCTTCAGAAATAACAAATATAATATAAAATGCATATAATTACTGTTTATTAAAGTTGGGGCTGTTACACACATCGGGAGTGTCATTGTTTGAGATGAAGTCTCTGAAAGGTTTTGTTATGGTCAGTGATCGCTACACTGATTGTATCGTGTGGGTAAAGTGTACAGCCTCTGCAGAGTGTTTAATCAATCTATTCGAATAGCCGCGTCCTCGGTTATGGACATGCTCGGGAATTTCACACGAGGGGTAGTTTTTCATAAAACAATTGGGAAGGGTCAGCTGTGTGAGGTAACTTGTTCAGCTGTGTGAAAGAACTTGATTAGACTGTGTGTCCTTTGTGAAATCAATTGTTAACTTATTATTGTCTATTTGTTTTGAATTACGCTTTCAATCTATTATTTGTATTAAATTGCAAATGTTGCATTTCCGCAAAATAACCACAGAAGCCATTCCTTTGGAATAAGCCATCATCTATAAATTGCATTCTGTGGTATGACTTGCGAGTACGGTGTGTACTCACTCTTGCTAAACAAATCAACAGAAGTGGAGGAGTCGTCGCCTGCTTTTGAAGAAGAGTTCTACGAAGGTTGATCGTTAGGGCCTTGATCGATCGGTTGCTCGTGGTAAATTGATGGGAGCCACCGAGTTTAGTTCGTTTCATTGCAGCTTTATTTCTCTTATTGTCAGCCTTGCATGGCTTAATAAATGTAAAACTCGACCGTAAGGTCCCAACAGTTATTTGTTATTCAAAGTACTCGTTTATTCCTATATTCGTTGTATGGATGTGATATTTCATCGATGTTGACACTGTGTGCACTAGCGTGATCCTGGACTAGTGCAGAATACACAGAGGGTCCAGATTTGCATATTTGGGTCCCGACAGAGGTGGTATCAGAGCCATACTGACTGTAGGTCTTGACCCTAGTTAGATTGGCCGTCTTAGTGAGTCCAAACTATTTTCTAAAGCAACTTTAACTTGCAAGATTAATTGAACTCCTTAACTCATCTCATGTCTCTCTTGACTCAACTATTGCTAAAATTCTTTCTCTCCCCGCTGTTTTAAAGATGTTTTCATATCCTTGTCCATCTTGACAGATGCCTCGTCTTCAGAGTTATGGAGAGCGCAAGGGAGGACTTGCCGCTGAGCTTTGGAAACTGTTACAAGTACTTGGAGGATTTGACTGTCCATTGTACCGTGGCAATGCTTGGATCGTGAACGGCCGAGATCGTGGTGTGATCTGCCATTTGACCATCTACGCCAGGAAGAACACCAAGGCAAGCAAGCCACTGAACATCTCAGCTCGAAGGAGTATTTGGATTGAAGCAATTCAGGAGTCTTCGCGCCTTGCCATCCTGAGGATCTGCAACATCTACTCTCGAGAGTTTCGTGACACAGTTTTCCGTTATCATCCCCGCACTTCCGACGTGGATCTTGCTGCACGTTTTTCGTCTACGGAAGGAGAAGACAACGCCACCGTCGTGCATCTCGCCCAGTTCGCCGCTGCTCAGGAGGAATCGTTGGAGTTAGCCGCTACAGAGCTGGAATGTGCCTACGAGACTCTTCAGAGAGCTGAAGAAAGGATCACCATATTAGAAGAAACTCTTTATGGACGGCACGATCACGAAGAAGACACTGAAGAGGAAGACCCAGAAGAAGCTGATGGACCGGCTGAACCAGAAGAGCCAGCAGAGGCAGCAGAGCGAAGCACCAAAGAAGACTGCACGTGGACACTGCTCCTATTGCACTAGCCCCGGGACATCAAGATCGGTTTGCTAGGATGCCACTCACTTCGAGTCTACAAGAAAGGGAGCACCGTCAAGGTCATGGAGGCTATTTAATCGAGTAGTCCGATTAAGTGGTTTTGAGTTTAGCCAAGATAAGTCTTGAGTCGCCCTTTAGGCGGTAGTTTGGTGTGCTTAAGTTCGCCCTTATTTTTGTGTGCAAGTATGAGTGCAAAGGCCCTTAGGCATTTGTTGCAAGCCATACTATTATCTTAATCAATATAAGAGTTTGATTGAGCTTTCTTAAAATATGTTGTTGGGTTTTACCTACCCCGATTAGTTCTACACCTTATCTCGTGCTTGCTACCTTATCTAACCCCTGGAGATTCACCAGATGGTTCAGACTCGTCAAGCTGCTGCAAGTGGTTCCGATACTCCGGTATCAGAAGGACAAGAACAGACCCCCGGAGAAGCAGTTCCACCACAAGCACCTTCAGTCGATCTGCAGAATTTTGGAGCATTCATGACAGCTCAGACCCAGCTGATGTACACCATGATGAATCAGATGCAAGCTATGAATAACCAGAGCAACAACAATCAGCATCACAATGGAACCCCAGTTGCTCATGGTCACAATGGATCATCCAAGTTGGCTGAGTTTATGAGAACCCGTCCACCAACTTTCTCTGGACATGTCTCACCAATAGAAGCTGATGATTGGCTTCGTGTCATTGAGAGGAAGCTGTTGATCACTCAATGCAGCGATCATGAGAAAGTATTGTACGCCACTCACCAGATGGAAGGCATTGCTGCTGAATGGTGGGAAAACTTTTGTGCAGCACATGGAACGCCGCAAGATATTACTTGGGAAGAGTTCACAACTGCTTTTTGCCAGTATCATGTACCAGAAGGAATCATGGATCTAAAGAAGGATGAATTCCATGCTCTCAAGCAAGAAGGAATGTCAGTGACTGATTACCTCAACAAGTTCTCACAACTTGCTCGATATGCTGCAGAAGATGTCGCCACTGACAAGGCTCGTCAGAGTCGTTTTCTGAAAGGATTGAACACTGGATTTCAAGTCAACTTGATCGCCCACACCTTTTCTGATTTTCAAGAGTTGATCAACAAGGCTTTGATTCTTGAGGATAAGCGCAAGGAATTGGAAGATCATCGTAAGCGCAGAATGGCTCAGCAAGGAAGTCACCAACCCCAGCTGAGGGCAAGAATGATTCCACCGCAGTTTAGCCGTTTTCCACCACAGAATTCTGCCAGACCACCTGCACCAACTTCAACACCTCGCCCAGTTGCTCAGAACTTCCGCAACCCCGCACCAGTCAACCCCAATCCAGTAAGCAACCCACAGAATGCACCTAGAGTTTGCTTTACCTATCGTCAGCCAGGACATTTCACCAACCGATGTCCGTAGAATGGGATTATCACACCAGTACGCTTCAACCTTGGGAACACACCAGCCAAGACGCCAGTACAAGGCAACCATCAAGGAGCATCTCAAGCTACCGGTCAATCCGGAGGAGCACCGCAATCAGTGGTCAGAGGCCGTGTCAACCACGTCACTCTGGAAGGAGCTCAAGAAGCACCCGACGTTGTACTGGGTAAGTTTCTGGTAAATTCAGTACCTGCATCAGTTCTGTTTGATTCTGGAGCTTCGCATTCGTTTGTATCTGGAATTTTTGCAACCAAGAATAATTTGAAAGTTATGCAACTTAAGCATACTCTGTTAGTCCAGTCGCCTGGAGCAGAGCTAAGTTCTAAAGTTGGATGTTTAGGAGCTAGGCTACTCATAGCTGGAGTTGAGTTTCTAGCCAACCTAATAGTTCTAGACACTCAGACCATAGATGTCATCCTTGGTATGGATTGGTTGTCCAAACATAAAGCAGTGCTAGATTGTGGCCGAAGAGCCGTGACAATAGAGGACACCACAGGAAAGAAAGTAGAATTTCTAGCCACCTCAGTACGTGATGGACATTTGGTAGTCAACGATCAAGTTTCTTTGGAAGATGTACCTGTAGTCAGAGATTACCCAGATGTATTTCCAGAGGAATTACCAGGAATGCCACCAGACCGTGACATTGAATTTGTCATCGATCTAGTGCCAGGAACAGCACCAATTTCTAAGAGACCATATCGGATGCCAGCCGATGAACTTGTGGAAATGAAGAAGCAGATAGAAGAACTATTGGAGAAAGGTTTTGTAAGACCTAGTTCGTCGCCATGGGGAGCGCCAGTGTTATTTGTCAAGAAGAAAGATGGAAGCATGAGAATGTGTATCGATTATCGTTCTCTCAACGAAGTCACCATCAAGAACAAGTACCCATTGCCCAGAATTGATGATTTGTTCGACCAGATGAAAGGAGCCGGAGTATTCTCCAAGATCGATCTACGATCAGGTTACCATCAGTTGAAGATTTGTCCTAAGGATGTACCAAAGACCGCTTTCTCAACCCGGTATGGACATTATGAATTTCTAGTCATGTCATTTGGATTGACTAATGCCCCTGCCTATTTCATGAACATGATGAACAAAGTATTCATGGAATATTTGGATAAGTTCGTAGTAGTATTCATTGATGATATTTTGGTATACTCAAAGTCAGAGGAAGAGCATGCAGACCATTTGAGATTAATCCTAGAGAAGCTCAGAGAACATCAGTTGTATGCCAAGTTCAGCAAGTGTGACTTTTGGAAGAAGAAAGTTGATTTCCTCGGTCATGTGATGGTAGAAGGAGTAGCGATTGACCGGAAAGGTTAAAGTCAGTAATGAATTGGGAGCGCCCAAGGCGGTTACTCAAATTCGTAGTTTCTTGGGAATGGCGGGATACTATCGTCGTTTCATTGAAGGATTCTCAACGATTGCTAAGCCTCTTACGCAATTGTTGAAGAAAGAGAAGAAATTCATTTGGACCTGACTTGTGAAGAAAGTTTTCAAGAATTGAAGAAATGTTTGACTTCACCCGATGCTAGTTTTGCTGGGATATTAGTAAGGATTTTGATATTTATTGTGATGCTTGGCGTCAAGGATTAGGATGTGTCCTTATGCAAGAAGGAAGAGCGTGCCGCTTATGCGTCAAGGCAATTAAGGCCTCATGAAGAGAACTATCCTACCCATAATTTGGAACTAGTTGCCGTAGTGCATGCTTTGAAGATTTGGCGTCATTATCTCATCGGTAATCATTGTGAAGTCTACAGATCATAAGAGCACAAGTACATATTCACTCGGTCGACTGAATATGAGCAGAGAAGATGGTGGAATTAATAAAGGATTATAATCTTGGAATCCATTACCATCTGGTAAGGCCAATGTAGTTGCAGATGCACCGAGTCGTAAAAGCTCGCAATGCTTTGGAAGTAAAAGAGTTGTGTTCGAACTTCAGAGGAATTCGAAGCTACAACTAGAAGTTGTTAGGAAGGATTTGTGGCGCTTGGAAGTACAGTCTACTGCGGAAAGCAGTTCGTGAAGCTCAACCCAAGGATTCTGAGTTTGCCGACCTCAAGAAGAAGATGGCAGAAGGAAAATTTAAAGATTTCACCGTAGATGATCATGATATATTGTGGATCCATGGACGTATCTGTATACCAGATATTGATGGATTAAGACAGCTGATTCTGAAGGAAGCCCATGACTCAAGGTATTCGATTCACCCTGGAAGTACTAAGATGTATCAGGATGTTAAGAGTAAGTTTTGGTGGCCAAACTTAAAGCGAGACGTCGCAGAGTTCGTTGCCTTATGCGACGTGTGTCAGAAAGTAAAGGCCGAACATCAGAGACCAGCAGGATTGCTACAACCGCTGAAGATACCAGAATGGAAGTGGGAAGAGATCGGTATGGATTTTATTACCGGTTTACCAAAGACTCAATCAGGTTACGATTCGATTTGGGTAATAGTGGATCGTTTGACTAAGGTTGCCCATTTCTTGCCAGTCAAAACCACTTACTCAGGAGACCGCTTGGCAGAGTTGTATATGTCAAAAATCGTCAGTCTGCATGGTGTGCCTAAGAAGATAGTGTCAGATCGAGGATCTCAATTCACCTCTCGTTTCTGGCAAAGTCTACATGAAGCCATGGGGACTCATCTAAATTTCAGTACTGCTTATCATCCACAGACAGATGGACAGACTGAAAGAGTCAACCAGATATTAGAAGACATGTTGAGAGCCTGTGCCTTAGCTAATGCTACCAGTTGGGATAAGAGTTTACCGTATGCCGAATTCTCGTACAACAACAGTTATCAAGCCAATTTGCAGATGTCACCATTTGAAGCTTTGTATGGTCGTGCCTGCAGAACTCCATTAAATTGGTCAGAAACAGCTGAACGCGTAGTGTTCGGGCCAGATATTATTCAGGAAGCCGAAGAACAAGTTGTTATGATCAGAGAGAGGTTAAAGATAGCCCAGTCCAGGCAAAAGAGTTATGCCGATAATCGTCGTCGTGACCTTAGCTTTGAACCAGAAGATTTTGTGTATCTTCGAGTTACTCCGCTCAAAGGTGTTAAGAGATTCCACACCAAAGGGAAGCTTGCTCCTAGATATGTGGGTCCGTTCAAGATTTTGGAACGCCGAGGAGAAGTTGCGTACCAGTTGGAGCTACCGCAGTCGTTAGCAGGAGTGCATGATGTCTTTCATGTCTCTCAGCTGAAGAAGTGTCTTCGTGTGCCAGAAGAACAGACACCGTTGGAGTCAATTGAACTGAAAGAAGATCTCACATACAAAGAACAGCCTGTCAAGATTTTGGATGTCGCAGAGCGCCGCACCAGAAGCAAGACCGTTCGTTTCTGCAAAGTCCAGTGGAGCAACCACTCAGAAGGAGAAGCAACGTGGGAACTTGAACAAGAGTTGAAAGACGAGTTTCCGAGCCTTTTCCCTAGCTAGCCGGAATCTCGGGGACGAGATTCGTTTAAGGGGGGAGGTTTGTAACATCCCAAATTTCAGAGTTTTAAAAATCTTTTAAATAATGGTAGCAAGAAAATCCACCATTTGGATTTATTTGAATATTAATTTAAAAAGCTTAATATGGACTTTAAGGACAAATTGATTTAATGTGCTTAATCCCAACATCAACAATTGTCAAAACTATTTTATTTAGATTCTATATGCTTGGATATATTTTATAGAATTTTTTGGAATTTTTCCAAAGTCATTTGCTATTTTCTAATTGCTAATTGCATTTTCTGGATTTATTAAAAAGAAAAATCTATTTTAAATCCTTCGGAATAGTGCTGGGCCGAAGCCCAACACTATTCCGCCCGCCACTCGGTAGTTGGATCAAGATCGCCGGTTGCCGCCGCCGCGATCTCGCCGCCTTGACCCGTTGGATTGTCGCCGCGTGGCTTCGCCCGTTGATCTCGCTCGCTCGTTCTCCCACGCTCGTCTCCAGCAGTTGGATTTCCATCGCACGGCGCTGCACCCGCTCACCCTCGCTCACTCTGTCAGGTGGGACCGCCGCCGAGGCGTCGTCTTTTGCCACACCCCTTCGTCCGAGCCACCGCCGCTGACAAGTGGGTCCCACCAAAACACTGTTCATCGTCTCCGATCGGGACTTCGTTCCGATTCTCCCGCGCGCCGCCGCCGTCACCGACTTGGATTCTAGGGTTTCTCGGCCCTATTTAAAGCCGCGCCCGTGTCACGAGGATCGCATCCACCCCCGCCGCCTTTTCCCCACGTACCGCTAACCCTAGATCGCCGTCGTTTCGCGGAATCGGAGCTCGAACCTCGCGCCGCCGTGAGCTTCTTCGCCGGATTGCGCAGCCACCGGTGAGCTTCAGCCGCCACTAAGCCCACCCCTGAGTTCGCCTCGCCAAGGGCACCCTATGCGCGCGCTCGTTGCCCTGGGGAAGCCGTACCTCGCCGTCGCCGCCATCGGCCGCACCGCTCCGCCGCTCCTCGTGTCGTCGCCGCCGTTACGGTCATCTCCGCGAGTAGCGACCGCGTCACCAGATCGCCAGTCGCCTCGAGTCGAGCGCACCTCGCCACCATGAGCCGTCATCCGCCAGATCCGTGGTCGCCGGAGTGTCGCCGGCGTTCTGCCTCCGTGGCTGTCCATGTGTGCAGCCACATCACCCTCGTGCGCTTGCGTGTCGCCTGCGTGGCCGCCACATCAGCGCCGCGTGGCTCAGTCCACCGGGCCAAATCTCCCGTGGCTCGGTGAACCCGATTCACCGTGAGCCCAGAGACTGACAGTGGGGCCCACCTGTCAGTACGGTTTTTAAAAATATTTCTTTTTCTGGAAATTCCCGGCTGATGCAAGCATTGCGCAATAATTCGATTTTCCTTTATAAAAATAATTCAGGAAATTCAAGAAAAATCCAAATTAGGGTTTAATTGATTTTCAAATCTTCCAAAGCCCATATCTTTTGCATCCGAACTCCGATTGAGCCCATTCAAATTTGTAAATTTATATAAAATTAAGATCTATTTAATAGTGAATTTTATTTGATTTTTGGAGTTTGTTTTGCCTCTGTTATTTATTTGTTTTTGTTTCTTTTGTCTCGTTTGCGAGTAGACATCGATACTTCGGGGAATTTTCCAGAAGAAGGAGCACCTCAAGACCAAGACCAATATCTAGACCTATTCCAAGGCAAGTTATACCTTTGATCATATTGAACCCAATTTTCAAAATACTTTGTTTCAATGTATTGCATTCTATTTCAAGTATTTATTTAAATGCTTTTGGGATAGTTATTAATCCAATTTGTTATATCCACCTTGTCTATTGTATGCCATGATCTTTTGTTACCCTAGGTTGGTTCATTATTAGTTGGTATTATCGTAGCACCAACGTGGGTTGGTTAGATACGATTAGACTGCTTAGCCATGCCACGAGTCATCATTTCATCTAAGTCGCAATTATAAACTTGACTAAGTGATTATGAAACTGTGTGATGAAACTGTGTGCTGTGTGCTGTTACTCGTTGATGGCATGTGTTGCACTTAATCAACAGGGTGGGAAAAGATTTAGACTGAGGCAAGTGGTGGATCTGTGTGAACGGTGGAGCTGTGTGCTATAAACTTTGTGATTTGGGTTAAAATTGGAAGTCTTGCCTTAGTCAATTAAGGACTTAACTTTGTGCGCCATTGAACTGGGCCTTACTGTACGACCACATGCCTAGTATGGGCTGGGCCTGACTTAGTAAGTTATGGAGTCTTGACATTGACAACTCAGGTTGTATTTAAGCTATGTGATGGGTCGGAGGTGTGTGCACCGTGTTTGGGTCACATCGCGGGACGGTTCACGCATCCCCATCCAACGGTGTGTGTCGTTCCAAGGGCTATGTGTACAAATTGGACGGCAGGAAAGCACATTGGGAGTGTCATTGTTTGAGATGAAGTCTCTGAAAGGTTTTGTTATGGTCAGTGATCGCTACACTGATTGTATCGTGTGGGTAAAGTGTACAGCCTCTGCAGAGTGTTTAATCAATCTATTCGAATAGCCGCGTCCTCGGTTATGGACATGCTCGGGAATTTCACACGAGGGGTAGTTTTTCATAAAACAATTGGGAAGGGTCAGCTGTGTGAGGTAACTTGTTCAGCTGTGTGAAAGAACTTGATTAGACTGTGTGTCCTTTGTGAAATCAATTGTTAACTTATTATTGTCTATTTGTTTTGAATTACGCTTTCAATCTATTATTTGTATTAAATTGCAAATGTTGCATTTCCGCAAAATAACCACAGAAGCCATTCCTTTGGAATAAGCCATCATCTATAAATTGCATTCTGTGGTATGACTTGCGAGTACGGTGTGTACTCACTCTTGCTAAACAAATCAACAGAAGTGGAGGAGTCGTCGCCTGCTTTTGAAGAAGAGTTCTACGAAGGTTGATCGTTAGGGCCTTGATCCCAGTCAGTTGCCTGTGGTAAATTGATGGGAGCCACCGGAGTTTAGTTCATTTCCGCTGCAGTTTATTTCTCTTATTGTCAGCCTTGCATGGCTTAATAAATGTAAAACTCGACCGTAAGGTCCCAACAGTTATTTGTTATTCAAAGTACTCGTTTATTCCTATATTCGTTGTATGGATGTGATATTTCATCGATGTTGACACTGTGTGCACTAGCGTGATCCTGGACTAATGCAGAATACACAGAGGGTCCAGATTTGCATATTTGGGTCCCGACATAATCAGGGGAAAAAGATAGAGGGAGAGGCAACGTTCAAAAGCTCAACGTTCAGGAGCTCAACGTTTGGGAGCAACTCATCGTGCCTCTAAAAATTAACTCTCACCAAGTATTCGCCATGCTCACCGTGGCCACAAAAATCAACTCATTGTCCTCATTTCTTCATCATACATACACTCTCATTAATTCACCATCCATCCACTTTCATTTCTTCATCATCCATCTACTCTCCTCATTTCTTCAATATCCATCTACTCTCCCCATTTATTCACCATCTATCCATCCATTATACTACCAAGGAGTCGAAGCACCAAGGAGCTCCCAATCGGTATGCTACCGAGGAGTCGTAGCGCGAAAAGGGCAGCAAGGCGACTTAGTGTAAGCTCTCGCCGCCGCTCCCCTAGTCCTCCTCTGGCTCCGACTCCGGTTGACGCTCACCAGTTCTCGCCAAGCATGGGAGACTATGGCATGGATGACCATCATCTGGACGGTACTGAGGGCTACGAGGAGTACCAGGGCGGTCCAGAGCCAATGGGGACTTCAGAGTTCTCTTCTGCGTCCACAGACGACAACATTGGCGGGTCTGGACGAATGGCGAATTGCTAGAAGCACATGACCTGGAGCTAGAAAATCCAAGACAACCAAACAGTAGATATCACAACCTGAAATTATTGCCAAGTTAAATTATCTACTCGTACAGCTGCAGGGATAGGGCACTTGAACTGGCACTACAAAGCATGCTTGCGCAAAATCGGGGCGCAGAGCCGAGGGGGAGGAGTACAAACGCAGCTAAACTTCGAGGCCAATGGCTCTATAAGTACTTGGGTATACAACCCGCTTTTTGCTTGTGAGGAAATTACTAGATATATTATTGCGGAAGATCAACCGATTATGATAGGTGAAAGTCGCGCGTTCGAAAGAATGATCCAACGCGGCTTTTGCCCACAGTACCAACATGCTAGTAGGAGAACCACTACATCTGATATTTTACGGATGTATCATAAGGAACTAGCAGATCTAAAAGAACTATTCCTACAAGTGCAGTTCTCTTTTGCTATAACTTTAGACATCATCACACCAGAGAAGTGCATACCTTAGTGTTGTAGCATGTTATTTAGGCGACAATTACAAGCTAAACAAGAGAGTCATAGGGTTTAATGTAATTAACGAATCACACATGAGAGAAGCCATTGCCGAGTGTATGCTACACGTACTTGATAATTTTAAGATAGATAATAAGATTGCTTCTATAACTCTTGATAACGCATCAACGAACACTACTGCTATGAACATCCTCCCCCGAAGATTGCAGACGTATATTGGTGGTTATGTTCTCCACCAGAGATGTGTATGCCCTATCTTAAACCTTGTTGTTCAAGATGGTATGCAAGCGATTGGCGGATTTTTTAATAGTGTCCGCGATGCCGTTGGCTACCTCATAAATTCCCCACAAGTGGCAGCCAAGTTCGCGGAGTACTGCGCGGCCAATGGGAAGGAGCCAAAAAAATTTAGTCTTCACATGAAGGTGAGGTGGAACTCGACCTATATTATGTTAAAGAAGTTACAAGGGTACGAACATGTCATATTCGTTTTTGTCAATACTAACTCTCAAGACAATGAATTGGTAGTTACTAATTCAGATTGACAGATTGCTAGTCATTTTCAAGAGTTGTTAAAACCTTTTTATAAAGAAACAAAGATGTTATCTGGTGTTTATTACCCTACGTCTCCCTTAGTTATAGAATTTATTTGGTTAATTGCAGAAAAGATTGCCAAATCTAGGAAGGATCCCCTTTTAGGTCATGTTGTCGCACTAATGGAGGAAAAATTATTAAATATTTCAGTTCTATTTCACGCGTGTATTGCTTTGCTATCATTTTTGATCCTATAAAAAAGTTGCCAGGTTTGCAGATCAATATGGAGGGAATAGGTGAATGCCTCGGTCTTGATTACTCGGAAGCTTTCGCACATGTCAAAGAGGAGCTTTTTCGTATTTTCCGTATGTATTATGACAAATTCGGCAGCAGCATGAGATCGGAGGCTTCACAGCAGACGCAACCAGGGGAAAAAAAGCTTGACATCCCACTTGTGGAAGAAACTAAAGGGCAAGTCCAGTTCTTCGTCCTCTCAGTCTCAGGCAACCCCCTTGTGGAATTCTGTCTCAGAGCTAAACCACTACCTGAAGCATGATTTCGCAAACATTGATCTTGATCTTTCCGGTGGAAAGATAGACTCTCTCGAGTGGTGAAAGAACAACAAACGGATATTTCCTGTGTTGTCATATTTCGCACGGGATGTTCTGCTGGTGCCGGTGTCCACTGTCTCTTCAGAAGCAACGTTCAGCATGGCAAGAAGAATAATTGAAGAAAGAAGATCATCACTCACGCCTAGGATGGTGGAGGTAATCAAATGTGCCAAGGACTGGGAATTGGCTAAAGAGCGGCAACAACATCAATTGGAGGATCTTGAGATCGTGCAGGCGTACGCTGACCTCGAACGCATGAACGATCTCGACATTGATGAGTAGTTAGTATGTACGCATGTTGTTACTGTACTATTTTCCTTACTCAGGGAACCCCACTCTGGGGCGTAAGATTTTTAACGAGGCAGTAACATTGTATCTGTAAAATATCAAGAAAAATTCAATTTTTCCCCGAAATATTTACGTGCCCATGTTTTTACCAATTAATTCAATTTTAACTAGGTTTTTAATGAGACGGGTACGAGAGGAATGAAGATGACAGTCGCCGCCGCCATCGCCGCCTCCGCCGTCTATAGTTATTTAGGGTTGGGCTTGGGCTGGCACGGCACGGTACGGCACGCCCCACCACGACGGGCTTTGAACCGTGCCTGTGCCTCGCCGAAGGCGAGGTGGGCCGACACGGCGGGGTGACCGGGCCGAGCTGGCACGGTACGATGCAACCCGAAGCACGGTGGGTCCAGACCGGGCTCGGCCCAATGCCCACCTCTACTTCCACCCAAACCATTGCTACTCCTTCCCTTCTCCAAATCACCCAAACATTCATGCATGTGAAAACTACTTGGTGATATGTGAAGCTTTGGTGACGAGGATTGTAATGGTATAGCATGCATGAGAATATTTTTGTTTCTTGGATGGGATTGAGAGGAGAGAAGGGAAGAACTTTGTTTGTGTTCATGGAGATAAGAATGGACTATGCTGTTCGGTTTGGGGGCAAGTAAGCTGTCGGGGAGAAGAAATGAATTGGCAGAAGGAGGTGGGAGGGATGGTTGGGTGTGCTGCCTAGGAGAATAAAGAAATGGTAGTAGTGAGAGGTGATGTACTAACTGCATGCTATTAGGTGCCGGCGACTTGTTTTCATCTTGATGTGATTTACTAGTGTGAGGCCCTCGGCTGGGAACAAATAATGAACAGTAATATGTGGCTTTGGTCGTAGGAAAAAGAAGGAAAATACAGTGCATACGAAAATTTCTTAGATGAACGGAAAGTTTAAGTGATGAGGATATCATTAGTATAGCATGCATTGAGATATTCTCGATTTTTTATTGGAATTGGAAGGAGACAGTGGATAACATGAATATGTACAAAAGTGGCTTGGGGATGACTAGAAGTGGGTGCATGCTGTTCGGCTGGGAAGGAAATGGGCATGGGGCTATTCTGTTGTGGCAAAGGAAATGGTTGGGGAATTTAAAAAAAATGGTGAGTGGGGGAATGGTAGTGGAGAGGAAAAAGGCATGGGCTTAGCATTTGTTCTTGACTTGCAAAAAGAAAATGACAGTGTAAGTTAGGGAGGTTTTGACTGATGGAGAGATGTCAGTAAAAAGGATGGTTAACGCAGACTTTTTGCATGCGATCGGTCGAACAGGAAAAGAGTGGTGGTACTAATGCATACATCGATAACATGATTTTTTAAATGCACGTAAAAACAAAAAATAATTTAATTTAATTTAAATGCAGTCTCTCAAACAATTCGATTTAATATTGTTGGTTATTATTATTATACAACTTTTAAACAACTCGATTTAACTTTGAATGTGATCATTTAATTAATTTGGTTTGACTTTAAAAAGCAATCTTTTTATTAAAACATAGGAAAATTTTAAAACAGAGTCAAAAAATAATTAAATTACCAAATCAAATATTAACATCCCGATTCTAAAAATCGGGGTGTTACAGTCGGCCCTCATGATGTAAACTTTGTAATTGCTTAAGTTATGTACCATATTTGTTTCATATTGTATGTATGTATAGATGTGTATGCCAATATTGTGGATGTATGTACTAGCCACTGATCATGGGACTAGTACGGTACACATGAGGATTTTGGTTATACAAAGCTCAGGGTCCGACATGATCTCACCCATTGCACTTTGAAGAACTCGGCCTTCTAGAGGAGAAAAGCAGAGTGGGCGCTTCATTTTCGGTCGAGCTCCAACCTTCGTCGAACTCAATGTCACGAAACGTTCCATCTCAAAACACCTCCTCGTCAAGCTCATTGTTCAGTACAGCGCCATTGAAATTAGTCACGGGGTCACTAAGATGGTGCGACATAGAAACAAGCATATATGACAAATCCACCTGTAATACCCTGTTTGTCGCTTCGGCGTAAGTTTTTAAAAAAAAATAAAAAACAATCATGAGTCGCGGTTTACTCAGAATCATGGAAGGAAAAATATTAATTGAAGAGCAATAAAAGAAATAAAATATAATATAAATTATATTTAAATTCAGCGTTATTGCCAGGAGGTGGGCCAACCACCCTTGGGCCAAGGGCCCAAGGGGGTGCGCCACCCACCCCCAAGCGCCCCCTCCTTTAACCCTAGCCCTTTTCCCCCCTCCCCTCCCTACAGCCGCCACCCTCCCTCCACCTCCTCTTGGGCTCCACCCCTTTCCCCCTAGCTGCTGCCAAGGAGCTTCCCCATTGCTGCCCTTGGAGAAGGAGAAGAAGGAGAAGGCAAAGAAGAAGAAGGGGAAGGAAAAGAAGAGGAGCAGGAGGAATTGGGGAATTTCTTCAGCTAGGTAATTTTTCCTCATCCCAAACCCTCTGATCTTAGGATTAATTAGGGTTCTTGGGATGGATTTTGATTGGAGAGTTTAGATTAATTGCCCGATTAAGGTTTACCTGCTGTCTGTTAGTAGATCGATTCGCGTAGTGCGGCTGTTTCCGTGGTTTTTATCTAGAAAACGATTTTTCCTGCGGGTCTTCCCAAAAGGAAAGTTGTAGAGAATTGCCAGATGCATCTGCTGCATTTTTTCAGTGTTTTCTACCGTGGTATCTGGGAGATACGGAGTCGGCAATACCGCTGTCCCTCAGGCGGGCAGATTGGTACAGACCGACTGTAATTTGGATTTTAAAAATAGTATATTAATTTTATGGTTAGGGCCTTAATTGAGAAAGTTGTAGATAATTCAGAGTTCTAGTTTTTGTAAAATTTTCAGAATTTTTGGACCTCTGTGCTGTCATGGGGACGCGATTTAGTGTCGCTGTCCAGTCTGCCAGATCAGAAAGTTTGCTCTGTTTAGGGCACTAAATTACAACTAGTTATGATACGAATAAAAATAGGAGTTCTACACAAAAATCGTAGGTTTTTAAGTCATGATTCCAGAAATGTATCACTTGCTGTATTTGGTCCATTAGTTTAAAAGATACGAAATTGTGAAGCAACACTACTGCAGAAGGGTTCTTGCTGTTGTGCTGAGCGGAGAGGATTTGTACGGGCTCGGGGTTTAGCGACGCTTACAATTATTTTTGTTGTGCTTGTTTGCTGTGGCTTGGTGCTGAGAGATGCCTTTTGGACAGGTGGTCTCGACCTTGAGCGTTCTTGATTGTTTTTGCTTCGATTCGTCGGTTCGAGGCAAGTGATAAAGTGTGGTTGCTACCGTTTAACTTGTTATTCCTTCTACTTGCATTTTACATTATTATCGTAATTTGATACATTATGCCATGATTGAAAGATATTGTTAATTGGGGAGATGATAGCAAGAATTTATTTATTGTATGTTGTTAATATGATAGTAGACTTGTGTAATTCTTGCTTAAGGTTATAATGCGAACATGAAAATAACATGTGGTGGATGTGGATATGTTGAGAGTATGTTAATGCTCCTTGTGGATGAATCAATGTGATTAATGGAATATCATATCATTCATGTCATATCATTTCATTTGCATATGTGGATGTCGCCGACTTAGCGCGCGATCTGCAGTCTGACAAAGATTGTGTATTATCGTAATCGATGCACCTCTTCGCCAGGAAGTGTCGTATATTGCCGTAATACGATACATTGCAATTCCTGCCCTGGCAAGAGTGATGTGGAGCATAGCATGAAGCATTCATACGCATATAATGGATATTTAAATGACTGTCATATGCCATTTAAAAACCGAAAACTGATGAGGTTTGATTTATGGTAGTTTGTGGTGGCTTATTAATTGTGGAAACAACTTGTGGTCGTGTATGTATGAAACTATTGATGATGTTTATTTGTTCGTAGTTGAAATAACTTGTTAAACTGTTTGCTTGCTGAGATTTATATCTCACCCTTGTCTTCCCCTCCTCATAGGTGGACTTTGAGCATACATTGGGAAGGGTAGAGCAGCACCACAATGATGCACATGGATTTTGTCTTAATGCTGAAATAAAGTCATAAGAATTCTAGTTTTGCTTGGCTGTCTTATGGAAGATTGCTTCAATGTTTAATTTGGAACCGTTCCTTTGGTTATTATGTTAAGTTGATTTTTGAATATTTCATTGTTCTCCTGATTCTGTTATTTTCTAGTAGTTTATGCTTCCTCTTATATTATCATGTTAATTAAATGTTACCAGTTTAATTTGTCTTGCAAATTGGCTAGTGGTAGAGTAGTTCAGTAGCATCCCAGGGTAATGTGGGTCTTGGGGTGTTACACCACCAATGGGGGGCATCATTGTTAAGACCGACGCCAATGCCCTCTTGGGATGGTTTCTCCTCTATTGGGGACCTTCCAAAAGTTCCACAGCAGATTCAACTTCCTCCATGGTGTCGTTCACCACATCTACATTCCTTCCCATGTCCTCGCCTCCTTGTACGTGTCCCAATCACCATCGTACGAGATTAACATCAACAAGGCATACACCTTTGAACCTAGCCCAGCATCATACCGCCACTCTATTCCAACAACGACCCCAAGCTCATCCCATCAAAGCGTCGACTTAATCCTCATCACAAGAGATCGAAAGGCTGGTGATTCTCAAAACAGAAGTACAGTAACTTCCATGCTAACAAACCCGACACCACTACCCGTTTGGCTAACCAACCCACCAGTAAATACTCATACAACTTTATCCATCTATATCCAATAATACAAACAAAATATTACAAAGTCAATACTACATGTCATAGGTACCAACTACCACACATACTACTGACAAACAACTACGATTGAAAGTAGTACTAACCATTCCATATATGACTAAGGCTAATCAGTATACAATGAATACAAAATTCGTCGACTACTATGCCAAAAAGTCCAACAAACTAGGATTTGAATTTTTGAACTAAATAGGTTTTTATTGAAGAAAAAATTTATTACTAACTCCCTACCAACTATATTTTCCAATCGGACCCTTCTGGTCACATCACCACTCGGGGCGTGGCAACCAAAAAAATTATTTTCTCACAAAAATAACAAAACTACGATTTAATAGCCACATTTCCATCATAACTACATGAAACTACAATGACATATCCTATTTCGATTACCCAAACAAACTCTACCCACAACATCCAATTTCATCCACAAATCACCAAAAATCGCATGAACACAACAAAATATACACACATTCAAGTACCATTGAGTACTAATGCTATCCAATTCACTCCGAAGTGCAACTATTCAAACCAATTCCGCCCAAACATGCAATTCGGCCAAAATCCTAAATCCACTAATCTAACCAAATTTATCCACAATAAATAGAGGGAATGTGTGAGATTACCTTGGGGGATGATCTTCACGGGTTTATGGACTTCGAATTGGCTCCAAATCGTCGGATTTGGGGAGGTTGGAGGCGGGGAGGAGAGAGGACACGCGGGAGGAAGAGAGGAAGATTGGGGGAAATGAAGAATTAGGTAGGCCATCGGCACCTAAGTTACCTCTATCATGCCACGCGTGTTGGCGACATTACTACTGGCGTGATAAGGACAAAAACTAGGCCACGTAAGCCCTCCACACTAGCACGACGCGCGCACGACGACTTGCGTGGCGGTTTGGCTACGCCGAGGTAAGTGGCGTGACAGAATGGTTTGGCCACACCGCGCGTTATGACATGACCAAAGATATCAGAATTGAAAATAAAGTCAGTGATGGATTAACTTTAAAAAATTATTAAAAAATTAAATAAAAAATGGTGTGAGGAGAGGGGCAGTGAGGTTAAGTTTATTTGTTTTTTTTTGTCGCTGGGAAATAAGAAATTCTTTCAATTAAACGCTGAAATTTTGAAAATGCTTACAATTTTATAAATCACTAATTTAAATATTAATAACCAGATTTTGAGAATCGGGGTGTTACACTATGAAATCTAAGAAACCATACTACCTGACGATTCAATTCTACTAGCTTTATTTGTTCCAACAGGATGCACATACATAAACACATATCCACACGAACCACAGCTAGGTACACCAAGGCTCCCAACCCACACGAAAAGATAAGCAAATTAAGTCACTAGCTATACTAGTTAGCTAGAACGACTCCATACTATAATATACTTCAGGTCTCCTCCGCGTCGGACATCTTGCTGAGCCTACTCGGCGGCATAGAGTCCTTGCCGGCCACCCTCCTCGGCCCGCCGCGGCACCGGCTCGGGCTCGCCCCGTACAGCGCCCGCTGCGCCACCGCGCCGGCATAGAAATCGGCCCTCGACTTGCCGTTGCTGTCGGACCCGTGGTACGCGCCGGCGGCCGCCTGGCTCTTCTGCTGGCCGTGATCAGCGGGAGCCTCCATGTCTTCTTTGCTTAATTTCAGATGGATGTCCTCTTCCTCCTTACGAGCTTAATTACTGTCGTAACAACTAAAGAGTAGGAAATGTGTGAATGATCGACAGAGTGAGACACACCACAACGATGTGTGCAGCTGGTATTTATAGTGGCTGGGGTTTGAAGCTTCCCCAGGGGAAAGGAATCTGACTCGTGTTGTTCGCTTGGTGAGAGAAAGCACTAAGGTACCGACTTTTTTGCTTTTTCGTGCCTTAGTCGCTTCAGAGAATGGTAAACTAGACACAACTCTTATCAATTTAAGCCTAAGATATCCCATGGTGTTGACATGGATAATAGTTCTTACTTCTTAGTTCGTGATACATTATGTAGAATTTTGACGAATCTTCGGTTACATTTAGGGAAAAATATATGTGTCACTATAAAGTTATTGGATCCCTGATCTGCCATCGCAAACACAAATATCTCTCACAAACAGACCCTACCTTTTTATGTCATTGTTGACCAGTCAAGCTGAAATAGAGTTGTGCAAATATCATTTCACCCCTCCCATCTCTTCTTTATTTTCCTGCCATTTTCTTCTTTAATATCACATCGCCTCCCCACCTCCAGCCACCCATAGTGCACCTCTCCGCTCCCTAACTAGCGCCGGTAGGTGCCGGCAAGCCCCTCCGCCGCCGTTGCCTCCCCCTCCTCCTCTCTGCCCTCTCGCTTCCCTTCCTTCACCAAAGAGGGCTGGCCCAACCACCACCACTCCCAGTTATGGGCGGCCTCGATAACCTCCGTCGCTGCTTCCATCACCTCTAGTATACACCGGTGATGATTGACGGCAGTGAAGTCATATGCCTTGATCACGCCAGAGGTCGGAGGTGGCAGTGTGTTGACGCAAACTACGAGCAATCAAATGTAACCGCGAGTATATGAGTCAATTGTAGCTTTTCACCCAGAGTATTCCAAGGTTATCGAATCCACATGGAACCATCCACTATCTAACTTAGGGTTTTCCAGTGGCACATCTAATCATTTATGAAATCATAGCATAAAATGATGATCATATCCTAAACCATTAGGCAAAAAGTTGGCGATAAATGTTCTAGGTCCACATCACAGTTGTTCATCTACAAAGAGACTAATTTAATCTATCTACTAATATTATCTAGTCGATGCGATAGATCTCTCACTGAAGACCGTAGTGCCCTCTGCCGACCATAAGCACCTTGATCAGAGGTTGCAACCAACTACGTGGTACATCATCACACCCATCATCCCTATCCTACCGTATAAACAAGCTATGAGAGAGACGCCAAACATAAGTTAGCTGCTGGTGGTACGTCGTTCCCTATGCCCTAGTGTTGTCACCACCAAGCACAGCTCCAACCCCCTAATGTACAGATCTTTCTAACTTATGCGCTAACTACAGACATGCTCGTAAACCAATATGCAAGGATCCACTAGATCGATCTAATCACCATGATTATAACGACTAGCTAAAACGATCTACTGACCAAAATAGATTAGAGGTAAAACACTACACAATCAGACCATCGTAAAATAGAAGCAATAGAATAAACTAAGGTAGATTGAAACAACTAGAACATGAAAGATTATAACAACTACTTGCGATTACGTCGTTACCTCTTACAGAAGTTGAAGCAGAGCCTCGGAACCTACGGTAGGGCTTTGCCACTAAAGAACCATTCTAATCTAGCCTATCAACTAAAAGAATGGATTTCGAGGATCGAAATCCGCCGAAATTGTGCTAGAGCATTGGAAGAAGGATGCCAAAATCAAAGGAGGGGTCCCCTTTTATAGGCGGCTGAGGACCCCTGCGCGTCGCCCGGCCCATGCCATGCGTAGCATGACTTAGAGGTTGAGCCGGCTGGCTCACAAACTCAAACATCTGAGTCCATGTCTAATCGCTTTCCCGGAAGCTTATATGTGCGTATGACATGCATACCATGTCCACATCCTTCTGCTTTCCAATTCAGAGTCCACGTCGGTTTCCAAAAATTAGAGTCTGGTGTCTTGGTGCCCAAGTTGGCAACCTTTCACGAAAAACCGAACAAGAGGCTTCTAGAGAGTTCTTCGGAGGTAGGTCGGTGCCCTTGTGGGCCCACGCATCGGTCAGCTCTGGGCTTGCGCCGGCCGGCTCAAAGCTAGCCTGTGGCCTAGTGGCTCCAGTGCATGGCCCATAATGGTCCATTTATATCCTTTGCGTATTTCCACTGATTTTCGTATTTCCATTGATTTTCGATGATTTCCACAAAGAATATTCCAAATATACAATCTCCGATTATGGGTTAAGATTAGCGTAATAATCCATCATTTCAGTAATTTTAACCAATTTACTGGGAATTTAAGATATGAAAGCACACATAAAATGAGTGCCAACACAGTGGAGGAGGCAGCTATGGGAGGGGGCCGCTGGCAAGGACGGTGTCTAGAGGGCGATGGAGATGATGATGCGGTGGAAATGCCTCCTCTCACCGAAATTGAGCACCGCATCCCCTTGAGCATCGCATCTCGGTGCATGTATCCCCCTTGAGCACCGCCAAAACTTGATCTGCTACCACCTCGCCGAAATCGATTTTCAAGGTGCAGCACCGCCGGGTTGTGCCTCCACCAGAGAGCAAGAAGGAGAAGAGAAGGTGAAGAGGAAGATCGACCTCCAAGGTGCGGCATCGTTGTAGCTTTGTTTTTGGGATGTGCCTCCACTGGCGAGCAAAAAGGGAAGAGAAGAGGACGAGGAAGAGACATGAGGAAGGGGAGGCGTGCATGGTGGTGGAGTCTAGGACAGGAGGCCGGAGGGCTTGGAGAATGAAGAAGATGAGGGTAATATGCGAATTTTGGAGAAAATTTTGGTAGGAAAAATCTATCGGAGTTAACGGTAGTGGCATAAAAGGGTAGGGTCTACATAATGCGATGGCATATAAGGGAGAGTTGTGTTTGTGATGGCAGATGCGAGATCCAGAAACTTTCCAGTCACATATTAAAAAAAATTCCCTTACATTTATGTCTGACTGGCTTACACCATGGAATTTAAGGGGTCCATCTGTCAGTGTGTTAGAGATGTTTTACAATGATTTTGCACTTATATCAGGAATTTTGAAAGAATTTCAGAAGAAATGGTTTTATTTGTGCCATAATCGAAAAAAAAATTCGCATTCCAAATAGAGTCGTCTAAGTACGTGTCGTTATAAATATATGTTTTACAATGATGTCATTCCCACCCTCAATCATTCGGTACAGTAAGGACAGCGGCGGATTTGACAAAAGGAAGCATGCTTCTTTGGAGAATTTTTTAAAATAACATTGATTAAAAATACAAAATTAAATAGTCGAAAAAAAACAATTGTAGAACTACGCTACTGTTGCCAATCCAACTGGCGACGGTAGCCCTACTGTTGCCAATCCAAATGACGACGGTAGCCCTAACAGGCTCCTGTCACCAGTTGAAATGGCGACATTGTCATATCGTCGTTCCAATTGGCGACAGCGCCCTATCGTCAATTCAACTGGCGACAGGGTCATATTAGTTTATTTTTTTATTTGTATGTACATAATTCAGCCAAAAAAATTAGTGATGTTTAGGGATTTTTTTGGTAATTTCTTTAAGTGTCCACGCAGTTCAGAATCCGAAATTAGAGAATATAACAAAATATGAGGTAAAGAATGTGAGACTGGCAGCGTAATAACACAAATAGCCCCCCTACGGAGCGAAATGGAAAAAATATTTGGGATTAGGGTTGCAATGCGTGCTGTTGTCCCGATTGTATTGTTCGTGGAACAAATTCCTTTAAGAAAAGATTATGTAATATTTAATAGTCGAAATATTTGGGAAAAGAGATTTAAGTATGAAAGTGTACGATCTTTTCGGTTTGAAAAGGTGGCATGGCCTAGTGTTGCCTTTTCATTCTAAAAAGGTGTCATGGCAGAGTATGGTCATTTCGGTCTGAAAAAGTAGCATCGCAGTGTGCTATCCTCTCGGTCCGCAAAGGTGGCAGTGTGTGCCCTGGCAGTGTGCGGTCATTTTTGTCTTAAAATGTAGCATTACAGTGTGTTGTCTTTTTTGTCTGCAAAGGTGAGGCTGAAGGGATCGCGGCAATACTACGATAGCACAAAAAAAAAATTTACCGCGCAACCAAGGAACCTCCGCTAGTAATAGATCACGAGATTACCGCTAGACGCGCCGACTCGTAGCAGAAGTAGAGTCGTTGTAGCGAGTTGATGCAGTCGTAGTCGTAGTCGTACTCACGACGCGTCTCCTCATTCGAGTGGCCATACTCGTCGCTCGTCTGCTCCTCCGAGTGTTCGTACTACCCAGTTACGAGTAGCGTTTGGCAACCCCTAAGAGTGCTATTACACATGTAGGGAACCATGCTGATCTCAGGTCTAAGGATTATACATCATCATTACTAAAGACCAACTAATGACACATAGATTCATAACAATCTCAATAGTATCTCAATGATGGGTCTATCCAACCCCATGTTCTCTAACATGTGCTCACATTATTGATTCGATATCCCCATATCTATGATCGGTGAAACATGGTCATCAATCAATACATGTGCTGGTCGTAGAGTCACTGGTGTTCCGACTAGTGACATCCGACTAGGAATACATTTAGAACGACATCATATAAGTTAAAGAGTTTTACCAACAAGTCACATACTTATTGATCTATAACTGATGATTCATTCAAGGAACACGAGAATATATTATCAAAATCATGAACATAATGAAATATCATCATCTCTATTATTGCCTCTAGGGCATATTTCCAACAGGGGCATGACAGCATATAACATCGTTCATATATGAGTCCCTTATACAGACAACCACCACTACTTAATACATATTTAACACACTACCAGAAGGATACACACACACATAAGTTTCTTGATCCACTTCAAGTGGTCAAGAATCTTGTCAAAACGCTCCTCTACAGGCGGCATGTTCACCATTGGACCATATGGAACTACATGCAGACGTTCGATTGCTCTTTCGACTACAGCACCAATAGTACTGGCAACCGTCGACCTGAGAACCACACCGAATAATGAAAAAGAAGTGACAAACAATCCCTAAAACCAAATAACAGCATTCGCGGAAATTGAATTCATGGACACTTGTAGAACACACGCCGTCTGTTCTCTTCAGTGTTGGAGTACAATACATTTGCCTGGACACCGTAGTTCGGGCAGTTCACACGTCTTACAGTCACCAGCGCCACCACTCTTGGGTTCATTGAACTAGACGACTGAGACAATTGGGGACTCCTGCGCGGCAGGAGGTCGGGGAGTTGCTGATGTGGTCAATGAAGACCGGGAGGAAGGAGCTCCTTCCAGTAGGCAAGCTAGTGGGATTGCTGACGAAGGTGAGGAGATCAAAGGCCTAGTTGAAAGGATGGATCTTGAAGACCAAGACTACCAGGCATTGTCAGAAAATGAAGGATCTGATGAAGAGGATGGTGTGGAATAGTAGACGGTTCCATCCAAGTGGAACAAATACGAGTCTGACATCCTCTTCGTTAACGA
Organism: Hsuehochloa calcarea; assembly: GCA_036346395.1. Taxonomy (NCBI): domain Eukaryota; kingdom Viridiplantae; phylum Streptophyta; class Magnoliopsida; order Poales; family Poaceae; genus Hsuehochloa; species Hsuehochloa calcarea. The sequence continues at coordinate 9,857,559 of CM070593.1, read as the reverse complement.
AGGCTCCCATGTACCGTAAGAGTATGACCAGAACGAGGTCAGGCAAGGGATTGTGTACAAATGCAAGAAGGTCGTGAAGGAGGCTGTCAAATTCTGAACCTTGTCGAAGTGGCGTACATTCACGGTAGTGAAGTCCGACCCCAGATGCTACGACGTGAAGTGCGACATCGAGGGATGCCCATGGCGAGTGCATGCATTCCAACCTAAGTGGGACACCTACTGGAAAAGCTCTATAGTAGTCCCTCACACATGTGTTGTCACTGAATCAACACAGTCCCACAATAACCTGTCATCAGCCTTCATCGCAAGCATCATGTATGGTTATATCGTGGATAATCTCAATTTCAAGCCATGATCCATCATTTGGGCAATAAAGGCAAGATTCCAGTACATGATCAACTATGATAAGGCATGGAGGGCAAAGTAGAAGGTACAGGAATCAAGGTTCGGTACGTTCGATGACTCCTACCACAACCTCTCCGACCAACTCTGAGGCATACAAGATAGAAATCTCGGCATTCATGTCGACATTCAAGATGGCATACATCCGCGGTGGGAACAAAAGAGGGTACTAAAGCGAGCATTATTCGCATTTGGTCCATGCATCAATGCATTCCAATATTGTCGTCCAATCTTGTGTGTGGGTGACATATTTCTGACTAGGAAGTACAATGGACAGACACTAATTGCAATAGCGACAGATGGGAACAATCAGGTTCTTCCCATAGCCTTCGCATTCATTGATAGCGAGAACACAGACAGTTGAATGTGAATATCTCTATTGCACAAGGCCGTCCTAACGTATGTGTCATACATGACCGGCATGTGGGCATGTTGAGTGCAATAACCCAACTACAACAAGGGGACAACGAAGCACTTCTGTGGGTGGATCTGTAGAGCTAGTGGTACATGAGGCACTTGGATGCAAACTTCTACAAACAGTTCTGCAACAAAAACTTGATGTGTCCAAGCGTTTGTGTAACCAAAACCAGAATAGAAAATTCGATGCCATTTGAAAGATTCTGGATGAACATACCGGGGCACACAGAAGGGATGTAGTAAAAAGGCCTTCTACAAGTGCTGACTAGGACCCCGAGGCATTGCCACAGATGCCCATAGATACTTCTGGTGTGACGAGGAAGATGAGGGCACATGTGAAATAGTTCTCGGACTAGATTGAGCACGAGCCTAAGAAGAAGTGGTCGCTGCTACATGACAAGGACGGTGCTCGATATGGTGTCATGGCAACCAATCTAGCCGAGGTGTACAATTGGGTCATACGCGGCCCTAGGTGCCTCCCTTTGGTTGCTATTGTGGAGGAAGGGAAAGGTTGGTCGACGTCAGGTACGACGTATCAGGAATGACATAGGTGAAGCAAAAGCGGGGCGTCGTACGAAGAAGTGCTCAATTTACAGGAAGTTCGGGTATACCTACAAGAAATGTCCTACGAGAAGTGCACGGGATGGAGAGGTCGGTAGTTCGAACGACAATGACTAGAATGGTTTGTCTTTTCGAAATATGTTGTGCTGAATATTTTATATTGTCATTGTAATTTGTTGAAAAACTATATGATGATGTCTTGTTGTAATGTGTTGTAACAACATTGTGATTTGTCGAAAAACTATGTGATTACGTTGTGCTAGAATATTTTGTAACATCATTGTGATTTATCAAAAAAACTATGTGATGACATTGTGCTGCAATGTTTTGTAACATCATTGTGATTTATCAAAAATTATGCGATGACGTTTTACTTTAAAAATATGTCGTTCTAATATTGTTTCTTGTTACTGTCTTATTCTATTTCTTATTAAATCGTGTGTACAATTGTAATATGTAACTTACATTCTTTTTAAACAACCATCATTGTCTTCGCAGGCTGAGGTAGTTTAGTTGGTAGGTGTTGTGTGACGGTTCGGATACTGGAATAACAGTAGAAATTTAAATAAAACAGTAATAAATGTTTAACCTCAATTCTGCACACCAATTTTTTTATTAAAAAAACAGCCTCCTGCCGCCCGTTGAACTGGTGACACTCCTACCACCCGTTGAACTGGTGACACTCCTATCGCCAGTTTATCCGGTGACAGAGCTTTATCGCTATTTCAACTGGTGGCAGGAGTTTTGTCGCTGTTTCAGCCGGCGGCAATAGCCTAGTTCCGGAAAAAAAAAATACTATTTAATTTTTTTTAAAAAAAAAATCCTTCTTTGGACCGCCTTATCAGGTTGCAATGGATCCACCAGCCGGCAGCAGGAGCTCTCCCCAGAGCAGATCTTTTTTATCTTCTCATCGTCAATTGAAGGTTTATTCTTTGGAGATCTTGGAAGATAAGGAAGCAAGGGTCGGTGCAGAACGCAAGGAATCAGGGGCTCTCTTTTGAGGAGTTTCTCTACTTTCTTGGCCTATAATGAATGGGATCATTCCTAGCCGACAGGCAGCTGGATGGGAAAAGGCCTCAATGATGAAAAGCGGCTGAGGGCTGGCTGTGGAGCAGGATGTCCAAGAATATGCGAAAGCTGGTCTGTGGCTTTGGGCAAAAGCTTCAGAAAGGAAAGGTCGATTGCTTCAAGGCTTGCCAATGGGGAATTTGCAGAGGAAGTGGCGAAAGACCGAAAGCTGTGAGCTTGATACTTGTGTTGCGGATCAACTGTGCAAGCATTTCAGAGTTCGGATTGTTCGTTTCTATTGACGTCAGTATGATAGTCAATTCGATTTGGGCTTTTACTGTCTGCTACTTTTTTGAAGGTAAAATGTCCATATTAGGACAGCCACTGAATTAATATTGAAAGTTCAGTACATGTTCTCCCTCACATTGAACAGTGCCTCAGACAGAACCATGTCAGTAAAAAAAACAGTGCCTCAGAAAGGAAATAAAATTGCAAATTCGCCCTGGGATAGCTGTTAGCCCTGAGCTGCGAAAGGATGGCGCCTCAGGAGCGACGTGTTGGTTTAACCACCTCAGAAGATGAGCAGAGGCCTAGCTAGCCGTAGATATCCAAAATACTTCATCTATCCCGCTTGGATGGGCAAACTCTAGTGATGTTAGAATTTTTTTATAAATAATTATTATTTTATTCTAAAATACAGTAATATATTTAATTTTTTATTTTACAGAAATAAAACTTTGTCGCTTCACCGTTAGACGACTTGGGCCTAGTCGCTCAACCAGTAGGCGACTGATCCAAGTCGTCCAACAGTCGAGTGACACGTGGACTAATCGTCCGGTGGTTTAGCAACTTGTGAAAGTCGCTAAACGGTTGGGCGACTAGTCCACTTGTCGCTCAATCGCTGGGCGATTTTAGATAATTATATTATTATTTTAATAGTTCGATGGAAATTATTGTGGGATGGTATGTGTAAACTAGATGCGATGCATGCCAAGCCAATTAGTTGAAGGCATATTTCTATTTTTTTTATGAAAACAAAAAAGTTACGATCATCTATGGGTAAAAAACTTTAAATAATTGTCTCTAGCTAATCATAGATAAATTGTCAATCGTCTTCTTTGATTTGATGCACATGCCGCACAAGTTCACTCTTAAAGAGGTTTTTTTCCAGCTAGAAATATTCGGTGTTATGTTCTCAAACACTTTGTCATTACTTTGTTTCTAAATGTTGATGCAACAATGCGTATCTCAATCTTTCGATGAGAAAGATAACTCGATTTGGTGGAGACGACTCTCACGGTTCGGCTACCAATCGCACACGACCAATATAGCCGCAATCGCTGAACCAACTCCGTGATTATTATCGACCTTGCTAGAAGCGCGATCGACCTTGCTAGAAGCGCGATTCCTGCATATAATCGAAGAACAAGTAAGAACAAGATAATAAGCAATATAAAATTACAAATATGATTGAAATACTCAATAAGGTGGGATTCCGAAAGCGGTATTGAAGGTTGGTCTAGTCGACACAAGCCAATACACGAAGTTGCAACGTACCTAACTTTTAACTAAACAAAATCCACCAAACTCTAAGGGTGGCGGCCACTATATGAAGGAGGAAGAGGAGAAGGGAGGGGCGTTGGCACTATTCACATGAACAGTATAGACCTAGAGTTACAAGGCCTATGGGCCCAAGTGGAGGTGGCACAACACCTTTCATCTCGGAATCAGAATCAGCGTCGGACTGTTTTGGTGATTACGGCGGGCTTAGAAAATTTTTGGATGTGGAGCTAGATTTGTTGGAAAGAGGACGGAAAATCTTTCCATCAAGTACTCGTGGAGCTCCAACGGACTCCGTATGTGAAAGTTATGCATGTTTGAAGTCAATGCTGTCTCTAGAGGCCGAATTGGATTCCAAAACGTGTTCAGCTCGAACTCTTGCATGGTTTGGACAAAAAGTGACGTGGTGCTACAAAAATATATTTTTTTCATCATTAGGTAGCCTCATATAATTCATATAATACAAAGACACTCCTAAAAACGAGCTCGCATGATAATTTAAGTGAAACGTACGAGCTCTTATAATTGGAACAGCAAACATAGCAAATATGGTTGCATCTATAGTGTTCATGTCCTCATCATCTCCTCTTCTTGAAAACAAAGCCACTCTCAGCCTTTGATAATCTGAAAAATAGGGTAACAAAGAAGTCAAGGTGTATGCATGGTATATTTATATGTCATCTGTTTTAACGGTTCTTCGTTATTGCACAATTAATGTTATAAAACAACAGTGATTGTAACATCCCAAATCTGGAGTTTGTATTTTAAATGTATAAAAATGAGAAGAATTTAAAAATTTCTAATATGCTATTGAATTCTGGAGCATTTGCATAAATTACTGCATTTGAAATGGTTGAAATCAAACCAAACATACAACACAAATCGGAGTTCCAAAGGAAAATAGACATAAAAACTTATGATAATATGTGGGAAATAATTTATTCAAATCTTCTATTATTTATCATGAATAAATATAATTTTTCCCAAATTTTTGGAACTAAACCCAACCCACAGAAAGTTCAAACTCAAATCAATAACCTATCGTAAGTTTGAATTTAATATAAGCAAATAAAATGTGAACTGCAAGGTTTCAAAATTTTTGTGGATACTAGGTCATCCCAGGGACCTCCCTGAATTATTTCAGAATTGTGGCTCGGTCAAACTAGAATCAAAAGAATTTGAAATCAATCAAACCTCAGCACTGTTCATCAGACTCGGACTCGACCAGTTACTGTCCCTCCGACCGAACCAGCTAACCTGACTCGATCGGATCAACTAACGGTACTGACCGAGCCGTCACACAGGAACTCGGGCGTGCACCGCTTCTCTATCGCTGACACCGCGGGCCCCACCTGTCGGATGCATCTTCTCCAGCGCATTGGCGCTCGCGCAAAACTCTCTAGCCACGCGGAGCGCGCGCCAGAGCACGCAGTCCCTGCAACGGCCATGCCGTGACGCCACCGCCCATGAGTCCCAATGGGATGCGTCACCGTCTCACGCCGCTTCCTTCTTGCCCGTTGGAGCACCTTAACCTGCCCTCCCTTGCCCGGTAGAGGTCATTCCTCCTCTCAGAGGCTGAGGAGGGAGACTCGTTTGAGCTCAGCTCTCAGGTAAGCTTCATGCTTTTGCCTCTCTTATTGTCTCCGACCATTGCTGTCGGCGCCCCGGGTGTCACACAACCCCGAGACCCTCTGTGCATACCAAGCTAGTCCCATGATCAGTAGCTAGCTTGCACAGTTGCAACAATGATGTAATCATAACCATTCAACAACGAACTAATAAAGCAGACAAAGTAATATTATTTAAAACAACGGAGACCTTATGGTCAAGTTCTTACAAAAGTCGCCTCACAGGGCTTAGCAACAACAGAGTATCTGGCAGCGGAAATCTCAAAATACGTGGAGCCCAATCGACATGCCCACAGGCAATCGAGTGGAGGACGTGACCTAGTTCGCAAAGTCTTCAAAGTAGCCTTCTTCGTAAAACTCAACATGTCCTGATTCTTCTGCTAGGACTGATCAACAAAGGGCATAAAGCCGTGAGTACATAAAGTACTCAGCAAGTCGTAGAGAAATGTATGCACATAGTATTCATGTCAGGCTTAAGCAAGGATGGTTTTATGGTTAATTTGCAGAAAGCAAGTTTAACAGTAAATACAATAATTAGATTGCAAAGCAGGATTTTAAAAGAATAATACATAGATAACCAAGTTCTTTTGAATCAAACAGTGAACATCCCGTTCACTTCCCAACCATTCCAACCAAACGTTTCTATCGAACCAAACCACATTTTTGAAAATACTACCCCTTGCGCGAAATCACTGTGCATGTCCGTAATCGGGACACGGCTATTCGAATAGATTTTGACACTCTGCAGAGGTTGTACAGCTTTACCCACAAGACACGAATTCTCTAGTTTGTTTGGCATCCGTCGATACCACCGCTCACTTCCTTAGGTGAGTAGTCTAGAGCACGTGACAAGGCTTTTACAAAGTTCCATTTTTCCTCGGTTCTGCCCGCTAAGGTTTCGCCATCACAGCCCCCTCTTGCGCCAATAAACAGCCACAACAGAACCGACTCAAAACTTTCCTAATTAATTGGCCAGGTCCGTCCCATACCGGACTTATGGTTGCACGAGGTGACCCAGATCAATGACTTGCAAAGTTAAGTCCTTAGCTAGCTGCTCAGACAAGTCTACCACAACCCAATGTGCATTACGCACCCACTCTAGCTCCCTACCTCAAGCCCGAGCATAAATCATTTTTGTTCATACCCGACCAAATGGCAATCCCTGCCATGGCACAACATCTTTTAATAAAAGTGGCCTCACACCACAATTCCATAGTTCCATTAGTCAAATTTCATTCATCATTGAACATGTGATCGAAAGTCTCGCGGGTAACTAAAGCATGTCTAAGCAATACTACGCTCCCAAGTTGGTATACAATCATGTCCAACTAGTATTAACCATCCTAAGGTGTCCAAGGATATATGTCATTCAAGGAGACATTTCATTTTCAATTCATCAAGGACGCATAATGGCAATTTGGTAATTATCTACTCCCAAAACCATTTTTAATAAAACTAGCCATGCATGATAATTTAATACAATATACATTTGTAAAATGGGTTCAACATGGTCAAAGGCCTACGACTTGCCTTCGTTGACGAGGAGAGGGTCTTCGGTCGTCGGGTCGAAGAAACCTTCCGAAATGCCGGAATCTACACGTGCGAGAATAGCAACAATAAATAAAACAGCACCAAATGAACTCCAAAAATTACAAAACCAGAACCAAATGAAAGAGGATGAATTTATATAAATTTAGAAATTTGGATCACCCAAATCGGAGTTCGGATGTGAAAGTTACGGCCAAAAGAAGTTGAAAATCACATGAAATGATAGAATTAGGGTTTTTCGGATTTTCATAATTATTTTTCAACTGAAAAACCCCGGTTTTGACGTCAGCGCACACGCGCGCGCTACGTGGCAGCCACGCGGGCAAAACCGCTGACGCGGCGCTGACGTGGCGCCACGTGGGTGGCCACGTGGGCTCGGGCCCTTGGTCGAGAGAGAGAGAGAGAGAGAGAGACGGGAGGCGGTGGGTGGCGGGGGGAAGACGGCAAGCGCGCCACGGCGGCCGAGGGAGATGACGGCGAGCGGCGGAGAACGGCGACGCGGAGGCGACCGAGGCGAAGAAGAAGGGAGGAGCGCGCGAAGCGACCGAGAAGAGATGAGAGAGGAGAGGCGCGGCGCCGCATTTATAAGCGAGGAGGAGCGCGGCGACGGAGGCAGCGCCAGGCGGGGCGCGCGCGAGGCGCGGCGAGGTGACGGACGGCCATGGATTCGCGGCGGCGCGGATCAGGGCGGCGACGGGAGAGAGAACGGCGGCGCGGGCGGAGACGAAGAGGAAGCCGTCCGATTCGACGGACGGTGGGAGCGAAGAAGCGCGAGTGAAGGAGAGCCGTCCGATTCGACGGACGGCTGAGAAGTCCAACGGGCGCGGAGGAAGATGATCGGGCGCCGTCCGATTTCGACGGACGGTGGGGAGCGAAGAGGCGCGGCGAAGGATGCGGCCGATCTCGATCCAACGGCCAGCGAGGCGACGTGGCGGCGAGGACGCTTCGGATGAAGATCCGACACGGAGGGCGAGCGCCGCGGAGGAGCTGGCCGGCGGAGCGAGCGGGCGCGGAATGGGCCGGACGCTGGAATAGATGATGGGCCGGGAGATCCGGCCCAAGAACAGTAAAAGGATTTTAAAATACATTTTTGATTTTAGAAATTCAAACAAATCAAAAAGCAATTTAGAAAATAGCAAATAGACTCCAAAAATTCTAGAAAAATTCACAGAAATTCCTTGAATTATTCTAGACTTAATAAAAATACTTTTAACTTTAAATTTTCTTTTTCTTTTGCAAATAAATTAATTTTTAATTTCGGGAAAAAGGAAAATCAATTTCTAAAATCCAATAAATCCAAGAAAATCTTAAAATAATAATTTTTGATTTTAAATTCCAGAAAACTCAATTAAACCAACTTTAATTTAATTGAAGTTTGATTAACTCATATTAAATTGCAAATGGAATTCTGAAATTTTAAAATTAAGCTTTTGGCAAATAGAAACAAATGGTTCTCTTTTAAAATTTTCAAAAACTCCGAAAAACGGGACGCTACAAACCTACCCCTCTTAAAGGGAATCTCGACCCCGAGATTCAGGCTGACTAGAGAATAGGTGGGGAAACTCAGTCTTCAAGTCATCTTCTCGTTCCCAAGTGGCTTCTTCTTCGGTGTGGTTGCTCCACTGGACCTTGCAGAAACGGATGATCTTGCTTCTTGTCACTCGCTCTGCTACTTCCAAGATCTTGATGGGATGCTCCTTGTAGGTGAGGTCTTCTTGCAGGGCAATTGCTTCCATTGGCATCTGCTCTTCGGGCACACGCAAACACTTCTTCAGCTGTGACACGTGGAAGACATTATGCACATCCGACACCGAGGCGGAGCTCCAAGCGTAGCGACTTCTCCTCTTCTGCTAGAACGGGAAAGGCCCGATGTACCTTGGTGCAAGCTTTCCACTTACTCAAACGACGATCCCTTTGAGAGGCGACACCTTCAGTACACATGATCACTAGGTGCAAAAGCTAGATCTCGCGACGGTTATCGAGATAACTCTTACGCTCGGTGTGTCTTTGTTTTCACCTTTCTCGATTGATCGAACTTGCTCTTGGCTTTTTCCAAAATATCCGCCCAAACACTTATCTTTCGCCTACTTCATTCCAATACAACGGCGTTCGCATTTTCTTCCATAAAGAGCTTCAAATGGAGACATCTCGAGGCTTGACTGTAATCGTTGTTATAGGAAAACTCGCATAAGGTAGCATTTGATCCCAATCGGTTCGATTTGCTAAGGCACAAGCCCTTAACATATCTTCTAGGATTTGATTTACTCTTTCTCGTCTCATCCATCCGTCTGGGATGATAAGTCAGATGAAATTTAGATTAGTACCCAAAACACTGTGCAACTTCTGCCAAAATCTTGAGGTGAATCGGGTTCCTCGATCCGACACGATCTTCTTGACACTCCATGCCGCACACTATCTTTGCCATGTACAATTCTGCCAGTCTATCACCAGAGTAAGTAGTCTTGACTGGGAGAAAGTGAGCAACTTTGGTTAGACGATCCACAATTACCCAGATAGAATCATAACCTGACCTTGTCTTTGGCAAACCAGTGATAAAATCCATACCAATTTCTTCCCATTTCCATTCGGGCACTCTCAAGGGTTGCAGGAGTCCAGCAGGTCTTTGATGCTCGGCTTTAACTCGCTGACAGACATCACACTGAGCTACATACTCGGCAATCTCACGCTTCATGCTAGGCCACCAATACATTTCCTTAAGGTCTTGGTACATCTTTGTGCTTCCAGGGTGAATGGAGTACAAAGTTTCATGGGCTTCCTTGAGTATCAGCTGCTTAAGCTCTTTCTGATCTGGAACACAGATTCGCTTGTCAAACCAAATGGTGCCTTACTCATCTTCTGAAAATCTCAGGGCTTTACCCTTCTTCATGTTGCTCTTAATTTCCTTAATATTGGCATCTTCAACTTGAGCTTCCTTGATCTGATTCCGCAAAGTGGGTTGAACTTCTAAGGCAGCTAGGTAACCTTCCTCAACCAACTCTAACTTGAGCTTCTGGAATTCTTCATGCAGGGCTGGCTGATTTTCCTTGATCGACAGTGTATTGCAGTAGACTTTTCTACTCAAGGCATCTGCCACAACATTAGCTTTGCCTGGGTGGTAATGGATTCCAATATCATAATCCTTGATTAACTCTAACCACCTTCTTTGCCTCATATTAAGATCAGCCTGAGTGAAAATATACTTCAAGCTCTTATGGTCCGTATAGACTTCATAGCGATTACCAATAAGGTAATGACGCCATATCTTTAAAGCATGCACTACGGCAGCTAACTCCAAGTCATGAGTGGGGTAATTCACTTCATGAGGCCTCAATTGACGGGAAGCATAAGCTACTACCTTCCTTTCTTGCATCAAAACACAACCAAGTCCTTTCCGGGATGCATCACAGAAAATCTCAAAATCCTTCCGGACATCTGGCAAAATCAACACCGGAGCTGTGGTCAAACTGTTGGACCGTAAAGGCGACTAGAGGGGGGGTGAATAGGAGCACGCTCACTTTTTCACAAATTATGAACTCAATACAATTTCACTCCAGTAGCTATTAGAAAGCTATGAAGATCAATATACCAGTACAGCGGAAGACTAGTATTGAATCCAATTAAACCCCTAAGCAATGCTACAAAAATCAACTAAGATTGCAAAGACTCACAAAGACGGGCGGTCTCGATCATGGACCTAATCGGTCGGACCGATTTCGGGCGGATCGACCGGCGTTATCTTGGCGGTCGGACCGCTCCAAAATCGGTCGACCGGTGATGACGGCGTCCGACCGCCGACTCGTAACCGATCCGCAACAATAAAATCACCCGATGACGGTTGCAATTAGGTGAAACTTTTGATTCTCAACTCTAATCTTTATGAAACTTTGCACACACCTTCTATATGCTATTGAGGACCTATTTCAATCGAATATTATGATAATTCTTGGAACGATCTTGAGCAATTGCCAATTGATTAACAGAAGGTCTAAAAACGGGCAAGAACGAAAACTTGATCCTAATGCTTGTTCGTGAGTGATTGATGATCAAGATGATGCTAGATAGATTCACACATATCACAGCAAGCTAATTCACGTGAAAGAATCAATCACAAACTCGCGGATCAAAGAAAGCCCTAAAAACACGAAATTGAAAGCAAGAGCGAAAAGAGACTTATCTCAAGCAAACCTTGCATAGATTGATTTCGTGATTGATGCTGGATTACATCCACACCATCATGGATCAGTGGATAATCAAAGATCACGAAATTCACCACAAACCATCAAGAGCCCTAGCCTCCACCTCAACTCCCCTAAAGACAATTAGGGTTTTGAAACATAAAAAGGCGAGAGAGAGAGAGAGGTGCAGCCACCATCTCCTCCTATTTATAGTGGAGGCCTAGACTCCTAGGGTTTGACTCTATTGGGCTCCCGTTAAGGCTCACTAACAAACGGGTCACACACGCACGCTTCGCAAAGCGCCGTCTTTAACCTTTTGACCTAAACCGCTTCACCATGCGTCATGGATTTGCCAATAGGTCACCATTGTCCATCTTGTGTCACACTTGAGTCGCCGACCACCCGCATCGCCAATCGCTCGACCTCAACTCTCCGAGTCTAGTCCCGATCCTTCTCGCCGCTGACCGTCGTTGACCACCAAGCAACTCGCACAACCACGCATAAGGAAACACGAATTCGGGAACAAGTTCTTCACAACTTGACCCATGTTAGTCAAAACATGCATCATGCAAATCATATGCCATGAAACCAATGACTTTGACCTAACAAATCAACATCGCCACGGTTGGCCGACGCTCAGTAGAAACCGGTCCGACCGCTCCAGTGAGCCGGTCGGATCGCCCATGGCGGTCGGACCTCTCCTCGTGAGCTTGGTCGGACCGCCCTTGGGACTTAGCCGAAATTCAAACTCCCAAATTCCAAAACCTTCGAAATTAAAACGAATAGAACTTCTTCATCGAGACTCCAAAATTATGAGACCAAGTGCATAGGGATCCCTCACTTGCCTACAACACCTATTTTTGGCCCACTGCTTTGAACACTTTTAGGTCACCGCCGTCCGACCGCCCACATGGCCGGTCCGACCGATTTGGGACCGGTCGGACCGCCGATGCAAGGACCGGTCGGACCGCCTCGCCCGTAATACCGTAGCTTTGTCGAAAACACGTGAAACTACAAACCGTAAACGCCATTGCCAATTGTCACATCATCCTAAGATCTGGGACATATCCCCATGAAATCCACAATCTCCCCCTTGATGAACACATTGGCAATTATCCAGAAAATGTAAGTAAGAGGTTTGAAAACGAGTTTACTCGCAGTTTTCGCACAAAGGCACAACTTGGTCCATAAGCAAGAAAAAGCAATGTAAATGACCAAGCTGGCATCAGAATAATATAGGCATGTGAGACAAGGCAAAAGTAAGCATAAAAACTTTGATTTCCAGAAAAGGGTCAAAATTCTCACATAAGGTCCATATGAAAGAACAATTGTTCAATTGACCTATGATCATTGTGAGGATAAAAGAATGCAATTCAAGTTCATAATATACAATAAGACAATAAGAATGCAACTCAAGAACTCCCCCTCACTATGATCCTCAATTTTCCAAATTTTCAGTTTCTCCCCTTTGTACAAACTTCTCCCCCAACAAAGAAATATATTCTCATTAACACATCTCTCTTCTTATTTAACACATCTTCTCCCCTTTGACAATGGATTCATCAAGGAATCACGCCTTCCTCTCATCCAGAGATAACAAATAGAAAATAAAGGAAGAAGCAGAAACAAGAGAAGCATAAAGAGGAATATGCATGAAGTGGAATGGAGTGGCTTCAATTTTTGTATTTTTTCAATTTTTGATTACAAGAAGCTTTGGAGATTACCCAAAAGAACAAGCTAGTATCTCTAATATTGCACAAACAGCATATCAAGCCTGACAGCGCTAGCAAGATCATGGTAAGACATATATATCAAAGCTAAGCACAAAGGCTCAAAAGTAAAGCAAGAGATTTGATCAATTTAAGCAACGCTTCAAATTCAAAGAAGTTCATCAACAGGATCCTAAAGTGAAATTGGCCATGTCAAAATGTCAAAGTGAGATCAAAAATCTAACAAAGACCACATTAAGAGTCAATCAAGTCCCGTATTGAATCATTTTGCTCAATATTTTGTAAACTCCCATTTGTCAACTTTTTTTTTCATTTGCATTGAATATTGAAGTTGACTAATGATCTAACTTAGTGACAAGATCCTGGACTAGGAGCCATCCACAAACTCATCCTAAGCTTGACCAAAAGTTGATTAAAGGTATATCTTAGTAAAGAAGATCCCGGACTAGGAGCCATCCACAAACTCTTTCTAAGCTTCTACCGGGCGACAAATCTTGAGGTTCATGTCATTTCGACAAGCAATCCCCATGAGATCGTTCGTTCATCAAACTATCTCCAAGTTCATGTCATTTGACAAGCGGCCTCGTAAGAATAGTTTGGCACAATTTAAGCATAAGACAATCTTGATTTTCATTTTTCACATGAGCAGCTTTAGAATCTCAAGAACACAAAAGCTCAAGTAATGGTCAATTTTAGATCAAAGAGCTAACAAAGCAATTCGACAGGCCAATGTCACAAGAGGAGCACTAATTGCGCAACTCGCTAAAACATCCACAAATTGCAATTTCTTAGTTTGAGTTGTTTAAAAGATTCTAGCTCATATAGCAAAGACTTAGCTACACATGTAAAAGCATGATAATTCTAGCAAGTCAAAGAACTAGAAATGACATTGAGCAAGAATTGAAATACAACGACTCCAAAGGGTAATAGGCAAAGCTTCATCAATTTTAAAAGATAAGCGTAAAATCTTATATTACAATGCATCTTTTGGATTTTTCATACCACTTGTTGTAACCACTTGTTGTATTTTTCATATGAATGCAATATGACACAATGAGATGCAATTAAAAGCCTAAAAACCTAAAAAGTTCAAAAGATCACTAAGTTCTAAAAGAACAATAAAAGATCAAAAGAACAAGGAAAGATAATAAAAAGATCAAACTCCCCCTCAAACCAACCCATAAGGATAAATTACCCCTAACTCGCTTCTTAAGGAGGAAAATCTGGTTTGATCTAAAGGCTTGGTAAGAATATCTGCCAATTGAGCTTCGGACTCTACGAAGTGCATCACAATATCACCTTTTTCAACATGATCTTTAAGGAAGTGAAAGCGAATGTCTATGTGCTTAGTCCTAGAATGTTGCACTGGGTTTTTAGCAATATTAATAGCAGAAGTGTTATCACAGAAAAGAGGAACACTAGCAAAGTTTAACCCATAATCTTTCAAAGTGGACGTGTCGGACCCCGGGTGTCACACAACCCCGAGACCCTCTGTGCATACCAAGCTAGTCCCATGATCAGTAGCTAGCTTGCACAGTGGCAACAATGATGTAATCATAACCATTCAACAACGAACTAATGAAGCAGACAAAGTAATATTAATTAAAACAGCAAAGACCTTATGGTCAAGGTTCTTACAAAAGTCGCCTCACGTGGCTTAGCAACATCGAGTATCCGCAATGAAATCTCAAAAATACGTGGAGCCCAATCGACATGCCCACAGCAATCGAGTGGAGGACGCGACCTAGTTCGCAAAGTCTTCAAAGTAGCCTTCTTCATAGTACTCAACATTTCCGGTTCTTGGTGGACCGATCAACAAAGGGCATAAAGCCGTGAGTACATAAAGTACTCAAGAAGTCGTAGAGAAATGTATGCACATAGTATTCATGCCAGCTTAAACAAGGATGGCTTTATGGTTAATTTGCGAAAGCAAGTTTAATAAATAAATACAATAATTAGATGGCAAAGCAGATTTCAAAAGAATAATACATAGATAACCAAGTTCTTTTGAATCAAACGTTGAACCTCCTGCTCACTTCCCAACCATTCCAACCAAACGCTTCCATCGAACCAAACCACATTTTTGAAAATACTACCCTTGCGCGAAATCACTGTGCATGTCCGTAATCGGGACACGGCTATTGAATAGATTTTGACACTCTGCAGAGGTTGTACAACTTTACCCACAAGACACGAATTCTCTAGTTTGTTTGGCATCCGTCGATACCACCGCCACTTCCTTTGGTGAGTAGTCTAGAGCACGTGACAAGGCTTTACAAAGTTCCATTTTGCCTCTGTTACGCGCTAAGGTTTCGCCATCACGACCCCTCTTGCGCCAATAAATGTACCACAACAGAACCGACTCAAAACTTTCCTAATTAATTGGCCAGGTCCGTCCCATACCGGACTTATGGTTGCACGAGGTGACCCAGATCAATGACTTGCAAAGTTAAGTCCTTAGTTGGCTGCTCAGACAAGTCTACCACAACCCAATGTGCATTACGCACCCACTCTAGCTCCCTACCTCAAGCCCGAGCATAAATCATTTTTGTTCATACCCGACCAAATGGCAATCCCTGCCATGGCACAACATCTTTTAATAAAAGTGGCCTCACACCACTGTTCCATAGTTCCATTAGTCAAATTTCAATAATCAATGAACATGTGATCGAAAGTCTCGCGAGTAGCTAGAGCATGTCTAAGCAATAATACGCTCCCAAGTTGGTATACAATCATGTCCAACTAGTATTAACCATCCTAAGGTGTCCAAGGATATATGTCATTCAAGGAGACATTTCATTTTCAATTCATCAAGGAGGCATAATGGCAATTTGGTAATTATCTACTCCCAAAACCATTTTTAATAAAACTAGCCATGCATGATAATTTAAAGCAATATACATTTGTAAAATGGGTTCAACATGGTCAAAGGCCTACGACTTGCCTTCGTTGACGAGGAGAGGGTCTTCGGTCGTCGGGTCGAAGAAATCTTCCGAAACGCCGGAATCTACACGTGCGAGAAAAGCAACAAATAAATAAAACAGCACCAAATGAACTCCAAAAATTACAAAACCAGTACCAAATGAAAGAGGGTGAATTTATATGAATTTAGAAATTTGGATCACCCAAATCGGAGTTCGGATGTGAAAGTTATAGCCAAAAGAAGTTGAAAATCACATAAAATGATGAAATTAGGGTTTTCGGATTTTCGGATTTATTTTCCAACTGAAAAATCCGATTCTGGCTCGTCGGTATATGTTAGCACACACGTGGCAACCACGTGGGCAAAATTGCTGACGCGGCGCCGACGTGGCGCCACGTGGGTGGCCACGTGGGCTCGGGCCCACGGGTCAGAGAGAGAGGGAGAGAGGGAGAGAGAGAGAGACGGGGAGGGCGCGGTGGCGGCGGCCGAGCTGGGAAGACGTGGCGGCCGGGCGCGGAGAAGGCGGAGACGCCGGGAGACGGGCGCTGGAGAGGCCGAGGCGGGAAGAAGGCGAGGAGGCGGCGGGCGCGAACGCCGAGAGAGAGAGAGAGAAAGAAGAGAGAAGAGAGACGCGGTGCGGGATTTATAGAGCTCGCGGCGACGGACGGCGCTGGCGTGGCGGACGCGGGCGAGGCGCGAGAGGCGACGGATGCGACGGCGCTGGATTCGCGCGGCGAGATTCGCGGCGGCGCGCGCGGACGACGTGGGAGAGAGAGAACGGCGGCGCGACGAAGACGACGAACGAACGCCGTCCGATTTCGATCGGACGGTGGGGAGCGAGGGAGGCGCGGGTGAACGAGAGCCGTCCGATTCCGATCGGACGGTGGGGAGTCCAAAGGGCGCGGGGAGGGAGGTGAAGCGGGCGCCGTCCGATTCCGATCGGACGGTGGGAAGCGGAAGGGCGCGGGCGCGGCGACGGCGTCGGATCGCGATCCAACGGCGGAAAAGAAAGGAGAGCGCGGGTGAGGGAGACGAACGGCCGCGGGCGAACGGGAACGGCCGGATCTTGATCCAACGGCCAGCAGCGAGGGGCGACGCGGCGGAGCGAGAGCCACACGATGAGGATCCAACGGCTGAGGGCGAGGCGCGCGCGGAGCGGGCCGCGGGAGTGGGCCGGAGGCGGGGAATAGTGTCTTTGGGCGGCTAGGGTTTCGCCCACGCATGTAAAAATAGATTTTAAATACCTTTTCAATTCGTAAATTCAAATAAATCAAAAGGCAATTTAGAAAATAGCAAATAGACTCCAAAAATTCTAGAAAAATTCACAGAAATTACTTGAATTATTCTAGACTTAATAAAAATACTTTTAACTTTAAATTTTCTTTTTCTTTTGTAAATAAATTAATTTTTCCATTTCGGATAAAACAAAAATCAATTTCTAAAATCCAATAAATCCAAGAAAATTCTTAAAATAATAATTTTGATTTTAATTTCCAGAAAATTCAATTAAACCAACTTTAATTTAATTGAAGTTTGATTAACTCATATTAAACTGCAAATGATTTTTTTGAAATTTTCAAATTAAGCTTTTGGCAAATATAAGCAAATGGTTCTCTTTTAAAATTTTCAAAACTCAAAACGGACGTTACAGACGCCATCCACAAAATCAGCTACAAAGAACTAGCGCGAGCCTACATACTCCGCTCAAAGAATGGATTGTGCAATGTAAGACCGCTTCCTAGAAGACCAAGATACAAGAGAAGTGCCTAGGAAGTGACAGTGCTCGAGGTACTCTTCCTATCTAACCGACACCGCAAAATCGAATCGAAAAACCTCTAATGGACAAAGTCAAGAGCGGGAATACCAAATGCCATATAAGAGGGTAGAGTGTAAATACCGAATATGCGCTTAACGGCTTGGCGATGGGAAGTTCTCTGAGACGCTCAAATCTTGCACAAAGGCATACCGTGAAGTGAATGTCCGGCCTCGAGGCCACAAATACGTAAGGGAGCCGATCATGTCTGCAGACTCGCGTTGATCCACGACTTCTCCTTCCTCATCGGATCCAAAACAATGGTTGCCATGGGAGTGGAAATTGGCTTGCAATCACCCATGTTGAAGCGCTTGAGTAGATCTTTAGTGTACTTCGTCGATGGATGAAAGTTCCTTCCTTGCATTGCTTGATTTGAAGTCCCAAAAGTAATTAAGCTCTCCCATCATACTCATCTCAAATTCCTCGGACATAGTGTCGTAAAAGTGGAAACAAGAGCATTAGAGGAACCACCAAAATAATATCATCCACGTAAATTTGAGCAAGCAAGAAGTCATTTCCACGCCTAAGAATAAATAGAGTTTTATCCACTTTACCCATCTCAAAATTATTTTTAAGCAAGAAGGTCTTAAGTCTATCATACTGTGCTCTAGGGGCTTGTTTAAGACCATATAATGCTTTAGATAGCTTGAAAACACGATTTGGATATTTAGGATCCTCAAAACCGGGGTTGCTTAACATACACTTCCTCATCTATGAAACCATTTAAAAGGCACTTTTAACATCCATCCGATATAATTTAAAACCTTTTGATGCAGCAAATGCAAGCGAGAATGCGAATGGCTTCTAGTCTAGCAACAGAGCAAATGTCTCATCAAAATCTAACCCTCAACTTGGTCAAACCCCGAGCTACCAATCTGCTTTATTTCTAACCACGTAACCATCCTCACCTTGTTTATTCTTAAACACCCAACGGGTTCCTATAACATTATGACCACTAGGAGGTTCTACTAGGTTCCAAACTTTGTTTCTTTCAAAATTCTCTAACTCCTCATGCATGGCATTTACCCGGCTAGAATCGATAAAGCATGTGATATATCGCGGGGTTCAAAAGAAGCAACAAAAGCCGAATGAGAGTAGAGATTTGAATCATTATACCGAGCGAGTGACTCGCCATGTAGATTACCTATTATCATGCTCCGAGGGTCTTTGTCTCGAATGCGAAGTGGGCGCCGGGTGAGATACTGCTTATTCGACCTCCGCAGTATCTGCGATGATGAAGATGCAAGCAGAGCCTCAATCAAGGTGAAGTAGACGAGGTGTTCTTGTATCAATATGGGCGCCAAGAGCGCAGATGAAGGAATGATATTAGCTTCGCCCTCATCTTCCTCCACAAAATGCTCACACTGTAAATCATCTCAGAGCAATTGATCTAGCTCTGTGGCTAGTCTCATCAAAAGTGACATTACAAGTCTCTGAATAATGTTAGTCTCAGATTAAAACCCGAAAACCCTCGAATGAGCAGGATAACCTGTAAATAACCCATCAAAAGTTCTTGATTCAAATTTATCTAAGTTGCTCTGTCTTAAGGATAAAACATTTTGATCCAAAACTCAAAATGTGAAACAGAGGGTTTTCTACCAAAACGAAGCTCATAAGGAGTCTTGCCTAAAGAAGGTCTCAAAAGACACGATTGGCAATATGGCAAGCAAGAGCAATAGCTTCGCCCAAAATCTCCCTGTGTTATACTGCCTAGCATCGCCCTAGCCATTTCGACCAAGGTCCTATTCTTCCTTTCCACCACGCCATTTTGTTGAGGGACGTGTGGAGAGGAGAAGCGATGCTCAATACCACGCCAAAGACAAAAAGAAGCAAAGAAGCATTTTTGAACTCCGTGCCATTATCACTACGAATCGCCTCAAAGCACCAGAAGCTCGAAGCCAAACGAAGAACAAGGTCATGAAAATAACCAAAAGCTTCATCCTTTGAAGTAAGAAAGAACACCCAAGTATATCTAGAAAGATCATCGACTATGACAAGAATATACCATTTTCCACCGATCGACCGGACTCTAGCAGACCAACAAGATCCATATGAAGCAACCGTCATCCGGTCCGTCTACCATAACCATAGTCACGTATGGGTGTGAGGCGGCAACTTGTTTGCCATGCCTACAAGGCGCACATACAAGATCTTTGATGACTTTGAGCTTAGGCAAACCTCTCATGAGATCAAGGTTGCTAACTCGTGTCGATGATCAAAACCAATGTGCCCCAAACGCCGATGCCAAAGCCGTAAATCAAGAAGATGTTAGCAAACATTTAAGAGATCCAAAGAAGAGATTCGAAAAATCACCCAAAAATTCTACCAACTCTAGAGATTCCAAACACAAGCTCACCCAGAGAATCAAGCACACGACAAGCATTTTTCTTAAAACCGCCTCATAGCCATCATCAAGAAGCCGAGAAACGTAAAGGAGATTATACCTAAGCTTGTCCACAAGAGCGACATCCTTTAGAATGAATTTGTTGTTCACCTTAATTGATCCTGCTCCTTCAATTCGCCCTTGTGTATCATCTCCAAAGGTGATGAAGTCATCACCGTTGCTCGCGTGAAAGAGGTGAACCATTTTGAGTTCCCGGCCATGTGGCGTGAACATCCGAGTCAACGAACCACGTGTTCTTCCCTTTCTCGCGATAATCCCGAAAATCAAGGAACAAAGAACGATGTGTCTCAACATCAAGTTAGATAAACATGATTTAGGAATCCAAAGATCGAGACACACGTCCGCAAGGAGTATACAAACCGAAGTACTATCCTTGATTTCATCTAACATTCGGTTATGAGCAATGTTTAAATTAAAATGAGACTTGAATCGTCCATGGGCGTCTCGACCGGCGTTGGTTTGGCGGTCGACGGCGACCAAAACGGTCGGACCGGTGATCACCAATGATCGACCGCCACCGATAAACATTAGAATTAGGATATCTAGAAACATAATGATTTGCATGAGAGAAAATCCTAATCCGTGTTTATTCTTTCAAGTGTTACCATGTCTCATAGAAGCTCTAGGTTGCATGAATGAAATTCTATCAAAATTTTTCCTATCATTTTTCAACCTACGCCAATGAATTCAATCAAGTGCCCACCTTTCTTGCAATAAGTGCAATGGTATTTGGTACCACTAGAAGAAGCACCATTTGAATTAATACAAGGTTGAGCAAAGCCTCGCAGATTTAAAAGATGTTTTTGCAAAGTTGGGTTTTGAATTCAATTAAACCTTTTCCAAGACTTGAATGACTTTTGGGTTTGAATTGTCTTGAAAAGAATTGAATCCTAAACCTTGCTTCTTATAAGGAGTTTTAGACTTGTCAAGAATCATGTTTAATTGTTTCTTACCTTTAGAAAATTTCTCTAATGTATCATGAAGGTAAGCATTTTCTTTTCTCAAGTTAACACAAGCATCACAAGTTTTATTCATAGATTTTTCCTTATACAAAGCAATTTCAAGCTTAAGAGTGGAACAAGAAGCACAAGTAGTATTTTCAATATTGTCCTTAAGCTTAGCATATTTGACTCTAGCAGCTTCTAAGATATCTTTGATTTCACGTTCCTTTTCTAAACATGAAGTGCAAGGGCTAGAATCAAACACATCAAAAGCAATCAAATTACTAGATTCTAAACATTTTTCACAAGGAGCACTTTTAATTTCATTTAGTTCAGATCTAGCATTCTCAAGTTGTTGTACTGAAATATTATGAGCGCTTTGTAACTTAGTAATTTCGAGTGCATAGCATGACAAGATAAACATTCATCGTGTTCAAGAGTCTTAGCATTTTTAAGCTCTACTTTCAGTTTGCTAATTTTGACTCTAATTTCTTATTTTTGTCATGACAAATTCTAGTGCTTCATCTTGACTAAGCAATTGCTCAACTATAGAATCATATTTAGCGTAAAGCTCATCATAAGAAAAAGATACCTCATTATCATCAATGTCATCCGTGTCACCATGAAGCACATGCCGGTGAAGTCTTTGGCCTTCCTTTCTTTTTGCCTTGAGGGATCTCCTCCTCCTTGTCCTCCTCACTCCCAGATCCACATCGCTCAAGGATTGATCCTCAAAAGCAAAGAAGGACCGGTGAGCGGCCTTCACAAGCTTATTAGCCTCATACCTTGATTTGTTGAAAGGAGGCTTCTTCCAAGTCGGCTTTCCTTCCTTATGATTGCTCTTACCTTTCAAACTTGGGGTAATTTGCTGATATGATTGAGCTCACCACATTCATAGCATGTCACCGACCACCTCTCTTTTGTTTCTCACATTATTGTAGGCCCGTGTGAATTTTTTAGCTAGAAGAGCTAACTCTGCTTTCAGAATACTTTCAAGCTCCTCTTCATGAATAGCAGATAAACAAGCAAATGAAAATCCGTAAGAAGATTCAAAAGAGTCATCAAAAGCCTTTTGAGAGGATCGCTACCAAAGCTAAATTATCTTTCTTGGGATGATCAACTCTTTTAATTTCATGAGTCTTGAGTTTACTATAAAGCAATTCTAAAGTAAGACTTGAAAGATCAACATTTTCTCTATAGCAAGAGCCTTCATCTCCCACTCCTTGGTGTTGATTGCAGCCAAGAGATGGGTGGCATTTTCAGATTGAGAATATTCAATATCAACAGCTTTCATTTGATTAATTACTTTATTAAAGCGACTGAAAATGTCATCGATGCTCTCTCCAGGACGTATCTCGAATTTATTGTATTCACGCTTGTAAATTGTTTGGCGCACTGTAGCGTCCCGTTTTTCGGAGTTTTTGAAAATTTTAAAAGAGAACCATTTGTTTCTATTTGCCCAAAGTTTAATTTTGAAATTTCAGAAATTTATTTGCAGTTTAATATGAGTTAATCAAACTTCAATTAAATTAAAGTTGGTTTGATTGAGTTTTCTGGAATTTAAAATCAAAATTATTATTTTAAGAATTTTCTTGGATTTATTGGATTTTAGAAATTTATTTTCCTTTTACCCGAAATTAAAAATTAATTTAATTGCAGAAGAAAAAGAAAATTTAAAGTTAAAAGTATTTTTATTAAGTCTAGAATAATTCGAGGAATTTCTGTGAATTTTTCCAGAATTTTTGGAGTCTATTTGCTATTTTCTAAATTGCCTTTTGATTTATTTGAATTTCTAAAATCAAAAAGGTATTTTAAATCTCTTTTCTGTGCGTGGGCCGAAACCCTAGCCGGCCCACCACTATTCCCCGCCTCCGGCCCACTCCCGCGGCCCGCTCCGCGCGCGCGCTCGCCCTCAGCCGCCCGAGCCTCATTGTGTGGCTCTCGCCCGCCGTCGCCGCCTCGGCCGGCCGCCGTTGGATTGAGATTCGCCGTTTCCTTCGCCGCGCTCTCCTTTCTTCTCCGCCGTTGATCGCGATCCGACGCCATCGTCGCGCCGCGCCTCTTCCGCTTCCCACCGTCCGTCGAATCGGACGGCGCCGCTTCGTCTCCTCGCCGCGCTTCTTTCTCCTCCCACCGTCCGTCGAATCGGACGGCTCTCCTCGCCGCGCCTCGCTCGCCCACCGTCCGTCGGAATCGGACGACTCCGATCATCGTCTCCGCCGCCGCTGCTCTCCCACGCCCGCGAATCGCGCGCCGCGAATCTCCCGCGCCGTCCGTCGCCGCCGCGCCTCCGTCGCGTCATGGCCGTGCCGTCTCGTCCCGCCTCGCGCGCGCCTTCGCCCGCCGCGCGCGCCGTCCCGCGCGCTGGCTGTCCTGCCGCCGCTGGTTCTATAAAACCGCGCCTCTTCCTCTCCCTCTCTTCTTTTCTCTCTCTCTCTCTCTACCGCTCCCGCCCCGCTCCTCCTTCTTCCCGCCCGGCCGCTCTCGCGCCATTGCCTCTCAGCGTCGCCGCCGTTCCCGTTCTTGCCGCCGCCGTCTTCCCAGCTCGCCGCCAGCCGCTCGCTCGCTCTCTCCTCTCTCTCTCTCTCTCTCTCTCGACCATGGGCCCGAAGCCGACGTGGCCGCCGCGTCGGCCGTCGGCGTCGCGTCGGCGCTTTCGCAGCGTATAGCCACGCACGTAAGTTATATAGCGACGCCAGAATCGAATTTTTAGTTAGAAAATTAATTCAAAATCCGAAAAATCCAATTCCATCATTTTATGTGATTTTGAAACTTCTTTTGGCTATAACTTTCACATCCGAACTCCGTTTTGGGTGATCCAAATTTCTAAATTCATATAAATTCATCCTCTTTCATTTGGTACTGGTTTTGTAATTTTTGGAGTTCATTTGGTGCTGTTTTATTTATTTATTGCTATTCTCGCACGTGTAGATTCCGGCGTTTCGGAAGATTCCTTCGACCCGACGATCAAGACCCTCTCCTCACAACGAAGGCAAGTCGAGGCCTTTGACCATGTTGAACCCATATTACAAATGTATATTGCTTTAAATTAACATGCATGGCTAGTTTTATTAAAAATGGTTTTGGGAGTAGATAATTACCAAATTGCCATTATGCCTCCTTGATAAATTGAAAATGAAATGTCTCCTTGAATGACATATATCCTTGGACACCTTAGGATGGTTAATACTAGTTGGACATGATTGTATACCAACTTGGGAGCGTAATATTGCTTAGACATGCTTTAGTTACCCGCGAGACTTTCGATCACATGTTCAATGATTATTGAAATTTGACTAATGGAACTATGGAACAGTGGTGTGAGGCCACTTTTATTAAAAGATGTTGTGCCATGGCAGGGATTGCCATTTGGTTGGGAATGAACAAAAATGATTTATGCTCGGGCTTGAGGTAGGGAGCTAGAGTGGGTGCGTAATGTACATTGGGTTGTGGTAGACTTGTCTGAGCAGTCAACTAAGGACTTAACTTTGCAAGTCATTGATCCGGTCACCTCGTGCAACCATAAGTCGGTATGGGACTGACCGCCAATTAATTAGGAAAGTTTTGAGTCGGTTCTGTTGTGGTCATTTATTGGCGCAAGAGGGGTCGTGATGGCGAAACCTTAGCGCGTAACCGAGGCAAAATGGAACTTTGTAAAGCCTTGTCACGTGCTCTAGACTACTCACCTAAGGAAGTGAGCGGTGGTATCGACGGATGCCAAACAAACTAGAGAATTCGTGTCTTGTGGGTAAAGTCGCACAACCTCTCGCAGAGTGTCAAAATCTATTCGAATAGCCGTGTCCCTGCTACGGACATGCCCGGTGATTTCGCGCAAGGGTAGTATTTTCAAAAATGTGGTTTGGTTCGAATGGAAACGCTTGGTTGAATGGTTGGGAAGTGAACGGATGTTCACCGCTTGATTCAAAGGAACTTGGTTATCTATGTAGTATTCTTTAAAATCTCGCTTTGCCATCTAATTATCAGATTTATCGTTAAACTTGCTTTCGCAAATTAACCATAAAGACATCCTTGTTTAAGCCTCGCATGAATACTATGTGCATACATTTTCTACGACTTGTCGAGTACTTTATGTACTCACCGCTTTATGCCCTTTGTTGATCATCCCAGCAGAAGAACCAGAAATGTTGAGTACTATGAAGAAGGCTACTTTGAAGACTTCGCGATCTAGGTCACGCCCTCCACTGATTGCTGTGGGCATGTCGATTGGGCTCCACGATTTTGAGATTTCACGCCAGATACTGTTGTTGCTAAGCCCCGTGAGGCGACTTTTGTAAGAACCTTGACCATAAGGTCTTTCTTTGCTTTAATTAATATTACTTTGTCTGCTTCATTAGTTCGTTGTTGAATGGTTATGAATGCATCATTGTTGCAACTGTGCAAGCTAGCTACTGATCATGGGACTAGCTTGGTATGCACAGAGGGTCTCGGGGTTGTGTGACACCCGGGGTCCCGACAAGAGATGGTATCAGAGCCATATCGACTGCAGGACGTAGCCTTTGGTTAGCTTGGTCGTCTTAGTCAAAAATTCAAAATATATTTTCTAAAGCAAACCAAGCAATTAACTTGACTAGGTATTCTTCTCTTATCTTATTCTGTTCTTTCTCACCTTGTTCTATTCTTTTCTTATCATCTTACCCTCTTATATCATTCTTGAGTTCTTTCATCTTATCTTTTCTGGAACTTGGTTTTCAAATTTAAATTTGACTCCCTCATCTCTGGATTATCCCTAGGATCGAGCCCTTCAAGATCAAGAAATGGAAGTTTTGGAAGTTCAAGATCCGCAGTCTGTTCCAAGTTGCCCCTCCGTAAAGATTAGATTGGTAGCTGCCTCCCTAGTTTCAGAATCGTTTAGTCTGCGTAATAGTGCTTTTGTGCTTAAGTGTCCCTTTTGGTTTGCTTCTTGATAGCTTTAGGCTATCCGCTCGCTGGGTAAAACCAACTTTGTCCGCATTAGGTTGATCCATCCATCTCCCTTGCTTCTCACTCATCTCCGTGCTTTCCCTCGCATCTAAATTGCTTTCTTCTTCTCGTCTATTAAACCTGTGAAGCTTTGTCGCAGATGGTTCAGACCCGCAACTCCGCAAGCCAAGATGAGACTCCAAGCGCCAGGTGCCCGCCTTCCCAGCCGCCAGCAGATCCGGTTTGAGTCGATTCATGGCAGCCTGACGCGGTGATGAGCTCTTTGATGCGAATATGACTCGATGATGAATCGCCAGAACTGCATCGCCGCCGCCTCGCCGCAATGATGAATCAGAACAGTCAAGTAGCTGCCACGCCCACGCCTGCTCCACCCCCAGTTTTTCCTCAGTCCAGGCTGGCAGAGTTTCTAAGGACCCATCCGCCCACTTTCTCCAGCTCCTCGGAGCCATTGGACGCAGATGACTGGTTGCGTTCCATGGAAAAGAAGCTCGCTATCACCCGTTGTGATGATCGCGAGAAGGTTCTGTATGCCACTAACCAGCTTGAAGGTACCGCTGCAGAATGGTGGGAGAACTATTGTGCCGCCCATGGAAACCCCGAGAGTATCACTTGGGCCGAAGCCGTGGAGCTTTCCGCCACTCCCATATCCCCGATGGAAAGGTGGAAATGAAGAAGAATGAGTTCCGTGAGTGCAAAGAAGGCAACACGCCGCTGAGTGAATATCTTAACAGATTCACTCAGTTATCCCGTTATGCTCCAGAGGACGTTGCCACAGATGATGCCCGCCAGAAGCGCTTCAAGAGAGGACTCAACCCCGTTTGAAGGTGCAAGTCATTGGGAATGACTATTCAGATTTCCAAAGACTTGGTGAACAAGGCCATGCTCATCGAGGAATCCCGCCGTGAACTTGAAGAATCCCGCAAGAGAAAGATGATGCAAAGACGGTGCCCATCGGCCTCACTCCCCAGAGTCGAATGAATATGCCGCCTCCCGCCCGTGTTGCTCCACTGTCACATTGAGCACCAGAGCAAAGACTCGCCCAAATAGCGGTGACCGCAGCTTCAGCGGCCCAAAGAAACAAAGAACCAAGGAATGGCAACCTGCGGCGGGATCACCGCTTTAAGTGCCATCACCTGGGGCACTTCGCCAATAGTTGCCCGCAGAGGCAAGGCCCTTCTCCTGTTCGTTT
Source organism: Hsuehochloa calcarea (assembly GCA_036346395.1). NCBI lineage: Eukaryota > Viridiplantae > Streptophyta > Magnoliopsida > Poales > Poaceae > Hsuehochloa > Hsuehochloa calcarea. The sequence continues at coordinate 9,830,319 of CM070593.1, read as the reverse complement.
CAACATGGGAGCCACTCCGACCAGGAACCCCACTCCAGGAGTCGCACGTGGAGCCCTCGGACTCCAATGCGCACTACCAAGTCTCCTCACCTTTTGAAGAGGTCGTGTGAACCACACCACTGTGGAGGAAGCCTGCACGCCCCGGACGTCGTCCGGGTAAGTTCCTTGTCAATTCAAAGACCGCCATCGCTTTGTTTGATTTCGAGCTTCGATTCGCTTGTTTCTGAGTTTTGCCGAAAGGCACCAGTTGGAAGTTTTGCCTCTTAAAAGTGTTTTGTTGGTTCAGCCTCCTGCTCGAATTGAGTACGAACCAAGGTTGCCCTAAGGTTAAAGTGACCATAGAAGGGTAGAATTTCTTGCTAATCTCATCATCATAGACACCAAGTCTCTTGATGTGATTTTGGGAATGGATTGGCTTGCCAATCACCAAGCCCTCTTGGATTGTGGTGGTAGAAGCATCACTTTGGTCATCCGATGGAACCAAGGTAAAGTTTGAAGCCTCCCTGAGAAGCTAGCCGGATCTTTTGTCCGCAGTGCGGTGTTGTGTCTTTGGAAGAAGTGCGAGAGTCGAGAGTTTTCAGATGTCTTTCCCGATGACCTACCGAATGCCGCTGCATCGAGACTTGAGTTTGTCATCAATCTTGTTCCAGAACTGCACCTATTTTCAAGAGACCCTACAGATTGCCTCACAATGATTTGGTTGAGTCAAGAAGCAAATTGAAGAAATGCAAGAGAAAGGTTTTGTCCGGCCAAGTTCTTCACCTTGGGAGCCCGGTGATCTTTGTTGCAAAGAAGGATGGTACCCAACGGATGTGTGTGGATTACCGAGCCCTCAATGAGGTCACCATCAAGAACAAGTACCCTCCGCCTGTGATCGATGATTTGTTTGATCGGTTGAAAGGAGCCGAGTGTTCTCCAAGATAGACTTGAGGTCGTTACCACCGCTTGAAGATTCGCCCGTAAGATATTCCCAAGACGCCTTTCTCAACCCGGTATGGATCTGTATGAGTTCACGGTCATGTCATTTGATTGACCAATGCCCTCTTACTTTATGAACTTGATGAATAAAGTATTCATGGAGTATTTGGATAAGTTCGTCATTGTCTTCATTGACGATATTTTGGTGTATTCCAAGAGTGAAGAAGAGCATGAAGAGCACCTCCGCTTGGTCCCGAATAAGCTTAGAGATCATCAACTCTATGCTAAATTCAGCAAGTGTGAGTTTTGATGAAAGAAGTTACTTTCTTGGGACATGTCATGTCCGCAGAAGGAGTATCTGCTAACCCCGCAAGGTTAAGGATGTGCTTAATTGGGAGTCACCCAAGTCGGTGCCTCAGTCAAGTTTTCTTGAATGGCAGGATACTATCGTCGATTTATAGAAGGATTCTCCAAGATAGCAAGACCCTCACTCATTTGTTGAAGAAAGAAAAGAAATTTGCTTGGACAAACAGATTGTGAGCAAAGTTTTCAAGAGTTGAAGAGGCGTCGACAACACTCGGTGTTGATTTTGCCGATGTCCTAAGGATTTTGAGATTTTCTCGTGATGCATCCGGCAAGGACTTGGTTGTGTCTCGATGCAAGAAAGGAAGGTAGTAGCCTATGCTTCCCGTCAGCTTGAGGCCTCATGAAGTGAATTACCCCACTCATGACTTGGAGTTAGTCGTAGTGCATGCTCTAAAGATATGGCGCCATTACCTTATTGGGTAATCGCGAAGTCTAAACGGACCATAAGAGCTTGAAGTACATTTTCACTCAGGCTGATCTTAATATGAGGCAAAGAAGGTGGTTAGAGTTAATCAAGGATTATGATATTGGAATCCATACCACCCAGGCAAAGCTAATGTTGTGGCGTATGCCTTGAGCGAGAAAAGTCTATTGCAATACCCGTCGATCAAGGAAAATCACAAATTTCTTCATGAAGAGTTCTCAAGCTCAAGATAGAGTTGGTTGAAGAAGGTTACCTAGCTGCCCTAGAAGTTCAACCCACTTTGCGGAATCAGATCAAGGAAGCTCAAGTTGAAGATGCCAATATTAAGGAAATTAAGAGCAACATGAAGAAAGGTAAAGCCCCGAGATTTTCGTAAGATGAGCAAGGCACCATTTGGTTTGACAAGTTTAATTTGTGTTCCAGATCGTAAAGAGCTTAGCGGTGATACTCCAGAAGCCCATGAAACTTTGTACTCCATTCACCCCGAAGCACAAAGATGTACCAAGACCTCAAGGAAATGTATTGGTGGCCTAGCATGAAGCGTGAGATTGCCGAGTATGTAGCTCGGTGTGATGTCTGTCGTGAGTTAAAGCCGAGCATCAAAGACTCGCTGACTCTCGCAACCCTTGAAAGTGCCCGAATGGAAGTGGGAAGAAATTGGCATGGATTTTATCACGGTTTGCCAAGGACAAGGTCGATATGATTCTATCTTGGTAATTGTGGATCGCCTAACCAAAGTTGCTCACTTTCTCCCACCAAGACTACTTACTCGTGATAGATCGCGTAATTGTACATGGCAAAGATAGTGTGCCAAAGATGGAGTGCCAAGAAGATCGTGTCGATCGAGGAACCCAGTTCACCTCAAGATTTTGGCGAAGTTGCATGTTGTTTTGGGTACTAATCTAAATTTCAAGATACCTTATCATCCCTGCACGGATGGATGATGTAAAGAGTAAATCAAATCCTAGAAGATATGTTAAGGGCTTGTGCCTTAGCAAATCGACGCTTGGGATCAAATGCTACCTTATGCGAGTTTTCCTATAACAACAACTACAGTCAAGCCTCCAGATGTCTCCATTTGAAGCTCTTTATGGAAGAAAATGCGAACACCCTTGTATTGGAATGAAGTAGGTGAAAGACAAGTGTTTGGGCGGATATTTTGGAAAAAGCCAAGAGCAAGTTCGATCAATCGAGAAAGGTCAAAACAAAGACAGCCGAGCAGAAGAGTTATGCCGATAACCGTCGCCGAGATCTAGCTTTTGCACTGGTGATCATGTGTACCAAGGTGTCGCCTCAAAGGGATGCGCTCGTTCCGAGTAAGTGGAAAGCTTGCACCAAGGTACATCTGACCTTTCCGACCCTAGCCCAAGAGGAGAAGTCGCTACAGCTTGGACCTTCCACCTCACCGCCGATGTGCATAATGTCTTCCACGTGTCGCAGCTGAAGAAGTGTTTGCGTGTGCCCAAAGAGCAGATGCCAGTGGAATCAATTGCCCTGCAAGAAGACCTCACCTACAAAGAGCATCCCATCAAGATCTTGGAAGTAGCAGAACGAGTGACAAGAAGCAAGATCATCCGTTTCTGCAAGGTCCAGTGGAGCAACCACGCCGAAGAAGAAGCCACTTGGGAACGAGAAGATGACTTGAAGGCTGAGTTTCCCCACCTATTCTCTAGTCAGCCTGAATCTCGGGGTCGAGATTCCCTTTAAGAGGGGTAGGTTTGTAGCGTCCCGTTTTTCGGAGTTTTTGAAAATTTTAAAAGAGAACCATTTGTTTCTATTTGCCCAAAGTTTAATTTTGAAATTTCAGAAATTTATTTGCAGTTTAATATGAGTTAATCAAACTTCAATTAAATTAAAGTTGGTTTGATTGAGTTTTCTGGAATTTAAAATCAAAATTATTATTTTAAGAATTTTCTTGGATTTATTGGATTTTAGAAATTTATTTTCCTTTTACCCGAAATTAAAAATTAATTTAATTGCAAAAGAAAAAGAAAATTTAAAGTTAAATGTATTTTTATTAAGTCTAGAATAATTCGAGGAATTTCTGTGAATTTTTCCAGAATTTTTGGAGTCTATTTGCTATTTTCTAAATTGCCTTTTGATTTATTTGAATTTCTAAAATCAAAAAGGTATTTTAAATCTCTTTTCTGTGCGTGGGCCGAAACCCTAGCCGGCCCACCACTATTCCCCGCCTCCGGCCCACTCCTCGCCGCTCAAGGCTGCTCGCCGCTCACCGCCGATCCTCATCGTGTGGCTCTCGCTCCGCCGCGTCGCCGCCTCGGCTTGGCCGTTGGATTGAGATCCGCCGCTTCTTTCGCCGCGCTCTCCTTTCTTCTCCGCCGTTGATCGCGATCCGACGCCATCGTCGCGCCGCGCCTCTTCCGCTTCCCACCGTCCGTCGAATCGGACGGCGCCGCTTGCTCTCCTCGCCGCGCTTTCTTCTCTCCCCACCGTCCGATCGAATCGGACGGCTCTCCGCTCGCCGCGCCTCCTCGCTCCCCACCGTCCGTCGGAATCGGACGGCTCCGATCATCGTCTCCGCCGCGCGCCGTTTCTCTCCCACGTCGCGCGAATCGCGCGCCGCGAATCGCGCGCCCGTCCGTCGCGCCGCCGCGCCTGCCGCGCGTCATGGCCGTGTTGCCTCGTCCCGCCCGCCCCGCGCCGCCACGCGCGGCTGTCCGCCGCCGCGGGTTCTATAAAACCGCGCCTCTTCCTCTCCCTCTCTTCTTTCTTCTCTCTCTCTCTCGCTTCTCGCCGCCCGCTCCTCTTCTTCTTCCGCCTCCGGCCGCCTCCGCCGCTGTCTCCGGCGTCGCGCGCTGTTCCCGTTGCGCGCCGCCGTTCCCAGCTCCGGCCGCCGCGCGCGCCGTCTCTCCCTCTCTCTCTCTCTCTCTCTCTCGACTGCGGGCCCGAGCCGACGTGGTGGCCGCGCACGTGCCGGGTCGCGTCGCGTCGCATTGCTTTCGTCAGCGTGGCGCCACGTGTGTGTTATGCAGCGCCGACACAGAATCGGAATTTTCAGTTAGAAAATTAATTCCGAAAATCCGAAAAATCCAATTCCATCATTTTATGTGATTTTGAAACTTCTTTTGGCTATAACTTTCACATCCGAACTCCGTTTTGGGTGATCCAAATTTCTAAATTCATATAAATTCATCCTCTTTCATTTGGTACTGGTTTTGTAATTTTTGGAGTTCATTTGGTGCTGTTTTATTTATTTATTGCTATTCTCGCACGTAGATTAGGCTGTTTGGAAGATTCCTTCGACCCGACGACCGAAGACCCTCTCCTCGTCAACGAAGGCAAGTCGTAGGCCTTTGACCATGTTGAACCCATATTACAAATGTATATTGCTTTAAATTAACATGCATGGCTAGTTTTATTAAAAATGGTTTTGGGAGTAGATAATTACCAAATTGCCATTATGCCTCCTTGATAAATTGAAAATGAAATGTCTCCTTGAATGACATATATCCTTGGACACCTTAGGATGGTTAATACTAGTTGGACATGATTGTATACCAACTTGGGAGCGTAATATTGCTTAGACATGCTTTAGTTACCCGCGAGACTTTCGATCACATGTTCAATGATTATTGAAATTTGACTAATGGAACTATGGAACAGTGGTGTGAGGCCACTTTTATTAAAAGATGTTGTGCCATGGGTGGATTGCCATTTGGTTGGGAATGAACAAAATGATTTATGCTCGGGCTTGAGGTAGGGAGCTAGAGTGGGTGCGTAATGCACATTGGGTTGTGGTAGACTTGTCCGAGCAAATAACTAAGGACTTAACTTTGCAAGTCATTGATCCGGTCACCTCGTGCAACCATAAGTCCGGTATGGGACTGACCGCCAATTAATTAGGAAAGTTTTGAGTCGGTTCTGTTGTGGCTGTTTATTGGCGCAAGAGGGGGCTGTGATGGCGAAACCTTAGCGGGCAGAACCGAGGCAAAATGGAACTTTGTAAAAGCCTTGTCACGTGCTCTAGACTACTCACCTAAGGAAGTGAGCGGTGGTATCGACGGATGCCAAACAAACTAGAGAATTCGTGGTCTTGTGGGTAAAGTCGCATAACCTCTCGCAGAGTGTCAAAATCTATTCGAATAGCCGTGTCCCTGCTACGGACATGCCCGTGATTTCGCGCAAGGGGTAGTATTTTCAAAAATGTGGTTTGGTTCGAATGGAAACGCTTGGTTGGAATGGTTGGGAAGTGAACGGGATGTTCACTGTTTGATTCAAAGGAACTTGGTTATCTATGTAGTATTCTTTTAAAATCTCGCTTGCCATCTAATTATCAGATTTATCGTTAAACTTGCTTTCGCAAATTAACCATAAAGACATCCTTGTTTAAGCTCGCATGAATACTATGTGCATACATTTCTCTACGACTTGTCGAGTACTTTATGTACTCACCGCTTTATGCCCTTTGTTGATCGGCCCCAACAGAAGAACCAGAAATGTTGAGTACTATGAAGAAGGCTACTTTGAAGACTTCGCGATCTAGGTCACGCCCTCCACTCGATTGCTGTGGGCATGTCGATTGGGCTCCACGATTTTGAGATTTCACGCCAGATACTCTGTTGTTGCTAAGCCCTCGTGAGGCGACTTTTGTAAGAACCTTGACCATAAGGTCTTTGCTGCTTTAATTAATATTACTTTGTCTCGCTTCATTAGTTCGTTGTTGAATGGTTATGAATGCATCATTGTTGCAACTGTGCAAGCTAGCTAACGATCATGGGACTAGCTTGGTATGCACAGAGGGTCTCGGGGTTGTGTGACACCGGGTCCCGACACGCACCTTTTGATTTGGGACGAACCTCATGATATGTTTCGAGAGTGTTCCAAATTTCATGCGCAGTTGAAAGATTGCAAATTCTATCATATTCTTGTCTACCAAGTGCACCATATAAAAGATTCTTAGCCTTATTGTTGTTAGCCAAAAGAATTGCGTAGCGTGTGTAGCAATTTCAGAATAACCAATGGGCTCTAACAACATCCCAAATAGCTTGTCCTCACTCAAGAAAGACACGCATACGATTCTTCCAATAGGCATAGTCGTGCTCATCGAAGATATGCGGTTCAGTAGAAAACTTATCCATCGCCAAAGTTCAGTGACCGGTTAAGATCAAGATTGAACTAACCAGGCTCTGATACCACTTGTTGGACCGTAAAGGCGACTAGAGGGGGTGAATAAGAGCACGCCACTTTTCACAAATTATGAACTCAATACAATTTCACTCCAAGAGCTATTAGAAAGCTATGAAGATCAATATACCAATCAAATGGAAGACTAGTATTGAATCCAATTAAACCCCTAAGCAATGCTACAAAATCAACTAAGATTGCAAAGACTCACAAAGACGGGCGGTCCGATCACTGGACCCAATCGGTCGGACTGATTTCGCGGTCCGACCGGCGAAGTCTTGGCGGTCGGACCGCTCCAAAATCGGTCGACCGGTGATGACGGGCGGTCCGACCAAACCGACTCGTAACCGATCCGCAATGAAGAAATCACCGATGACGGTTGCAATTAGGTGAAACTTTGATTCTCAACTCTAATCTTTATGAAACTTTGCACACACCTTCTATATGCTATTGAGGACCTATTTCAATCGAATATTATGATAATTCTTGGAACGATCTTGAGCAATTGCCAATTGATTAATGAAGGTCTAAAACCGCAAGAACGAAAACTTGATCCTAATGCTTGTTCGTGAGTGATTGATGATCAAGATGATGCTAGATAGATTCACACATATCACAGCAAGCTAATTCACGTGAAAGAATCAATCACAAACTCGCGGATCAAAGAAAGCCCTAAAAACACGAAATTGAAAGCAAGAGCGAAAAGAGACTTATCTCAAGCAAACCTTGAATAGATTGATTTCGTGATTGATGCTGGATTACATCCACACCATCATGGATCAGTGGATAATCAAAGATCACGAAATTCACCACAAACCATCAAGAGCCCTAGCCTCCACCTCAACTCCCCTAAAGACAATTAGGGTTTTGAAACATAAAAGGCGAGAGAGAGAGAGGTGCAGCCACCATCTCCTCCTATTTATAGTGGAGGCCTAGACTCCTAGGGTTTGACTCTATTGGGCTCCCGTTAAGGCCCACTAACAAACGGGTCACACACGCACGCTTCGCAAAGCGCCGTCTTTAACCTTTTGACCTAAACCGCTTCACCATACGTCATGGATTTGCCAATAGGTCACCATTGTCCATCTTGTGTCACACTTGAGTCGCCGACCACCCGCATCGCCAATCGCTCGACCTCAACTCTCCGAGTCTAGTCCCGATCCTTCTCGCCGCTGACCGCCCTGACCACCAAGCAACTGCACAACCACGCATAAGCAAACACGAATTCGGGAACAAGTTCTTCACAACTTGACCCATGTTAGTCAAAACATGCATCATGCAAATCATATGCCATGAAACCAATGACTTTGACCTAACAAATCAACATCGCCACGGTTGGCCGACGCTCAAGTAGAAACCGGTCCGACCGCTCCAGTGAGCGGCCGGACCGCCCCATGGCGGCCGGACCTCTCCTCAATGAGCGGCCGGATCGCCTCTTGGGACTTAGCCGAAATTCAAACTCCCAAATTCAAACCTTCGAAATTAAAACGAATAGAACTTCTTATCGAGACTCCAAAATTATGAGACCAAGTGCATAGGGATCCCTCACTTGCCTACAACACCTATTTTGGCCCACTGCTTTGAACACTTTTAGGTCACCGCCGGTCCGATCGCCCCACATGGTCGATCCGACCGATTTGGGACCGGCCGATCACTGCAAGGACCGATCGGACCGCCCGCCCGAGAATACCTGTAGCTTTGTCGAAAACACGTGAAACTACAAACCGTAAACGCCATTGCCAATTGTCACATCATCCTAAGATCTGGGACATATCCCCATTAAATCCACACAAACGCTTCTTCAACTCTTGAAAACTTTGCTCACAATCGGTTGTCCAAGCAAATTTCTTTTCTTTCTTCAACAAATTGAGTGAGGGTCTTGCTATCTTGGAGAATCCTTCTATGAATCGCGATAGTACCCGCCATTCCAAGAAAACTTCTGACCTGAGGCACTGACTTGGGTGACTCCCAATTAAGCACATCCTTAACCTTGCTGGGGTTAACAGATACTCCTTCTGCAGACATGACATGACCCAAGAAAGTAACTTCTTTCATCCAAAACTCACACTTGCTGAATTTAGCATAGAGTTGATGATCTCTAAGCTTATTCAGGACCAAACGGGGGTGCTCTTCATGCTCTTCTTCACTCTTGAATACACCAAAATATCGTCAATGAAGACAATGACGAACTTGTCCAAATACTCCATGAACACTTTATTCATCAAGTTCATAAAGTAAGCGAGGGCATTGGTCAATCCAAATGACATGACCGTGAACTCATATACCCATACCGGTTGAGAAAGTCGTCTTGGGAATATCTTTCGACGAATCTTCAACTGGTGGTATCCTCGACCTCAAGTCTATTTTGGAGAACACTGGCTCCTTTCAACCGATCAAACAAATCATCGATCCCAGGCGAGGGTACTTGTTCTTGATGGTGACCTCATTGAGGGCTCGGTAATCCACACACATCCGTTGGGTACCATCCTTCTTTGCAACAAAGATCACTGGGCTCCCAAGGTGAAGAACTTGGCCGGACAAAACCTTTCTCTTGCATTTCTTCAATTTGCCTCTTCAGCTCAACCAAATCATTGACAGGCAATCTGTAGGGTCTCTTGAAAATAGGTGGAGTTCCTGGAACAAGATTGATGACAAACTCCAAGTCTCGGTCTGGTGGCATTCAAGGTAGGTCATCAGGAAAGACATCTGAAAACTCTCTGACTACTGGCACTTCTTCCATAGATACAACACTGGCACTGCAGACTAAAGATCCAGCTAGCTTCTCTGGGGAGGCTTCAAACTTTACCTTGGTTCCATCCGGACTGACCAAAGTGATGCTTCTACCACCACAATCCAAGAGGGCTTGGTGATTGGCAAGCCAATCCATTCCCAAAATCACATCAAGAGACTTGGTGTCTATGATGATGAGATTGGCAAGGAATTCTACCCCTTCTATGGTCACTTTAACCTTAGGGCAACCTTGGTTCGTACTCAATTCCGAACCGGGAGATTGAACCAACAAAACACTTTTAAGAGGCAAAACTTCCAACTGGTGCCTTTCAGCAAAACTCCGAGAAACAAACGAATGCGAAGCTCCAGAATCAAACAAAGCAATGGCAGTCTTTGAATTGACAAGAAACTTACCCAAAGACGACGTCCGAGGTCGTCGGGCTTCCTCCACAAGTGGTGTGGTTCACACGACCCCTTCCAAAAGGCCGAGGAGTCTTGTAGTGCGCTTGGAGTCCGAGGGCTCCACGTGCGACTCTGGAGTGGGGGTCTGGTCGGAGTGGCTCCCATGTTGAAACGAACCGAGAAGGGCCTTGCCTCGCGGCAACTATTGGCGAAGTGCCCACCGATGGCACTTAAAGCGTGTGATCCCGCCGCAGGTTGCCATTCCTTGGTTCTTTGGTTGCCGGAGCCGCTGAAGCCGCGGTCACCGGAATTGCCGGGCGAGGTGTCGCTCTGAGGGCTCAATGTGACAGTGGAGCAACACGGTGAGGCGGCACATTCATTCGACTCTCTGGGAGTGAGACCGATGGGCACCGTGGCCGCATCATCTTTCTCTTGCGGGATTCTTCAAGTTCACGGCGGATTCCTCGATGAGCATGGCCTTGTTCACTGTGTGGAAATCGCATAATCATTCCCAATGACTTGCACCTTCAAACCGGGTTGAGTCCTCTCTTGAAGCGCTTCGCGGGCATCATCTGTGGCAACGTCCTCTCGGGCATAACGGACAACCGAGTGAACCTATTAAGGTATTCACTCACCGACATGTTGCCTTGCCGCACTCACGGAACTCATTCTTCTTCATTTCCACCTTTCCATCGGGGATATGAGAGTGGCGGAAAGCTCCTAAAAAACTCGCCCAAGTGATACTCTCGTGGTTTCCATGGCGGCACAATAGTTCTCCCACCATTCGCAGCGGTACCTTCAAGGTGGTGAGTGGCATCTGTAACCTTCTCGCGATCATCACAACGGTGATAGCGAAGTTTTTTCCATGGAACGTAACGGTCATTCTGCGCCCAATGGCTCCGAGGAGCTAGAGAAAGTGGGTGGATGGGTCTCAAAACTCGCCACCGGATCGAGGAAACACTGGGGTGGAGCGGCGTGGGCGTGGCAAATGCTTGATCGCTACGATTCATCATTGCGAGAAGGGCAAGATGCCGTTCTGGCGATTCATCATCTCGAGTCATGTTTCGCATCATAGAGCTCATTAGCCGCGTCTGGCCGCCATGAACTGACTCAAACCCGGATCTGCACTCGCGGCCTGGGAAGACGAGGCAGAGGCGCTTGGAGTCTCATCCTGGCTCGCGGAGTTGCGGGTCTAAACCATCTGCGATAAAGCTTCACTGGTTTAATAGACGAGAAGAAGAAAGCAATTTAGATAAGAGGGAAAGCACGGAGATGAGCGAGGAACAAGGGAGATAGATGGATCAACCTAATGCGAACAAAATTGGTTTTACCCAACGAACGGATAGCCGGAAAGCTATCAAGAAGCAAACAAGAAAGGGACACTTAAGCACAAAAGCCCTATTACGCGGACTAAGCGAATCTAAAACTAGGGAGGCAGCTACCAATCTAATCTTTACGGAGGGTCAACTTGGATCAAACGGTGGACCTTGAGCCTCCAAAGCTTCCGTTGCTTGATCTTGAAGGGCTCGATCCTAGGGATAATCCAGAGATGAGGGAGTCAATTTAAATTTGGAAAACCAAGTTTCAGAAAAGATAAGATAAAAGAACTCAAGAATGATATAAGAGGGTAAGACGATAAGAAAAGAATAGAACAAGGTAAGAAAGAACAGAATAAGATGAGAGAAGAATATCTAGTCAGGTTAATTGCTTGGTTTGATTTAGAAAATATATTTTGAATTTTTGACTAAGACGACCAATCTAACTAAAGGTTACGTCCTACAGTCGATATGGCTCTGATACCATCTCCTGTCGGCGCCCCGGGTGTCACACAACCCCGAGACCCTCTGTGCATACCAAGCTAGTCCCATGATCAGTAGCTAGCTTGCACAGTTGCAACAATGATGTAATCATAACCATTCAACAACGAACTAATGAAGCAGACAAAGTAATATTATTTAAAACAACGGAGACCTTATGGTCAAGTTCTTACAAAAGTCGCCTCACAGGGCTTAGCAACAACAGAGTATCCGCAATGAAATCTCAAAATACGTGGAGCCCAATCGACATGCCCACAGGCAATCGAGTGGAGGACGTGACCTAGTTCGCAAAGTCTTCAAAGTAGCCTTCTTCGTAGAACTCAACCTGTCCTGATTCTTCTGCTGGGACTGATCAACAAAGGGCATAAAGCCGTGAGTACATAAAGTACTCAGCAAGTCGTAGAGAAATGTATGCACATAGTATTCATGTCAGGCTTAAGCAAGGATGGTTTTATGGTTAATTTGCGTAAAGCAAGTTTAACGATAAATACAATAATTAGATTGCAAAGCAGGATTTTAAAAGAATAATACATAGATAACCAAGTTCTTTTGAATCAAGCGGTGAACATCCCGTTCACTTCCCAACCATTCCAACCAAACGTTTCTATCGAACCAAACCACATTTTTGAAAATACTACCCCTTGCGCGAAATCACCAGGCATGTCCGTAACCGGGGACACGGCTATTCGAATAGATTTTGACACTCTGCAGAGGTTGTACAGCTTTACCCACAAGACACGAATTCTCTAGTTTGTTTGGCATCCGTCGATACCACCGCCACTTCCTTAGGTGAGTAGTCTAGAGCACGTGACAAGGCTTTTACAAAGTTCCATTTTGCCTCTGGTTCGCGCGCTAAGGTTTCGCCATCACGCCCCTCTTGCGCCAATAAATGACCACAACAGAACCGACTCAAAACTTTCCTAATTAATTGGCCAGGTCCGTCCCATACCGGACTTATGGTTGCACGAGGTGACCCAGATCAATGACTTGCAAAGTTAAGTCCTTAGTTGGCTGCTCAGACAAGTCTACCACAACCCAATGTGCATTACGCACCCACTCTAGCTCCCTACCTCAAGCCCGAGCATAAATCATTTTTGTTCATACCCGACCAAATGGCAATCCCTGCCATGGCACAACATCTTTTAATAAAAGTGGCCTCACACCACAATTCCATAGTTCCATTAGTCAAATTTCATTCATCATTGAACATGTGATCGAAAGTCTCGCAGGTAACTAAAGCATGTCTAAGCAATACTACGCTCCCAAGTTGGTATACAATCATGTCCAACTAGTATTAACCATCCTAAGGTGTCCAAGGATATATGTCATTCAAGGAGACATTTCATTTTCAATTCATCAAGGAGGCATAATGGCAATTTGGTAATTATCTACTCCCAAAACCATTTTTAATAAAACTAGCCATGCATGATAATTTAATACAATATACATTTGTAAAATGGGTTCAACATGGTCAAAGGCCTATGACTTGCCTTCGTTGACGAGGAGAGGGTCTTCGGTCGTCGGGTCGAAGAAACCTTCCGAAACGCCGGAATCTACACGTGCGAGAATAGCAACAATAAATAAAACAGCACCAAATGAACTCCAAAAATTACAAAACCAGAACCAAATGAAAGAGGATGAATTTATATAAATTTAGAAATTTGGATCACCCAAATCGGAGTTCGGATGTGAAAGTTACGGCCAAAAGAAGTTGAAAATCACATGAAATGATAGAATTAGGGTTTTTCGGATTTTCAGAATTATTTTCAACCGAAAAACCCGGTTTTGACGTCGGCAAGACACGCGCGCTACGTGGCAGCCACGCTGGCAAAATCACGACGCTGGCCGACGTGGCGCCACGTGGGTGGCCACGTGGGCTAGGCCCATGGTCGAGAGAGAGAGAGAGAGAGAGAGAGACGGAGGCGGCGGCGGCGGGGGGAAGACGGCGGCGGCAGCGCCACCGGCCGAGGAGAGATGACGGCGCTGGCGAAGAACGGCGACGCGGAGGCGACGGAGGCGAAGAAGAAGGAGGAGCGGCGAAGCGACCGAGAAGAGAGGAGAGAGGAGAGGCGCGCGCGCGCATTTATAAGCGAGAGGGAGCGCGGCGACGGACGGCAGCATGACGGATTCGGCGCCGCGTGGCGCAGCAGAGGCGACGGACGGCCGCGGATTCGCGGCGGCGCGATTCAGCAGCGGCGACGTGGAGAGAACGGCGGCGCGGAGACGAGAGCGAAGCCGTCCGATTGTCGGACGGTGGGAAGCGAAGGGCGCGGGAAGGAGAGCCGTCCGATTCGACGGACGGTTGAGAAGTCCAACGGCGCGGAGGAAGATGACGGGCGCCGTCCGATTTCGATCGGACGGTGGGGAGCGGAAGAGGCGCGGGCGAAGGATGCGGCCGGATCTCGATCCAACGGCCCCAGCGAGGGGCGACGTGGCGGCGAGGACGCTTCGGATGAAGATCCGACAGCGGAGGGCGAAGGAGAGGGAGCGGCGGCGGAGCGAGGCGGTCGCGGAATGGGCCGGAGGCGGGGAAACAGTGATGGGCCGGGAGAGATTCGGCCCAAGAACAGTAAAAGGATTTTAAAATACATTTTTGATTTTAGAAATTCAAACAAATCAAAAAGCAACTTAGAAAATAGCAAATAGACTCCAAAAATTCTAGAAAAATTCACAGAAATTCCTTGAATTATTCTAGACTTAATAAAAATACTTTTAACTTTAAATTTTCTTTTTCTTTTTCTTTTGCAAATAAATTAATTTTTAATTTCGGGAAAAAGGAAAATCAATTTCTAAAATCCAATAAATCCAAGAAAATCTTAAAATAATAATTTTTGATTTTAAATTCCAGAAAACTCAATTAAACCAACTTTAATTTAATTGAAGTTTGATTAACTCATATTAAATTGCAAATGGAATTCTGAAATTTCACAATTAAGCTTTTGGCAAATAGAAACAAATGGTTCTCTTTTAAAATTTTCAAAAACTCCGAAAAACGGGACGCTACAATTGCCATCTTCATCTGTGCTAATGTCAGCCTCTCTAACTGCTTGTAGCATCCGGAACGCGGGGCTTGCCATAATTGCTCCCGGAGCACGCACTGGGCGGAACCTCTTCATCATCTTCGTTCCGGTGAACCTTTCTCCCTAGTAGATGCGTCATATCATGTTCCTGAGCACCAATAAGCTTCCCTCTTCTTTAATTTAACTCTCATTCACAGGAATCTCGGGATCATGAGCTTTTCCATTTTCCAGCCAAAAACGCTCCTTTCGTCTCCAACTCCAGCAGGGTGGGACTCTGAGTAATTCCTCGCTCTAGCACCACCTCATGACATCACTTGAGCTTCACCGGCCATCCATGTTCTCTCTCTTTGTTCAGGACGCCCTCCCCACGGTGAAGCTCCACACCGCCGTCATCATCTTCGATGCCAGTGAGTCTCCGACCAGCTGGTTCTCTCTTTAGCACTCGGGTAGGTTCACTGGACCCCCTAGTACCTTATGCGCGCTCCAGTTGGCTCATTTAGTCGTCGGGTTGCAACTTGCACCAAAGCCATGGGAGCACCTCCACTCTCCACCGTAGCGTCACAGCGTCGGACCTTCTCCGACCATGCTCCGACCGCCTATAGCTTCGCCCAGCTCCAGGGATTCCATTTTGGGCATTCACCCGCGCCGCCATGGCACGTAGCGCCGGCAAGCAAGCTCGTGGCCTTGTGAGCTATGTTCCGACAATGACTGTAGCGTCGTCATTAGGACAAATCTCAGTCATTAAGGTGTAACGAATGATTATGTTGGACCGAAAAGGCGACTAGAGGGGGGTGAATAGGAGCACGCTCACTTTTTCATAAATAATTGATTCAATAAAACTTTACTCCAGTAGCTATAGAAACTATGAAGATTAGCATATCAGTACAGCGGAAGACTAATATTGAATCTAATTTAAACCCCTAAGCAATATGGCAAAATCAGCAAATATTACAGCGAATCAAAACACTGCCGGTCGGACCGCTGGTTCAAGGGTGGTCGGACCGATTTCCTGCCGGTCTGACCGGTGAGACACAATGTCCGATCGGCCGCCCGCTCGAAAGAAAAAAACCGATGACCAAAGTTACAAATAGATGTAACTTTTGATCTACAACTTCAAACTTGATGAAACTTGGAACAAACATTCTCTATGATATCAGGAAGCTATTCCAATCGAAAATTGTGATAATTCTTGGAAGAATAAAGATCCTATTCTATTTGATCAAAGAAGGGTTCAAAACCGGGTCAAACCGAAAAATTGATCCAAGATCTTGCCCGTGGATGATCGATGATCAAGATGATTCTAGATAGATTCTCACACATCACAGCAAGCTAGATCACGTGAAGAAACCAAGCAAAAACTCACGGATCAAAGAAGGACCCAAAATTATCAAATAGAGAGAAAGAACGCAATGAGACAAAACATTGATCAAACTTTCCTTTGATTGATTGATATGATATGGGCTTACAGCCTCTCCATCAATGGAGGACAATGCTCAATTCAAGAGCACGAAAATCACATCAAACTATCAAGAACCCTAGCCGCCACAAAAGCTCTCCCTAAGAAAATTAGGGTTTACAAAAATTACAAAAGAGACGAAGAGAAGGTGCAGCCACCTCCCTCTCCTATTTATAGTGGAGTCTTAGACCTTCTAGAAGTTTGACTCAATTGGGCTCCCGTTAAGGTCCAAAACAAACGGGACACATACGCACGTATTTTAATGCGCCGTCTTTAACACCCCTTGACCTAACTAGCTACACCTTGTGCCATCTTGCGCCTCGGATTAGCCAATAGGTTACCCTTGTCCATCTTGCACCACGCTTGAGTACATTGACCTCACCCGGCATCGTCGATCGTTCTGGACCTCAGCTCTCCAAGCCTAGTCCCGATCATCCTCGCCGTTGACCGTCGTTGACCACCAAGCAACCTGCACAACAATAGACAAGTAAACCGAAATTGGGAACAAGTTATTCACAACTTGACCCATGTTAGTCAAAACATGCATCATGCAACATATATGCCCTGAAACTCATGACTTTGACCTAACAACCGAACAACGCCACCACGACGGGCGACGAACCAAGTGGAAACCGGTCAGACCGCCCCCCAGAGCCGACCACCGCCCACCCTGGCTGGTCTGACCGCCAGCTATTGGCCGGTCAAACCGCTAGTAATGACTTAGCCGATTTTCAACCTCTGAAAATCGAAACCTACTGGAATTTTCAAACCAATAGAACTTTTTACTGGAGGCTCCAAAAATTATGGGACCAAGTGCAATAGAATCCCCTCTCTTGCCTACACCCTCTATTTTTGACCCAGCTCAATCCAACACCTTCTGAAGTTGGCCGGTCCAACCGCCGCTTATGGCCGGTCCGACCGATTTGGGATCGGTCTGACCGCCACCTGTTGGCCGGTCAGACCGGTTGAGACCTGACAGAACTAAACTTTACCGAAAACACGTGAAACGACAAACCGTAAACGCCATTACCAATTGTCACATCATCCTAAGATCTGGAGCATATCCCCATGATATCCACAGATTAGCGTATTTAATGTTGTCTTAAAGATTTGATGTGTCTATTACACGTGGGTCCATGCACAGTAATCGAGGAGTAAATAACGGTTTAAGTCTGAGATTGACATGTGTGCCCGGGAACTTAAGTGCACAGTTGTAGACCCGTGAATCGGCCGTAAACCCTTGGTCCATGCAGTGTGCTGTGGACCGAGAGTATGACATTTTGGCCCCACATGTCAGGCCACATTTAAATCGAAAATTAAAATGAAATTTGACACTGTGCACTGGACCCCACTTGTCAGTGACTGTGGCTATATTCGGCTCGGTAAGAAATGTTTTTAATGCTTTTATGATTTCTGAAATGATTTATTGTTGAACTAAAAAATCAATTAACTTCAAAAATGCATAACTAATTCATTTTAACTCTAAATCCAGAGAAACAATTTTGGTAATTTTCATTTTTAATGAACTTTAATTTTGCACTTGGAATATGATTATTTTTACAGTAGAAATGATTTAAATTCAAAAAACCATATAAACTTTATACGAACTCCAAATGGGGAGAACCAAGTTATTCGGGAAATAACTTTTTACTTTGTATCATGCCATGTAGTCTTTATCCTTACCTCATTTATGGAAAATTTCACAAAAAAGATAATTTTCAGATGAATAGTCACATATTTCCAAATGCCATAGCTCCCACATACAACCTCCAAATAACATAATCTTTATATCAAAATTCATATAAAATCATAATCTACCTACTATGAAAATTTCATGCATTTTGGATAAATTTTAATTTTTGTTATGTTTGGTGTTATGTGTTCTTATTGGCTTTTCGTATTCGAACGTTAGATTACGAAGATTCAACAAGTACAATTGTGATCCTCATGTATCTTCAAAGAAGGCAAGCACCCCTTTGATCATATTGATTCTATTACTTTTGTTACAAAATATCTTATTTGCAACTTGTATGTATGCATGTTCTACTTAAATAACTATTTTGCATTAGCGGTAGTTATTCCTATTAGATGCATGAATTGTAACAAATGTTTGTCCCTTTCCACTAACCCTAAGTTATTATTCCCGCTGATGTTAGTGCTTGGTGGATGTTATAGAGTCTATACATGTTTATGCGAGTCGATGCTTAGTTATGCTTAGATTCTGATAGAATTGGGTGGTTATCGACTTTGTTGATAACCTTGATCAAACAAATCATTTTACTATGTTATGTCCAGCACTATGTGCTATGTTAGTTTAAAAACTAAAAATGCAAATAAAATGATTTGGACTTGGGCAAGTAGTTGGATGGTGTATTGTTGGGTTTGTGGATGTCTTGCCTCGGTCAACAAGGATCGAATATCTTGTTTCACCAAAACCAAGCATTATTGTATGCTAACCACATGAGAGGGATATGGGACCTCTCTTGACTTAGTACTTTGGCATGTGTTAGCTCCGGATCGCAGGTTGGCTGTTGTTGTTCTGTTGAAAGAAAAAATATTCTGTTTTGTGGGTGTGCGGTGGTGGAGTTCCAGGTAGGTTCTCCACCTCGAGGTGCATCGTAGTTATCTAAGGCTTTACCCGTGAGGGGTAGTTGTCCGAGGCTTTATGATGTCTCCGACACAACGTATGGGTTTCTATCCATACGGGCGACTCGTAGTTAATACATTATATTGGAAACGACTCGTAGGGCTTAGCCTTGCAGGTATACCTAAGGAAGTGTGCTTTATTGTGTGGCAAAAGAGGCGGTCTAGTGCGTGGGTACATTAGTACACCCCTGCAGGGTATAAACTATTCGAATAGCCTCGTTCTAGGTTATGAACACGCTTGGAATTGAATTTGCAGGAGTTAGACTTAACGTTTTGTAATTTTAACTCAAAACTTGTTGGGTGGCGGTGAGAATGGTCTCACGCTTGTATGCTGCGGGGAAGCCACTTGTTGTTGTTTAGATATTGTCTAATATTATTTACTCGCTATTATTTAAAGTATCAAAAATGTTTGCTCACCTGCCATTTCAATCTACTACTTGTAATTCAGATGAAATGTTGCTTTATGCTGGAAATTGCCTAGTATAGTAGCCTTCCTTTGATACAAGAATGCATCTAAATATTCTTTTGCTTGTAAGTCTTGCGAGTACAGCTTTGTACTCAACCCGATTGCTGTAAATTTCAGAGGAGGTTGATCCCCAAGGGGTCAATCAATGTGAGACCGACTTCGTTCAGGACGACGACTAGCTTGGAGGTTTTCGGTCAGGTTGCCATGTGGGTAAGGGCACACCGTTCGGCTCTTCTTTTGGTACCATCTTATGGCTATGTTTCATTGCACTTAACTTTTATTATTGCTATTTGGTTAGTAGGCGCATGTATAAAAACTGAAGTTGTATGATGACTTAGTTGTAACCTTTTGTTACTACGGTATTGTAATATTGTTGTATGGCATTGATGTTGATATTGTTTTGTGAACGGCGTATGTATATCGCTCCTGGGAGGTATACAATACATTCGAGGCGGGATATTAAGTTTGTAATGCTAGGACTAATGGATGGTTAAGTATTACAAGTTAAAACCCCGGTCCTCACGGTGATCATACAAGTGCATTGTATTATTACATGAAGAATAATCATATATGTTAATGAGCAAAACAAAAATTCTCACACCACAATTATTGCAACTAGATTTGCAATTTTAAGTGAAAAATTTATGCAATTCAAATCTTCGAAGTTGTAAACTTGTAGTGGTAGCACATATGGGCAAAGCTACAACTTTTGGAATCAAACAAAGTTCATCTATATAATCAGATTTCAATCGAGTAATAGCAAATTCATCTAGCAAAGGTGAAAATATTTGTAAGTTCTTCCATACTTCAACATCATGATGCATATTGTCAATATTAGATGATGCAATCAGAGATGAACACATAGGCATTGGATGATCAACAAAATTCAGCACACAAGAATTGTTGTTCAAAACAATAAGCTCCAATTCATTCATGTGATCACAAGTTTTGCATATTCGATATACAAGAAATTGATTGTCTACAACATAATCTCCAATCAAATTAAACTTATATCCAGGGGTGTAGGCACTAAACAAGGATTTAGAACATGCAATTACAGAAACTTTCTCCATAGTATGTAACAATTTCATAGGTGGATCCAACATAATGTAACATAAAGAATCAACAGGAGAAATTCTAGTCAAAACTCTTTATGTCTAACCAATTTCACATAATCATTATATACTACTAACTCATCACATGAAGTACCCACAATAGCAGGAAATTCAATTATTTCATCACATGGCGCACTCAAGTCAGTAAGTAAATCAACAATTTTATCACATGGTGTACTCAATTTAGCAGGCAAATCAATCAAATTATCACAGGATTCATATAAATTCTTAATAATACCAGATTTTGTAGCTAGAAAATTAATATATATCTTCTTAGCACTAGGTTCGTCCACCTGTATAATGGTAGTAGGTGGAGCTAGGATAGACTTCAATATGATAGCAACGATTAGCAACAATCAAATCAGTAATGCAAGTTGAAAAATTGTTCAAGATACTAGTCAATGTTGTTGATCCTAGCATAATCAAAGCCTAAGAAGAGAAGTGTATGAACGCACACACAACGATCAATGTGACTTGATGTAAGCAAAGAAAATTCTCACACCAAGTATTAGGACAGACGCTAGGCAACTTACTCAAACTTCTGTGTAATATAAACAACCTTCTAGTTTAAGCAGTAAACAACAGTTAGTCTCATGATGCTGAAATGACTAGATTTTTGTGGACTGTAGGTAATGGGAAAATATCACCGATGAACGAAAGCTTTGATACTAGCTGAAACGACAATGGGTGTCCCGATCTTTCAATGAGAAGGATAACTCGATTTGGTGGAGACGACTCTCACGATTCGGCTACCAATCGCACACGACCAATATGCCCGCAATCGCTGAACCAACTCCGTGATTTTTATTGACCTTGCTAAAAGCACGATCAACCTGACCACAAAGGTCTATTCTTGCATGCAATCGAAAAACAAACAAGAACAAGATAATAAACAATCTAAAATTGCAAATAGGATTGAAATACTCAATAAGGTGGGACTCCTAAGTGGTATTCAGAGTTGATCTAGTCGACACAAGCCAATACATGAAGTTGCAATGTAGTTAACTTTTAACTAAACGAAATCCATCAAAGCCTAAGGGTGTCGGCCACTATATGAAGGAGGAAGAGGAGAAGGGAGGGCGGTAGCACTGTTCACGTGAGCAACATGGGCCTACGGTTACAAGGCCCATGGCCCAAGTAGAGGTGGCGCAACACCTTTGCTCTCGGAATCCGAATCAGCGTTGGACTGTTTTGGCTATTGCAGCGCGCTCAGAAGGAATTTAGAGGTGGGGCTAGATCTATTGGAAATAGGATGAGATAAACATTCCATCAAGTACTCGTGGAGCTCCAACAGACTCTGTATGTGAAATTTATATATGTTTGAAGTCAATGCTATCTCTGGAGGCCGAATTGGATTCCAAAACGTGTCTAGCTCAAACTCTTGCTTGGCTTGGACAAAAAGTGATGTGGTGCTACAAAAATATATTTTTTCATCATTAGGTAGCACCATATAATCCATATAATATAAAGATACTCCTAAAAACGAGCTCGCCTGATAATTTATGTGAAGCGTACGAGCTCTTGCAATTGGAACAGCAAGCATAGAAAATATGGTTGTATCCACAGGGTTCATGTCCTCATCAAATGTTCTATTTGTGATAATAAAGATTTGCATATAGAATGTAGAATTGAAGATTGATCTTGTTATGTCCACTTTAAGTTGAATATCAGTTGTATCATCCCAATTAATACCAATGATATCCCAACATGCTCGACTGAATTGTCAGCAAAAGAATAAGTGGTGTAAAGTTTATTCCTCTCTATCTGGATATAGGACACAATATTGATAATTCTCGATATTATAATGTCACCTGCGTAGCATGTCTTGTGTGTACAATCTGTCCATTAAGAGTAGCTATGCAAATACCTTAAGTTTCATAACATACTTGCTTTTTGTCGACGATCAAATCGCCGATCTTATGAATATATAAAAACAGGGGAAAATGGTGTGTATCTCCTGGAATAGAATGGGGTCACTCTTTATTGCTATGAACTAGCTATTACAAGGAATGTCTGTGGTCAAACAAAAAGCTAATCCTAGTTACACTGGAGCGCAATGCTTGCTATGGTGTTGTAATCAAATCGACTGCTAATCCTCTCAATTGCCTTCAATCTCCTCTCCCCTCCTCTCCTCCATGATCTTCCTTAAGTAGTTGATGAAGTGGTGGTAGTTATCCCTTAGAGAGACATCTGTTGGGAAGTAACGCGTCTAGTCGGACAGAGCTGTCAGTTGACAAGGTATCAACTGCTCTGTGGTTTATATGTCGGTGAGACATTCAACCGTAGTCCAGTGTCTTATAATTATGTAACGTCGCGTGGTATGGAATATACAACATGTGTTCTTCAGGTCCAGATAATACCAGTTCATAGCTTTACGAGCAGTTAACTAGTCGGGGACTAGGTACAGGACCTTGTCCGACCAAGGTATTCATTATGTAACCTATGGGATCCTCACGACCGGTGAGATCGTTAGCCTTAAGGGTTACGACCACGAAGATATATAGCCTCTCTTTATGTATTAAAGTAATACATAGAGGTTTTAATCCTTATCATTTTTTCAAATCCATTTGAGTGACCGTGATGGCATACGAGAGTATTAACAGAAAATTTTACTAGTTCCAAGTTTTTTTTTTAGAAAAATGACCAGAATATCTAGCATTTACTAAAGGAGATGGACACGCAAGCCGGTCCTAGGACTGAACCGAGTGGATGGCACCAAGCCACTATCCAAGTATTTTGTCTCTGTACAAAGATTAAAAAAATGTGACAAAACTGAGGAAGCCATGAGAGAAAATGACACAATTACCATCTCATAGTTGTTTTTGAAAGGTATAATTTGTGCGGCCGGTAATGAATAAACGCACGTAGGAGAGAAAACAAATAGGGGGGGCACAGTGAGAAAAACACGGTCAAATTTACACGCACGCTGTATATTTATTAACAAGACTTAAAAACTGCACGTCTCATATTAGTCAACGGAGAGAGTACAGTGTTTACACAAATAGCGCCGTCCTATCCATTCCCGTCAGTTCAGATTTTTTTTTTTTTGCAGCTGACGCAGCCCGGTTTGGTCGCCGGAATGGTCTCGCTCGCCTGAAGTCTCCCACCCCGCCGCGACGCCACGTTACGTACAGGAGGACTACGAATTAGGGATGCCCCGTGGCAAGACCGCCGCCTGCTACCAACCACCGGACCGGAGCCAAGCGACGTCTCTTTCTCCGGGCTCCCTTCCTAGGCCGCTGCCGCGCTCGCCCGCGCAGCCGCGGAACCGCTCTCACGCCGCTGACCCCGCGTGCTTGACTTTTCAAATGTTTGACTTTGCCAAAG
The DNA here is from genome assembly GCA_036346395.1 of Hsuehochloa calcarea. NCBI lineage: Eukaryota > Viridiplantae > Streptophyta > Magnoliopsida > Poales > Poaceae > Hsuehochloa > Hsuehochloa calcarea. The sequence continues at coordinate 9,806,487 of CM070593.1, read as the reverse complement.
ATGGAACAAAATAGGTTGCATTATTAGATTAATTGAACTAAATGTGAATAAGCACATCCAAATTTATAGAACTTCCTGGTCGAAAGGGAATATATAATCAAATACATTAAGGCCTCGTTTGGATTGTAGGATTTTTTCCCCCCTTGATTTCTGCAGGAATTGAACTGGTTTCTGTTAAATTTCTACAAAAAAATTCACATCAAGTTTATACGTACCAAACAAGGCCCGTAAAAAAAACTATAAAACCTGGATGGTTTGATAAAGGTGGTCTTCAAGAAACATGCTTCCGGTAGTGTTGCATGGTATACCCTCGTCTGCACATAACCTTTTTTTTTGTTTGAGATGGTGGGAATAACGGACTAGTGCAATCGTCTTAAAGCTCACAACCCACATGTCATGGGTCTAAATCCAGAAAAATACTAATGGAAATCAACACAAATAACACATCCAACTTAAGTTTGGTGGGAATCAAACTCTGATCATCAGTCAGACAGACAAGGTGCCACACCGCTAGGCTATCCTACAGATTGGTCATCTGCACATAACCTCGCCTCGCTGCTCCTGCCGCCACCAAACCATGTGGCCCTCGCCTTCACCTCCCTCCCCGCGCGCCATGGCTCACCTCGTTGAGTTATCTCGGCGACACCGACGGTGGAAACCGATGGAGAAGGTGAAGGTCACAGGAAGCCCAAACCCGAGCTTGATTCGGTGGAGGCGCAGTCAAAATCATAGGTAAAAAGCCCCAAATTCGTGCTTGAAGGTTTTGATTTCACCAATTTGAAAGCTAAATCTTCGAGTTGAAAGCTACGATTTATCCCCAATTGAAAGTGGGAATCCGAGTTGGAAACAAGATTTATTTAGTTGAAAGCTTGATTAATTTTACTTGAACGGGGGCAAGTTCGAATAGCCAAGCCTATCCAGAAGGATAATCTCTAATCATATTTCATATTTCACATCTCTACGAATTAATTCTCCTACTGTAAGCCTTTTGTCTTTCCCTCCTCTTCCTTGAAACTACTGTGGCAACATGCAACTTTTTTTAATTGTTGATATCTAAGGTTGGACGGCCGCCCAACTTATCCATGACGGATCCGTTCTTCGCTGATTTGGTAGGCATGGTAACTTCCTCAAAAGACAGAGATCGACTGCGACCATGGATATTTCCAAATGAAAAAAAAAATCAAGATTCGGACCACCACCCGCTTGGTCAGCAGGAAAACTCACGGTATCCATTCCCGTGGCTTCTGAATTGTTAATAAACCTGGGTCAGACCTTACAAGTCTGGTCTATAATGAACTCATCTATATGTAGATTATATATATAGCGGGGTCTCCAACTATTATATATTCTTTTTAGAAGAAAAATAAAGAGAAGAACCCTCCATATCTCTGTGTTCAATCTACTATTTTGTATTTGTGTTCTTGTGTGTGATTCTACAGTTGTCTATGAGGTGATCGTCGGATTTGCATTTCGCCAAATGATGGTTCCTCGACACGTTATCAGCACGATCGACTCCGACCTACCTCTAAGCCTACTCTACTCGGATCGAAAGGTAACCGTCGTAGCATGACGCTCGTAGATCGAATTGTTTTTCTAGATCGCTTTCAATTCCACTGGGTTTTTATGAAATTTTAATGAGACATGAACATGTCGGATGAGTGCCTAAAGGGGAGTGTTACGAAATCTGGGCTCAGACCTTGCAGACCTGGCTCATGATGGGCTCCTCATCCATCTGTAGACTATATATAAAGGGGGACCCCTAACCATTGTATGTGTTTTTTCAGAAGAGAAATGAAGAGAAGAAAGAATCATCTTATATCTCTGTGTTCAATCTACCATTTTGTACTTGTGTTCTTGTATGCGATTCTACGCTTGTCTACTAGGTGATCGCTCGAACTGAACTCACCAGCGACAGTTCCCAACATAAATTATTGACTAATTGTGATGACGTACATGCATGGTTGTAACTTTGTTAACTCTTGGAAGCTTCGGACAACGAAAATCAGCAGCAAATTAGCCGCAAGAAAACACAGGAGGTTCAGCAGCCAATTGCATGTCAACAACCAACCAGACATGCCTTAGACGGAGGACGCCCATTCTTATGCCATGTCTAGCTAAAAAATCGTATGTGTCAGGCTCAAGTGGTCAACGTAGATAACCTCAGTACTCCACTACTCCTCAGTCCTCACCAACCGGAGACGAGACTTCAGATGTACATCTTCCCATCGCTTTCCCATAGCTTTCGTCTATTTGACTAATACCTGTGTTGTACTGTAGATTAAAAAAAATTATATCTCACCGATCGTCGTCGTGTTCAGTATATAATACAAGTGATCTGCAGATAACCCATTGTTAAAAAGATTGATAGAATCTTTGGGTTTCTTACGTATCAACTTGGGCAGTTGAGGTGTGGGGGAGTGGTGAGGAGACTATGGATAGCCAACGTGTACGCATAGGAGGAACCGAGAAAGAACGAGATTCAATGGCTCACATGTCACGAAGAAATATAGATCTAACGGTACGAGGAATGATAGACCGTCAAATTTTTTTTTTTAAAGTAGTAGATATATATCTCAGCTTCTACCCCGTACTGGTTAAACACTTAAACCAATGCAGAGTTAAGAGGCCCAGAGCTAAAGCCTAAATGCACACAACTCCAATTCTCGAAGCACGAGTTGTTCTACAACAGCAAGAACAAGAAACAAATAGCTAGGGTTGGGGCTGGGAGAGAGAGAGAGAGAGAGAGAGTGATTAGTACAGCTAAGGATGGCTAGGGAGATCCACAAGATCTCGAGTCTGCGGCGGCAGAGCTCGCTGTGGCGGCCCAGCGACGACGTGTTCTCGCGGTCGTCGTCGCGGCAGGATGAGGAGGACGACGAGGAGGCGCTGCGGTGGGCGGCGCTGGAGCGGCTGCCGACGTACGACCGCGTGCGGCGGGGCATCCTGACGGCGGAGGGGGGAGAGAAGGTGGACGTCGACGTCGGCAGGCTCGGCGCCCGCGACAGCCGCGCACTCATCGAACGCCTCATCCGTGCCGCCGACGAGGACCACGAGCGGTTCCTCCTCAAGCTCAGGGAGCGCATGGACAGGTGAGTACACACACTGCACGTAGCATGTATAGTACGTAGCCATGGCTAATTAATGCGCGCATTAGAGGAACTATAAAACGGGGCAGGCCCCGATTACCTCATCCGGTCTATAGCCCTCTATCAATATTTTTATTGAGTTTCATGCCGCAACGACATCCACGTAACAAAGTTTTGTATATCAATCAATTTACCCAAAAATTTAAACTCACCTACTGAAGCTTTGGCCGAAACTCAAAACATGTTGGAAACAAGAGGTTCCATCCATGGAATCCCGCCTGAAACCTCGCCGTCTTGAACTCGAAACCTCGCCGTCTTGAACTCGAATCTCCCTCGAAACCCATCATGCTTGCTTCGAGCTAAGCCAGTAATACGGGTCCCTGCAACCCAAATCATGAAATCCTGAATTAATCACATGTTCAAAGTGGCATGCGATAGTTTCTTCTTCAAAGAAAAAAGTGGCATGCGATAATAACATAAGCAATTGTGCATTGATTAATTAATCACTAAAACACTACAAGGACTGCATAAGATTTCATATCAGGCAATTAATCGTTGGATGACTGAAAATTGGTTGTACTACGTGTGCAGGGTGGGGATAGATTACCCGACCATCGAGGTGCGGTTTGAAAACCTGGAGGTGGAGGCGGAGGTGCACGTCGGCAACCGGGGCCTGCCCACGCTCGTCAACTCCATCACCAACACGATAGAGGTGAACAATTTTGTTTTTGTTTTTTGTGCGAGGATAGAGGTGAACAGATTGCAGTCGACAAATCAAATAACGGGCATGCATGTGAATTTATGCTTCATGTCATGTATGAGCAATTGTGAATCGATGGGAATTCGATTGTAATTTGCTTGGATTGGATGTAGTATGTTATGTACGGGTTCGGCACAAGTTACAACCTAGATGCAAGAGAATTGTTTGAAATTAAATCAAGTGATTTAAAATTAAATTAGGAGTTAATATTAATTGTTGAGTAGATATAATTAAAATATTTGAACTGATTAATTTCAGAGTTAAAATAATATTCGGAATGTACATGGAATTAAAATTAATAATTTTTAAAAGTCAAGAGTTAGCCTAGCATTCTAAACTAAAAAAAAATGATGTAGGGCTTACATAATGTAAAAGTTTGCTTAGAAATTTGGAAATCGAAATTGCAATTTTTGAACAATTTTTTGCTGTCCAAATATATAAAAAGAAGGCATTAATTCCTTTTTCAATTTTTGAAGTTTGTAGATTGCTTAGAGTAGTATTTTCATCATGGAAATAAGAAAAACTAGAATTTGACCCATTCAAGCTAGCTAGTAAAAGAGAATGGTCCTTAAGGTTTAGTTCGTGTTTGATAAGGATTCCTACACGTTCGATCTTAACAATTAAAAAATTGTTATTCAAAACATGTAGTCATGTATCTGCATGGGTTGATGACTATTGACTACGAGTCTAGTTTCGCTTTGTCTTAGTCTCCTGTCTGACTAATGGAATTAATTCTTATTCCTTGTAATTAAAAAAAACAGAATTCATATATTCCGTTAAAGAAAAGGAAAAAAAAAGTGGAATTGAAACGTGATTGCGTGAGACTAGACATTGCCAGAATATATAGATATGATTTTATTTTTATTTGTTACTATTTATATGATTTTATTTTTATTTATTAATACTTATATTAATAAATAAAAACAAAATCTCCCCGCCATCTCTACCCTCTCCCACCAACCTCCCACGTTGGCTGCGGCGGCGCCGCCTCCACGACCAATCCCGGCGAAGCGCCACCGCCCCGTTCCGTGTACATCACGGAACCACCACTCATGACGTGCGGTCATCACTCCACCCCCGCGCGTCTATGTGGCATTTCGTCGAGCACATGGTGTGCGTGCTCAAGTACTTGTAATCTTCTTGCTTTGCTGATGTGCTTGCGTGATACTTCATCGAGAGGAATAAAATCTGTACCTCTGTACGCTGAGATATGCTAAGATTGTTCTCTTGGTGGTGCTCTGCTCCAGGCTATCGGGAACGCGCTCCACATCTTCCCCAACAGGAAGCAGCCGATGACTGTCCTCCATGACGTCAGCGGAATCATCAAGCCTCGGAGGTACTCGTTCTTCGTATAACCAATTTGTCTAAAATTAATTGCATTTTCTGTGTGCCATGGTGCTAACCATCCATGGTCTTGTTTTTGTCTTTAGGATGACTTTACTATTGGGACCTCCTGGTTCAGGCAAGACCACGTTGCTTCTGGCATTGGCCGGGAAGCTTGACAAGGAGCTCAAGGTCCTGTGTGCTATTGTGTGCTCTTCATTTCTTGTGCTACGGATGCTTCAATATTAGCTAACATGACGAAAATTCTGTTGGGTGTTTTTCGCTGGTGAACAGGTCTCGGGGAAGGTTACCTACAATGGCCATGAGATGAATGAGTTTGTCCCCCAAAGGACAGCTGCGTACATCAGCCAGCATGATCTCCACACTGGGGAGATGACTGTGAGGGAGACCTTGGCCTTCTCAGCACGGTGCCAAGGTGTTGGCTCTCGATACGGTATGTGCCTGAATGTTGGCTTATTCGAGACCATATAATGGATACTGAGCTTTGTTGCTTTCCTTGTTCTAGAAATGCTGACTGAGTTGGCAAGAAGGGAAAAGGCTGAGAACATCAAGCCAGATCATGATATTGATGTCTATATGAAGGTTAGGTCGCTATCACATAAGAGCACTGTATGTTGCTTAGACTTATTTATCTAACTAGCATACCACTGAACAGAAACATTTCAAGAGGACTTCTCAGATGTACTATATTTTTTATTGGAAAAATAACAGATAGTTAATTTTTTATTGGGTCCATCTATACAAGATTCGACTGTTTTCTCAACCCAAAATAGTCAAATTTTAGTTCATTTATAATTTCATTATACATAAATTACAGTAATTTGTTTATGTAACTTTTGTTCTTGGTCACTGTAAGTATTCTCGAAAGTCTTAATAACTAATATTTTTATCACATGATTCAAAATTTAACATATACCTTGAGAGATTGAACAAAAACAAAGACAAAAAATAAAATTCTATACCAACAAAATACGGCAATTTGGTGAACCCATTATGTTCCAGAAAAAAAAATTATAATAAATTCGGATCCAATTCATTAGATGAGAGGAAGTGCAAATATCAAAGCATATCGGACAGATAAAAATTCGACTATTTTGACAAAAGAAAACAGTCTAATGTTGTTTAGTAAATCCGTTCTCTATTTTACTCCTGTAGGCCTCAGCTATGGCAGGACAAGAATCCAGTGTTGTTACGGAGTACATATTGAAGGTACAGTAGCCTGCCTGCTATGGATCTAATTCTAGCACTACAAGGATGATTTTTAATGGGATATTTGTTTATTAATCAGCTCTCGTGTCTGCTACTCTGCTACATATCTGCAGATTTTAGGATTGGATATTTGTGCTGACACGGTGGTAGGAAATGAGATGTTAAGGGGTGTGTCTGGTGGACAACGGAAGCGTGTGACAACAGGTATGATTAACAATTTTTATCAACATGGATATTACGTGGAGAATGATTGGTTTTAGATTTTTATGCTAATGATATATACATATGAAACTTTTCAGATTTCTTGATCACAATGAATCAATCTAATTGTTCTAATTGTCATCTTCTTTTTTTTAAATGTGTCTTATAAATCTTCACTGCATAGGTGAAATGCTTGTTGGTCCAGCAAGAGCTCTGTTCATGGATGAGATATCCACTGGACTGGACAGTTCAACCACATACCAGATTGTGAATTCCCTTAGGCAGACTATCCACATCCTTGGTGGAACTGCTGTCATCTCCTTGCTCCAACCGGCGCCTGAAACATACAACTTATTTGATGACATTATACTCCTCTCCGATGGGCAGGTCGTGTACCAGGGAGCCCGTGAACATGTGCTCGAGTTCTTTGAGTTGATGGGCTTCAGATGCCCTCGAGAAAGGGTGTTGCTGACTTCTTGCAGGAAGTATGTGCATCATCTATTAAATTGTTATGCCATATAGTTATTCTTATTTGCAAAGATGAAAGGTACTGATATACCTGAAATTCTGAATACATTGAAAAGGTGACGTCAAGGAAAGACCAGGAGCAGTATTGGTATAGGAATGACAGGCCATACCGTTTTGTGCCTGTGAAGCAATTTGCAGATACATTCCGTTCCTTCCACATGGGACAGTCCATTCAGAATGAGCTTTCAGAGCCATTTGATAGGAGCAGGAGCCACCCTGCTGCTCTGGCTACCTCAAAGTTTGGTGTCAGCAGGATGGAGTTGCTCAAAGCCACTATTGACAGAGAGCTTTTACTCATGAAGAGGAACTCATTTGTGTACATTTTTAAAAATGCTAATGTAAGTTGGTATCTTTGCTAGTTTTTTTATTATTATGATGAAGGTTAGCTGACATCAATCTGAACTTTTTCATCATTGCAGCTAGCTCTTATGGCATTCCTCGTGATGACCATATTTTTCCGTACTGAAATGCACCGTGATTTGACTTACGGAACGATCTATATGGGGGCATTGTACTTTGCCCTAGACACAATCATGTTTAATGGTTTTGCGGAGCTTAGCATGACTGTCACAAAACTTCCTGTTTTCTTCAAGCAGAGGGATCTTCTTTTCTTCCCTGCATGGGCTTACACCATACCATCGTGGATTCTTCAGATCCCTATGACATTTTTTGAAGTCGGAGTTTATGTTTTCACCACATACTATGTGATCGGATTTGATCCCAATGTAAGCAGGTAAGATACACTGAAACACATGTCTTCGTGTCAGAAGAATATAAGAAAGAGATGATTCTTTCATCTATATTCTACGCAGTTTTTTTTTTTTGCGAGAATGTAATTAAATTTAATGTTCCACAATAAATAAATTTGCTCTATGAAATCTGAATAATTATTTGTGCTCAGGTTCTTGAAGCAGTATCTTCTGCTCCTTGCACTCAATCAGATGTCATCTGCACTGTTCCGCTTCATTGCTGGACTCGGGAGAGATATGGTTGTGTCTCAGACCTTTGGACCCTTATCATTATTGACTTTTGCAACATTGGGTGGCTTTATTCTTGCAAGACGTAAGTTACTGGATTTGCAATGATAACTTTAAAAACTTTGCTATCTTTACTTGCATTAATGGTGTTAAATGCTGATTGTTGCTTGCATGTTTCAATCTCAATCTTTCTTTGTATTTTCCAGCCGATGTGAAGAAATGGTGGATTTGGGGTTACTGGATATCTCCATTATCATACGCACAGAATGCTATTTCAACAAACGAATTTCTGGGGCACAGTTGGAACAAAGTAAGTGCCCTATCCCTTGACCAGCAATCAAACTAACCACTTAGAAAATAGAAAATTGACTTGTATTTTCATGGTACAGATTCTCCCTGGACAAACTGAGACAGTGGGAATTAGCGTCCTGAAATCTCGTGGAATTTTTACTGAAGCTAAGTGGTATTGGATTGGGTTTGGTGCCATCATTGGATATACACTCCTCTTCAACCTGCTCTACACTGTAGCTCTTTCGTTTTTGAATCGTAAGTGTATTTAAAGGACTGATTTTATATTTAGAAATTCAGAATTAGCAAATCAACATTTCTGAGTTAAAAGATAGTAACTGTAACTACTTGCCTTTTATTTTTGGCAGCATTTGGTGACTCTCACCCATCAGTGCCTGAAGATGTACTTAAGGAAAAACATGCCAACTTAACTGGTGAAGTTAGAGAGAATCATAAGGAAAAGAAACCTAGGAAGCAGGAATTGTCCCACAGTGCCAACCAAAACCATGTGATTAGCAGTGTAGATTCTAATATAAGCAGGAAGGGCATGGTACTCCCATTTGCACAGCTGTCACTTAGCTTTAACACCATAAAATACTCAGTGGACATGCCAGAGGTAACTTTCTTCCAGTGAACAATGAATAAATAAATATATTTACATACTCAAGATTGCTTCCTGAATTATATCCTGAATTATACCCAAGATCGCTCACCGAATTATACTGTTACACTTTCAGGCAATGGCAGCACAAGGAGTAACGGAAGACCGCTTGTTGCTTTTAAAGAGTGTTAGTGGTTCTTTCAGGCCAGGAGTACTTACTGCACTGATGGGTGTGAGTGGTGCTGGAAAGACTACTCTGATGGATGTATTAGCGGGGAGAAAAACTGGAGGATACATAGAAGGTGATATTACCATTTCAGGTTATCCAAAGAAGCAAGAGACCTTTGCACGTATATCAGGATACTGTGAGCAAAATGATATTCATTCCCCACATGTAACAGTTTATGAGTCACTTGTGTTTTCTGCATGGCTGCGGCTTCCTTCAGAGGTTGATTCAGAAACAAGAAAGGTTAGTTAGCTAGATTATAGGCAAATAATCGGGTCTTTAATTTTTGGTCTTTAATTGATTGGAGACCTTATCTATTGAACTATGATAACAGATGTTTATCGGGGAGGTCATGGAGCTTGTAGAGCTCACATCATTGAGGGGCGCACTTGTTGGGCTTCCTGGAGTGAATGGCCTATCAACTGAGCAACGGAAGAGGCTAACTATTGCTGTGGAGCTTGTTGCTAACCCTTCAATCATTTTTATGGATGAGCCAACATCTGGTCTTGATGCTCGGGCAGCTGCAATTGTGATGAGGGCAGTAAGGAACACTGTTAACACTGGTAGGACCGTTGTTTGCACCATTCACCAGCCAAGTATTGACATATTTGAAGCATTTGATGAGGTGGATAGTCCTTGATGCTCTATTTGTGTAATTATCCTTAGCTTTACCAGAGTAAGTCATATATTGACTATTTTTGTTATCTATGTATAAATTGCAGCTTTTCCTAATGAAGAGAGGAGGAGAAGAGATATATGTTGGTCCACTGGGCCATAATTCCTCAAAACTAATTGAGTACTTCGAGGTAAAAAAAAAGTAAAATAAATTGTTAGTACTGCAGATTGTAAGTTGTAAGTTGTAACACTTGTAACCATCTAAATCACCTCAAAAGGAAATCCTTTTGTTGATTTGTTCAGGGAATTGAAGGCATTAGTAAGATAAAAGATGGATATAACCCAGCAACATGGATGTTGGAAGTGACCTCTACTGCCCAGGAGGAGATGCTTGGCATTGATTTCAGTGAAATCTACAGGCGATCAGAACTATATCAGTTAGCCATCCTTCATGCTATTCTGATGCACCGCAGTAAATAGTTCAACTCTTGATGCCTATTTGAGTGACAATCTAATTAATTTGCCTTTTTTAAAAAATTTCAGAAGGAACAAGGAACTTATAGAGGAGCTAAGCACACCACCTCCTGATTCTAGTGATCTCCACTTCCCTACACAGTACTCTAGATCATTCTATACACAATGTCTAGCTTGCTTGTGGAAGCAAAACTTATCATATTGGAGAAACCCATCCTACACAGCAGTGAGACTACTCTTCACTGTCATCATTGCCCTACTGTTTGGAACGATGTTTTGGGACCTCGGAAGGAAAACGTACATCTTCTAACATTTATTCTCCTAACTTCTGTCAATTTGATAAATAGTAGCTACTTGTGTGAGGTATATTCTAATGCTTTACTCATATCTTGGTGCAGTGAAAGAGAACAGGATCTGTTCAATGCTATGGGATCAATGTATGCTGCAGTTCTTTACATTGGAATACAAAACTCTGGTTCTGTTCAACCAGTGGTGGTGGTGGAACGAACAGTCTTTTACCGAGAAAGGGCTGCCGGCATGTATTCAGCTTTCCCATATGCATTTGGACAGGTATTTTATCTTATACACTAAGTTTACTGAGTTCTCAGTGTATGGATGTATGACCATAAATAATGCAATGCCCTTGAAATTCAACTCATAGTTGTGGTTGAACAAAAAGGGCAGTTGAGCACAGCTGTTCATACGACTATAACGTTGTCAAGTTCTTTTGGTCTTAAAACCTAACAATGCTACTTTGCCCTTTTGTAGGTTGCGATTGAATTTCCATACATCCTAGTTCAGACTGTGATATATGGCGTAATAGTCTATTCGATGATTGCATTTGAGTGGACTGTTGCCAAGTTCTTTTGGTTCTTGTTCTTCATGTACTTCACACTGCTATATTTCACGTTCTACGGAATGATGGCAGTAGGATTGACACCAAACGAAAGCGTAGCAGCTATCATCTCTTCAGCAATCTACAACGCATGGAACCTCTTCTCAGGATATCTTATCCCTCGACCTGTAAGTTACTCTCCCGTTTCATACTGCTTTGCTTGTAAACTCGTCATTACTTGTTGCTTTCTGAATCCAACAGCATATCGTTGTCATATAAATGACTCATAAATTTAACTCTTGCTTCAGAAAATTCCTGTTTGGTGGAGGTGGTACTGTTGGATTTGCCCGGTTGCATGGACGATGTATGGGTTGGTTGCCTCCCAGTTTGGCGATATCCATACTAAACTATACGGCAAAGAAAAAACCGTGGCCGAGTTTATTACAGAGTACTACGGCTTCCGTCATGATTTATTGTGGCTTGTCGCAATTGTGCTCGTTGCTTTCACAGTGATGTTCGCTTGCCTGTTCAGTTTTGCGATCATGAAGTTTAACTTCCAGAGGAGATGAAGAGATGATGCTGTTTTGGGATTTGGATACTCTCGATGCAGAGGATTTACAATAAATGGCAGTAGATAATGATTTCTACCATCTTGTAAAAAAATCAAAGGTTGGGATCACTGTTACTACATATTTCTCTGTCGTTGCAGTACTTTCTCCTTATGGAAGCTGCTACTGTTTTGGTACAGTACTTTTTCTTTATGGAAGCTGCCGCTGTTTGATGCGCTACTGTAAACCACTGCTCGCTGGCTCAGAAAACACTGTTCACGCATCCGTTGTTTTGCGTCCGTTTGTAGTCGCAGTGTCGCGCAGGATGCATTGCTGCTGTACGGCATCCGCTATCAATGGATTGTAGTAAGTAGTTGTCCAGAAAATGTTTTCTATGCCAAGTATGTAAGATTCGTACATCTATGCCCAGTAGGATTTATAGAAAAGGTTTAACAAGTCTAGTCAGTCCTGCCTGCCTCTTGACCAGCTCTAGCAGATACCAAAAGTACTCGGCATTCTTCGGTCTACAGCTTTGATTCAGAGCGCAAATCTTTGCAACGCAGACATTCCACGTCGTTTTGACATGTAGACTAGCTTAGCATCCTAGTAGGCAATAGTGAGTCAGGTGAGGCCCTTTCTTCTTCATCCTTTCTCTGTCTCTCTCCACCTCTCCCTCAAACCCAAGCCGGTCGGGCCTCGCCGCCGGCTGCCTCCCCCTCCCTTCTCTTTCTCTTGCCGACATGGATACTAACCTGGAGCTTAGGGACGGTGACCGGCGCTGCGGGGTTATGTGTACCATGTCACCGCCGAGGAGCGCGAAGGAAGCACCCGATGTCGTGTTGAGCACATTCCTAGTCAATTCGACTCTCGCAACCGTGTTGTTCGAGTCTGGAGCCTCTCATTCTTTCGTGTACAGCCACACTACATAATATCTCACTCAGCTTGATGCATGCTCCTATGGTGATTCAGTAGCCAGACTCATAAATGAGAAGCATACACAGATGTCACGAAGTTGGGAATGTAATTAAAGGGTAAAGTTTTCGTCTAATCTGATTGTGATAAATTATTCGGGCCTTGATGTTATTCTTGGGATGAATTGGTTGTCCAAGAACTGTGGTCAAATTGATTATGCCCACAAATCCATCACTCTCACTAGTTCACTTGGTTTGCAAGTTGAAATAGTGCCAAAATTTGAGCACCTACATCTCTATGCCCTTAGCAGCAAAGAATTGCCCGAATTGGTTGAAGTTCCAGTTGTATGTGAATTCATGAATGTATTTCATGAGGAACTACCGAGCATGCCACCTGAACGAGAAGTTGAATTCGTTATCGATCTGCTGCCCGAAACGGGTCCAATTTCAAAACAGCCTTATCGAATGCCGCCGAATGAGTTGGTTAAATTAAAGAAGCAACTCGCAGAACTTCAACATAAAGGTTTCATTAGGCCAATCTCCTCACCTTGGGGATACCCGGCTATATTTGTGAAGAAGAAGGACCATAGTTTGCGAATGTGTGTTGACTACCATCTGTTAAATGAGATCACAATCAAGAACAAGTATCCACTTCCACAGATCGATGATTTATTCGATTAGCTATCCGATGCCCATATATTCTCTAAGATTGACTTAATATTGGGCTACCATCATATTAGGATCAGATCTGAAGACATTCCAAAGTCAGCATTCTCAACTCATTACGACTTGCGAGTACACCATATCATTCGGTTTGACCAATGCACCGGCTAATTTTATGAGCCTCATGAATTCAGTCTTCATGGAGTATTTGAATAAGTTTGTGATCATATTTATTGATGACATCTTCGTATACTCCAAATCTGAAAGGGAGCATGAAGAACACCTTCGCCTTGTGTTGAAAAAGCTCCGGGAACACCGACTTTATGCCAAATTCAGTCAATGTGAATTTTAGCTGAAAGAGATTCATATGTTATCCGAAAGAGGAGTTGTTGTGGATCCAAGCAAGGTACAAGATGCACTTGATTGGGGACAGCCCAAGACCGTCCCCGACATCCACTGTTTCCTTGGTTTTGCTGGCTATTACCGCCGCTTTATCAAAAAAAGTCTCGAAAATAGTAAAACCAATAACCCAATTGTTGAAGAAAGAAAAGAAGTTTGAATGGTTAGCGGATTGTAAAGCGAGTTTTCAGATGTTGAAGGGTCAGTTAACCACTGCACCAGTGCTCGTTCTGCCGGATATCCATAAAAACTTTGACATCTACTATGATGCATCCCATCATGGATTTCGTTGTGTTTTTATGCAAGAAGGTCGAGTTGTGTCGTATGTATCAAGGCAATTGAGGCCCCATGAGGTGAATTATCCCACTCATGACCTTGAGCTTGCAGCAGTAGTCTATGCTCTAAAGGTGTGGCGATATTTCCTTATCAGTAATCGTAGTGAAGTCTACACTGATCACAAGAGCTTAAAATATATTTTCACTCAAGCTTATCTAAATCTAAGGCAAAGAAGATGACTTGAATTGATCAAGGACTATGATATTGCACTCCATTATCATCTGGGGAAAGCCAATGTAGTTGCCGACGCATTGAGCTGAAAATCGCAATGCAATTGCATTTTGGTTAGTCCCGAAACGAAGGACCTATGCAATGAATTTCAACTGCTCAGCTTGGAGATAGTCAACGAGGGATTTCTTGCTGCATTAGAAGTGAAACCTACCCTCAAGGACCAGATCAAGATGGCCCAGAAAAATAACAAGGGTATGAAAAGAATTAAGGAGAAGATGAAGATCGGCAAAGCCATGCGTTTTTCTGAAGACAACCACGGTGTCATATGGTTTGAGAAACGATTGGTTGTGCCAAATGACGCGAAGCTTAGGGGATTAATCCTTCATGTAGCCCATGATTCTCTCTTCTCTATTCATCCAGGAAGCTCAAAAATGTATCAAGGTTTGAAGCAAAAAATTATGGTAGACTCGGATGAAATGGGAGATTGCATGTTTCATTGCCGAGTGTGACTTATGTCAATGGATGAAAGCTGAGCATCAAAGGCCAGTGGGTATGCTTCAACCCCTCCTAGTTCTTGAGTGGAAATGGCATGAAGTCGGGATGGATTTCATCACCGGACTCCCAAAAACGCAGCAAGGGTATGACTCTATTTGGGTAATTGTCGACCAATTGTCGAAAGTTGCTCATTTTCTCCCCGTCAAAACCTCCTATACAGGATCAAAATTGGCAGAGTTATATGTCTCGAGGATTGTATGTCTCAATGGGGTGCCTAAGAGGTTTGTTTCCGATCGAGGTACTCAATGTACCTCACATATCTGGAAATGCCTCCATGAGGCTATGGGAACTCAATTATCCTTTAGCATAGCATACCAACCCGTAGACCGGAGGCAAAACCGAGAGGGTGAGTCAAATTTTGGAGGACATGTTGAGGGCTTGTGTGCTGTCCTATGACAAGAAATATTAGAAATACTTGACATTCGCGGAATTCTCCTATAACACTAGCTTCCAAGCTAGCCTCCAAATGTCACCTTTTGAAGTGCTATATGGAAGAAAGTGTAGGACACCTCTCATCTGGTCCGAGTCTGGAGAGAGACAATTATTTGGCCCGGACTTGATAAATGAAGCCAAAGAGCAAGTTCTGCTGATCCAAGACCGATTGAGGACGACGCGGTCTCGCCAAAAGAGTAACATATGACTAGGCTTGTTCTGGTGCCACTGAGAAAAAATAGTTTCCATTTTGCCATTTAGTCATCCGTGAACTACAAGCTAGAGAATTTAGGCTTATTAGATATCAATAGTACGTGTCCAATATTTTGTTAGCAAGACATGATAACGTATTTTCAATTTTTCAGCATAATGTTTACAAAATTTATTTCATACAAGATTATTTTACTATAGGTAAGGTATGCTACATGCAATATGTTCTATTAAACAGATTTAATTAACTATTCAACAGGAGATAAGACTTTAATAGAACAACTTCAACCATTATTTTATTTATAGCATCTGGTAAATAACGATCTAATGCATAAGGTTCCAACCTAAAGCAAAAGATAAGAGATGCTCAGCAGGAAGAGGACAAAGCTCGACAGGAGCTGAATCTATACTACTAATGCAACTCGTGCAAGAAAACGACATCTTTACAAAGTTAAGGGATAACTAGAAGATTGCTATAGGTCTCCATACAACATAATGTTGGTTTACCATTTCTGTCATCCAGGACAAAAGAATAACCACTTTGTGATGTTAAACATGTCCTACATAATTCATGTAAATTTTTATGATTACAACTAGTAAAATATTTTAAATGCATGAAACGAGTGCAGAATAGTAAATAATAATTTTATCTATTCAGTAAATTTTTTATACATGTCCCATCATTTTAATGGTATTTTTAGGATTTTAATGATAATATTTTTAAGGTCTGGGGGCCATTTTCAAAATTACTAAACCCATTAATTAATTTCCCCAACACACAATACTAGGGAAAAATAATAAAAAAATATGATGCTTCCAAGGTGTACTAGGTCTAAGATTTCACAAATTTATGGGAGCTCATATACCTTAGAAATTCAGTTTCTAGGGTTAATATAAGGTTATTGCATAAAAGTGAGTAATATTAAAGCAAATAACCATAAGCCGATAGTCTAGATAAAATAACCATAGAATACACTGATCTGTCGTTAAAAAAAGGATTCTCGAAGGGTTAATCTGCAAGAATATATGAAAAATCTGAAATCCGCTAATTTCTGAAAAATCAAGGGGATTTCTGCAAATTTTCCTAACCAACAAAAAACTCCTCATAATTTTTAGAATTTTAAGAGCATTTCTGCAATTTTTTAGGGGTTTCCTTTTCTTTTTTTTCTTTTTGTTCTTTTTTTTTGAAAAACAAGAGCAAATGGGCCAAGCTGGCCCATGGGAGTAGAAAATGGGGGGAGGGGTGTTAGGGTTTCCCCTCGCATGGCGGTGGCGCCCGAGGGTGAGCGTGTATGGCGGGCGATTGCGCGCGCGCAATGGAGGTGGGACACGGAGGTGCATACGGCGGCGTAGCACGCGGCCGTGCAGTGCTTGAGAGCGAATGCTATGCGGCCACGCAATTGGCCGCAGCAGATGGTTCAAAGCGGCGAGAGTGTGGTGGCAAAGACAGGCGCCGCGTGGCCGAGCTAGTGGAGCGCGAGGCTCGGCGGGTGGCATACAACGCGACGGAGGTCGCCGGGCGCGGTAGCGATGGCGACGTCGAGTCGGTGAAGCGCAGTGGGGGCACAGCGTGTGATCTTGGCGGCGCGTCAAGATGGCGACGGTGACTTTGGGTGAGGTGGGCGGCGGACCGGCCGAGCGTGGTGGCGCGGGGCGTGGCCGCGGCTAGCTGATGGCGCATGGGTGGTTGGGGCGCAGTGCGGCGACAGCGGGGGCGGCGGGCACGGTGGCGGTCGGCAGTGCACGACGCCAATGGCTCGGCTTCGGGCTAGCAACGGTTGTGGCCAACAGCTCGCCGGCGAAGAACTTTTTTCTCGCGTATGAACATTAATAAATGAAACAGTGCATATTCGATCTAATTGCGACAATTAGCGGTAATTAATTGTAGATATCGGTCAAACAGATCTAGAACCCTAATTAGCAATTACTAGATCTGATTAGGTTCAAGCAAAATTAATCTACCAGATTAATTCATAGCGAAATTAGAGATTGAAAGATGGAATATCGACGACATATTAATTCGGCCGTGTATAGCGATTCGTGCTAATAACACGTTGAAGAATGTAGTATTCGTAGGAACCAACCACCAAATAATAGAAAAATTAACAGAGAGACAATAGATAGATACATAATATCAGAAACATATTAATTAATTGATTAATCTCTTTCGGAGTAAAGGATGTTCTATTTAAAGAATAAAATCCACTCAGGATAGTTTGGGTATTACGGCCGTCAACCCTTGAGCGAGGGTTTCTTAACCGCTGTTCCTACCCGACGAGCACTTGGGATTAGTGGTATAGTTGACGCGCAAGCGAACCCCATTTACTCACACTTGCAAACAACTCGTTGCTGGCAAAGGAAAAAGAAATCCAGCGGGCGGTGAGAGCGCAATGAACCCGGGAGACGAGGATACACAACCGTGCGCTGCCACAATCCCATGATGCGAGTCGGAGATCATGAAGCAACCGGTGGCACCGGTCACTTAAATCCTTTGTTACCGTGCATTTATAATTTCAAATACACATTTCCTCCCATTTCGCGTGGAACGTGTATAGCCTACCGTGACTACCACAAAATATTACGATAGCATGGAGTGGCAGGACCAGGGATTTAGGGGTTATTTGGTTGCTGCCTTGAGACAAATTTGCCTGATTAGAGACAGATCTGGACCTTATTTGGTTGGTGCCTGAGCTCCCCGCCTGAGCAGTCCTGATAATCCACCCCTCCCCATCGCCTGAGCAGTCCTGATAATCCATTAGCATGAGCCAGACGATCAAAATCGGTCGTCTGATCTCCGGGTAGCAATCGCGACATTTGATAATCAGAGATTACCATATTAACCCGGCATCACGTGGAGTCATAATGGGAAGGACCTTCTCAAAGCGTGATTTTTTTTTTATTTTACGCTTTTCTTAGGCCTAGATTTCTTACTAAACATCGTATTTTCAGGCTACCTCGATGCATTACTTTCTGCTAGGCATGAAGCCTCAGACACCAACCAACCAAACACGCCTAGCGAACACAGAAGAAAAACTCCGCTGTCTTGAATTTTAAAATGTGGCGTATGAATTACTGTGAATCCATATGCCTAGTCTAGCGATATGTGCTTGGTTTGGGAACGTGGGCGTCACAAGACACGTTCGATTCAGCTTCTGCAGCTAATTTTCCCTCTGCTTTTCCTCTTTATTTTTATCTTGCATGTGGGACCTCGAGGCAGTCTAGGCATTAAATCCCCTTTTGTTTTCTTTCCTTTTTGTCTTACATGTGGGACCCTCCGGGTAGCCAACGCCCCGAGGCCCGGTCTCCCGCCATCGAAACCAGCGTAGTTGTGTTGCAATAGTAAAATTAGTTTCTACATAGTAAAAGCAAAAATGTTACCTTATTTATATCCCAGAGGATCAGATTTACCGATAACATGACACACGGTGAATTTGACCCCTAACGATGTAGTAATAGGTATTTCCGGCCCTAAGGGCACAGATTCTCTCTTCTAGAAAAGTACTATTTATAGAAATATCTAAATATGAAATTTTTTGTGAAGGCTCCTGACATGACACAGTGTAATTGCTTATGTAATTTTTTCAGATTTTTATATGTTTTGTATTTGTCTGGAAAATTCCTTTGATTCTGTTGTATGTAGGAATATCTAAATACAACAAATGAGCTTCAAAAATTATATTTTTTTTTTGTGAAGGCTCCTGACATAATGTGATTGCTTATGTAATATTTCCATAATTTTATATGCTCTTAATATTTCTCTAAAATTCCTTTAAGGCTATTGTTTGTATGCAAATGAAATAAACGATTTGAGAAAAAAATTCTAAAAATGCTCAAAATACATTCCACATTTATTATAAGTATAATTATCTCAAGTTTATATTTTTTATGTTAAAAATCGAGTGATCAAATTAGACAAAATAAAAAATCGTAGATATTAAAAGTAGTAGTACGACGAAGGAAAATAGTATTGGTACCTGAAGTCGACCGGGACGTAGAGGAAATCGTAGTCCAACATCACGGAAACATTCCGATACATTTTTGAAGGTAAAAAAGTAAATATTATTGCACGTACTAAAAATTTTATTCAACAAATTTTTCTCTTCTACTGATCAGATCAAAATTTCGTTGTCGCATACCTGCCAAGATGTCACGAAATCATTGAAATAATTTTTTAGATAAAATCATATAATTTCATTCTAAAAATGTATTATAACATGTACAAAGAAAAATTACGCAAAATTTTGCAGATGAAATCACGACGCATCACAGTCGAGGGAGGGGATATTATCACATGTACCCTGATCAAATATAATATTCTTTATTAATTTATCAGTTTTAATGTGGATGATATTCTTTAATACCGTATTGCACCACAGACTAGATAAGCTGCAGAGACACCCAATTAAATAGGCGTATTTTAATCTATGGCTCATGCAATCCTCTCGTCATGTGCCCTCGCTTCCTGAGCTTCTGATTCTCGATCCGACAGCCTACATATGGCACCTGCAGAAACACAACATGAGTTTTTGGCTAAAATATCATTGTTCTAAAGTGAAATAGCAAAAATAGTCCCAATGAATGAATTGACAAAAATAGCAACGATTTTGCGCTAAAAAATCTCAGAAGGTAGGAAACATATATATTAGTCATTTTTTGTATGCACGGATCACCTAAGCTTAGGCCTAGCTAGCAAGCTCAATCATGTAGGCGTACGTGTGTGCACCTAGCTAACACTAGATAAAAGTATGGTTTGTTTTAGAAGTGCGAGACACAGTGCATGCTTTGCTACTTTGGACTTTAAGCAGCTCAGGTGCGCTTTGAAAATTGGACATCATCAAGTGATCAAAGAAAAGAGTGGTAGCATGAATGCAGTACAATGACAATTGCATTGCATATATATGATTATGCATGCAGTTCAATGACGATTGCATTGCACATATATGACGGTTTTTTATCTTCTTAACGGAGGAAATATTATCACATATACCAAATCAAAAATTTCATTCCACAATTTTTTTTTCACGTGGTCGGCTGCTTGGCCCACCCCTGCTGATCAAATCAAATTTTCGTTGTCGGGAGAGTGTATTATCACATGTGACAGAATTATATCAAACAATAGTTTTTAGATTTTAGCAAGAATCCGAGTGTGCCGAAAGCAAAATTTTAGTTAAAAAAACAAAGGGTGGGGCTACAGCACCCTTAGGGCCCTAGGGGTTAGGATGAGGCAAATCCGGCCTCCAAGAATTATAAAATTTCAAAATTTTTTTTGGAATAATTATATTGAGAATAAATGTGAAAAATATTTTGAGCATTTTTTTAAAAACATTTCTCAAATTAAGTATTTCATTTACATAAAAAATAGCCTTAAAATAATTTTTGAGAAAATGCAGAAGATATAAATTTTTTTAAAAATTACACAAGCAATTAAAATTTGTTAGGAGCCTTAAAAATAATTTTTCGAGCTTATTTTCTATATTTAGAAATTCCTACAGATAGTAGCCTTAAAGGAATTTTTAAGAAAAATGAAGAACATATATATATATATTTTAAAAATTACACAAATAAGTATACTGTGTCAGGAGCTTTCACAAAAAAATTCATAATTTTTAAAGTTCATTTGCTATATTTAAAAATTTCTACAAATAAAACTTTTCTAGAAGAGAGAACCAGCGTCCCTAAGGCTAGAAATACATTGACGCGCCCTGAGGCAGGAAATACATTGACGCGCCCCGGGGGTCGGATTCACCATGTGTCGCGTCTTCGGTAAATCTGGTCATCTAGGGGCATGAACAAGGTGTTATTTTTTGCTTTTGCTGTTGCGGGGCTAGTTTTGCTATTGTGTACGCCTAAAGTGCCAAATATACTAAAAACTCGATTTGACATGCAGCGCTAGCGCCGCGCTGCCACACGGTTTGGTAACAAGCTATTATTGAGCTTCATTTCAAGTTGGCATAATTTGACTTAAAATTATTTTATTTATTTTTAAGTGGTTATTTTAAAATCGAGCTAACAAGCTATTATCGAGCCTTATTAACTTATTTTTTCATTTCAAATTGATCTATTTCAAATTTAACCAATTAACTACTGTAATCAAATTAATTTTGATTTAAGCCCGTAACAAGTTTTTTTCCCTCCGCCGCCACTCATCGCCGGCCTCGTCGCGCTCCACCAAAGCAACCCCCCGCCCACGCCTGCATCGCCGCCCGCCACGGTGAACTGGAAGCTAATGACACGCCGGTGCGTTTCGTACGAATTTCAATGAAATTCCGTTTAGATTCTTTTTTTTTTCCCCTTCCCGCTCCCCCGCACCCCACGCGTAACCAAATCCCGGGGCAGACAAGGAAGGTTTTTAAATAGAAAATCTTTTGCTCTTTCCGAGTCCAGGAACGAGGCTGGACGGTGGGGACCAACAAACTAGGCACGTCAGATCTCAAACGGACGGTGAATACGACTCCACCTTTCCTCCGTTGCGTCGAGAGGGGATCGACCGCGTCGATAAAACCACCCACCCGCACCGGCGCGTCCTATTCTGTCCCGTTCGAATCTGGTCCGCCTCTCCATCGATTAGGGCTCAGCCGCTCAGGTTTCTCTTGGGTTTGGGGAGGCAGGCAGCGGAGGCAAGGCGGCGATGTCTCTGCGGCCGAGCCAGCGGGCGGAGATCCGCCACAAGGGCTACAAGGCGTCGGTGGACGCGGGCGAGGGGCGGCGGCGGCGCCACAACGCCACCGTAGAAATCCGCAAGACCGACCGCGATCGTGCCCTCAACGAGAAGAGGCAGCGCCCCGATGAGGTGCCGCTGGCCGCGCACTCGTCGGCCCCTGAGAAGAAGGTAGGTTTTGGGGGTTCTTTTGATCTGGTGGGTTGTGGGGTTGTTGGGTCCGTGCTTCCCATGGGGTTTTCGGCGTCCTGATTTCTCTCTCTCTCTCTCTCTCTCTCTGTTGCGTCTGTGTAGTTGGATAGCCTGCCGTCGTTGGTGCAAGGGGTGTACTCGGATGACAGCAGCATGCAGTTGGAGGCTACCACGCAGTTCAGGAAGCTGCTCTCGATCAGTATGTTGCTATTTGCCCGCACAAATTTCCAATTCTTCTTTTGTTTTCCAGAAATTGCTAGGATTTTTTTCTACAATTTTCCTATCCATCATCTGGATTTTACGAAATTTCCGTTCAATTATTTTTGTTGTTTGGTTTCAATTGCTATTTTTGTTGTTTGCTCTGATTTGTTGCTCTGAATAATCTTTTCAGAGCTTTGTCCTCCGATCGAGGAGGTGATTAGCTCCGGAGTGGTGCCTCGCTTTGTGCAGTTCCTCACCAGGGAGGACTATTCTCAGCTCCAGGTATGTAACAATTATGCCAATTCGGTAATGCTGCTACTTCTAACTTGATTACAGCTAAGACACTCTGTTTTAAGCTTTTACATGGGTTTGGAAAAGTTGTAATGCAACATTGTAGCAAAGGGTAAGTTCCTTACGTTCAACTGGTTAGGCGTAACTGAACAAAACTAAGGGGAAGTTGTCATGCAACATTGTAGTAAAGCGGAAGTTCCTTATGGCCAAGATGTCCACGCTCATCATTGCACTCTTGTCGATTACATGTCGCCATGCTTCTTACTATTGCCATGATGCCGGGGTCCGCATTGCTGCTATTGCTGTGCTTTGTGCGCCATGCTTCACGTCTATTACTGCTGTTGCTGTGCTCATCATTGTTGCGCCACCAAAATATTGTTCATTACATCTCAGCCATAAATATCTGAGTGAAACAAAATTTCCAAATTTGGAATGACATTTTACCAAACAAGAACTTTGCAGTGGCCAGTGGTATTTTCCAAACCATGAACTTTGCAATGTCATTATTCAAATCCTTTCTTTTTAGTTTGTGAAGGTTGTGAGGCCAATATTGTTGCCATGATTATCAACTGATTTGTTCATAACAGCATGGTCTATCTATCTACCTATCAATACTTCCAGACTGGTAGTTGTTCTGTACAATTAGTTTTTTTTTTTCTCATTCTTTATGATGTTTTATTCAGTTTATTAACTTGTTGCCCATTTATAGCCAATCTAGATTCAAGATTTCTCTCCGTCAAGAGAGATAGGATGAATACATATCGCTTGCTTTGCTACAATGTACATAGTTTGAAAATAAATTATCATTGATCGCTTAAGTTATAAGTTACTTTTACTTATGTCCCAGTCCAATCATAATTCTTCTCTACAAATAATTTTTCATGGGTTTATGGAAGCTTCAGATAAAGGAAAATAAGGAAGAATCTTTAGTACTTTGATCGATGTACTTACTTGAGATTAGAAGGCTAGACTTTTAATGAGCAACTATGTCCGGGCCCGTGTGGTGTTGAAGTATTGATATACGTCTTGACATCGATTTGAAGAATTAAGAGTAGTAATAGGTGATATTGCGTTTGAAGCCTTGAACATTTGACATTCTTATTTCCTCTTAAAACAACAAACAGCAGCATTGCTGTGATTTATTGGAAAAAAATTCATGTTTCCAATTTCATGAATTAGTTGTGTCGGTGTATTAGAACCGATCTTACGTAAAGATTATTTGATTCGGGGGGTCTCCTAGAGATGAAATCACGCAGAGTAGTTGACACGGATGTTTAGGCAGTTCAGCCTTCTCCGAGAGAATAATAACCCTAATCCTGTGTGGTGTGGTATTCTTAATGATCGAGTAAGAAGCTAAGACTATTACAGAGAATCCAACTCTCCCTTCTCTACTCGCCCTGGATGTCCTTATATAGTTGTAAAGGAGTGGCCGTTTTGCCCTGCGGAAGAGGCGCCTTAATTGAGCCAGTAATGGGCGTGTGATGGCGAATTATGCGCGCATTGGCTTTCCACGCCTGTCCGCAATTATCATTCAAAGATAATGGGGTATTTAAGCACTATTACTACGCGGGATAGTAGTGCGTGCGCACTGTTCGGATTCTTTAATCAATTGGACCCACTTGCTTAGTAGGTTTGATTATAAGGTGGTCATGGTCACACGGTCGAGGAGAACTTACGACCGTGTAGTAATCGTAAAAGGTCTTACGACTATGTAGTGATCGTAGAAAGACTTACGACCATGAAATGGTCGTAGAAAGACTTACGACTAGGAAGTAGTCGTAGTAAGACTTACGACTAAGCAGTAGTCGTAGTAAGATTTACGACTATGGGGGGTGATTGTAGAAAATCTTACAATCACTTGGTGTGCCTCTCCCTTATAAAAATAAGGGGTACTTCTGGAGACTATGTGACATCATATTTACCCATAATAAGAATGATAGATAATAGATAAAATGAGGATTATTAGATTCTCGTCATCTAGCCCCCCAGCTTCAAGTGAAAGTAACTTGAGGAAGGATTCGCAAATGGACTTGCGACTAGGAAAAATGTCGTAGAACCATAGCTGAAGGAAAAACTCTTCGACATTTGAGTATTACTTTGACCAGTAGTTTGCTTGGTCAGAAAGGTTGCTTATGAGTATCAGAAAGTCATAAAAAACCTCTACAATTGTGTAGTGGTCGTAGTAAGGCGATCAGAGAAAAAAAAGAACCCTTCCGATCGATACTTCCTTCGACCAGAAAGACTTGGTCAAGAAAGTGATTTTGCTTGGAGGTGACAAAACTAACCTAACTTTCCTGAACAGACCGTCTGGGGAATTGCAAACGAATTCCACAGATCTGTTGATAAAACGGTTCCCGAAGCGATCGCAATCGTGAAGGTTGCTTACGACTATTAGAAAGTCGTAAAAACCCCTACGACCGTCTGGTGGTCGTAGTAGGGGAATCGGAGAAAAAACCCTTTCGATTGATACTTCCTTCGACCAGAAAGACTTTGGTCAAGAAAGTAATTTCGCTTGTAGTGACAATACACACCTAATTTTTCTCGAATCTGACCATCTGGGAATTGCAACCCGCTCTCACAGACTTGTCCGATGAAGCGGTTCCCGAAGCGGTACAACCAACTCCCATAGACCTATAGCCGAGACGGTTTCCGAAGCGGCGGAGATCATGCGGTTATAAAAACTTACCAGGAGGTAAACTTGGATTTTTACCTTTTCCTCAAATCACTCCGCTGTTCTTCGAGCTCTTGCTTTCTCCGTCCTCGACTAGGTTTCATCTTTTCCGCCGCCAATCCAATCAAAAGACTTCTTGCTTCTGAGCGAAATGGCCAAGAGAGTTTCTGAATGGGAAGAATCGGAGATGGATGCGGCTAAGATCAAGATCTTGGTTGATGCCGGGAAGATTCCAGAGAAGGCTCTGGTAAAGTGGATTCCGGCTATCGGGCAGCACTGGCCATCGGGGGAAAATGGGCAAATCCCCGTCTTCCAAGCGTATTGTGAGTGCGGCCTTCGATTGCCTGCCCATCCCTTTCTTACAGTAGTACTCGAACACTTTGGGGTGGAACTGGTGAACTTAGGTCCCAATTCCATTACTATGTTGAGTGTGTTCGTGTATCTGTGCGAGGCGCACTGGGATTCCGCGGATCTCGAGCCGCTCCAATATTATTATGGGATGGCTCGACAAACCGAATCGCTGGAAGTCATGGTGCAAACTCCACGACTCAAGTCGAAGGAGTATATTCAGAGTTTCACCCGGTCTTCGTGGTCGGGCCGAGAAAGAGGTGGTTCCACCGAAGGTCACCTCTGAAGACGACCTTTCTTTCATGCGGGGAAGGTCGCTGAAAAGAAATCTTCATGGGATTCGACCCCGAAGATATCTCCACGGATTAGCCCTTATATTCAAGCCATTAAGGACTTGAAGGAAGAAGGTCGACCGGATGGCATGTGGTGAAGGATTTCATCACACGCCGAATTAGTCCTTGAAGAAACGAGCATCTCCTATGTGGAGATACTCGGAAGAGAGAGACCCAACCGAGAGACTATGAGGAGGGTAAGTAATTTGTCGACTTAGCTTTTGGTTTGATCTTTCTCAACCTTGTCTAATATTCTTATCTGTTTACGAGATCTTTCACAGCCGAGGTTGACTCTAGAGTCGACTCATCTGCAGAAGTCTCCACCACCCGAGGGGCTTCCTCAAGTCATTGCGGCTTTGTCCGCAGATGAAAGGATAGAGCGCCTAAAGGTAATCAAAAGTTGATTCTTTCTTTAGAACTTTATAGTCGTAGAAGATACTTACGACTAAAGGTGATCGTAGAATATCTTACGATCGGGAAAGAGTCGAGAAAAACTTACGACTTGATACTTGTCGTAGAAAAACTTACGACTAATTAGTCATTCTTCTTTTTCGTTTTGCTTTACGTAAAGTAGGCATGGAAAATCGCCGACGACGAAGAAGTCGATCGATGACTATTGGCGCCGGGTTGTCGAAGACAAAGGCTCTGGCCTCCCTCCAAGAGACGCCGACTTGTAAAATCTGGCCGGACAAAGGGAGCAAGCTCAAGCTCGGTCTTCGACTGGACTTCTCAGACACCGCGGCAATATGTAGGCATATCCGCCGAGGCCGCAGCTTATCGGCCGAGGAGGTTGAGGCATTTGAATCTCTTAAGCGCAAACCTCGCAAGGCTAAGGTACCTTCGTTATGACAACGAATCTTTCGCAGATTTCGCCACTCCTAGTTTTGTTAGGCAACCGGAAAAGGAGAATTGGAAAGATTTTGTGTCTTTATGAAGGACGATCTTACGTGATCAAGACAACTCGCAATCGAGGCGATCTTGCTTTTGGAATGGTCGAGACTGATCTCGGCCATCCAGAGAATCAGGAAACCAGAGCTCTGGTTCCTGTCCAAACTCTACGACCAGACGTGGTCGTAACTGAGCCGATTGTTGAACCTCGACCAGACGTGGTCGTGGAGAAGAAGAGGTCCTCCGTTGGGAGGATTGCCCCAAAATTCCTGGTTAAGACCAGGTGCGAGGTATGTGAAATTTACTAAAGTGTAAGAACGACATTTACCTTTTTCTTTTTCACAACCTGATTTGCTTTTCTTTATTTCAGTCTGACTTCTTCAGTCCCCGGGAATGCTTCCGCTGAGAAGTCCATTGCCATCCCTTCAGCTACTGAGGAGGTGGCAATGGAGGTGGTCGAAGCATCACCCTTGGCCCAGGTGGCCGATGAAGTCGAGACTCCCAGAGTGACTCCCACATCTGCTGAAGTTGTAGCTACGACCCTTGAAGTAGCGGTATTCATCGCTGAGGTGACCGCCACATCGCCGAGGTCGTAGAAACAAGGGCAGTTGTGGAAGCCTCTGGTCAAGGCGGTGACCAGCTTGTGCACCGCTCTGGGAAGGAAATTGTAGGAGGCGTTCCTTCCCCTACCCAAAGAGAAGTTACAGAACCAGAAGGAGAAAATTTCAACTTCTGTGGTGACTTCTTTGGGCCTGCCTCCGTCGTAGGGTCCTCTGCTTACAGATCTCGTGACCGAGTCCCCCATCCCAAAGATATTCCCAATACGGAGAATACTTTTGATAATGAGCGCCTCGAGAAGGTGTGGTGGGACAAAGTCGCGAGGATAGATAAGCTGCAGAACCCGGACCTTGTATATTCGATGTTTGCTAGGACGACTATGAATGTAAGTATTTTCAAAATACTTATATATGTGACTTTCCTTCTCTTCTCACTGTTTTCTTTTTGCAGAAAGCTCTAGAGCAAATTGCTGTTGTCGGTGAGTACCATCGACAACTTTTAGAGCTAAGACAGGAGAAAGAACTACTCTGTGCAGAGGCAGAGAGATGGTAAGTCACTTATCATTCATAATTGTTTTCGACTTAAATACTCGTATAATGTTTTACGAGAATAGTCATGGAAGAAACTCATGACAAAGTACTAGTCGTAAAAAGCTTACGACTATTTACAACTGTAGTGGTCGAGAAAGACTTACAACCATATCGTAGTCGTAGAAAAACTTACGACTAGGTCAGTAGTTGTAGAAGTACTTACAACCATTCGGCTGATGTTCATCTTCGTTCCTGTTCTTTGTAGGTTAAACAGTGATGCTTTTACCTATAATTATCTTTGTGTTATCTTCCTCCAGAAGTTTATTTTCGTTTGACCGATTTTATTCTTTTCGTAACAAGTGGTCGAAAACAAGAAACTTCATGAGGCTTCGACTTGTACCCAACAGAGATGGAGTCGATGAAGACTAGTCTTCAAGGCAACATCACTCTCTGAACAATGTGCTTAGTGAGCTACATTCGAGGGAAAACTCTCGAGAAGATACCATACCGCCACACAAGTACCATTGGGGAACAAGTCGGAAAATTGCAAGAAATGGTGACCACTCAAGACTAATCAAGTGAATCAATAAGGAGGCAATCGGTCGAGTAAGTTACGCTTTGGCGAAACTTAAAGCTTAAGATCCCCGCCTTTATGTGCAACCAATTGAAGCCGAGTTCGATTGTTCAATCGAGGCAAATCGTTCGATTGAGGAAATGCAATCGGTTAAAAAAGGTAGCGGAGGAAATGCAACTAGGCTCTCCCTTCTTGAGTAATATTGTAACTACCTTGTAAGGCGCATAATATCATTGATGAATGATATATGATCCATCTTATTTCTGAAAATTATCTTGTCGAGTAGTTAGTAACTCAAAAGATAATAAACGAATGAAAGACTAAGAATTGAAGTCAAATTAATAACTTTATCCTAGCCCTCGATTATTTGCTTAGATTGTTTAGACAATCTAAGTAAATAGTGTTTGAAATGGGGTTTCGAAAACAAAGAGAGGTTTGTTTAACTTATAGTTTTGTTATGGTTGTCAAGCACTTGGTCGAAAGAGTAGAAACGACTCAACACTAGGAAGTTCCTTCTAGTGGGCAAGACCACGCGTCTTGAGAGAAAAGGCTTCGACTAGGTGAAAATCTCCGACTAGTTTAATCAAACCAAGAACAAAGAACTTGAGTTAAGCAAACGCGTCTAGAGGACTTTAATAATTCGTTCGCCCTTTTACGATGGACTCGATAAGTCTTTTCCAAAGAGCAAAAGTAGGAGGCGAGCGGCTTAGGAAGTTCCTTCTAGTGGCGGTGACCACATGCAGAGAGGAAAAACTTTGACTAGGTGTGTCTCTTCCTTCGACCACCAAACGAAACGAGTACATCAAAGGTGGTCGAATAAATATATCAAGTGTACTCTACTTAGAATATTTTTGGAAATCCTTTGAAAAAATAGACTAAGATTGAGAGAGTTGGCTCGAGAACATTTCATTGGATAAAACCCGAGCTCTTTGTATTGGTGAAAAATGAGTAACAGTCGATGCTAGGAAATTCCTTCAGTGGGCGTAACCACATGCGATAGGAGAAGTTTCGACTAGATGATGTTACTTGTTTTTCGACCAAAGGTAAAAGCTGGGTGTTTTTGTATCATAGTCGAAAGATTAAAAAAGCACTACTCAAAAAATAAGGCAAGAGAAGTAGAAAGAACCTGGACTTTTATTGCCTGAGAAATTGGTCACACATAGAATTTGCGTAACTGGTCGATGTTCCAAGAGTTTGAGAGAACCTGTCCATCTTCCATCGCTAGTCGTACTGACCCTGGCCGGGTTACTTCGACCACTGTGTAAGGACCTTCCCATTTGGGGGAAAGTTTATTCCGATTAGACTTGGATTGGCAGAGCCTCAATACCAAGTCACCTACAAAGAAGGTCATGAGGTTGGACCTACGATCATAGTATCTGCGCAGGCTTGTTGGTAGACCGCGAACGGATTAAGGCTAGGTTTCTCCTTTCTTCGAGTAGGTTAATGTCATCTGCTCGAAGTTGTTCCTGGTCTGAGTTGTTGAAAGTTTCAACTCGTGTCGACTGTAATTTTAGCTCCGGAGGAAGCATGGCTTCGGCTCCGAACACTAGAAAAAATGGTGTTTCTCCTGTTGCTCGACTGGTGGTCGTACGAACTGCCCATAACACGGAGGGTAATTCTTGTACCCAAGCCCCCGAGCGCTTAACAAGTCGGGTCAAGACTGGGTTTTAATTCTCGCATTATTTGGCCGCTTGTACGCTCGACCGCCTGCTTTGGGGATGTGCAATGAAGCATAGTATAATTTGGTACTAACTCGTCGCAAAATTCACTCAAATTTTGCACTTGCGTAATTGTTTACCATTATCGTAATTATCCGACTTAACTCCAAATCGGCTAATTACGCATCTCATTATGAACCTTTTGTCGCTCCGATGTTATCCCAGCCATGTGTTCACTTCAATCCATTTTGTGAACGTGTCAATAGCCACAAAAGGAATTCAAACCTCCCGGAGCTTTGGGAAACGGTCCTAGTATATCGAGACCCTGTGTCGCAAAAAGGCCAAGAAAGAGGTATTGTCTGTAATGCTTGAGTTGGTTGGTGTATTTGTCTACCATGAAATTGGCACTGGACACACTTTTTAACCACCTCCTTAGCATCATACAGTATGAGGCCAAGAAAACTTTGTCGAAAGGCTTTACCAACCAAGATTCAGAGGAAGCATGTGTCCCACAGATGCCTTGTGTATATCGTGAAGGAGTGTTATTCTTCGCTTTGCGGAATGCATCGCATGAGTATCCCTTGGGTTCCTCGTTTGTAGAGGACTCCTTCGACCAAAGTATACATTTTGGCTTTTCGGGATAAACGATCTGCCTCAAGATCATCTTCGGGTACGGAACCCTTGCGAAGATACTCGTAGATGGGAGTCATCCAGATATCCTCGTAGTCTAATGAGGCCATCTCAATAGGAGGTGTCTCTGGTTCTTCGACCAGAGACGGCTTTTGGAGTTGCTCCAAGAAAACCCCTTTTGGTACCGTAGATCGGGAAGAAGCCATCCGAGCAAGTTGGTCATGAGAAATTATCCTTCGAGGATGAATTGTACCTCAAACCTAAAAATGCTTTTCTAGCTTGCGAACTTCCGATAAGTATTGAGACATTGTCGAGCTAGAGCACTGGTACTCTTTCCCGACTTGATTCACGACTAGTTGAGAGTCTCCTCTCACGAGTAGTCGACGAATTGAGAGTGCTTTCGCAGCTCGTATGCCAGCTAGCAAACCTTCGACTCGCCACATTATTAGTGGCCTGAAAGTTTAATTGTATGGCATACTTTAAGGTTTCTCCGTAGAGATACCAGACCACTCTAGCCCCGAGCCACTTAAAGTAAGTGACCCGTCAAAGTACATCATCCATCGGTCGTGGGAATCAGATCGGGATTACGAGCGTGTTCAGATTTGTCCATTCGGCGACAAAGTCCGCCAAGATCCGATTTTATGGCCGTCGGGACACGAAATGGAGGTCGAACTCCCAAGTTCGACCGACCATTTTGCCATGCGCCCCCATTGCTTCCTTATTATGGAGGATTGCTCTAAAGGAAACTCGACGACACAACTATTTTGTGCGCTGAAAATAATGCCGCAGCTTCTCAAGACACGAGAGGGCATATAGAAGTTTTTGACCGAGGGTAACGCCCTTAGGCCCGTAAAACTTCGCTAACGTAGTAAACCGGCCGCTGTACGCCACGTTCTCACGACTAGTATCGCGCTTCTTTCGCTCGTGGCGTGGCAAATAGGTAAATTAAGAGCGCCTCTTCCGGCTTTAGAGAAACCGTATCAGAGCACTCGAAGATACCTCTCGACATCCTCAAAGGCGCTTTTATTCGCTCGACCACTCAAAACCTTCATGTCTCCCGAGAAGTTTAAAGAAAGGTAGTCCTTTTCCCTAGTCGCATGCGATGAAACGACTTAAAGCCGCCATGCACCCAAAGTGAGTTTTCGACTTCCTTTTTGTGTTTGGAGGACGATTCGAGGATGGCCTTTATTTTTTCAGATTTGCTTGATTCCTCGCTCGTGATACTAGGAATCCAAGCAATTTTCCCAAGAAATTCCAAACACACACTTCTCTCGATTGAGTTTTAAGCGGTGCTTTCCGAGGTTGTCGAATGTTTCTTGTAGGTCGCTGATATGATTAAGTCTCTTAATGCTTTTTACGACTAGATCATCAACATAGGCTTCCAAATTCTACCTAATTGAGATGAAAAGTCGATTGCATTAGGCGCTTGTGGTTTTTGATTTTTATTTTCTTCTTGGACTTTTTGCTTTTTTATCCTTACCAACTTCACCGCTCTCGAGGAGTATATGTTTCTCGATCGATAGTGTTGTTCCACTCGACCGCCTCGTAAGCTTGCATATCGATCGGCCATCTCAAGAGTTAAGAATGTTGTTGGGAGGATTCAAAGCAATGTCCTCCGTTATCCTTCTACTACGGACTCCTTGCTTAAAAGCCCCGATCACGGAGGAATCGAAATTTCCGGAATTGAGTTACTTAACCCGACTAAAGCGCTTGATGAATTGACGCAAAGTCTCGTTGTTGTTTTGTTTTATCCGGCAAGTCGCCTTCTTTTCCAGGCGGTTGTATGTGCCTTGAAATTACCGTAGAAGATCGCAGAGGTGTTGCCAAGAGTAGATCGACTGAGTGGTTGGTTTAATAACCACGATCAAGCGGATCCTTCGAGCACAAAGTGAAGGTAATTCGCCATTACATGCTCTCCTCCCCGCCGCTTCGGACAATTGTTAGATAGATCTCAAGAAATTCGATGGGATTTTGAGATCCATCAAATTTCTCCATGTTCACCTGGCCAAAATGAGGTGGCCAAATAATCGCTCAAGGTCGCGAAAATGCCCTTAAGATCCCAGAATCACTTCTTGACGATTCTTTGTAGGAAAGAAGGGTTAATGTCACCAGTGATCGATACGACGATACCCTTAGAACAGTCGAATTGCTCAGAGTAGGTCTCGCCACGAGGAGAATACTCCTCGTACTCCACTCGCTAGAATTTCTTTGTCGGTGGTGAATGATCATCTCCGAGGGGCTTCTTGATCTTCACCGATCGAAATGTATTTCTCGAATAGGGATCGATTCGACTTATGGCCGTGTCGATTCCTACGAGAAATATTCGATTGATCAGTAGCCGAGGAAGTCGATTGTCGCGACTACCGAATGTTGTCGATGAGGTACCTCCGATCTTGTCATCACAGTCAAGTCTTTGCGTAATCTCTTCAAAGAAAGAGATCGTACCTGGCGCTCGAGCAAGCTCTTGGCTAGGATTCTCGAGCAAGTCGTTGATGTCCCGGAGTTCTTGTACCTCCTCCGATCGATGTTGAATGCGCGAGCGAGTTCTTCTCGATGCAATTTTCTTTCTTCCGACGACATCAAAATCCTCCTCATCGTGTCTTTGAGGCCTTCTTAGCGGAGTGCGAGAATGTCGAGGATTTCTCGCGCTCATCAAAGTGTTGGTTCTCTATGCCAACGGTGGTGCCCTTGCCATTACCACGAGGGGGGCGATGTGTGATCTTCGGGAGTGTTCTTATCTCGGCCTCCATGAGGTCGATCCCGATTTGGGGAAGGACGAAGACCTCCGCTGATGATTCTCACTTGCGCCGAGGCCTCCCGCTGAGGAGTGCTCGAGAGACACCATCTGGCGACTTGGAGTAATCCTCCGTGTAGGGGAACTCCGGTTATAATCAGTCTCCGTTCGCAAATGAGATCGCTGGGAAACGATCGAATTTGCGGTGAAAAGCATGTTTGATCCCACCTCTCCGGAGTTACCCCGAGAGAGGATCACTAGACGCCGCGGAGTCCTCGAATGGTGGCTCCCGTAACTTGACTTACCAAGTCTGACCGCCTTTAAGGGACTTGAACACTTGGAGAAAAACTCGTCGTGTTGTGAGTCCTCCCGGGAGGCGGTCCGGTCGGATTGACCTTGTCCTTTGAGGGAATTGGCTCCTCGTTGGACGATTGTTGTGGGGATAAGGATCCCTCCTCAACTCCATTAATGGATGGTTTCTGGAGAATAATCTCGGAGGCAACATCACCATCACGGATGCATCACTCGGCTCAGAATCGAAACCGACATCCATGTCGACGTCTCACAGTGTCTCGCTAAGTCAAACCAGCTCGCTCCATTCTCCCGCCATGATTGCATGAGAATGGAAAAAGAGAGTATGTTGACAAGAGATTACCTAAGCTCCCACTGACGGCGCCAACCGCTTGATTGTATTAGAACCGATCTTACGAAAGATTATTTGATTCGGGGTCTCCTAGAGATGAAATCACGCAGAGTAGTTGACACGGATGTTTAGGCAGTTCAGCCTTCTCCCGAGAGAATAATAACCCTAATCTGTGTGGTGTGGTATTCTTAATGATCGAGTAAGAAGCTAAGACTATTACAGAATCCAACTCTCCTTCTCTACTCGCCCGGATGTCCTTATATAGTTGTAAAGGAGTGGCCGCTTTGCCTGCGGAAGAGGCGCCTTTAATTGAGCCAAGAATGGGCGTGTGATGGCGAGAATTACCAGCAAGATTGGCTTCTTCACGCCGTCGGCAATTATCATTCAAAGATAATGGGGTATTTAAGCACTATTACTACGCGGATAGTAGTGCGTGCACTGCGTTCGGATTCTTTAATCAATTGGACCCACTGCAGGTAGGTTTGATTATAAGGTGGTCGTGGTCTACCCGGTCGAGGAGAACTTACGACCGTGTAGTAATCGTAAAAGGTCTTACGACTATGTAGTGATCGTAGAAAGACTTACGACCATGAAATGGTCGAGAAAGACTTACGACTAGGAAGTAGTCGAGTAAGACTTACGACTAAGCGAGAGTCGTAGTAAGATTTACGATTATGGGGGTGATTGTAGAAAATCTTACAATCACTTATGGGCCTCTCCTTATAAAAATAAGGGTACTTCTGGAGACTATGTGACATCATATTTACCCATAATAAGAAATTATAGATAATAGATAAAATAAGAATTATTAGATCCTCGTCAAGTTGGTTATCTGACTCAGACCGATGTTGTAAGATCCATGTACATTGTCAGAGTTTGTTAGTCTTGTAATATCTATATATGCTAACATTTCACCCCCATGAATGATGGCTGATCCTATTTCATTTGTTTTCATACTTACATGCCTCGAGGTTGTTGAAAGCCATCGGTTTTGTTAACTATTCTTGGGATTATTTGTGTGCACTTGCTGTTCAATTAATTGCTGGATGAAGTTACGACTTATGGTATTATCCTGTTCTCCATCATATATCTTTAAAGTTCATGGTGTGGAGTGTTAGAGATATATGTATAGTTGTGTTATTCCTCATTGTTATGAGTGGTTATTTGCATATTCACCTCCTGTACTTGTCTATATATACTGGCCCATTAGCCCTCTGAGAATACAAGTTGCTATTCCTAACATGGTATCAGAGCCCAATAGGGTTACCTCTCCGGACGCGCAACTCGTCCTCCTCCCTAACCTAGTTGCCTAGCCGGGCTTGTCTGCCGCCGGGCCTTCCTTCCTCGTTGTCGTTTCTTCTTTCCCCGCACGCCACGCCGCCTTCGCTCCCGCCGCCTCTGTTGTCCGCCAAGAGTTTCGGCCTCGCTTCGCTTCGGTTGATCGCCGCTAACTATCAACCTCCTCGCCGCCGCTAAGCGCACAGGCTCGCTCGGCCGCTTCCATTCGCCGCCAGAGTTTGCTGCCGTCACCGACTTGTCGCTAACGCTGTCGTCTCGCCGATCGCCGACCTCCACCGCCGACTTCGCCCCGACACTCGCTACCGCCATTGCCGAACTCCGCAGGTCGCCGCCCGGCCAATCGCCGCACGACGCCGCTCTGTCGCTGCTGCCGATCCATCCGAAGCAAGGCAGCCGTGTTGCGAGGGCGACGCCGCAGCTCGCCGACGCAGCCCCCACGAACCGCCGCTGCCGCCACGAGGGAACCCTAGTTCTCTCCCCGCTCGGCCTCTCTCTACGGGCCGTGTGGAGCGGCCGGTTGGGGTCTTTAAGCGGAGCCGGATAAGGGACACGAGGAGGTAAGCGGTGCCGTGGTCGTGGGCTTTTGAGCCGGGTCGACTGATTTTTGTGCGTGCCAAAAAACGGGTCTAACTGGCCGCTACCGGCCCGGCGCCGCCGTTAGACTTTTGTTGTTTTGGTCGCCCGTCGGTCGGCGCCACCTACCAATGGACACCGTTTCCCTCCCTCGCTGCTCGGTGATCTTCGATGGTGTTAATTACACAGACTTCGTGTCTCACATGCGCATCCACATGCGTGGTCTTTGTCTCTGGGGTGTTCTCTCTGACGATGTCACCTGCCCGCCTTGCTCCACTCCTCCGACGGAGCCTACGTTTGTTGCACTGCCCCCGACAGCCGACAAGGCTGCCTCTGCCTGCCAAGAGGCTCTGGATTTCTACATGGATCGATTGACCGACTACACTCAGTGGTGCGACGATGACGCTTGGGCGGTTGCTGTCTTCATCGCCAGTGTCCAGCCTCAGTTTTCTTCTGAGGTTGTGGGACTCCCTTCGGCTATCCAGATGTGGACCCACCTTCGTCAGCGCTACGAACCCTCTGGAGATGCTCTCTATCTGTCCGTGGTTCGCCAGGAGCACTCTCTTCAGCAGGGTGATGCTACTGTTGATGCCTTTACGCTCGTGAGTTCTCGCCGTCGGCGTCCACCGACTCTCTTCAGACCGCTTGGCCGCCGCTCTGCTCGTCTTTGCTGGCCGTCAGACGTGCTAACTCGAGTTTCAGCGTGTCTACGAGTTCCTTACTCGCCTTCGTCCTGAGTTCGAGCAGAGGTGTGCCCAGCTTCTTGCACGCCACTCTCGTGTCACTCTTTTGGAGGCTCTTACCAAGATACGTGCAGAGGAGACTCGCCTGAGTGGTGCTGGTCTGATGCCACTCCCCTCCGTGCTCGCCGCTCGTCCACCTGCTACACCGATTGCTCCACGCCAAGACATCGCCTCCTCGTGGTGCCGCCGGTGGTGGTGACCGCCTCCATCTGGCGGTGGCCGTCCTCGTGCTCCTACTGCTACAAGGTCGGCCACATTGAGTCCCAGTGCTATAAGAAGCAGCAACATCTTTCACGTCGATCTTCTCTTAGCACTGGCACCAGTGCTTCTACATCGACGGTTGCATCGACTCCTTCAGTAGTTTCTCTCACCGAGGTGAGATAGCAGACTTCGACGCTTCGCTTGCGCTTGAGTTCTCCTCGGCGAGGTTCAAGCAGGTTCTCGCATCGACTCTTCTGCAATGAGAAACCACCTCCTACACAGTCAGGTACCTCCCCATGGATTCTTGATTCAGGAGCATCCTTCCACATGACTTCTGATTCTTCCACTTTGTCTTTCATTACACCTCTTGATTCCCCCCGCCGTTGTTCTTCTCACGATGGTACCTCTCTTTCTGTCTCTGGTCGAGGACCTCTTAGCGACTCATCCTTTCATGTTCCTTCTGTTGTTCATGTACCTCGCCTAACCATGCAGCTTCTTTCTGCTGGACAGATTACTGACCTTGGTTGTCGGATCATTCTTGACTTTGACTCTTGTTGTGTTCAGGACCGCCACAGGGGTGCTCTAGTTGGTTCTGGCCCTCGGCGCCTTGACTCACAACGTCTCTGGGAGCTTGACTGGCTTCACCTTCCTTTCGCTGCCACCGTCGCCGCCAGTCTTTCCGCTTCTGCCACTCCGTCTACCAGCTCTTTCCAGCAGTTGCATCACCGTCTTGGTCATCTGTGTGGATCTCGTTTGCCATCTTTAGTCCGTCGTGATCTTTTAGGGTCTGTCTCAGGAGACGTGTCT
Source organism: Hsuehochloa calcarea (assembly GCA_036346395.1). Classification (NCBI taxonomy): domain Eukaryota; kingdom Viridiplantae; phylum Streptophyta; class Magnoliopsida; order Poales; family Poaceae; genus Hsuehochloa; species Hsuehochloa calcarea. Next base: position 9,768,587 of record CM070593.1, on the reverse strand, counting down.
TTAGATTGTCAGGGCTGTAAGTTAGGGAAACAGATTCAGCTTCCCTATTCTCGTAGTAAGTCAGTGTCTCAACGACCATTTGATCTTATTTATTCAGATGTTTGGGGTCTGGCTCCCTTTCGAAAGGGGGCCATCGATATTATACTATTTTTATAGATGACTTCTCTCGCCACACTTGGATATATTTTGTCTTCTTGTAGTGAGGTCTTGTCTATCTATAAACAATTTGCTACTATGGTTCGCACACAGTTTTCCACTCTTATTCGTGTCTCTCGTGCTGACTCTGCTGGCGAGTACCTCTCTTGTTACCTACACAACTTTCTTGCTGAGCAGGGCAACCTCACTCAGTTCTCTTGTGCTGGTGCTCATGCTCAGAATGGTGTTGCCGAGCGCAAGCATCGTCACCTCCTTGAGACGGCTTGTACCTTGATGATTGCCGCCTCTATTCCACCTCACTTTTGGGCCGAGGCCGTTTCCACTGCCACCTATCTTGTCAACATTCATCCTCTTTCGCTTCTTGGTGGGATCCTGTTGAGCGCCTCGTGGTCTTCTTCCGGACTACTCGCCTCCGTCGCTTGCTTGGTGCGTTTGCTACGTTCTCCTTGCACCTCGAGAACGCACCAAACTGACTGCTCAGTCTGTTGAGTGTGTTTTTCTGGGATACAGTGCCGAGCACAAGGGCTATCGGTGCTGGGACCCCGTTGGTCGACGGATGCAGATTTCTCGGGATGTGACTTTCGACGAGTCTCGTCCCTTTTACCCACGTCCTGCTTCTCCTTCGGTTTCCTTTGTGGAGCCCTTGTCTTTTTTGACTTTTCCATATACACCCATTTCTGTCTTGCCCTCGTTCACCCGTCCCACTGAGTCTCCACATATACCTCCTGAGGCCTCTCTGCCGTTGTCGCCGTCTGCTTCGTCCCCTGTGGTTCCTCAGGCTGCTCGCACTCTCTTTTACACTCGTCGACCTCGTATTGAGGCTCTTCCTGATGCTCCATCTTCCCCTGATGCTCCATCTTCCCCTGATGGGTCATCGTCTCCTCGCTACAGTCTCCGCGATCGTCAGTCGATTCGGCCTCGTGCCCGTTTTGGTTTTGCTGGTGCAGTACCCATGAGCCTGTCTCCTACCGGGATGCTGTTACTCACCCTGAGTGGCAGCATGCCATGGCCGAGGAGATTACTGCCCTCGAGCGTACTGATACTTGAGATCTTGTTCCTTTTTCATCTCACTCTCGTCCCATCACGTGTAAGTGGGTCTATAAGATTAAGACTCGCTCTGATGGCTCTCTTGAGTGCTATAAGGCGCGTCTTGTTGCTCATGGCCTGCAGTAGGAGCATGGTCGTGACTACGATGAGACTTTTGCTCCTGTGGCCCACATGACCACTGTCCGCACTCTTCTTTCGGTGGCGTCCGTTCGCCATTGGTCTGTTTCTCAGCTTGATGTCAAGAATGTCTTTCTTAATGGCGAGTTGCGTGAGGAGGTCTACATGCATCCGCCACCTGGGTATTCTGTTCCTGAGGGCATGGTCTGTTGTCTTCGTCGCTCTCTATGGCCTTAAACAAGCCCTCATGCTTGGTTTGAGCGCTTCTCCTTCGTGGTCACGCGCTGCCGCTTCTCGGCCTAGTGATCATGATCCCGCCCTTTTGTCCACACTTCGTCTCGTGGTCGGACTCTTCTTCTTCTATATGTTGATGATATGATCATCACCGGAGATGATTCTGAGTACATTGCCTTTGTCAAGGGTCGTCTGAGTGAGCAGTTCCTTATGTTGGATCTTAGTCCTCTTCGTTACTTCCTTGGGATTGAGGTTACTTCCACTCCAGATGGTTTCTTTATGTCTCAAGAGAAGTATATCCAGATCTTTTTTATCGCGCCTCTCTCACTGCTCAGCGTACTGTTGAGACTCTCATGGAGCTCAATGTTCATCTCCAGCCCTCTGATAGTGAGCCTCTTTCTGATCCGACTCGCTATCGTATCTTGTTAGGAGTCTTGTCTACCTTGCTGTTACTCGTCCGGATATCACTTATCTAGTCCACATTTTGAGTCAGTTCGTCTCTGCTCCCACTCAGGTCCACTACAGCCACCTTCTTCGAGTTTTGTGATACCTTCGTGGGACTATCTCTCACCGTCTCTTCTTTCCACACTCCAGCTCGTTACAGCTTCAGGTTTATTCGGATGCTACTTGGGCCAGCGATCCATCTGATCGTCGGTCTATCTCTACTTACTGTGTTTTTCTTGGTGGTTCTCTCATTGTTTGGAAGACGAAGAAACAGACTGTAGTATCCCATTCGAGTGCAGAGTCTGAGTTACGAGCTATGGCTCTCTTGACAGTAGAGATTACTTAGCTACGGTGGTTACTTGAGTATTTTAGTGTTTCTGTCACTACACCAACTCCTCTCTTGTCAGACAGTACATGTGCTATCAAGGTATTGCCTATGACTCTGTGAAGCATGAGCTCACCAAGCATATTGGTGTTGATGCTTCCTTCATGAGGTCTTGTGTGCATGATCAGGTGATTGCTCTTCAGTATGTGCCTTCTGAGCTTCAGATAGCGGATTTCTTTGTTATAATACAACTTCTCAATCTGTATTAGATCAATAATGTAGTATATATATACTACATTACAAACCCTAACAAGGGCTAATGGGCCTCATGGCCCATAAATACATATGGGCTATATACACATATACATAACACCCCCCTTCAAACTCAACATGGGTCAGGAGGATCTGAAACATTGAGTTTGGAGAGATGGAAGCGATGTTGTTCTCGAGTTTGAGCCTTAGTGAAGAAATCAGTGACTTGAATCTCAGAAGGCACATACTGAAGAGCAATAGTCTTCTGTTGACAATGAGAACGTGTGAAAGATGCATCCACACCAATGTGCTTAGTCAGTTCATGCTTCACTGGATCAGTAGCAATCTGTATAGCACTAGTGTTGTCACACAGGAGAGATGCAGGGGTACTACATGATACACCAAGATCAGCTAACAACCAACGAAGTCAAACAATCTCTGAAGTAGTAGTGGCTAACGTCAAGCTCGCCTCAAAGACTAGACCGTGAAACTGCAGTTTGTTTCTTGGATTTCCAAGCAATAAGTGAAGACCCAAGAAATATACAATAGCCTGAGACAGATCGTCTATCAACATGATCACTCGCCCAAGTCGAGTCAGAGTAAGCATGAAGCTGAAGCTGAGTCGATCGAGAATAAAAGAGACAACGATCAACAGTCCCTCGTAGATAGCGTAACACACGTAGTAGGTGAGCATAGTGAACAGACGTGGGAGCAGAAACAAACTGACTGAGCACATGAACAGAATAAGCAATGTCAGGACGTGTGACTGCAAGGTAGACAAGGCTCCCAACAATATGACGATAACGAGAAGGATCTTCAAGCAAAGTGCCATCGTGAGGACGGTCAAGATGAAGCTCCATAGAGTAGCGGTGTCCGATCGGTGAGACCGAACGAGCAAGTAGATCCTGAATATAGCGCTGCTGAGATAGATAGTAGCCATCATCTGTGTGAGTGAACTCAATCCCCAGAAAATAATGTAGAGGACCCAAATCTGACATCAAAAACTGCTCACTGAGTCGTTGCTTAACAAAAGCAATATATTCCTTGTCATCTCCAGTAATCAGCATGTCATCAACATAGATAGAGTAAGAGCATAGTACGACCACGTGGAGATGTATGAATAAGCAATGCAGGATCATGATTACTCGGGGAGAAACCAGCAGTTAACACAACTGAACTGAACCGCTCAAACCAGGCACAAGCAGCCTGTTTGAGACTATAAAGCGCACGACGAAGGCGACAAACATGACCAACAGGAGCCACAACACCCTGAGGTGGAGCCATATAAACCTCCTCCTGCAAATCACCGTGAAGAAAAGCATTCTTCACATCCATCTGAGAGATAGTCCAAGAGCGAACAGCAGCCACAACGACAAGAGTGCGAACCGTTACCATATGAGCAACAGGAGCAAATGTCTCATCATAATCACGTCCATATGCCTGCTGAAAACCACGAGCAACTAGTCGAGCTTTGTATCTCTCAACAGAACCATAAGATTTCGTCTTAACTTTAAAAATCCACTTGCAAGTAATAGGAACAGCATGAGCAGGTAAAGGAACAAGATCCCATGTATGAGTACGATCCAAAGCAGCCAACTCCTCAGCCATAGCTAATCGCCACTCGGGATGAACAATGACCTCGATAAGTGTGAGGCTCGTGCACAACAAAGAAGAGAAAGAAAACCATATCATCAGAGCAAGAATAGTAGTACGATCACGAAGCTCATACCGAGATGACGGTGCCGGTGGAGTATCATCAGTACTAGCCATGCCATCAAAGGAGGAAAAACCCTAGACCGACGAGAATAGTGAAGAGGAAACGTTGATCTGACTAAGGATGGAGAGGAAGACTCCACAGAAGAAGGTGTATCAGACGAAACAATGAGCGGAAGATAAAGAAAAAAGAGAGACTCAGTGGGAGAGGAGGACCGAGTGGCAGAAGAGTAAAAGTAAGGATGATCCTCAACAAAAGAAACATCACGAGAAATACGCATACGCCGAGCAAAGGGATCATAACAACGATAGCCCTTATGCTCAAGACTATATCCAAGAAAAACACTCAACTGACTGAGCTGTTAACTTGGTGCGCTCACGAGGCGGAAGCAGAACATAGCAAGTACAACCAAAAACTCGAAGATGGTCATACCGTGGGGGAGTGGAAAATAGGAGCTCTCCAGGACACATTCCCTCTAGGCGAGAAGATGGCTGTATATTAATGAGATAGACAGCCGTAGAAACCGCATCAGCCCAAAAATGTCGTGGAACATGAGATGCAAGTAAAAGAGTATGAGCAGTCTCAATAAGATGACGGTGTTTACGTTCAGCAACACCATTCTGAGCATGGGCGCTAGGACAGGAAAGCTGAGGAAGAATTCCCTCAGCGGAGAGAAATTGACGAAAAGCATGCGACAAGTATTCCCCCCCTGAATCAGAACGAAAGGTCTGAATAGGAGTGGAAAACTGAGTGTGAACCATACGAGCAAAAACCTGATAAATAGGCAGGAGTTGAGAACGATGTTTCGTAAAGTAAACCCAAGTATATTGAGAATAATCATCAATAAAAATGACATAATAGATATGACCACCTTTAGAAGCAAAGGGAGCGGGACCCCAAACATCAGAGTGAACCAACTCAAAAGGATGACTAGACCGAGATGTACTAGTAGGATATGGAAGTTGCAACTGTTTACCAAGCTTGCAACCCTTACAATCATAACTAGTGTCCACAATGACATGACCTAGGACACCTTGACGAGCTAATGTAGAAAGACGAGATCCACACAAATGACCAAGTCGATGATGCCACCGAGGAAAACTAACAGAAGCTGAAGCAATGACTGAAGATGCATGAACGTAAGAAGATGGAAGACTCCGGCGATCAAGGATGTAGAGACCCTGAGAATCTCTGAGGCGATGGCCAGTACCAACAAGAACTCATGTCCGACGATCCTGCACATAGCAAGTAGAGTCATCAAACCCAACAAAGTAGTGCATATCAGCAAGCTGACCAACAGACATAAGATTCATAGAAAGCTGATGTACAAATGACACTTCTGGAACAGTAAAATGAGAAGTAGAGAGGGTGCCCTGATGAGTGACTGAACATGAGGTGCCATCACCGTCTGCGTACCGGAACCATCCAAAACAGGTCGACATGATGCAAGGTGAGACTTATTCGATGTCATATGAAAAGAAGCTCCAGAATCCAAAACCCATGGAAGACTAGTACCGACACGTAAGAAGAGGCTACTGACAAAGGTGGCGGACCCACTAGGAGGAACATCGATGAAGGCGGCCGAGCTTGAGTCCAAGAGCACGGTCGGGTCGAAATCAAATCGACTCAACCGAGTGGTAAAAGTTGAATCCCAACAGTGTAGGAGTGGTGGCAAGAACACACCACGACGACGACGATGAGATGCGGGTCCAAGCTTTGGATGAAGGCGGTAGCACCTCCGAACAGATGACCGGGCTTCTTGCGGTGAGATCATATAACTGGTTGGATGCATCGATCGTGAGTGGAATAGGGTGATAAACCTCGACGAGTCTTTGCAAGAACGATGAGGTGGTGTCAATCCGAATAACAAAGAGCGAAGTCGAGTCTCCTCAACAATCAATGCAGCAAGAGCCTCCTCCATGGTTGGAAGAATAAAGACGTCCAGTAGAGTTGAGCGAATAGACTCAAATTCAGGCGAAGGCACATAACAAAAGTGAACATTAAATTTCGCGATCATGATCCGCCTTGCTCGCATACAACCAAAGACAAACAAAGACATCCAAGATAAGAATAAGGGGCCATGGAGGTCAACTGCCGTGAAATGCGAGTGAAAGAACTGTAGTACTCCTCAATAGACATCTCCTGTTGACGTAAATCATGAAGAGTTTGTAAAAGAGAAAAACGACGTGCCGCACTGGTCTTTCATAACGATGTTGAAGATACTCCCACGTTTTGCGAGAACTTGGAAAATCAATGAGATCCATCCTGATTGAAATTTCAGCACTGTGACATAAGATACCCATAACACGATCATCAGCACTTTGCCATACAGTAGCTTCCTTCACATCAGTCTTCTCGGTCGGAGGTTCCGCCGTAATATACGAGAGAAGACCAATGGACCGAAGAAGCATGCGGACCGATGACGACCACTCACGATAATTTTGACCATCCAGCTTGATGTCCGAAGCTAGAAGAGCACCACCCATACCGAGAGGAATAGAATTACCATTAGCCATTGCACGATCAGAGGACCAGCCAAAAATGCACACAGCGATACGGAGACGGCGGAGCACACCAAACGATCGACTGGACCGAGGCGAGCCACTGATGCTTAAATCATCGACCGGACCGAGGCGGCTTAAATCACCGAGGCACCAAACGATCGACCGGACCGAGGCGAGCCACTGATGATTAAATCATCGACCGGACCGAGGCGGCTTAAATCACCGAGGCTTGCAATCGAGCGACCACTCAGACCGAGAGCGTCCCTTCCCCTCCCCTCTCCTACCGAGCGAACCGAGAGCGACTGGTCCCCTTCTCCTCCCCTCTCCTCCCGCTCAGCGTTGGCGAGACCGGTGGTCGATCGGTGGCCGATCCGAGCTGGAGCGGTGGGAGCGGCGGTGACTAATAGAAGCTCGCGGTGGCTCGGCGTCCAACCACAGAGGCGGGCAGAAGACCAGGCGGTGGAGCGAAAAATCAGGCGTACCTTGGACAGAGACGCACCGGCAGCAGACGGCGAGGAAGTCGTTGGGAGATCCGGCGGAGAACATCGTGGAGATGCACCGTGGCGCACTCGGGAGATCCGGCGGCGGCTGCGACTTCCCGAAGTGCAATCTGTGCGTCGGGGAGGCAGGCGATCGTCGGGGAGGCAGGCGATCGTCGGGAGACCCGGCGGCGTCGTCGAGAGATCCGGCGGCCGATCCTAGAGATCCGGCGGCAGCTGCGACTCTCCTCCCCTCTCCTCCCGCCCAGTGGCGAGACCGGCGGCCGATCCGAGCTGGAGCGGTGGGAGCGGCGGTTCGGCGTCCAACCATAGAGGCGGGCGGCGAAGAAGCAATGGAACAATGAAGGTAAGCAATGGAGCGGTGGCGCAGTAGATTGGTAGGAGAAGGAGGAGATTATTGCTCTGATACCATGTTATAATACTTCTCAATCTGTATTAGATCAATACTGTAGTATATATATATACTACATTACAAACCCTAACAAGGGCTAATAGGCCTCATGGCCCATAAATACATATGGGCCATATACACATATACATAACATTCTTCACGAAGGCCCATACTCGAGCACAACACGGCTTCTACCTCTCTAAACTTAGTGTTGTTGATCCACTATGAGTTTGAGGGGGGTGTTAGAGATATATGTATAGTTGTGTTATTCCCCATTGTTATGAGGGGTTATTTGCATATTCACCTCCTGTACTTGTCTATATACACTGGCCCATTGACCCCCTGAGAATACAAGTTGCTATTCCTAACATGGAGTATGCATTTGGTGAACATGGCTATTCAATTAGTGGTTTTACTGAAAAAAGTTAACACTGTTATTGCTCTTCAAACCTTAGGATGAAGGCATGCAGCTTTAGCTATTGATAATCACAATGTTGTTTGGTTTAATATACTTGAGATGTCTCTCTGTATGGTGTTAATGGCAAACTATTTTGAAAGAATCTTTTACCTTTTTTCGATTTTATTGTGGCTGCAGTTTGAGGCAGCATGGGCTCTCACCAACATTGCTTCAGGAACATCAGAGAACACCAATGTGGTTGTTGATCATGGTGCTGTGCCTATCTTCGTGAAGCTCCTCAGCTCACCAAGTGAGGATGTCCGTGAACAGGCATGGAATCAAACAAATTATTAAAGTTTGAATTGCTCATACCTTTGATATTATCATTAGGATAGGGAAATTTAAAGAGGCTAATTTATTTTGATTTTGCAGGCTGTGTGGGCCCTGGGAAATGTGGCTGGTGACTCCCCAAAATGCCGTGACCTGGTGCTTGCACATGGTGCGCTGTTCCCCCTACTGCAGCAGCTCAATGAGCATGCCAAACTCTCGATGCTGAGGAATGCTACCTGGACCCTCTCAAACTTCTGCCGTGGCAAGCCGCAGCCCAACTTTGAGCATGTACGATGGAGCTGTGATGGTGTTATGGTTGTATATATTCTTTTCTCTCTCTTTCCTGACTGATTGATTGATCTGTCTGTGATTGAGCAGGTGAAGCCGGCATTCCCAGCATTGCAGCAGCTCATCCAATCTCAAGATGAGGAGGTCCTAACTGACTCCTGCTGGGCACTCTCTTACTTGTCTGATGGTAATAACTACAAGATACAAGCTGTGACTGAAGTTGGCGTGTGCCCTCGGCTGGTTGAGCTCCTTAGGTAAGTTTTTCTTTATTTTTCTTTTTATTTGAGAAATCTAAAGTGAAAGACTGGTGCATGAACAACTAAATATCGGCTCAGCCACCCTTCACCTTCGGTGCTCATTCCTGCTCTGCGCACGGTTGGTAACATTGTCACTGGGGATGATGTGCAGACTCAGGTATTCTTTTTCTAACAGAGGTTTATCTTTTCTGTAAATTGTTTTTGAGTTGCTAACTAATATATTCTGATGTTATCAATAAGTGTATGCAACCAGCAATTTCTGGTCATTCCAATGTTTTTACTTTGTATCTGCGGCCAACCATAAGTTGCGCTGTTTGTTTACCATGATGAAATTCATACTCCTGTGTTGCATGCTTGGTAAGATTTTACCATAGAGAATTTAATTATCACTTTTCCCTGATTATATCCATTGATATTTAGCTGCTGTGTTAACTTTTATTATGCTGAAGGTGCTGCTGCTGGTGGTTACAAGAATTTCTCCCCCTATTTTCTTGTGTCAAAGAAAAAGTGCTGTTATATGTGTTAACCATCAGAGCACTCTGGAGAATTTGTTTTCACTTGGCTGTTTCCTCCTGTAGTTCGTACTATGTCAAAATATGATTCAATTTTCAATTTGTGGTTCTCAAATTGGAGTATTGCATATGCTGCTACTGCATACCTTCAAAACTTGAGGCACTATTTCTCCTTGCAAAGTATAATAATTATTTTCAAAGCTATGCGAAATCCTTACAAACTTATGTTTTTAATTTTAGACTGGTAAATTTAGGAAATTGGTGTTTTATTGTAATTGTTGTAATTATGTTCGTTGATCTCTCTATTGGGCTTGGTAGCCCTGGATAAGAAATTATGAACAAATTTGAGTGCAATAGAAGTGCAAACAAGAACATTTCTAGTGGGTAACTTAGTCGCTGCTGTTTCAATAAGTACCATATCACCTGGTTTGTAAACCGTTCTCACTTTGACGTATTCAGTGCTTTGATTAGAAAAGTCTGTTCAATACTTAGAGAAGTGAATGTTAAATGGCTAACGCATCCATTCCCAGTTCCATCTCTACCTCTGTGTGGTGGTGTGATTTTTTGAGGTGGGAAGTGATTTACCAGAAACATATTTTCATCATTTCATATCCATTTTAGTTTGCTTGCAATTTATGCCATTTTAATGCTAGTACCGTTGCTGCAGCCTTATGTACTGCATGTCTGCTTGTACTCCTATGAATTGTTTGCAATAGCTCTTCATTTTGCTTTGTCATTTTTGTTGGGACTAAATTTTTTCTGAAGTATCTCGTAGAGTCGAATTGTGCCATGCTGTGCACCTCTGCTACTGTTTGCCATGTATTTGGTTCTGTTGGATTTGGATATGTCCCTTGATTGTTCTTGTATTGTGGTTCTTTTTGTTGTTAATGTTTCTCATCCCTTGCTGCAGCTTATTCTTGATCATCAAGCACTTCCCCGTCTTTTGAATCTTTTGACAACAACTCAAAAGAAAAGCATCAAGAAAGAAGCTTGCTGGACCATCTCGAATATAACATCTGGAACCCAGGAGCAGATTCAGGTTTCTAAACTTCACCAACATATTGCCACCCTGCAAATTGAAAAAGAGAGCATATGCTTAGCATAATTGCACCCTTTGCAATTCTGGAATTTATCATTCTGTTGGGAAGCCACAATTTAGTTCTCACAAGCATACAATGTCATATAACAGATCACTAAATTAGTGCTCTATTTTAGTGATTGGAACGCCATCTTAAATTTGAAGTTATCCTCTGTTTGCTGTATTTTGATGAAGTACTAATTAAAAACTTATACCCTCCATAACTTATTTTCATTTGCGTGTAGGCTGTGATCAATGAAAACATAATTGGTCCTCTAGTGCATCTTCTGCAAGCTGCTGAGTTTGATATCAAGAAGGAGTCTGCTTGGGCAATCTCTAATGCCACATCTGGTGGGACACATGATCAGATAAAGTATGATAGGTCCTTTCCTTTTTTGTGTTTGCTTCTGTTTGTTGTTATGCAAGTAATTAGCAACAACTTTTTTTTACTGATACACCGTTTGTTTTCCAGATATCTTGTTAGCCAGGGCTGTATCAAGCCGCTTTGTGATTTACTTGCTCACCCTGATATTAGAATAGTGACGGTTTGTTTGGAGGGCCTTGAGAATATCTTGAAGGTTGGGGAGGCTGAAAAGAACTTGGGGGCTTGTGTTGTCAACACATATGCACAGATGATTGATGATGCTGAGGGCTTGGACAGGATTGAGAATCTCCAGAACCATGACAACTCCGAGATATATGAGAAGGCAGTTAAGTTGCTCGAGTCATACTGGGAAGAGGAGGAAGATGTTGCCATGCCCTCAGGGGATGCCCCTCAGACTGGTTTCCACTTTGGCTGAAGGTATGCTCTTTCTACTAGTGATTTGAATTGGAGGACTGTCTGCCTGTCTGGTATGTTGTCATTGAAGTGGTGTCTTTGGAACTCTTCATTTGCGCAGATTCCCATTTGGAAGGTGAAAGTGTGCCCTAGCTGTTTGTTTTGGGGTCTGTCAAGTTGGGAGAGTCATTTTATAAGTCATGGTTGGGTCCTGTCGGCTTCACCTCAGGCAGTCGTCATGGTTGGTCCCAATAAAAGCAAGGTCAGGGGTGGTCAACTAGCTGCACTGCAATTGTGCGGCTTGGTGTCTATTTTTGGCGGTTGATTCATCTGGGTTATGGCTCCTCCATACGAGAAAATGGAGACTGGAAGTGGGTCGGGCTTCCAGAGACAACATGATATACTCGCTTGTGTTGTCGGAGTTGGCTGTTGTTTTTACCTCTAGCTTGTAGCGTGAACATTTGTTATGCCTGTGGAGGTAAAAATGAACTTCGGTATATAGCTTTTTTTTTCCCTCCCAAGTTGTTGCCAAATCATGTCCATGCTGTAAAACTCTGTTCACTAGCTAAAGTAGTTAACTATTCCATGGGTTTTGGGATTCCTACGCGAGTGAGTCTATGCGTTTTTTTTTTCTTAACATTTATTATCAAGTCTTTAGTTACACGTGATTTTTGGCTGCATCATAGTTTGTAGTTTCTGTTGGTACCGCGGTGTGGTGATCTACCATGTTATTTACGTTGGCCAATGGATTTTTACTGCAAAGCAGGTGTCCTGGTTCTTTGAGCGTAACAAACATTGTCTGATGTGTAGTGTGTTGGAATTGAGCAACACATGTATACCGGCTAGCCGCCTGGCCAGGCCTATATCATTCTTCGCTTGAAGCAAGAATGGTTGTTGTGTGGCTGCTCTTGCTTTCGTCACTCTCTCGACCGCCCTTTTACGCAATTAACCGTATGCTAGCTAGCAGTTCTTCCCCAGGCAGAGAAGTTGCCATCTTCTGATAGTTTGATGCTCCTTCGCCGAAGATTCTTCTGCGCAAAGTGCTATTAATCATGCACTCCGGGAGCAACCGTATGCTAGGTTACGCACCAGTCAAGTCATCCTACTCGGCCGACAGTTTTGAGGATTGGGGGATTGGTGGCGACAGTTTTGAGGATCGGGGGATTGGTGGACGAAAACTATCAGTATGAGAGATCTCATCATGGAGATCCGGAATAGGGATGGCAATCGGGTGCGGCGGGTACGGGTAGTGCTCGTCCATACCCGTACCCGCGACCCCGAATTCCCCCCACGGGTATACCCGCGAAGGATGACGGGCGAAAAATCTCGCCCATACCCGTCGCCATGGCATACCCGCTACCCGCGAATAATGCATCACCGCCGTGGGTACCCATCGCCGCAGACATGCTCGTTACCCACGAGCAATGCATACATCAAATTCATCATAATTCACACATCAATGGTGCATCACGCATTCAACAACTAATAAAGTTCATCACAATTCACATATCATGTTCGACAAGACAACTAATCAAGTTTAACAAATAAAATACAAATACAAATTGACATAATTTCTTACATATGTGGGTAGATCACGGGTAATCGGGCGAAGCGGGTACGGGTGGAGCTTACCCATGCCCATACCCGTTTACCCGACGGGTAAGGAATTATACCCATTTTTATACCCGTGGGCAAAGAAAGACGCCCATACCCGCCTCCATTAGGGTATTCACCCGCGGGCACGCGGGTAATCGGGCACAATTGCCATCCCTAATCCGGAAGAAACGAAATGCTATAGTTTTTTATGACATGTTAACAACACAAATAGACCTGTTTGCAAAGATAAAGGGGAGAGAGCATTGACCCAACCCATGTACTTAATCTTTAACCATGTACTAACTTCCCATTTTTGTGTTCACATCTCTGTTGATATAATAGGCAGAGTATGTGCCCTACTGCGTTCGGTACAGTGCCCATTATTGGCCTGCATCTCATCTCCTTTCTACCATCCAATCACCACAGAAATTAGGAAGTTGAAACCCATGTTTGGATGATTGACGCATATATGGGCGGCTGACAGCTGGGAGAGCCTTGGATTGCAATGGCTTTGCAATCCAAAAGGCTATTAACAAGATTGGGAGAAGAGGTCCTCAACTTGTCATATTTTACACCTGCATAGTTGAGAGTGGTGGCCCTATGTATGGAGCTTATAAATTAGTCTATTGGTTAAGCTTCGTTGTAATGAGATGGTTATATATCCTCTTATCCTTTGGGTGTTGCTTCTATCAGAAACCTCTGGTTGAGGGCTCTTGTTTGGTGCCCAAAGCCTGCAGACATGTAAAAATTAGTAATAATAACTATTTTTTATTTTTAAAATGAATTAAATATATCTTTTTATTCCAAAAAATTAAGGCTCGGACTTGCCCATTTGAGGCCGGGCTTTTCAGGCCCGGTCCGACCCAGTGTTTAAACAGGTCTGGTTTGGAGTCAGTTGATGCATGCTTGGAACTTGGACGGGGTTGGGTCTAATTGGTAGATTTGCCTACCAGGCATGGTTAGATCAAGGTCAATTTAAGTTTGAAAATTCATCTTATTTTTTAATTGAATTTTGGAACACCCGGTTAGGCTTATTCCTGGCGTACAACTTGGATGTTTTGCTAGTATTAGCAGTATACTATGATGAACGTTTTTCCACACTATACTCACACCATCCACATATATACACATGTGCGTGTCCCTTACACACGCTAGGAATTTATCGAAGACACCTAAGAGCTTGTTTGGATAAGGAGGGATTAGAACCAATCTCTTCGGATTAGAAGGAATTTTAGTTCAAAATCTGAGTTAATTCAAAGAGATTAAGTCGGATCACAATATATCCAAATAAACTCTAAGTCTTCACAGAGGATTGACACATGTATTCCCACTGGACGTATATGTGTACTTATAAATCGGTAGACACCGGCGCCAATTCTAGTACTTAAATCCTGGTAGGCTTGGTGCAATGAAAAATATAGTTGTTGGAGTTGACTAACACCTCGACTCAGCAAAGAAGAATCAGAGAAAAAAAGGAGGAAAACTGGCGCTACAAACGATAGAGATGTTTTTTTTTTTGCTATTATCTTCTTCTTTTTTTTTATTTAAAAAAAGAGAAAGCTTATAGCTCATGATAGCGTGAGCCCCAAGCCTATCAGCCTATGTGATGGGCAGCAAGATATGACGTCATATTTGGGTTATCCTTTTCGGTGGCTGACTCATGGCTACTCTGTTTGGTTATACAATTTTCTAATTACTTGAATTTTATAAGATGTGTTATTAGATTAATTAACGGAGAAGAAGGCAGATCTAGCTCTGATGATAGCAACACGAAAAAGGAGTCTGTGGTGTGCCTCGTAACGTTAATGGAAGAAATTAATTTAAAAGTTATTTAGAGAGTTCTAGAGATTCTCTTTCGAGTTAGCTTTGTGGGCTCTGATGTATGGCTCGTTGACGTGATGACTCTAGCTAAGGACTTCATTGACCGGTTAGCACTTTTTCTTGGAAGCGATAGTTGTTACAGGCATGAAGAGTAATCTCGAGAACTACCGCCATTTTTGTTTTCTTTGGTATCTGCAACTTAACTTGCAACAATGAATAGTAGTAACAACCAACAACTACCGCCATCTTTTTCTTCTTCTTCTTCTTTAGCATTTGCAACTTAACTTGTAACCATGAGTAGAAGTAACAACCAACATAATTTACCAATTTAAGACCCCATCTGGTTAAGAGCAGAAATGGTTCCCGTACGATGTTTTTTTGGGTCCAAAGCGCACGCAATGCACGCGTTCTTGGCTGGAGACGGCCACCTGGCGGAGCAAAGGGATGGACTCATGTATGGCTAGGCCTCTACTCAATTTTGGCTTGTAATAGTATTACACTAATTCACACCGTTGATGTTCTCACTGACCCAAAATTAGTACATCGGTATATGATGTTATTTACACTTTCAACTGTGTAACTTAATTTGCTTGTATACATGGTGCCTCACTCAATTTTTGTCATGGGTTCGCCCCTGGCATGGCAAAGCGCCGAGGCTGAAGTCGTAGCCGGGGGAGGAGGCGTGTGGCTGGAGGAGCAAGAGCGGTGAGCAGAGATTAAAAAAACCCGACCGACGGTGGTAACCGGTCTTACCTGTCGGGTCCGGGAACGGAAAACCCGACTGGTTTTTCCTGGTTTAGCAAATTCAGATTTTAGTTTTCGAATTTCAACTGGGTTTTAAGCAAATTCAAATGAATTCTATCCGGTTTTTTCTGGTAAATCCGGTGAATCCGGCGATTCCGCTTCCGACCGATCACCAAGAACCGGCGATTCGGTTTTTAACCATGTCGGCGAGGCTCGTGGCCAGAGGAGCAGCAAGGCGAGAGAATGTGCGACAACTCAGCTCTCGAGTAGGCATAGTCTCAAGAAACAGAGAGCAGTCGCGGCCAGAGAAGACAAAGACAACATCAAATCCGAGCAGATTGAGCTCGATCTGGCCATGTATAACGACGAAGAGCTAGTTGACGAGCTCAGATCAGGCCGTTGGTGATGAGGTCGAGCTTGAGAAGGATGGATCCGGCGAAGGTGAAGGGGAGAGAGCCGCCGCGCCTCTGCATGTTGCGCCACCGCAACACGTGCATCGTACACGCGTATGACAAAAAAAAGTTGTCTGTATATCGGTGTCGGGTTAAGAAAAAGGAGTCATCCTAGAATCAATACCTGTATCCAAATTGATTTAACTTTGAATGGCAATATCTTTATGAATATTTAGATCAGACACACGGCAATGATATGAGTAGATTTGTTTCAAAAATACTTATATTTTAATTTTATTTGGTTTTAAAAATACAATAGAAGTTGGTAAAAAATTCCTAAAAAAAAAGTGATCAAAGTTGTGTTTTGGTGATATTATCCATGTCCCAAACAACATTTTTTGTGAACAGAGGTAGATGCCACTTAAATTATACAAAAAAATATATAAATTAAGAATATTAATTCTTTTACTAGATACACTCTCCTGTCATAATTTCTTGTTTAAAAAAAAACAAAACTCGACCTTTGAGACGCAACTTTTAACATTGTTTGACTTTTGAGACGAAACTCAGGGGAATTAAGGATTTACCGTTTCATTCGTTGTTACTTTAGGATTTAACACTCGATAATGTTACTGACGTATGGGTTCAGAGCCACAAGCAAATCCTAAAATTTTCCAATATTTTCCGATAAGCCCGACCGAACATCACAACCACGTCACCTTCTCTCGCATGCATACGTAGGCAGGCTCCCTTCCCTCCACGCTCTTTCCCCTCTCGCCTTCTCTTCTTCCTCCGCAACCACTCTTCACTACACGCTTCAAGAAACAGAGCAGCCAAACGAAGAAAAACTAAAATTCTCCGACCAATCCGGCCACCACCGATCGAGGCTGTAATCCGGCACGGCGATGGGGTCCTCAGATCGGAAGGTACATCCGGCTCTTCTCTTCTCTTCCTTACGATCTTTCGCTGACCTCTTTTGGCTCAATTCTGCTCCCTTTTGCTTGCTGTTCTTGCAGGTTGATGGGATCGGGGTGGTGGAGGAAGGGAGGAGGAGCTGCGTCGAATGCCGCACCACCACCACGCCCATGTGGCGCGGCGGGCCGACCGGGCCCAGGGTGAGTTCCTGATCGTCTCCTAGTTTGCTATTCAGTAATCAGTACTGTTGATCAGGATGAGGGTCAAGCAGATTGGGGATTCTTTGCTGCAGAGTTGATTTGATCATTCCTTAAGAACATAGTTAGATACATGCCTCTGCTTCTGCTGCAAATAGTTGTTGTTATATGTTTCATCTGATCATCATCTAGGACTTCTTAGATAAATTTCTTTATGCTAGTTCTCGATGTTCGTCTGATCAGACGAAATTAGAGTTCTTACTACTATTTACGAATACACGTGATTCTTCTTTTTGGGTTGTGGGTAAGGTGTTTTTTCTTTTTATTTTGTGCGAGGGTAAGGGTGTTTTTTTTTTGTTCTTAATGTGATCTAATCCATAGAAAAGTTATAGTTTTCTCAGGCATCTTGGTACAAGGATGGATGATTTTGTTGTGGGGGTTCAATGTCAAATTGAAGTTTAGTCATTTGAGTAATAGAGAGAAATCAAAAGCGGGTATGATAAAATTTCGGCAAGAGCTGCAAGACTGAGTCAAATTGATGTGCATTTAACATCTTTTTTAATCGTAGCCAGCTAAAGGTCGTCAGTTTTTTTAATTTATTTCTTACGTAGTGTGCTGTCAATACGATCCATGTAACTAATATGCTTTCGGAAGTTTTCTGAAGCTTCCTCTTAGTCATAACTGAATCGCTTGAATTGGACTTGATAACTATGGAATTTTTCTCTCTATTCAATTTGATTGCAACTTGGTGGTTAGGTGAGATGTTCCTTGCAGCAGTGCTAAACACCAAGCCAATTGTGTGCAGGGAGAGAGATACTTTATCCATTTCGATTCTTCTAATCTGACTATTTTCATTTTTTTATCCTTCATGTTTTCCTCAATGTGTCTCTGGTAGCACCATTAGCACCAAAGAAATGTGTTACACACTTACACTCAGGATAAGATAACCAAGCATAAATAAACT
Organism: Hsuehochloa calcarea; assembly: GCA_036346395.1. Lineage (NCBI taxonomy): Eukaryota > Viridiplantae > Streptophyta > Magnoliopsida > Poales > Poaceae > Hsuehochloa > Hsuehochloa calcarea. Next base: position 9,750,634 of record CM070593.1, on the reverse strand, counting down.
CCTGATGCTTAATTTCACTCTAGTCTGGCGATAAACTGAAAGTAGCCTTTTTAACTCTTCCGATTCCGATCGCAGTCTCTGTGCAACGCTTGTGGGATCCGGTACCGGAAGAAGAGGCAGCAAGAGTTTGGCCAAGACCAGAAGCAGCCGCAGCAGCATCATGGTGAGGCAACAACTGAAGTAAAAGAAGGAAAAGACAGTAATAGCAGCAGCACCAGCAGCAGCAACCTGCAGGTGGTTCAGAAAAGGAGGCTTCTAATGGGAGTGGAGGAGGCTGCATGGTTGCTCATGACCTTGTCTTCCCCACCTGCATCCACATTGCTACATGGCTGAGAGCCCTGACTGCCCACACCAAATCACCAATGCACATACAAACACAGACGTGCGCGCTCACCACACAATGATTCCATTACAACCATGTAATTTTCTTGGTTTATCAGGATGAGATGGGGAGGGAGGGAGGGAGGGGCCTATCTCCAGATGATGTGATATTGTGAGGGGTCGGATTGGTACCCATCTGATGACTCCATCAGCCCCTTCTCCCCATGTCAACATTATCTGTCACTGATTGTGGTAGGCTCCATATGATCAGAGGTCCGTTGATCTCACTCCCCACACTTATTTTTCTCGGTCCTTGTCTTCTTCTTCTTTTTTTTTCCCCTTCATTTGTTCTTTGGGTACCCTTTGTTTTCTGTATGTACATCGATGTTTCCCCTTCCTTATCGGAGATTGATGATCAAAAGGAGACGTCATCCCTCCTCGTTCTGAAATAAAGGTGAAAATAATAAAGGATTTATTTGTCCCATTTCATTTAGTCTGATTAACTTTATCCTGATCTAGCTACTCGTGTCAGAACTAAGAAAATGCAGTGGTGTAATGTGTTACTTTGTGCATAACAATTATATCATTCTCCTGGGGGGGGGGGGGGGGAAATAGCCTAAGCTTTTGAGAGTTTCTCTTTTTCTTTTTCTTTTTCGTTTCAGGGCAAGTCCTGCTGAAGGTAACAGTAAGAATTCCCATTCTCATTCTTTCTTTCTTTTCGCAAGGCAGACCACAGAGCAAAAGAAATAGGCACACAAAATAGGGAAACAAAGATCAAAATCTCCTTGTTGCTATGCCACAGGCCTTACAAAATGGTCACAAGAAGTAGACCAGTGCCACCTCTGCCAATCTGCTATTGATTGGGTAATACCAACCTAAACATAATGTCCAACATATACAACTAACGTAGTTGGTCTAGCTAGGAGTTTTTTTTTTTTTTTTTTGGCTAAAATAGCATCGTTGACGTGCGTAATAGTAAAATTAGCCACCCACGCACATCAAAGACAAAAATTGACACTTTTTCTTACCCTAGAGGACCGGATGTGCCGAGGACGTGACACATAACGAATCTGGCACCTAGAGGCCTGGAAATGCCTCATCCAGCCCGCAGAGGCACCAAAATACCCCCTTCCGGCCCCTAGGGGCACGGAAATACCCTCGTCCGACCCTAGAGGTGTGAATTCTCTCTCCTCCAGAAAGTATTGTCCGTAGGAATTTCTAAATATAGCAAGTAAGCTTCAAAACTTATGAATTTTTTTGAAGGCTCCTAATATATTGTATTTGCTTGTGTAATTTTTTTCAGAATTTTATGTGTTATGTATTTTTCTCGAAAATTCCTTTAAGGCTACTGTTTGTATGAATGTCTAAATATAGCCAATAAGCTCCAAAAAATATGAAATTTGTTGTGAAGGCTCCTGAGACAGTGTGCTTGCTTGTGTAATTTTTTTTCAGAATTTTATATGTTCTGCATTTTCTCAAAAATTCCTTACACGCTACTATTTGTATGCAAATGGAATAATCGATTTGAGAAATTTTTTAAAAACATGCTCAAAATACTTTCTATATTTGTTCTCAGTGTAATTATCCTAAGTTTATAATTTTTTGATATTACAAGTCGAGATCATATAAGATAAAACCAAAAATCATAGATAGTAAAAGTAGTAGCACGATTAATACTACTCAGAGCACGAAGAAAAATAGTATTAGTACCCGAAGTCGATCGGGACGTGGAGGAAATCGTACTCCGACTTCATGACAACATTTTTATATGATTTTTATATTCTTTACGGGGGCTGAAATGAAAATAGGGTAAATGTGAAGGTAAAAAAAGAAGTAAATATCACCAAATGTATCAAAAATTTTATTTTCACGTGGTCGCTTGCCTGGCCTGCCCCTGCTGATCAGATCAAACTTTCGTTGTCAGGGGAGGGGTATTATCACATGTGATAAAATCATATCAATCATTATTTTTTAGATTTTAGCGAGAATCTGAAGAAGTTGAAAGCAAAATTTTAGTTAAAAAAAACAAAGGGTGGGGCTACCGCACCCCTGGGGCCTAGGGGTTAGGACGAGGCAAATCCAGCCCCCCATGCATGATTCATGAGATAGTTCATAGATGGACAAAATGTTGTTCATGACATAGTTCATGAGCCAGCAAGTTACTAGTACACCAGGTACATCAACATATTAACACAAACAATAAATCACGAAGTGTTCATATTGTGGTTGCAAGTTTTGCATTAAGAAAAAGTATTTATAACCAAAAACCTGTGCCTATTAAAGGAATTTTGTTATAACATCCCAAAGAAATGTTAGTGAGCTCGAAGAACTGTAACTATACTTGCTAGAATTTCGGCATGCAATTCTCAAATTTAAACAACTAACTTATTTGTTAGATTTTCGATTTGTGAGACTGTTAGCACCCTTGCTTCATTTATGAATCGGCGCCGCCTTTCTTAGGTGGACGTTGAAACAAGCACTTTTCAGTATCGATGTTCTGAATCTAGGTAGGACTTGTGTTTCAGTACTATTCGATCACACACAGCATCATCATTCGTCTAGTCGACGCGCGCTATCGCGGCGTGCAGAAACACATGCTTCTCGAGCACTGCTAGAGGGCGGGACCGTTGTTAGTTCCTGTACGTCCGGCGTGTAGCCATCCGGGCCTGGTGGAAGCTGCATGCGCGTACCTTCTGGTACGGTTCTCCAAGCGGATCTTTACGTTGAGCAAACCAACTAGTATTAGTGTCAGTGTCTGTGCCTTTGTGTATCGACTGATCTAGGATTAAATCTAAGGTGCTACTTAAAATTATTTGATTTCGTTCTTTCTGTGCTTTCTTTTTCATACCCATCAGTAGGATGTAAGTGCGCCAGATCGGATCAAGCCAGGCTAACCTACCGACCTATTCTAGTTCTTTTGTTTTACCACTAATAATGCAAGGATCATGTTCACATAGTTGACCTCTAATATAAGTTGGGGTGAACTGTGAACTATGAACCATGAATAGATCGGCTCACTTGCATCCCCTACTCACCAGGTGTGACGTTTATAATTGCTATGGTAGGCAGCAGGTATCTTGGCGTGAGGCTTGGAGGTAGAGCTGGACTTGGCCTGTGCTTTTTCGGGTCGGTCCGAGGCCTAGTCGGCACGGTACGGTTTAAACACGGCACGACACGACATGTGGTGGGCCGGGTTGGCACAGCACGAATGGCGGGCGGAGCCAGGCCTGAGAATGCGGCCCGTTGAGCGCACAGCACGGCATGGCCAGTTGGGCCGGGCTTGGGCCAGCACGGCACAAAATACACAACATTCTCGTTATAGTCTAATCCATCCCTCGGCCTGGCCCAATCACTCCCCGACATCGGTCTGGCCCAACCAATTGCCCCCTTCTGCCATCCGGTCTGACCCAACATTCCTCCTAGCCTCCCCCAACCCCCACCCCAACCCTTTCTCCCTAGCTCCACTATGACCCAAATAGCATCCTTCCCTCGCTGCGTGCGAGGTAAACCAACTACGAAATCCATGGATATGTCATTCCATGGCCATACTGGAACCTCCAAAGGTTGCAGCAAACCTACTGGTCGCTTATGCTCAGCTTTGACCTATCGGCAAACTCCACAAGATGCTACATATTGAGCGATAACGATCTTCATCCTCTTCCACCCGAAACTCTTCTTCAAGTCCTTGTACATCTTGGTCTCACCAGGATGTACAGTATACGGAGTACGATGTGCTTCCCTTAGAATCTCATTTTTGACCTGAGCCTCCTGAGGTACACAGAGACGGCCCTTAAAACGCAATGCACCAAAATCATCTACGCTGAAGTGGTCTTGTTTGCCCTCAACAAAATGCTTCCTCACTCGCTGGAGCATCTGATTATGCTGTTGTGCTTCCCGTGCTCGATCTGGGATGGCTGACTCAAGAAGTAACCGGGTCTCGGTCTGGGCGGTACCCGCAAAGCAAAAGGAGATATCCATACGCTCAAAATCAGCAATAAGACAACTGAGAGTAGGAGGTGTCGCCTTACAACTCAGAGCATCTGCTACAACATTCGCCTTGCTAGGGTGATACTGGATGGTGAGATCATAGTCTTTTATCAACTCTAACCATCTCCTCTGTCTCAAGTTTAAGTCTTTCTGGGTAAAGATGTATTTCAGACTCTCGTGATCAGTGAATATATCACAAGATTCGCCGTACAAATAATGGTGCCATATCTTCAAAGCAAGAACCACTGCGGCACGCTCTAAATCATGAGTATGATAATTCTGCTCATGTTTCTTCAACTGTCTCGATGCATAAGCAATCACCTTGCCCTCCTGCATGAGCACACAACCAAGTCCAACCCTAGACGCATCTGAATAGATTGGGAAACGCTTCCCAGGCTCAGGAAGAGTAAGAATTGGAGCGGTTACCAACCTATCTTTCAAAGTACAGAAACTGCGCTCACACGCATCTGACCACTGGAATTTGACACATTTCTGTGTCAGCTGGGACATCAGTCTAGCAATGGTCGAAAAACCCTCTACGAAGCGCCGGTAATAGCCAGCTAAACCCAGGAAACTCCTCACTTCCTTAACATTGGTTGGCCTTTTCCATTCTACCACTGTTGAGATCTTGCTAGGATCAACTGAAATACCCTCTTGATTAATTACATGGCCCAGAAACCCAACTTCAGAAATCCAGAATTCGCACTTCTTCAGCTTAGCATAAAATTGGTTCTCTTAAAGTCTCAAGAACCAACCTCAGATGTTGGACATGATCCTCTTCCGTCTTGGAATAAATCAGGATATCATCAATGAATACTACAACGGAATCATCAAGGTATCGATGCAGCATACTGTTCATGGCTTCCATGAAAACCGCAGGAGCATTTGTTAGCCCAAAAGACATAACCTTATACTCATAATGGCCATACCTCGTAGAGAAAGCTGTCTTCTCAATATCTTACTCCCGAACTCGAATTTGGTTATAACCTGACTGAAGGTTAATCTTGGAGAATATTTTAGCTCCCTTCAGTTGATCAAAGAGATCCTCAATGCGGGGCAAATGATATTTATTCTTTACAGTAGCCTGATTAAGAGCTTGGTAGTCCACACACATACGCCAACTGCCATCTTTCTTCTTAGTGAATAGAACAGACACTCCCCACGACAAAACACTATGCCGAATCATACCTTTGGACAGTAGGTCGTCCAATTGCTTCTTCAACTGCTCCTGGAAGGGTCGAGCCAAACGGTAAGGAGCCAAAAGGTAATAAAATTTGTTGATACCCCAAAGATAACCCAATCTACTAAAAATGTGAACACTATAATGCATATTCTAATGACGAAGCTGAGATACTGAAGAAAATATGAGATGCAAATGAAACTGGAGATGAAGATATATGGTAAATGAAGCTAAAAAAATAAATTTATATTACATTTGTCAACAAAAAGAAAGTACTCCAATATGATGATTGATAACATAATACATTTAAGGTTTCACGAAAACTAAACATATATAAAATTATACCAAATAACATCAAACATAACAAACAGGGATGTAAAACACATGAATAATTCCAAAAATATATCTGAATGTATACATTAGTTTGAACTCAGAACATAAATATGATATGAAAACAATTTGGAGTTTATTACCTGTTGTCCTGCCTGGGTAATGTAGGGTAAACAGTTATGAATTTCTCAAAACTGTACTTACCATCAACAAACATTGCAAATAGTTCTTTAAAGGTGTCCACCTACATGTTCACATGAGGACAAAAAATACGAACATCAAAACAAACTTTGGAAAAAATATAATATCACAACAAAAGAATAACAGAAAATAAGAAACAAACTATGTACATACTAGTATATTCCTTGCATTGATTTGATAATCGGATTGTTCGGTGAAGTATGAATCCAAAAAACAAACAACTTATCTTTCAAATTGACAATAAACAAAAACGAATGATGTTCATAACATATTGGAAAGTAGAGCTGCAACAAGAAAACAATTCAATGGTAAGAAAAGGAGAATAGAATGAAAAGAAGTATTACAACAATTTTAAAAAAATCAATCATGTTAGAAGATGGTAAATCCCTTGCTAAACCAGCGCCATAGAATGAATCTCTAACGAGTTGAATTTGTGTTTCTCCAACAAGACTTAGAATACTTTCCTATTAAAAACCATACACTTAAAAAATTGTGGTCATAGCACTGATAAGGTGGGTAGAACAGTACATACAGAAGATCAAATAAATGTTGAATTGCATTTAAGAATGACTAACCCCAATATAGCTATAGAAATAATGTTTCTTGGAAATTCCAGAATGACACTCATCAAAGAAGTGCCGGCAGTATGCATTCATAAAGAAATTATCAACATGGCCAGATGGCGCTAAAGACTCTCCAAATGACTTGTAGTTGCAGTGAGTCTTATGGAGTTGAAAAGTGATTTCCCTAAAAATTATTGAGGACACAAATCAAGTATCAAACAAAACAGTAATAATTCTCAAACAAAAAAGCAAGAAACCTAGGAGGATACAACAAAAATAAGAGAAAAGAATATTGGCAAGAATTGCGTTACAATGATATAACAATAGTAAAACATAAACAAACAATGAAAACTGAAATACTAAAATATCAGCGTCATCCTTTATAGCTGATTCACCTAAAACTGAAACATAAATCAAAGGTACATGCATCAACCACATAAAACAAAACTCCTCTAGGTACAAATAACATGCCGTATAAAAACAACAGGTATGTATAAGGAGCATATTAACATTATGTTCTGTGCTAACTAGAAGTATTGAAATTTACATTTCAGCAACTTAAAAATTACATCAAGATAAATTTCATAAAACTAACTAACTTTAAATGTAAAAAAAGTACTAAAAGATTAAAAAAAAACTATAACTGATTGTCTTATCCTTCATTAATGATGAAATCCAAGAACAATAATGACTAACCAGAATACTAAAGAATAGGATAGACAAATTTATACCCCAATTTTATATAAAAAAGAAAAAAAATTAAAAGTATTAAAGGAGGCTACCCTTTCCATTTACTTGAAGCAAGCCTGCACAGAATATGATAATAACGCCTTTCATCTTGAGAAACTGAAAACTTGGATGTTTGTGCCAAAAAAAGGATCTGAAATCTGATTTTCTTTTCAATTAAAAATTCAATTGAAAAGCTTCAAAAATTCATATCTTTTTCATGATAACTCCAAAAATTATGAAACTTGTTTCTAAAATTTTCTAAATTCAAGACCTTACTAATGGCACTGATCTTGTTTAATTTAGAGTTCATTTATTATTGCTTTGGTATTTATTTGCTCTCTTTGCATGTTGTACATTTTTCCGGTATATCCGTCCGATTAGGATTCGAAGGAGCGGAGGATCTCCAACTTGACCAAGAACAAGAATACCAAGATCTTCTTCCCTTTAACCAGGGCGAGTTAATACTTTGATTATTTTGAGCCTACATTTTATGCAAATTATATTTATTTAAATTATCAAAATTACATGCTTTAATTCTTTTATCAAATGTATGTTAAAGCTTAATGTAGTTAAATACCCATTTGATGATTACTTAATTAATATACCATCCATTGATAATTGAACCCATTATTCCTTGTCACCCTAGTAACTATATGGTAATTACTAGTATAGGTTGTACTTAAGCGACATGCTAGTCTTGCTTAAGTACCGGGACATAAAATGTCCCGATCATCATCTTTTAAACATGAAAATGGTTTTGGGCAGTCATTCTGGGTAAATGACTGAGTTTACTGAGTTAATGTATTTTTGCTCCTCAAAACCCTAAACTACTTTTATCATCTGGGCGGAAGGTAGGATGGATGATATTATGGTGGGTGCTAATGTAGCCCAAGAAATGTTAATATGTGGTTGGTATGCGGAATGAATTGCCCAGATAACCCTAAGGACTTAATCTTGTCATGGCCTCCCGTGTAAAACAAGTGCAACCACAAGTCTGTAAAGTACAACCTGCCTAAATAATTCGTATCCCCAGTACGAGTTGCATCAGGTAGATGACCTGCGACGCCGGGAAGCCTTCGCGGCGAAGGGAGTCGCGGTGCACAACGTAAGTCGTTACGATGTCGCAAGAGGGGGTCTGAGTAAGGGTTAACGGATCGATACGGATGTAACCCTTCGCAGACGAAACCTTAGCGAGTGTAACTAATACTGAAGGATGCATTGTAAAGGCCTTGTGGTGATCTCCCCTTGATTCAAATTTCTATGAAAACATGGGTACATATCAAGATGATTATCTCTTGTGGGCAAAGTGTACAACCTCTACAGAGTCTAAACTGTTTAAACAGCCGTGCCTACAGTCAAAGGCGGACATGGGAGCTTTACTAGAGTTAGTTCTTTTTCAAAAACCTTTGTGGGTGGTATGAAAACCAGGTCGGCTCACCTAGCCTGAGAATTGAATTTTTCTAGGTCGCCGAACTCAGTAGTGTTAATAAGTGGGGGTAGCCCCAGTCAAAATAACCATAAAGGTGGAGGGAACCTCTACTGTTATTAAATATTGCATAATTACTCTCTTTATTGAAATGCAATTTGTTTGAAATGCTAAGTCACATGAATTTGTATTATGTTAATTGAAAAAGTTGCTTTAGCAAATAAAAGAACCCGAGCCACCCTTGTTAAGCCTTGCATGTATATATTGCATCTTGTGTGTTGGCTCGCGAGCACGGAAGTTGTGCTTATCCTTGCTCTTTCCCCAAAACCCTCAGAAGCAGGAAATCTTGGAGATTACGACTACTACGAGGAACCAGAAGTCTGAAGGCCTAGGAGTTATTGAAGCGTAGTTAGTCCTTAGCTGTTCCAGTCTCGCCTCAGTCCAGCTGACTCCGTCGGTACTTGCGTGCATCCTATATTATCTAAGGCTTGGGTAATATCGGTCGTACACAAGTTTCCCCAGTCGCTTGCCTGTGGAGAGATGTGCCCTCACCCTTTTTGCTTCCGTTGTCGCTTCCGCTACTTTTGTGATTAATTGTTTGGCCTATTCGGCACTTATTGTAAAACTTGGCCCGAAGCGGTCTATGTAAACTCTGATGTGTTAAATTAATGAATGGTATAGTTTTACGCCTTGTATGAATTGATTCAACAATGTGCCTGTGAGTGCTATCTACTGATCCAGGAAATATCACAATGTATTCACAGAGGATTCAGGATTAGAAAATCCGGGTCCGACAATACAAGTATAGATTAGGGGGAGATTGTTGGAAATTAATCTAGACTTGCAAGTAATAGGGTGTTAGAATCCTGATGCAATCAGCATCGGATCAAATTAGTTTGTTTCCTTTGTTAGGCTTTCCATGTTTAGTTTTTTGTTTTGGTTAGCAAGTTGATTAGGTAGTCTTTAAAAAGGATGTGTTCTCAGCATGTTTCAGTGAAACAGGTCGAATAAAAGAGGAAAGAGAAAAACGACGCAAGTCGAGTTTGCATTGGCAAAAATTCTCTCCCTATCTTTGTGTTTGTTTGTCTCCCCGTGTAATGTGCGTCCACATGTAAATGTGTGTGTAGGATCCTGGTGGTGTGATCCAACAGTCGAAGCATCGGTCCCTTCGTGGAGCTGCTTGCTCGTAGAGTGTGGACCTCATACCTTGTGTTCTACTACCTCAAAGGGTACGTTCTTGTTGGCATTGAACTCATTTATTTAGCATGTGTATCGCTTCTGCCAAAATCATGCTCAAGTTTTGCGCATTTGAGAAGGCAGGGTACTCTTTTGCACTTGGGCGTAATCCTCGTCTTGTTGCTGGATATATGAAGCAATTACAAGACGAATACCCTGAGGTAATAGAAGGTGAGGAGCTTCCTCCTTTAATAGTTACGGGAGAGAGGAGAAGCAACGGATAGTCTGGTCACACTGGACAAAAGCTCTAGGAAGACTCAACTTTGTCTTGGATGATTGCTCCAGAATGGTGACCCTGAAAGGGTATTCGAGGTGATTGCAGACGAGCTTTGTTTTATTTTTGATTTTTTACTATTTGCCGCTCCCTATCTCCTGTTTCGTGGAGGTGGTTGCCCATCCTGAATATCTTTATCTCACTCTTCAGCTTACTTTATTGTTTAGTTACCGGATTAATGTTTACATTTGGGGAATTTTTTAACAGCGTAACAGCGTATGTAGTCACTGGAACAGCTAGGCAGTAACAACAGAACTTTAGCAGCTATGGTTGTCAACCATGACTCGAGCTCAGTCAGCAATGAACATGGTTCATTTTTGTGATGGCAAACGACCAGAATGACTGCTCTTATTGTAGTGTATTATGTATATAGGCATTTCATATCGAAAAGGACAAATAATTTTATTCAGTTGAGAAAGCAACCTCTCAGATCTTTACTAATAGGATAATGAAGAACACAATGCAAAATATCTGACACAATCTGCTTCATGTAACGCCGTACAACCAAACTTTAGTGTTGCCCCCTTCCAGTAGTTACCAAATCTTTGATTCAGTTCACCTTTTCCTTCAAGAAAGCAACAGTGTTAGTGTGACCCCCATCCATTATTGATCAGGTTCAGTTCAATCAACGTCCAAAGTTCCAAGGGGATATACTACCTACCAAGTTTACATATGAATGAGAATCAGAACAATTCCAAATATCTGCATTCTGTGCCATGGAAGAAAATACCCAAGATGATGTCTATTTGCTGTCTCCAATTATAACGATTAGGTCAATTTGTATGTCAAGATTTCTTGTCACTCCAGAGTCCAGTTGCGACACTGACAATGAACCATTGCAAGGGAAGCCATGTAATCACCCGACCTAAACCAAGAAGTATACTGTTAGTTAAGTGTGTCTGAATTTCAGTTCAGTGTATCTGAACTCTGAACCGGGTGTACAATACAGGGGGAGGAAAGCAGGACCTTGATCCATATGGTGACTTGCATGCAGCAACAATGTGGGATTTTGCCAAGTCTGCATCCTTCTGTTCAGTATGAAATTAAACTAGTAAATGATTTTGATAACAACGTGTTCATAAAAATGAGAGTTTAATTACGATAACCTTGGATAAACTTAATATCTTATGAAATTTCTTAGCAGAATACATTAGCCTACTTGCAATATGTTTTTAATTACCTACACCAAACTGGCAAAGATAATTTGACGAATTACATGTTTCAAATAGATATTTGCTTCCTGTGGTGATGTGTCAATTGGAATTTATATGTACCTGTAATCTACGGACTACAGAGGATTTATTAAGAGAAGTGGATAATAGAAAACTAAAGTTGTGTCCATATTTTTCTACAAATAAAACAAATGCATTGTTGAACACTTGAACTACCTGTTGTAGTTGATTAGTTCAGCTGCAAGCCTACAACTATTACAAAAGATGCAAAATAACCTAGTGAGAACACAAAATGTCCACAGAAAGATTGTGTGATTTATTTGTACCTGAGATTCATAGTAAAGTCCCGTGTATAATGACGAATAGAAGAATTCACCATCAGAACCACTAGAAAAGTTTGAAGCTAACTGAAGAAAAGAAAACTATGAGACATAAATGTTCCTCAGTAATTTGTTAAGACAGAGATTAGATATATAAATTGTACTTCTGATAAAATCACCTTTTCAGGGTCCCCACCATCTTTAAACAAGGCATAAGCTTCACGCATTACAGGTCTTGGGTCTAAACCAACCTGAAAATTCAAATGCACATGGAGTTGCCATTTTATCAGCAATCAGTACGGACTTTTTGCACATAGTGGCAGCTGCAGCCTTTTTTTTGTTTCGAACATGAGAAATGTCGCAAAGAGCACAAAAAAGTCCTAAATGTGGGACATTTTATGTCCTGTGTCCGTACCAAATTTCAAGAAACTTTGTCCAAATGTGTTCAACTTCAACATAAAGCGTGTCTCAAAGGTCAATGGCACTATGTTGTATTTGCTATTTTTTCTTGCTGATAAACTTTTTACTGTTTCATTCAATACTCAGTTAGTCAATCATGTCAATAGCAGCATTTGAAAATAACATAATTTGAATTTGTTTATACACTGCAGTTACCATGGAAGTTTCCCCATCGTATATAAATGTGGATGGTGCATTATCACTTGCAATTTTCAGTTATGATTGCCTAAAAAGTACAATGTGAAACTTTTGTGATACGACCATATCTACAACCAAAGCATTGCAAAAGGTAAAACAAAATGTTGTGACGGCCGATAGGGTGGATGGGGATGCTGGCCAACGAGAGGGGGCGTTCTCTCGGGATAAAACCCTAGCGCGTGCGTGCAGTCAAGAAAGATATGTGGTGGTATGGTAGCAAGGGTTGCATTGGCGTCAGAAGAAGCATCAAGTGCATGGAAGAAGTTCGTGCAAAAAGCTAAGAGAAGGAAAGCCCACAACACAAGGGAAACCAAGAGGGAGATTTGGCTATGCATGGAGAGGATGCCAGGAACATGGCATGTGTGTTGGTTCAGTTTGGATCCAATTCAGACAGCCAATTGGTGATTAATATTTTATTCCAAAACTAGAATAGTTTAAATTCTAATTAAAGAAAGGTTTTTTTCCGGATTACTGTTCACATGAACAGTAACCGACTCGGATTACTGTCCACGTGAATAGTAATTCGGTACGAATTACTGTAACAATTCGGAAACTGTTCATCCGAATTTTTGTGCTTGCGTGGGAGGCTATATAAACCCCCCATGGCCGCACCATATAGGAGAACAAGTTATGATTTAGATAATAAAAATCAGAAAAAGCCGTTTTGGCGCATATCGTGTGTTCTTGAGTCGTGATATGAGTTGGAAAGATTGAGGGAGAAAGATTGAGAGCAAGATCAAGATATCTATCTCTTGTTTTGGAGTACTATTCACCTAACGCTACTACTTGCAATTCAATGTATTAGATTGGTTTGTGAGTATATTGATTTTCTTACAATTCAATTCACCGAATTGGTTTGTGAGATTGCTACTGATCTTCGAGTGTACCGTGAAAGATTGGGCCAACAATCAGGATTCATCTAATCAACTAGGTGCATCCGTATCGTGGTATCGAGCTTGATTGCTCACGGATTCGTTGCTACGAAGATCAAGTATCAACATGGCCGATACGAAGGACATGAAGTTGGTCATGCAATTCAGCTACACTATAGATCAATGTGAGGAGGATCCACTCCACGATCCGAGCTACATATTCTTCAATCGGTGTCGAGTGGGCAACACAGATTGTGCTATGATGATCGATACGGAAAACTTGACAAACGCTGCAAGCCAAACACTTGTGGACAGATTGGGGTTGATCACAAAGCCATATCCGGAGCCATATCTATTGCTTTGGAGGTTCAAGCACATTCCGATCACAAAACAAGTGGAGGTAAAATTTTCTTTGGATGGGTATACTGCTGTTGTTACTTGCGACATGATTCCTATGCATATGAAAGCATGTTCGTTGGTGATTGGTGCATATTGGTTGAAAGAACAACACATACATCGAGTTGCATCACGCCCTGTCATGCGGTACTCCTTTCCATGGAGAGGAACACGAAAGGACATTACATCTTGGTCCTCGTCAAGGTACTTTGAAGATAGACAATGACGAGACAAGGCCCAAGGAGACATTAAAGAGCAAAGAAGAAAGGCTAAAGGCCAAGAAACGTGCGTAAGAAGAGCGGTTACGAGGAAGAACGAAGAAATTAGAATTGACGACCCTTCTTTCTACCCAAAAACAGCAAGAGGTGTCGCTCCATGATGACAAAACTACTAGTGAGGCACCACAAGATGGTCTTTGTATGTCGACCAAGACGGTTCGAGTTGACAACACTTCCATTCTCACAACGGGCGTGAACCAACGTTTTCAAATCGAGTGCAAAATCAATGGCAAAGTTTACAAGCTTATCGTTGATGGTGGAAGCTACAACAATATCATTAGCAACGATTTGGTGCAAGCTTTGGGGTTGACAACCCGCGACATCCGAATCGTATTATGCACAATGGTTGCATAATGTCGGTAAACTGAAAATTACTCATCGTGTCAAAGTTTATTTTTCGGTAGGAGACTATCACGACAAAGTGGAGTGTGACGTCGTGTCTATGCATGCATGTCACTTGTTGTTGGGGCGCCGTGGCAGTATGATCGCAATGCTACGCACCACGGGAGGTCCAACAAGTACTCTTTGGTGCATCAGGGAAGATCATATACCCTGTGTCCTATGCCGGAGAATTTTATTCATGCTGAGGAGATCATAGCTAAAAAGACGATCGTGAAGACTACCTCGACGGAGATTCCTGAGGTTACACAAAAGACGAGGACGTCTTTTCTTGAAGAAAGGGAGGATGATACAGCCATATCTACAACCAAAGCATTGCAAAAGGTAAAACAAAATGTTGTGAAGGCCGATAGGGTGGATGGGGATGCTGGCCAACGAGAGGGGGCGTTCTCTCGGGATAAAACCCTAGCGCGTGCGTGTAGTCAAGAAAGACATGTGGTGGTATGGCAGCAAGGGTTGCATTCGCGTCAGAAGAAGCATCAAGTGCATGGAACAAGTTCGTGCAAGAAGCAAAGAGAAGGAAAGCCCACAACATAAGGGAAACCAAGAGGGAGATTTGGCCATGCATGGAGAGGACGCCAGGAACATGGCATGTGGGTTGGTTCAGTTTGGATCCAATTCGCATGACCAATTGGTGATTAATATTTTATTCCAAAACTAGAATAGTTTAAATTCTAATTAAAGAAAGGTTTTTTCCGATATCGCTCACGTGAACAAGAATCGACTCGGATTATTGTTCACGTGAATAGTAATTGATGCAATTCATCAGAGCAATTCGGAAACTGTTCATCCGAATTTTTGTGCTTGCGTGGGAGGCTATATAAACCCCCCATGGCCGCACTATATAGGAGAACAAGTTATGATTTAGATAATAAAAATCAGAAAAAGCCGTTTTGGCGCATATCGTGTGTTCTTGAGTCGTGATATGAGTTGGAAAGATTGAGAGAGAAAGATTGAGAGCAAGATCAAGATATCTATCTCTTGTTTTGGAGTACTATTCACCAAACGCTAATACTTGCAATTCAATGTATTAGATTGGTTTGTGAGTATATTGATTTTCTTACAATTCAATTCACCGAATTGGTTTGTGAGATTGCTACTGATCTTCGAGTGTACCGTGAAAGATTGGGCCAACAATCAGGATTCATCTAATCAACTAGGTGCATCCATATCATTTTGTCTAAGATGGAAGGCGTCACCGGTTAGATGGTTGTATGGTCTTTTGTTTTGGTTCAACGTCATCGTATTGAACGAAGAAGTCATTGAAATTCTACACTTCGGCAAAATTCTGCATCTTGCTCGAAGATACTAGTTATATATGCATTTCGCAGTACCACTTAACTGCATTGCAAGGAAACGTTCGGTCCAAGAACTTACCTCCAAGAAACGCTTCCTTGCTTCCTCTACCCCGTACAGCTGAGCTTCACACAGAAAGCACCATATAGACTCCTCCGTGTCATTTGGGTTAGCAGCAACATCCAGTCTGAACTGCTCTGCACCTTCTTCAAACCTGTTTGAAATTTAAAATCAATATAACAACGCACACAATTGTAAAGATAAAGTTTTGGTCTATAGCATGAAAGTTGTCAGGCAATGAACATTCAGGAGCCTGATTACTGATTGGGTTATGTTCATGCACCTGTCCAGGTAGTACAATGAAAGGCCCCTTTGCCAGAGATCTGAAAAACACACACATATAGCTGAAGCCATTGATCTTCTTCACCCGCAAATGTAGGCAAGCACGCAGCGCATGGTCGAATTGGCACAATGCCAGACAACCACTGACACTGATAACGGGCGTCGGAGCACTTACATGCTTTCTGCCGTGGATCCAGCTCAATTGCTCGATCGAACTCCGCCAATGACCCAGCTACATCTCCCTGCAATGGCAAACATAGGAGGAGAGAAGAGAGGGTCTTATTTACAAAAACCCACTCCGACTTTCTGAAAACCACATAGTAATTACAGAAATGAAGTGGAAAAAGGACGCAAACGAAGTTTCCTTGTGCTCTGACAGTCTGACCTGCCTGAAGAGCTGCATGCCCTGCCGGACGGCGGCAGACGCGGCGGCGGCGGCGCCTGCTCCGCCGGAGAGGAAGCCCCAAATGCCGGCAGCCGCCGGCAGGAGGAGCCGGCGCGGCACGGCGGGCGTGGCCGCCGGCGGAAGTGGCGAGCAGCAGGGTGTGGGGGCCACCGGTTGGGACCAGTGGACGCGGCCGCAGACTACGGCGGCCGTCG
Organism: Hsuehochloa calcarea; assembly: GCA_036346395.1. NCBI lineage: Eukaryota > Viridiplantae > Streptophyta > Magnoliopsida > Poales > Poaceae > Hsuehochloa > Hsuehochloa calcarea. The sequence continues at coordinate 9,734,055 of CM070593.1, read as the reverse complement.
GGAAGGGGAAGGAGGTCGGAGGGTGGAGAGAGGGGGAAGTGGATATCATTTTGGAGGGAAGCCAAGTGGCCAGACAGTAATGAAGTGAATAAAATGGGACGTGAGTAAAATCCTGTGCGATTGGGTCACCATATCTCGTAACCTTACGTTCATGTATAACCATAAAAATGCTCTATATAACAGTCAGATTGTTGAAATTGTGATCCGAATTGATTTATCTGGAAGAGTTCGGATTGGTTTTTATTTTAGCGGACAAGTGTCCGACTTGGACTCTACGTCCTTTACCCCTATATATACCCCTTGTATGCCTCATATGAAGCACGCCGTTTCATTGTAATCCCGAGCGACTTGTAATCCCTCCACATATAGTGATCATCGCCGGTTGGCGCCCGTGGTTTTTTCCCGCAAGGGTTTTCCACGTAAAATTCGTGTATCGCTTTTACCCTATTTTTCTAACAAGTGGTATCAGAGCCAGGAGATTTTAGGGGTTGAAGAGATACGAGAAAAAAATAATATCAGATCGGTTTCGGCCGCCGGCGTCGTCACGCGCGGTGTCTTCCGGCGCGATCGCTTCGCGAAGTTCGACGCGCGTCATCCTCAAGGCCCACCCGGCGGCGTTCGTCGCTTCGTCCTTCGGCGCCAGCATCAAACAGCGGCTTTCGTCGCCTCGGCCAGTCCGTGCGTTGCCACCAGCCGACAACACGCGGGCATCAGCAGCAACCATCGTGCGGTAGCGCACGGAAGCAGCGGCGGCAGCAGCCAGCACCACGATTTTTGCTTCGCCTCGGTCCGCGTTACCGAAAGTCTAGCGCCTTGCGTATTTTCTTTGGGAATCATCTGCAAAGATCCGCTGTTTCGGTCCAATCCGCACCTCGACTCCTGCGCGGAAAGCCATCTATCCAAGTAGTACTTCAGTCCGTGCGATCGGTTCAAGCCATCTCGTACAGAAGAAAAAAAAAGGCAACAGCTGCACGCGTCTCCCGCGACGTCTCCAATCAGACCACCATCAAAGGAATACAACCACATCTTGATTCACGTGTCCAGCACAGGTTTTCTTTCTCTAATACATATTTAATAACAAAGTTCACGTCAGGTACTTCTTTTGGAGAAAGAGAGATATACATATATATACTTGCTTCGTTCCTCCCAAGGAAGCTCATATCAAGTGTCGATATTTTTTTTGGTGATCTTTGCTAAGAAGTATACCAGATTTGAAGATCTTTTTTCGGCATACGTAAGGTGTACCAAGCCAGCCGTGATTTTTGCTAGGTTTACACATATCAGTACCAGCAAATTTCAGGTTATATTCCTCATGGCGACTTTGAAGTATGATCTTCCACTCCTGAGTAGAGACACAAGATTTTCGCTGTGGCAAGTAAAGATGAGGGCTGTGTTGGCACAGATGGATTTGGATGATGCATTGGAAGGTTTTGATAAACAACCTATCGAATGGACCGCAGATGAGAAGCGCAAAGACCGTAAGGCTTTATCTCAGATTCACCTACATTTATCAAATGATATTTTGCAGGATGTTTTAAAGCGTAAGACATCACGCATTATGGTCAAGCTTGAACAAATCTGCATGACAAAGGATCTCACCAAGAAGATGCATCTCAAGCGTAAATTGTACTCTCATAAATTGCAAGAAGGAGGATCGTGCTTGATCATCTTTCTGTTTAAGGAGATCGTTACCGACCTAGAGTCGATGGAGGTAAAATATGATGATGAGGATTTGGGTCTTATTCTTTTGTGTTCACTGCCTAGTTCTTTTTCAAATTTCAGAGATACCATATTATATAGTAGAGATACTCTCACTCTTAATGAAGTTTATGAAGCTTTGCATGCAAAGGAGAAGATGAAACATATGGTACCTTCTGAAAATTCAAGCTCGCAAGGAGCAGGCTTGTTTATTCGTGGCAGGCAAAAGGAGAAGAACTCAAACAATGGATCTCGAGGTAAAAGTCCAAACGGCTATAAGAGCCGGTCAAATTCAAGAGGCAAATACAAGTCGTGCAAATATTGCAAGAAAAGTGGGCACGACATCTCTGAATGCTGGAAGCTGCAAAATAAAGAAAAGAGAGCTGCTACTATAAGCCAAAAGGTAAACCAGATGATGAAGGTAAAGCCTCTCTTGTTGCTGATGATAGTCCTAATGGAGAAATTCTTGTTGCCTTTGCTGGATGTGCTAAGACCAATGATGAATGGATTCTTGATTCTGCCTGCACTTTTCATATGTGCCCTAATAGGGATTGGTTTGCCACCTATGAATCTATTGAAGGTGGTACTGTGTTGATGGGTGATAACTCATCTTGTAAGGTTGCAGGAATTGGTTCTGTTCAGATCAAGATGTTTGATGGTATTGTCAGAACTTTGACAGATGTGAGGCACATTCCAGATTTGAAAAGGAACCTCATCTCTTTGAGTACTCTTGATACTAAAGGGTACAAGTATTCAGGTGAAGGTGGAGTTTTAAAGGTATCAAAAGGCTCTCTTGTTGTGATGAAAGCTGATATTAAATCTGCCAATCTGTACCATCTGCAAGGTACTACAATATCAGGTAATGTTGCTGCAATCTCAAGTTCATTATCTGATTCTGATGCTACTAATCTTTGGCATATGCGCCTTGGGCATATGAGTGAGCTTGGTTTGGCAGAATTGAGCAAGAGAGGACTTCTTGATAGACATAGCATCAGCAAGTTGAAATTTTGTGAGCATTGTGTGTTTGGCAAACACAAGAGGGTGAGATTTAATACTTCAGTTCATACCACTGAAGGTATTTTGGATTATGTGCATTCTGATTTATGGGGACCATCTCGCAAGACATCGCTAGGCGGTGCTAATTATATGTTGACAATTATTGATGATTACTCTAGAAGAGTGTGGCCTTATTTCTTGAAGCATAAATCACAAGCATTTTCAAAGATTTAAAGAGTGGAAGACTATGGTTGAAAGACAAATGTAAAAGAAGGTAAAGAAACTTCGCACTGATAATGGTATGGAATTCTGTTCTGATGAATTTGAATCATATTGCAAGACTGAAGGCATTGTTAGGCATTACACCGTTCCTGGTACTCCTCAACAAAACGGTGTAGCTGAACGTATGAACAGGACCATTATTTCCAAAGCCCGTTGCATGTTGTCTAATGCAGGTTTGCATAGGCGTTTTTGGGTGAAGCCGCTTCTACTGCTTGCTATCTTATTAATCGGTCTCCCAATATTGCAATTGAAAAAAAGACTCCAATTGAGGTATGGTCTGGTTCACCAGCAAATTATTCAGAATTGAAAGTATTTGGTTGCATTGCTTATGCTCATGTTGATAATGGAAAATTAGAGCCTAGAGCTGTTAAGTGCATCTTTCTTGGTTATAAATCTGGTGTCAAAGGATACAAGTTGTGGAATCCTGTAACACGTAAGGTTGTGATTAGCAGAAACGTTGTCTTTAATGAATCTGCTATGCTTCATGATAAACTGCCTACTAATATTCCTGTTGAGAGTAAGCAGAATTCAAGTGTTCAGGTGGATCATCTTATTGGTTCAGATAACACATCAGATAAGGAAAATATTGTTGTTCATGATGCACCTATTATTGATAATCCTCCTATTTGTGAGCAGTCACCACAACGGTCCATTGCAGTTGACAGACCTAGGAGGGAGATTAATCCACCCAAGAGATTAATTGAAGAAGCTAATATTGTTGCTTATGCTTTGAGTGTGGCAGAAGAAATTGAAGGTAATGCAGAACCTTCATCATACTCTGAGGCTATTGATTCCACTGATTGTAATAAGTGGATAACCGTTATGCATGATGAGATGGAGTCACTTGAAAAGAATGGCACTTGGGAACTAGTGAAATTGCCAAAGGAGAAGAAGCCTGTTCATTGCAAGTGGGTTTTCAAAAGAAAAGAAGGTATTTCTCCCATCGAACCAAAGAAGGTATAAAGCAAGGTTGGTTGCTAAAGGCTATAGCCGATTCGTGTATTGACTTTAATGATGTCTTTTCCCAGTTGTGAAGCATAGTTCTATTCGCACTTTACTCTCAAGATTGTTGCTATGCATGATTATGAACTTGAGCAATTGGATGTTAAAACTGCATTCTTACATGGGGAGTTAGAAGAAGACATTTATATGGACCAACCTGAGGGTTTTGTTATTCCTGGAAAAGAACACCTTGTTTGTAGGTTAAAGAAATCTCTTTATGGCTTGAAGCAATCTCCTAGGCAATGGTACAAGAGATTTGACTCTTTTATGATCTCTCATAATTTTAAGCGATCGATTATGATAGCCGTGTTTACTTAAAAGCATCAATGGTTCACTATTTAGTTGCTTCTCTATGTTGATGATATGTTGATTCTTTGCAAAAGATAAGTCGAAATAGCAAACCGAAAGCACAGTTGAGTAAGGAATTTGAGATGAAAGACTTAGGTGCAAAGAAGGAAAATTCTTGGCATGGAGATTATTAGAGAGAAATCGCAAGTTATACCTTAGTCGACAAGGTTATATTGAGAAAGTTCTTCGTCGCTTTAATATGCATGATGCAAAACCGTGAGTACTCCATTAGCTTCACATTTGATTATCTTGACTTTATGTCCCGAGTCAGATTATGATATTGAGTACATGTCTAGAGTTCCATATTCCAGTGCAGTTGGTTCTCTTATGTATGCCATGGTTTGTTCTCGTCCTGATTTATCTCATGCATTGAGTGTTGTCAGTAGATACATGGCTAATCCTGGAAAAGAGCATTGGAAAGCAGTTCAATGGATTTTCAGATATCTGCGTGGTACTTCTAATGCTCGTTTGCAGTTTGGAACTTCTAGAGATAAACTTGTTGGGTATGTTGACTCTGATTATGCTGGCGATTTGGACAAAAGAAGATCTCTCACAGTTATGTTTTCACCATTGGTGGTTGTTTGTTATTTGGAAGGCAAGTTTGCAAGCCATCGTTGCCTTATCTACCACCAAGCAGAATATATGGCTATTTCTGAAGCTTGTAAAGAATCCATTTGGTTGAGAGGTTTGTACAATGAGCTCTGTGGAGAAAATTCTTGCACTACCATATTTTGTGATAGTCAGAGTGCTATATGCCTTACAAAGGATCAGATGTTCCATGAGAGAACAAAGCACATTGATGTGAGATATCACTTTATTCGAGGTGTCATTGCTCAAGGTGATGTCAAGGTGTGCAAGATAAGTACTCATGATAATCCAGCTGATATGATGACGAAGCCAGTTCCTGTTTCTAAGTTTGAGCTTTGCTCAAGCTTAGTTGGTATTGATTTAGTCCTAGAGACTAATTGGCGCACGGTGATTCTTTATCTTATTGTGGAGATATTATGGTGATTGAAGATTCTTCATTATTGCTGCAAGAGGAAATTCGTCTCAAGGTGGAGATTGTTGAAATTGTGATCCGAATTGACTTATCTGGAAGAGTTCGGATTGGTTTCTATTTTAGCGGACAAGTGTCCGACTTGGACTCTACGTCCTTTACCCCTATATATACCCCTTGTATGCCTCATATGAAGCACGCCGTTTCATTGTAATCCCGAGCGACTTGTAATCCCTCCACATATAGTGATCATCGCCGGTTGGCGCCCGTGGTTTTTTCCCGCAAGGGTTTTCCACGTAAAATTCGTGTCTTGCTTTTGCCCTATTTTTCTAACACAGATCATGAGAACTGAGCTCAGCTCAATTGGCAATAGAGGCTTTCAGGCCTCCTGTCCACATTCGGCGTTGGTTCCGCGCGGGTGTTTCGTCGCTTCTTCTTTAATGCAGCCTATGCAAAACCTGACTACAGAAAAAAAAAACAGCCAGTGTTTGTGCTGAATTTGCAGATGGAAGACAACATGTCACTCTTTTGTGCTGAATTTGCAGATGGAAGACAACATGTTTTCCGATATACTTTTTCCAATGAATTTCCCCTTATGCTATTGACCACGAATGAAATGCCACTTGTGAGGAACAATAAAAACAGAGCATCTCAGCGAGGGTCGAAGTTAAAACAAGAGATCAAGCCAGAAATTGTTTGCTTTGTGCGCTCGAAGTAAAAACAAAAGGCCAAACCAAAATTTTTTGCCCACGTGTCCTCGATTCACTGCCGCTGCAGTATCGAGTTATCGGCTCATTTGATCTCTTTTTATAACAGAATAAACAATCTAGCTCCCTCTCGACCGAAATGACACCCTCTGTGCTCACATTCTGCTGCAGCTGCAGTGTGTGTCCGCGGTGCCCATGTTCATATTGTTAGAGATATATGTATAGTTGTGTTATTCCCCATTGTTATAAGGGATTACTTGCATATTTACCTCATGTACTTGTCTATATATACTGGCTCATTGGCTCCCTAAGAATACAAGTTGCTATTCCTAACATAGTATCAGAGCCCTAGGTTTACCTCTCCGGACGTGCAACTCGTCCTGCCCTAGCCGCCTCTGCCGGCCTCCATCTACTTGCCCTAGCCACCTCTGCCGGCTTCCCTCCCCGCCGCCGTCGCTAGGCCGTCACTGGCTGCCTCCGTCGCCTCCCGTGGCTCCAGCGTCTCCCGTGGTCGTCACCAGCCCAATCTGCCGTCGCCCGGCCTCTAGCCGCCGCCTCTTCTTCCCGGGAGCACCAGCTGCCGACGCCGCTCCGTTTCATCGCTGCCACAAGCCGACGTCGCCTAAGACCGGCCTCGCGACGCTCGTCTCGCTTGCTCTCGCCGCGCCTTCTTGATTGTCGCCACGCTTTCCGACCGCGCCATCGCTGGGATCGAACCCAAGTCACCCGCGTGATGGCCGCCGCCGCTTGCTCGTTCGGCACTACAAGCCGCCGCTGGCCGCCGCTGCGGGATCGAATCGCCGTCGTCCGCGCCCGAGCCGCTGGCCGCCGCCTGCTTTCGCACCACAAGCCATCGTCGGCCGCCGCTGTCGGGATCGAATCACCGCCGCCGCGCTTCGAGCCGCGAGCCGCGCCGCCAAGGTATCGCCGCCATCAGAGCTAGGGGGAACCCTAGTTCACCCCCCTGTTTTGGCATCTGGGCTGTGTGGGCCGAATCAGCCGATATTTAAAGCGGCAGTTGTAAGAAAAAAAGTTGTTCTAACCGCCGCGCGCCGGGCGCCGCTGTTAGACTTCGTTGTTTGGTCGCGCGCGCCGGCGCCGCCTACCAATGGCCACCGTTTCCCTCCCTCGCTGTCTGGTGATCTTCAATGGTGTTAATTACACTGACTTCGTGTCTCACATGCGCATCCACATGTGTGGTATTTGTCTCTGGGGCGTTCTCTCTGACGATGTCACTTGTCCGCCTTGCCCCACTCCCCCAACGGAGCCTACGTCTGTTGCGTTGCCCCCGACAACTGACAAGGCTGCTGTCGATGTTGTTAGCCTTGCTGATGAGAACGCTGCCTCTACCTACCAAGAGGCTCTGGATTCCTACATGGATCGATTGACCACCTACACTCAGTGGTGCGACGACGACGCTCGAGCTGCTGCTGTCTTCATCGCCAGTATCCAGCCTCAGTTCTCTTCTGAGGTTGTGGGACTCCCTTTGGCTGTCTAGATGTGGACTCACCTTCATCAGCGCTACGAACCCTCTGGAGATACTCTCTACCTGTCAGTGATTCGCTAGGAGCACTCTCTTCAGCAGGGTGATGCTACTGTTGATGCCTTCTACGCCGTCGAGTTACTGCATCGGCGTTAGTTGGACTCTCTTCGCATCGCTTTGGTTGTCGCTCCCGTTCGTCGCTGGCCGCATGCGTGCCGATCTGGAGTTTCAGCGTGTCTACGAGTTTCTAACTCGTCTTCGTCCTGAGTTCGAGCAGAGGCGTGCCCAGCTTCTTGCACGCCACCCTCGTGTCACTCTTTTGGAGGCTCTTACCAAGATACGCGCAGAGGAGACTCGTCTGAGTGGTGCTGGTCTGATGCCACTCCCCTCCGTGCTCGTTGCTCGTTCACCTGCTACACCGACTGCTCCACATTTCAGTACACTGCCTCCTCTAGCGGCTGCCACAGGTGGTGGTGGCCAGCCTCCATCTGGTGGTGGCCATCCTCGCTGCTCCTACTGTGACAAGGTCAGCCACGTTGAGTGCCAGTGCTATAAGAAGAAGCGGCATCTTTCACACCGTTCTTCTCTTAGCACTGGCACCGGTGCTTCTACATCGACGTCTGCATCGACTCGTTCAGCAGTTTTTCTCACTAAGCAGAAGATAGCCAGACTTTGATGCCTGCTTGCCGCTTGAGTTCTCCTCGGCGGAGTTCTGCGGGTTACGCTCATCGACTCTTGGGCAATGAGAAACCACCTCCTACACAGTCAGGTACCTCCCCATGGATTCTTGATTCAGGAGCGTCATTTCACATGACTTCTGATTCTTCCATTTTCTCTTTCATTACACCTCTTGATTCCCCTGACAGTGTTCTTACTGCTGATGGTACCTCTCTTTCTGTCTCTGGTCGAGGACCTCTTAGCAACTCATTCTTTCATGTTCCTCGCCTAACCATGCAGTTTCTTTCTGCTGGACAGATTACTGACCTTGGTTGTTAGGTCATTCTAGACTCTGACTCTTGTTGTGTTCAGGACCGCCACACGGGGGCTCTGGTTGGTTCTGGCCCTCGGCGCCTTGACTCACAACGTCTCTGGGAGCTTGACTGGCTTCACCTTCCTTTCGCTGCCACCGTCGCCGCCAATCTTTCCGCTTCCGCCACTTCGTCTACCAGCTCTTTCCAGCAGTGGCATCACCGTCTTGGTCATCTGTGTGTATCTCGTTTGTCATCTTTAATCCGTCGTGGTCTTCTAGGGTCTGTCTCAGGAGATGTGTCTTTAGATTGTCAGGGCTGTAAGTTAGGGAAACAGATTCAACTTCTCTATTCCCATAGTGAGTCTATGTCTTATCGACCATTTGATCTTATTCATTCAGATGTTTGGGGTCCGGCTCCCTTCCTTTCGAAAGGGGGCCATCGATATTATATCATTTTTATTGATGAATTCTCTCGCCACACTTGGATATATTTTATGTCTTTTCGTAGCGAGGCCTTGTCTATCTATAAACAATTTGCTACTATGGTTCGCACACAGTTTTCCACTCCTATTCGTGTCCTTCGTGCCGACTCTGCTGGCGAGTACCTCTCTCGTTACCTACGCAACTTCTTGCTGAGCAGGGCACCCTCGCTCAGTTCTCTTGTCCTGGTACTCATGCTCAGAATGGTGTCGCTGAGCGCAAGCATCGTCACCTCCTTGAGACGGCTCGTACCCTGATGATTGCCGCCTCTATTCCACCTCACTTTTGGGCTGAGGCTTTTCCACTGCCACCTATCTCGTCAACATTCAGCCCTCTTCTGCTCTTCAGGGTGAGATCCCGGTTGAGCGTCTCTGTGATCTTTCTCCAGACTACTCTGCCCTTCGTTTGTTTGGTCGCGTTTGCTACGTTCTCCTTGCACCTCGAGAACGCACCAAACTAACTTCTCAGTCTATTGAGTGTGTTTTTCTGGGATACAGTGCCGAGCACAAGGGCTATCGATGCTGGGACCCTGTTGGTCGATGGATGCGGATTTCTCGGGATGTGACTTCTGACGAGTTTCGTCCCTTCTACCCACATCCTGCCTTTCCTTCGGTTTCCTCTGTGGAGTCCCTGTCCTTTTTGACTTTTCCAGATACACCCATCTCTGTCTTACCCTCGTCCACCCGTCGCATTGAGTCTCCACATATACCTCCTAAGGCCTCTCCGCCGTTGTCGCCGCCTGCTTCGTCCCCTGCGGCTCCTCAGGCTCCTCCCACTCTCTTTTTCACTCGTCTATCTCGTATTGATGTTCTTCCAGATGAGCCATCTTCCCCTGATATTTCATCTTCTCCTGATGCTCCATCTTCCCCTGATGGGCCATCATCTCCTTGCTACGGTCTCCGCGATCGTCAGTCAATTCGGCCTCCTGCCCATTTTGGTCTTGCTGGTGCAGCTACCCATGAGCCTGTCTCCTATCGGGATGCTGTTACTCACCCTGAGTGGCAGCATGTCATGGCCGAGGTGATTGCTGCTCTCGAGCGTATTGGTACTTGGGATCTTGTTCTTTTTCTATCTCACTCTCGTCCCATCACGTGTAAGTGGGTCTATAAGATTAAGACTCGCTCTGATGGCTCTCTTGAGTGCTATAAGACACGTCTTGTTGCTCGTGGCTTCCAGCAGGAGCATGGTCGTGACTACGACAAGACTTTTGCTTCTGTGGCCCACATGACCACTGTCCGCACTCTTCTTTCGGTGTCGTCTGTTCGCCATTGGTCCGTTTCTTAGTTTGATGTTAAGAATGCCTTTCTTAATGACGAGTTACGTGAGGAGGTCTACATGCATCCACCACCTGGGTATTCTGTTCCTAAGGGCATGGTATGTCGTCTTCGTCGCTCTCTCTATGGCCTTAAACAAGCCCTTCGTGCTTGGTTTGAGCGCTTCTCCTCTGTGGTCACTGCTGCTGGCTTCTCAGCTAGTGATCATGATCATTCTCTTTTTGTCGACACTTCGTCTCGTAGTCGGACTCTTCTTCTTCTATATGTTGATGATATCATCATCACTGGAGATGATTTTGAGTACATTGCCTTTGTCAAGGCTCGTCTGAGTGAGCAGTTCCTTATGTCGGATCTTGGTCCTCTTCGTTACTTCCTTGGGATTGAGGTTACTTCCACTCCAGATGGTTTCTTTATGTCCAAAGAGAAGTATATTCAGGATCTTCTTGATTGCGCTTCTCTCACTGACCAGCGTACTATTGAGATTCCCATGTAGCTCAACGTTCATCTCCGGCTCTCTGATGGTGATCCTCTTTCTGATCCAACTCGCTATCGTCATCTTGTTGGGAGTCTTGTCTATCTTGCTGTTACTTGTCTGAATATCACTTATCCAGTCCACATTCTAAGTCAGTTTGTCTCTGCTCCCACTCAGGTCCACTACAGCCACCTTCTTCGAGTTCTGCGATACCTTCGTGGGACTATCTCTCGCTGTCTCTTCTTTCCACACTCTAGCTCGTTACAGCTTCAGGTTTATTCGGATGCTACTTGGGCCAGCAATCCATCTGATCGTCGGTCTATCTCTACTTACTGTGTTTTTCTTGGTGGTTCTCGCATTGCCTGGAAGACAAAGAAACAGACTGCAGTATCCCGTTCGAGTGCAGAGGCTGAGTTACGAGCTATGGCTCTCTTGACAGCAGAGATTACCTGGCTATGGTGGTTACTTGAGGATTTTGGTGTTTCTGTCACTACACCAACTCCTCTCTTGTTAGACAGTACATGTGCTATTAGTATTGCCTGTGACCCTGTGAAGCATGAGCTCACTAAGCATATTGGTGTTGATGCTTCCTTCATGAGGTCTTGTGTGCATGATCAGGTGATTACTATTCAGTATGTGCCTTTCGAGCTTCAGATATCGGATTTCTTCACAAAGGCCCAAACTCGAGCACAACACGGCTTCTACCTCTCTAAACTCAGTGTTGTTGATCCACCATGAGTTTGAGGGGGGGGGGTGTTAGAGATATATGTATAGTTGTGTTATTCTACATTGTTATAAGGGGTTACTTGCATATTTACCTCATGTACTTGTCTATATATACTGGCCCATTGACCCCCTAAGAATACAAGTAGCTATTCCTAACACATATGTCACCTTGCCACAGAATGAGAGCACAGTAGGAGGCACGTGTCGCCTGACTAACCTACCGCGGTGACATATTTGTCATTTCAACCACGGGAGCAAGATTTGTTATTTTGTTTCAAAAATAGGCTAAATAGGGGGGGGGGGGGACTCCTGCGGTACCTTGCGCACACGCCCATGTCCAACGCCCTCTCGCCTCCCCTCTGCTCTGTGTAGTGCAAGCAAAGTGTGTGGGAGAGAATGAGAATTGGTGTAGTGGGTTGGCGCGAAGGGTCATCCTTCTCACTTAGTCAAACCGAAAAAGCCCATCTTTTGGGCCCAATGCGGGTTCTGCCGCGCGCCTTCTTCTCCTATTCTTCGTCGCAAATGCTGGCAGATGGATGGGATGGTGCGCGGTGGCCGTGGGTTGGGTTCCCGCTGCCGGGTACCTCAGGCGGCCGCCTAGGCTTGTGCTATCGCTGGTCTGCCCATGGCTTACCAATATACACAGCCTTTCAGTAAGATGGCCTCAGAGCATAATTGCACAAATAGCGTGTTTCATTTTCATCATCAATTCGATAATTATTCCTGGCGTCAAATAGAAAGATTGAAGTGATCGATCAGCACTGACCGCATGCAAAACGTGGACGCCCAGCCCGAAAGTGTGAACTACTCCATTGGTAATGCAAGTAACTCTGGACATAATTTTGACAACACACTCCATTGCTACAACGCCGAATTAATTAGTTATTTAAGCATCCTGTCTATACATCAAAGCTATATAATAAAGCACCCCAAATGATGGGTGTCAGTGTGTCAGAAATTCACGCAGAGTACTCTTCGAATAATTTGGCCAGTGCAGCAACTGTTGGTTCATGCAGACCTGGCCGGCGGGCAGCAGCGAGCGATGTAAATACCGTCAACGCAGCTGCTGCAATCAGCAAAGCGTTTGCCCAGAACCTGAGTAGCTGGATAGCCTCCTCCGAAGAGGGAGGAGTTGCCATGCCTGCTTGTCCCGGCCACCGACGTAGCATGAACACAACATAGCGTATCAGAAGCCCTGAAATGCCACAAGACACCAATGCCCTCGCGCACATGGACAGACCAGACTCATCCATGGAGGCCCATAGGTACGCGAAAACACCTGCCACAACAGCACCGAGAACAACGAGCCAACTTTTGCACGATTTGATCTTGTCGACGCTGATGATGGGGCTGCCACGGTCGAGGTGAACGCTGAACCACAGGAGCACAGGAACAAACTCCGGCGCGCAGAAAAGAATCACGTCCTTGCCCAGCGACTCCGCGGCCACGGTGTGCGCCGCCACCAGCAGCACTACAAGCGCGGCCCTGCGGAGCAACTCCGACGCCGGCGCTACGCCGGGAGAGATGCCAGATGGCAGCCTCACCATCATCAGCGTCAGCTCCCCCAGCGTGGAGCTGAGGAAGAGAAGGAAGTGGGAGACGGCATATTTGTCAGCTGCATGGTGAAGCTGTCCCATCACGCATGATAGCACCCAGTAGGGGACTACTGATATTGCCTCGAGCTCCTCGGCTTTCTTTATTGCCTTCTCGTCTTTGCCAGTGCCGGTACTGCTAGTACAACCCGAGTTAGCGTCGCCGTTGTCATCTCCCTGCGATCTACTCTGACAATGGAGCTTGACGCGCAGCGCAGCAATGAAGGCAAGCGCGATGGCGGGAAAAACAACGAGGCTGATGTACGTCGAGTTGATTGCGAGCAGTGACAAATAAGAAATCAACACGACAACAGCCGAGTCCACGTAGATCTTGTTGTTAGGACATGTAAGGCCGGCAAATCCGCTCCAGAACTTTGGCAGACCCAGAAAATCATATACAAGAACTTTATTCACGTACCAAATAACAAGCGGAATTATACTGATGATTAGTCGGTCCCTGTTATCAGCCTTTAATACTGGCGCCTCCAGTTGGAAATTGAGAAAACCACCGATCAATATGAAATGTAGCGGCTCCATACGCTGTACAGATGCGAACAAAGAAGATCAGTATATCAGATTCCGTTCTTGCTCCGCAGCTACAGTCTCGAACATGGGCTAGTTAATTTTTCATCGCGAGTCGCAAAAAGAAAGAAAAAAGCTAATTTATGCCAGGATGTCTACCAGAGAAATCAGAATGCAACTGCCAGAACTTTAACGCTCTGTATTTACCTTCAGTTCAATATTTACTCTCGCAAGACCACGCGCCACGCAAATAAACACGTAGCTGGGTAAATAAATAGAGTCTATTCTTTCTGTATACGAAAGAAGAAGAAGAAGAAGAAGAAGAAGAAGAAGAATTATTGAACCAATAACTACCTATGCAGTGCAATTTTCTCTCTCTCTAAGCATATACAGGCCGGTCTCTTACCGTATGCGATGTCGGCTCTCGCTCTTTAAGAATCACACATGCCACTTCGGAAATATGTGATGCCACTGTTCGTCGGCCGAAGGATAACTACGGCGATCTTCAGTTTATATGCTGGGTAAGGGCACCTACTGGAATGAGGAAGAGGAAGACGAAGAAGCTAGCTGGCCCATGTGAATTGTTTGGAGCGCCCTGATGACCCAGTCTTTTCAGGGGAACCAACGCAGAGCTTATCCTCGAATCTCCATTTATTTTACGGAATTCGTCGTCGAGTGGATTGATAGAAAAATAAGGCAATAGTCAGATATAAATTTTTACAATAATCATTATATGTGGAGGATTTACAAATCGTACAACATTACAATAAAACTATTCGATTCATATGAGGCATACAAGAGGTATATATAGGGGTAAAGAACGTAGAGTCCAAGTAGGATACGTATCCGCTAATATAGAGACTGATTCAAACTCTTCCAGATAAGGGAATTCGGATAACAATTTCAACAATCTTCACCTTGAGACGAATTTTCTCTTGTAGCATAATGAAGAATCATCAATCAACAAATATCTCCATAGTAAGATAAAAATCACCGTGCACCAAATAATCTCTAGGACTAAACTGTAATACCAATTAAGCTTGAGCAAAGCTCAAACTTAGTAACAGGAATTATCTTTGTCATCGTATCAGCTGGATTATCATGAGTACTTATCTTGCACACCTTGACATCACCTTGAGCAATGACACCTCGAATAAAGTGATACCTCATATCAATGTGCTTTGTTCTCTCATGAAACATCTGATCCTTTGTAAGGCATATAGCACTCTGACTATCACAAAATATGGTAGTGTAAGAATTTTCTCCACAAAGCTCAGTGTACAAACCTCTCAACCAAATAGCTTCTTTACAAGCTTCATAAATAGCTATATATTCTGCTTCAGTGGTAGATAAGGCAACAGTAGCTTGCAAACTTGCCTTCCAGCTAACAGTACAACCACCAATGGTGAAAATATAACCTGTGAGAGATCTCGTTTTGTCCAAATCGCCAGCATAATCAGAGTCAACATACCCAACAAGTTTATCTCTAGAATTTCCAAACTGCAAACGAGCATTAGAAGTACCACGCATATATCTGAAAATCCATTGAACTGCTTTCCAATGCTGTTTTTCAGGATTAGCCATGTATCTACTAACAACACTCAATGTATGAGATAAATCAGGACGAGAACAAACTATGGCATACATAAGAGAACCAACTACACTGGAATATGGAACTCTAGATACGTACTCAATATCATAATCTGACTCAGGACATAAAGCTGATCACTATATATAGAGAGTTTATAAATCACACGAGATTATAATGAAACGAGCCTTGATGGCCGGCGTTTCTTTTCTCCGTGAAACCCGTCCCCCGACGTGACCCAACCTGTACGCGATGGGACGTGTCCCCTCCGTGGGACCCGCTTTGTGCTGTCCACGACGAGACCCACCGCCTGGCTCCAACGCGCGAGAGGCAACCCGACGTGAAACGACACCTCTCTTCGCTTTCTTTTACCTTCACGCAATAGGCATGCTTCAGGCTTTTGCTGACTTGACGTGCTTTCGTTGACACCAAGCAATGCCTCTTTGCAAAGCTACGCCCGGCACCTTGTTTCCTGGTCCCTTTTTTTTTTTTTTTTGTCTTTTCTACCCCTTTTCCCCTCACAACGAATGCTTCTTACATTGCATTGCATTGCAATGCTCTTGATCTTGTTCTTGCATTGCTTTAATACTACCGGGACTCAGCAAACATAAGGAATAAGACTAGGACTCCACCTAGAAAACTGAAACGAAACAAACTCAAAGACTTAATACAAAATTATTTCCAACAGTGTTGCGGGTCATTTTCTCAATCTGACTTTTGCGTAGATTTCATATGAAATCAGCTGGAGATGGGCGACACCCCGTACGCCACCGCCGCCTCCACCCACTATTTTGGCTGACATGTTAAGCCCCGGTAACATCCTAAAATTCACCTTTTGCATGACATAATAGACATACATGAGAAAAATAATTTTGAGCATAATTCGTATGACAAACTAACTATGCATGATGTTGAACTTTTATATAAAATAAATAATAAAATTCATACAAACATGCACTTGAAAGATTTTAAGGGAAAATAGAGTGAAATTAAGTGAGAGAATTATTTTGGGTATATTTGCTTGAGGAAATATTTATTAAGCGACTTTTGCAAATTTTCCTTAAGGGTATCAATACAATATCATGAAAACAGAAATTTGCAAGAATTTTTGAGAAATTTACAGACAAGGTAAAGTTCTGGAAAATTTACTTAAGCAACTATACTAAATCAGGAGCCCTCGTGCGTGGCGCTCTCCCCTCGCCAAGACAAGACTTGTGTAGCTCCTCAGATCTCCCGGTTTCGTCGTCCACCCATCGTTTTGACCTCCAACCACCTTCTTCACCTCTGCCAAGCTCTGTCTACCTCATCCACCCCATTAATGGACCTTTTTCCCACCCGGACAGAGAGAAAGCCATGAGAAAACTGAGCTGGGCACCTTGGTCTCGTCGCCAATCTTACCTTTTTCTCGCTACTTAAAGCCTCCCCCTGGTGTCGAAGCACTCCCTATCCATTCCCCTCACTTCCACTCTCCATTCCTCCCTTCCCTGAGCTTCATTTGAGCTTGGAGCCGAAGGTCAGTGCCGGCCATGGCCACCGCCGCTCACGACGCTCCCGGCCACCTCGAAGAACCCTGGACCTTTTCTTCATGTCCCTAATGATCTCCTCGATGTCTTCGTTCCATCCCTCACCTTCTTTTTCTTCCTGTGCAGCCGAATCACCGGGAACACACACTTCTTCTCCACGTCCTGCGATGCTCAGTACGCAGCTGCTGTCTCCACTTGCTGTTTCGGCCATCTTGGTAAGCCCCTTCCCTAATGAATTGTGTCACGTCATATTCTACCCCCTAAGGGACATTTCCCCTCAGTTGATTTTGCTTTTCGTCCGCAATAGCACCTTGACATTGTCTTCTTCCTCGCGCACGACCGAAATTGCCTCTACCATCGACATTCCTTGTTGGGTCAGGTTCGTTCCAATTAATCTCACCCAGAGCATCTCCATGTCATCACTTAGCTCTCCCTACCATTGATTTAGGTTGATTTGCACCCCAGGTCACCACCACCATGGAACCCATCGCGTCGCCTTGGGTTCACGTCGCCAGGCCACCTCAGCACTCCCCCGCCTTCTCCGACCGCCTTAGTGAGCTCCACATGACTCCCCAGTGCTCGTGCTGCCCCTAGCTTAGTTCTTATAGCACCCGAGTGCAATAACACCGTTTCTTCCTCATGGTCGGCCGCTGTGAACCCTCGTCGCGCCGCCACAGTGCCACCCAAGCCTTGAAGCCACTTCCCCTAGCACCCTTAGCTGCCAGCAACCCATTTTGGTGATCACCGCAGACTCCCCGTCGCTCCCTCACCGGCGACAAGCACCACTAAGAGCACCGCCCTAACCGCTCTGCTTATCGAAAAATGGACACGCACTATAGCCGGGTCATTAGGACCAAATCAGTGTCGTTTAGGACAAAGGAGTTATTAGGATTGAGTTAAATACGTCTCTGTTAGATTGACATGTGAACCCAAGAATAGTTAACGAGAAAATAATTAAAATCAGTTTTGGCTATGAGTCCATGACAACCGGGACCCACCACCTTCAGTGCACAGTGTAGAGCACCTCGTGGACCAGCACAGTACCCCTGGACCACCGGTCCAGGCACTTATCACATGGACCGAGTCAATGACAGGTTGGCCCCACGTGTAAGATTAATGAAAATCGAATGACAACAGGAAAAACTGCTTTTAGTTCTGAGGAGAATACACTTTCTCTGTTGAAAAGCGTAAACTTCAGTAGAACGTAGAAGAGAATACGACTTCTCTGATGGAAAGCGTAAACCTTGGGAAATACGCTTTCGACGTCACCTTTTCTTTTTCCTCTGGAATTTTCAAACCGAAGCGAATTAAAACGTTAATAAATTTTGCATAAAAACTCCAAATGAGATGATTCTTTTTTTATAAATTCATCTAAAATCATGGTCTACCTGAATATGCAAAAATATTTAGATTTGGTTACTGATGAAATTATTTTGCCATATTTAATTTGTTTCTGGCTCTTTTGATTAGACATCGATTGTTTGAATGATATTTTCGACGGTCATCCATCCTCTTATTCAGAACAACGAGAGCAAGGAAAGGACCTCCTTTGACCATGTTAATCCCCACTATTTTAATTTATTATGCATGCGTGTATGTTGGATGTAAAAGAGCTATGCTTGGGATAACGGTAGTTGTAATCGTACTTGATGCATGGATTTTCTTGAAATATTTACTCCCTTACTGTTGTATCCATTAGGATATGGTTTAGGCAATATATAATGTCAATTTGGGAGTTTTATGTGCGAACATCGCACAAATGGCTACCAGGACAATATGATAAACTTGAGTTTGGGAAATTTTGAAAAGAATGACCAGAGGGTTGTACCTCGGTTATTTTGTATAAAAATAAAAATACAAAACCTAGTTTTCGACACGGACGAGTTATATTATATTCCGAGAAATGCGAGAGAGGAGTCTCACAAGTAGATAGGAGGAGATCCTCGCCCGGGTCAATTAAGGGCTGAACGCCGGTGCCATCAATCTAAGCCTAAGCGTACAAGACATGTGCTGCTATTGGACGGTATTAGCTAATTAAGTAATTGAAAACTAGCCTTGCATGTTGGTTGGCCGTAGTAGTGCGGACATGACTGGTGTAGGCATGTCTGAAGGGGCTCCCTTTACCGAGGCGTTGAGCACAAAGCCTTTCGACCCAACGTCAAATGCCTCACTTAACGGGGGCGTACCCGGGCGAAGTGAGGGTGTTTATTCGTTGGGCTACTACAAGAATAGGACTAGATGATGCAAAGGCTTCGACACGTGCTCTAGACTGCTTACCTAAGGTAGTGAGCGGTGGTATTGATGGATACCAAATAAACTAGAGAATTTGTGTGCTGTGGGTAAAGTTGTATCCATCTACAGAGTGTAAATCTATTTAAATAGCCATGCTCGCAGTCATGAGCGTGCCTAGTGCGGTCATATCGGGTATAGTCTCAATTTTTATAAAAACAGTTTTGTTAGAAAACCTGGAAAATGTTTTGTTGGTTTATATTGAGTTGAGCGCCATGTCTATGGCTGAAAATGAAATATTGCTCGCAGCTAAGGAGGGTTGCGAGTTGTTGATTTCGTTTATTCAATTACTTACTTACTATTCTGTATCTATTTAACTGTTCTTTCAACTTCCATTGCAAAATACTTTGTATTGATATTGCAAATAAAATTTGCTTAATGCTTAAAACAACTTGTAGTATAGAACCACATCCTTGATAGCATTGCATGTATATAAACTTTGTGATACACTACAAGTCTTGCTGAGTATGCAATGTACTCAATCTTACTTAAATTGTTGTTTAGAGCATGAAGATGAGCCAACGCCCGATGATACTTTCTTCGCACTTTGAACGTGAGGGTTCGATGATGGGTCTCTAGGCTTTGTCTCTTGTCGTTTGCCTGAGGGTTTGGATGGGCATACCGCTGGAAATTATCTACTTTTATCACTTCTAGTTCCGCTGCTACTTTCGTTACTCAATTAACACTTGCTTTTATTTGGCTGATCGACCTGTGATGTAATAACTTTAACCGCTTAAGTTATGTACCACCTTTTGCTTTATTTTGTATGTATGAATGTGTGGATGTGAATATCAATATTGTGATTGTATGTACTAGCCACTGATCATGGGACTAGTACGGTACAAACATGTGGGCTTCGAGTATTCAAAGCTCGGGGTCCGACAACCCCTCCACGATCTACCCACGACACTCTGTGTTCCTAGTCCCCTAAGTTTCCGCTCAATCAATTTTGTGATCCATCCACAGGAACACAGCGTGCCGCCTTCTTCCTCGGTTCCTACGAAAGCCGCCACCACCCTTCCTCCCATGAGCCCAGCGCCGATTCTTCGCGATCGAGCACCCATACGCCTCCTCATCCTTCCCCAACCACCGGATGGAAGTCTCTCTCGCTCGACACCTCCGCCATGGTGACATTGCCGCGCCACCCTGGGTCAACGTTGCTAGCCCGCCTCGGCCCTTCGTCGACGGCAATCACTCCATTGAGCTCCCCTTCCCTTGCCGGTGCTCGTGCTCCCCCATCCTTCCCCTTATGCCCTCCCAACGCTGCCACCATGGTTTTCTTGTCATCGTCCATTGCTCTCATCCACCCCGCCATGCCACCACCACCCCTTGACCACCTCCTCCTTGGTTTTGTTTTCACTATCTATGGCGCGCCATCCTCTCTCTCGGCGACTAGCACCGCCGAGCCGCCCTTTGCCTTCCTCTATTTTCTCTGCACCGTGTTCCTCCTCTCTGTGGCCCCTCTCTCTGTAAGTAGTCTCTGTGGTGAGTAGAGCAATGACAGAGGGCCCCACCCATCTGGGCCAATAATATTTATGTTAATCAGTTAGGGAGGTTAGTTGGTTGCTGAGTGATTCGACTAGCAATAGCTTGTTAAGTTGGAAATTAGTAACTAAAGAAATATAGCTAAATCAAGTAATTGGTGATCACTAGGGATTTCTAGTTCAAGACTAATCCAAAGTAGAGCTGCTATCCTATGACATGATAATATGAATAGGTCATCTTCTTGAGCCCGCCAGATTCCCGATTTCGTCGTCCACCCATCGCTTTGACCTCCAACCACCTTCTTCACCTCCGCCAAGCTCTGCGTAACTCACCCACCCCATTAATGGCCCTTTTTTCCACCCGGACAGAGAGAAAGCCATGAGAAAACTGAGCTGGGCACCTTGGTCTTGTCATCAATCTTGCCTTTTTCTCACTACTTAAAGCCTCCCCCTGGTGTCTAAGCACTCCCTATCCATTCCCCTCACTTCCACTCTCCATTCCTCCCTTCCCTGAGCTTCATTTGAGCTTGGAGCCGAAGGTCAGTGCCGGCCATGGCCACCGCCGCTCACGACGCTCCCGACCACCTCGAAGAACCCTGGCCCTTTTCTTCATGTCCCTAATGATCTCCTCGATGTCTTCGTTCCATACCTCACCTTCTTTTCTCTTCCCTGGCACGGTAGAATCACCGAACACGACTTCTTCTCCACGTCCTGCGATGCTTAGTACACGGCTGTTGTCTCCACTTGCTGTTTCGGCCATATCGGTGAGCCACTACCCTAATGAACTGCATCACGTCATATTCTATCCCCTAAGGGACATTTCCCCTCAGTTGATTTTGCTTTTCGTCCGCAATAGCACCTTGACATTGTCTTCTTCCTCGCGCACGACCGACATTGCCTCTACCATTGCCATTCCTTGTTGGGTGAGGTTCGTTCCAATTAATCTCACCCAAAGCATCTCCATGTCATCACTTAGCTCTCCCTACCATTGATTTAGGTTGATTTGCACCCCAGGTCACCACCACCATGGAACCCACCACGTCGCCTTGGGTTTGCCTCTACCATTGCCATTCCTTGTTGGGTGAGGTTCGTTCCAATTAATCTCACCCAAAGCATCTCCATGTCATCACTTAGCTCTCCCTACCATTGATTTAGGTTGATTTGCACCCCAGGTCACCACCACCATGGAACCCACCACGTCGCCTTGGGTTCACGTTGCCAGGCCACCTCAGCACTCCCCCGCCTTCTCCGACTACCTTAGTGAGCTCCACATGACTCCCCAGTGCTCGTGCCGCCCCTAGCTTAGTTCCTATAGCTGTAATATCCTGGAATCGAATCGGGAGAATTGAAAAGAAGCCGGGATGAAAAGGTAATTAAAGAAATGGAATTTCTTGTGAGAGAGGGGGTTTTCAACAATATCTCGACAACCTAGGCCGCGGCCCAGGAGACCCAAGAGGGGAGGCCAGCCTAGGACGCCCGGCAAAGGGGGGGAGGCGCCCCAAACCCTAGCCGCCTCCCCCACTCCCTCCACTTCCCCCCCATAGCCGCCACCCTCCTCCTCCTCCAACCGACGCCCCTTGCTGCTCCTTGGTGCCATCTCCCTCCTGTGGTGCTAGCTTTGGTGATCCCCGGTGTTGCTCCCCATGATCTCCTTCGAAGCCGCCTCCTCCCGCCGTCGTCACCGGCCGATCATCGTCTTCGTTGTTGGCCGGCCATCGAAGAGAGGAACAAGGAGAAGGGGGGGGGGCTACTTTGGGAGGTTGATCAATGTCTTCCTTCGGTTCTACAAGGGTAAAGAGGACTTGAATTCGTTGTTTGCTGCTGTTTGGGGGAAGAGTTGATGGTTAGGATTAAACCGACATCTTTATCGCTAGATTCGAGAATAGGTCCGATGGGTTGTGCGCCCGGTTTGCCTTAGAAGCAGAATCTGATATTTTTGTCTCCTAGAGTTTTGTAGCCCTTGTTTTTATCTTTCCATAACACTGATATCACGAGATTCCTCCTTACGGTTTAGGAGTTATGAATTATTCTTTGCGTGTTGTTCTGTCTGTCTGACGAGAAGGAATTGTCTATTTGTTCCTTAATTTTGACCTTGTTATTGTAAGATTCAGGACCTCCACCCATTTAGGTTATTGTAGAATTTTAGAGTGAAAGATATTCCACGTTCTTTGCTGTTGATCGATTGTCTGGACAGATGTCTGTCATACGTTTTCAACTGCTGGTTAGCCGATTATTTTGGCAGATTTAGTGAATCTTGTCAACTAGAGTTTCGTAGACTAGTTCGTTAAGATTCATTGAGCACTTGTTTCACATCATTCCGAGTTACAGATCTTTAATTATGATTTTTCTCATACTGCTGCCCAGTAGAGCTGTAAGCTGGCTGAATAGTTGGATTGTCGGTTTGAACCCGTTGATTGTGTTGGATATTTAGAGGGTTAGGGTAGGACATTTGTAGTTATGTCATACCATGTTATCCTTATTCTGAATATATTTTTGTGTAGGCGGTGAGGCGGTGAGTGGAGGAGCACTTTCGTTACCTCCTAACACGTCACAGCGCGGAAGGAAAGTACCTTGTTTGATTTTATTGAATGTTGATGATTGAACGTGGATGTAATGCTAGACTTGCTAGTCATATTCATATGTTGAGTATTATTCTTCATTTTCATGTGATAAAAGTTTATTTCATGCCATCCATTCTATTCATGTCATGTTTTCGTTGCGACCACGGGAGTGGAAATCAAAAGACCCATCAATTCCAGTATGGGCATGTAAGTCCCACCACTCCAATGTGGGCAATCTTGAACACCCGTATGAAACGTTCTTCATAAGGTATTTGGGTCCCCGGACTTTGTTAAGTACGGGCTTAAGTGAACACCGACGGGTGTATCACTCGTTATACCGGTATAAGCTGTTGAGCAGTCCATTCCTTCAATGCATTCTTCTATTCCATTCATTCATGTATGTGTTCTGAGAATTGTTCATATTTCGGTTGTTTGTTTAATTTAGGTAAATGATGAGGAAGACAAGTCTTGAGAGGGATTAGTCCAGCACGATGCACGCCACTTATCTTAAATCAGAATTCATTGATTATTTCCTTTTCATGACAGCTATTTGATAATTGTTGAATTGTAATAAACCAACTTGGTTGCGGTTATCTTACTCTCATGTTTTAAATGTTTTCCTATCTTTAATTGGAATTGTTACTTATCATTAGCTTCGTATGAATTATTGTTATATAATCAATGCTATTCGTATAATTCTGTTGGTTCCTAGTGATTTGATTAAGGTTGAGTGACATCTTGGCTTCCGAATAGCCAGGGTGTTACAGTTGGTATCAGAGCGGGCTTTAGGTCCGTGGTTAATACAAAAGTATTAAATTGACACACTGTGCACAGTAAAAGGGTTTGGGTAATTCATTACTTTTGCATTTCCATTGATGTTTTTCACTTATTACTCTGATGATGAATTGCTTCGCACTTCTATTCCTGTTAAGTTAAATGTTTGGTTTTATTTGTTGTGATGTTCTTAGATGGCAAGAGGTAGTGGTCGTGGCTGTGGTCGTCCACCGACCCGTGGTCGTGGACACGGTCCGACTGTTTCTTCGTCTTCGTCTGAAGGGTTGGTGGTGCTCATCGAGAGATTGCCTCACCGCGCCTCTGTCGCCGAGTCTCCGGCGTCGGCCAGACCTCATTCAGAATCTCCTGAGGGAGAACCAGCAATGCCGCCAGCAATTGCAGGCGACATTCCCTGCATCCGCCGTACCTACGGCAGAACCCGTTGCTGCATCGGTTCCACCCGAGACTAGGATGAGTCTCCGTGAATGGATGTCGCTTCGCTTGGACACCTTCGATGGATCGGGTACTCCAGTTCAGGCTACTGATTGGCTGAGGTACATCGAGAGACAGTTTGGGGCACTAGAGATGACTTCTGCGCAGAAGGCGCGGTTCATAGCCTTTCAGTTGAAAGGCTAGGCTGACATATGGTGGGAAGGATTGCTGTCTGTTAGGACCCCCGTTTAGGAGCCAGTCACTTGGGAGTTATTTGTGGAGCATGTCAGAGCAAAGTTCTATCCAGATTCCTTCATTGAGAAGATGGAGCAATCGCTGCTCACTTTTGTGCAAGGGAAGATGACAGTATCCGAGTATGAGGCTGGGTTCAAAAATCTGGTGCGCTTTGTACCAGCAATGGCGAATGATGATCGAGAGAAGGCTAAGAGGTTCCGACGGGGCCTCAACCAGGAGTATCGCCAAATTCTAGGGGCGACAAGATTGCGTGACTTCAGCTCGGTGGTCGAGCAGGCCAGAGGGATGGAATTGGAGAAAGATCTCTCTTCGCAGAGGCAGTGAGTCAGTGGGTGGTTGTAGCAGGTGGTTCCGCGGCGTGGTCAAAAGCGGAGTTTTGGCGGGGGAGGTGGGTCTTTCCAACGACCTGCTCCAAAGAGATTTCAGAGGGGCCAGTACTCTCGGCCTATGCAGCAGTGGCAGTCTTTCTCTTCGGCGCCAAGTTCTTCGTCTTCCACCCCACCGATGCGCCCTGTTCCAGGTTAGAGTATGAAGTGTTTTCGGTGTGGTGAGGGACATTGAGCTTCAGAATGTTCCTTCAAGGGGACATGCCGTCAGTGTAGTCGGGAGGGCCACAAGTCGTCAGTGTGCAAACAGAACCCAGCGAGCATCATCAGATGGGAGTCAGTCCCAGCAGCATCTTCTACCAGTGTTCCTCGGGGTTCGGTTCAGGCCCTAGCGACAGTTTCTGCACCACAGTTTCCTCCAGGGTGGGTTCCTCCTGTAGCTTTTACTCCGACACCTCCTGCGGGGTTCTACTGGAACCCCGTACCATCTGCACAGCCGTCGTTTATTCCTCCCACAGCAGTTCCTGGTTATCCTTCACCAAGTGTTGGTGCATCTTCTGCTCCTGCACCACCGGGAGTCTACGCCATGCCCACCCTTGAGACTATGGGCCGTCCTGACGTGGTGACAGATACTCTTCTAGTCGAGTCGCATGATGCTTTCGTTCTGTTTGATTCAGGGGCTACTTATTCTTTTGTGTCCCTGGAGTTTGCTAGAAGAGCAGGGTTGAGTTTGCAGTTTATTTTTGAGTCCGTGGTAGTCAGCTCTCCGAGGGGTCTTATTTCTAGTTCTACAGCATGTCCTGGCTGTTCCATCATTATCGATGATGAGGTTTTCACCGCCAATTTGATGATAATTCAGTTGCCACCATTTGATGTTATTCTGGGTATGGACTGGTTATTCCGATACCGTACCAAGATCTGTTTCTTCTGGAAGACGGTGACTTTACAAGCCCCGTCTGGTGAAGAACTAGTATTTCAAGGCAGTGCACCGTCTGATTCATTGTTCGTGTTGGCTAGTCTATTTCCTAGTCGTCGAGCGTCAACCATTGGGTTGCTTTGGTCTCTCAACGAGAAGACTGACTCTTCACCGCGTATCGAGGAAATTCCAATTGTGAATGAGTTTTCTGATATTTTTCCTGTGGAGCTTCCTGGAATGCCTCTAGTACGGAGAGTGGAGTTCCTGATTGATCTTATTCCGGGAACTCGACCCATATCGATGTCTCCTTACCGTTTGGCTCGACCCTTTCAAGAGGAGTTGAAGAAACAATTGGATGATCTTCTGTCCAAAGGTATGATTCAGCGTAGTGTTTCGCCGTGGGGCGCGCCTGTTCTTTTTACTAAGAAGAAAGATGGCAGTTGGCGAATGTGTGTGGACTATCGGTCTCATAATCAGGCGATTATTAAGGATAAATATGCTTTACCCCGCATTGAGGATCTCTTCGACCAATTGAAGGGGCTAAAATACTTTTCAAGATTGACCTCCAGTCAGGTTATAATCATATTCGGGTTTGTGAGCAGGATATTGAGAAGACAGCTTTCTCTACGAGGTATGGGTATTATGAGTATAAAGTAATATCTTTTGGGCTAACGAATGCTCCTGCAGTTTTCATGGAAGCCATGAACAATGTGCTGCATCAATACCTTGATGATTTTGTCGTGGTATTCATCGATGATATCCTGATTTATTCAAAGACGGAAGAGGATCATGCCCAACATCTGAAGTTAGTACTTGAGACTCTAAGGGAGAATCAATTTTATGCTAATCTGAAGAAGTGTGAGTTCTGAATTTCTGAAGTTGGGTTTCTGGGCCATGTAATTAATCAGGAGGGTATTTCAGTTGATCCTAGTAAGATCTCGACAGTAGTAGAGTGGAAGAGGCCAACCAAAGTCAATGAAGTAAGAAGTTTTCTGGGTTTAGCTGGCTATTACCGGTGTTTTGTGGAGGGTTTTTCAACCATTGCTAGACCGATGTCCCAGCTGACACAGAAAGGTGTTAGGTTCTAGTGGTCTGATGCATGTGAGCGCAGTTTTTGCACTTTGACAGATAGGCTGGTGACTGCTCCAATTCTTACCCTTCCTGAGCCTGGGAAGCGGTTCACCATCTATTTAGATGCGTCTATAGTTGGACTTGGCTATGTACTCATGCAGGATGGCAAAGTGATTGCCTATGCATCGAGGCAGTTGAAGAAACATGAGCATAATTATCCTACTCATGATCTAGAGCTTGCTGCAGTAGTTCATGCTTTGAAGATCTGGCGCCATTATTTGTATGGCGAATCTTGTGATGTATTCACTGATCATAAGAGTCTGAAATACATCTTTACCTAGAAGGACTTGAACTTGAGACAGAGGAGATGGCTAGAGTTGATCAAGGACTATGATCTCACTATTTAGTATTATCCTGGCAAGGCTAATGTGGTAGCAGATGCTTTGAGTCGCAAGGCGACACCTCCTACTCTCAGTTGTCTTATTGCTGATTTTGAGCGTATGGATAGTTTCTTTTGTTTTGCGGGTACCGCCCAGACCGAGACTCAGTTGCTTCTTTAGTCAGCCCTTCCAGATCGAGTACGAGAAACACAACAGCACGATCAGATGTTTCAGCGAGTGAGGAAGCATTTTGTTTAGGGCAAGCGAGGCCACTTCAGTGTAGATGAGACTGGTGCATTACGTGTTAAAGGACGCCTTTGTGTACCACAGGAGTCTCCGGTTAAAGATGAGATTCTAAGGGAAGCTCATCTGATCTTCCAAGGTTGGTCGCACAACCAAGGTAGTGAGGGAATCATGCTCAACTACTCCCAAGTTGAGCCGCTGAAATTCTTCAAGGAGGGCGGGCTGCTGCTCCTTGAGCATCAAGGTATTGCAATAAACCTTGCGACTGAGAGCATCAGCAACAACATTAGCCTTGCCCAGATGATATTGGAGACCCAAATCATAATCTTTGATCAATTCCAACCATCTTCTTTGCCTGAGATTCAGATCTAGTTGGGTGAACAAATACTTCAAACTTTTGTGATCCGAGTACACCTCATAACGATTACCGATGAGATAATGTCGCCAAATCTTCAGTGCATGAACCACTGCAGCTAATTCCAAGTCATGTGTCAGATAATTGAGTTCATGAGGTCTCAACTGCCTCGATGCATAGGCCACTACCTTGCCTTCTTGCATAAGAACACATCCGAGTCCCTGACGAGAAGCATCGCAATAGATATCGAAGCTTCGGCGGACATCGGGAAGAACAAGAATTGGAGCGGTGGTCAATCTTTCCTTGAGTTCTTGAAAACTCTCCTCACAGACAGTGGACCACACAAACTTCTTATCCTTCTTGAGCAACTCGGTCATTGGCTTCGCGGTCTTGGAGAAATTCTCAATAAAGCGACGATAGTATCCCGCCAAACCGAGAAAACTCCTCACTTCGGTTACGGACTTGGGCTGACCCCAAGAGAGCACATCGCTGACCTTGCTGGGGTCCATGGCTATGCCTCCCATTGAAATAACATGGCCCAAGAATGCCACTTCCTTCAACCAAAACTCGCACTCGCTAAACTTCGCATAGAGCTGCTGCTCGCGTAGTTTCCCAACACAAGCTTTAGGTGTTCCGCATGCTCTTCATCATCCTTCGAGTAGATGAGGATATCATCAATGAATACGACCACAAACTTGTCTAAATAGTCCATGAATACCATATTCATAAGATTCATGAAAAGAGAAGGAGCATTCGTCAAGCCGAAAGACATGACTGTAAACTCGTATAGTCCGTAGCGAGTAGAGAAAGCCGTCTTCGGAATATCTTCAGGCCTGATTCAGACATGATGATAGTCCAATGTTAGATCAATCTTGGAGAATACCCGAGCTCCGGTCAATTGATCAAAAAGGTCATCAATCCGAGGCAACGGGTACTTATTCTTTACCGTCACCACATTCAACGGACGATAATCAATGCACAAACGTAGAGTCTTGTCTTTCTTCTTCACAAAGAGTGCAGGACAGCCCCACGGTGATGAGCTAGGGCGGATAAAACCCTTCTCTTGAAGTTCACCAAGTTGCTTCTTCAATTTCTCCAATTCATTCGAAGGCATCCGGTAAGGCCTCTTAGAAAGCGGGGCGGTACCAGGTAGCAACTCGATGACGAATTCGACGTCCCGGACTGGAG
Organism: Hsuehochloa calcarea; assembly: GCA_036346395.1. NCBI lineage: Eukaryota > Viridiplantae > Streptophyta > Magnoliopsida > Poales > Poaceae > Hsuehochloa > Hsuehochloa calcarea. The sequence goes on along the minus strand of CM070593.1, from coordinate 9,705,121 downwards.
GCATTCCAGGCAATTCTTCGGGGAATACATCCACAAAGTCACACACTACGGGGACTTCATGAATCTCCACCGCTGGCTTTGCTTCAAGTGCACAAAGATGCGGTTCCTGCAGCTTCGGCGAAATGCCAACTTGCTCGCCGGATGAACTTGTGAGGGTGATGAATTTCTTAGCACAATCGATTTGTCCCAAATGTTGGTATAGGCAATCCATGCCAAGTATCACATCCAAATTCGCTGAATTGAGGAGGATAAGATTTGCCAAAAATCTCACTCCAATCTCAACGGAAACATCCTGACATTCAATTTCAGCTCTCATTTCCGACCCCGGAGAACGAATAATCAAAGGAACATGCATAGGAACAAATTGAAGATCACTAAGTGCAGCAAAAGACTTTGATATAAACGAATGAGAAGCTCCGGAATCGAATAAAACGGTAGCAGGTCGAGAGTTGACAAGAAGCGTACCCAACACGACGTCAGGTGCCTCCTGCGCTTCCTCGGCTGAGATATGGTTGACTCGGCCGTTGCCTACATTTTGGGCCTTCTGAGTAGCCTTCTGGTCTTGACCATTTCCTTGCCTGCGTCCTCCATTAGGACGAGGGGCCGCTCCAGTCTTCTTAGGACAATTATTTGCATAATGCCCTCGGTTGTGGCGGGAGAACAGTAACATTGGCGGCTGGATTTGGAGGCCTCCTTGCTATCCAGCAGTGCGTGGTTGCGACATGGCTGCGGTGGGCGAGGTACAAACGCCGTGGCCTCGGTGGTCTTTGGAGTGCGAGAATAGGCACCGGGCTTGCCCGACGCGAGAACGGGAAGATTGGCCGTCGATTGATTTTGGGCCTCCACTTGCTCTTACGAGAATCGCAAAGTGCTCTTCCCTTGTGCTCGGCGACAATAGCCTTGTCAACCAAAGTCTGAAAGTCGGGGAAGTCAACGATAGAAAGCTTGTCCTGAAGCTCCTCAGACAAGCCATCCATGAACTTCTCCTGCTTGGCCTCATCAGTGGGCACATCCTCAGGGGCGTACCTAGAGAGATGGTTGAACTCATGCAGGTACTCAGTCACTGTCCTGCGCCCATGCCTGAGCGCCAAGAACTCCTTCTTCTTGAGCTTCATCACGCCGGCGGGAACATGAGCCCGACGGAAAGCAGTACGAAACTCCTCCCAAGTGATGACTCGGCCTGCGGGCTGCATGGCAAGGAAGTTCTCCCACCATGAAAGGGCCACTCCCTCAAGTTGATGAGAGGTAAACAGTGCCTTGTCTTGGTCTTGGCACTGAGCGACATCAAGCTTTCGCTCGACTAGACGCAACCAGTCGTCTACGTCGAGTGGATCTTCGAACCGCGAGAAGGTGGGTGGCTGCGTGCGAAGGAACTCCGAGAGTCCTCCCCTCGGATGATGACCACCTCCCCCTGATCTGGAGGCACCGGAAATATTGGAGGTATTCCGAGCAATTGCCTCAAGGATTCTTATGCGGTCCATGCGGTTTCGCTCGATGCGGCGAGAACCTCGACCATGGTCTGAGGAGGCGGGAGCTCCTCATCTGGCGGTTAGGTGACCTTGGTCATTGCGAGTTCTTCCAGCCATCCTGTTTCATACAAGTTGGTTAGTTGCCAATTGACTCATCATCCTGAGATCGTGCACATATCCTCACGATATCCACATACACCAAGCCATAACACAGAAGAATGCTATCAAGATCATGACAATTGATGTATAGAAAAGCTAAGACAGAAAATCCATAATCTGATTAATGATCCAATTCTTTAGCAAGTCAATTAAACCAAGATTGCAGTCTAGCTAAAGGTATCCAAGGATGATACAAGCCATATCAAATAATCTAAGTTGAACCAAGAAGACTCATATTAAACAGTTTAGAGTTCTACCAGTTGAAGAAAGACTCATTTTATCCAGAACTTGGTCTTTTTAATGATAAACAATTTTAGCATATTTTTCTTTTTCTGAAGGCTTTTTATGGTTTTATCTCAGTAAAGCAAGCTCTGGACTAGGTGCCATCCACAACTGCCTCCTAAGCTTCAACCATTTTTCAAATTGTAACCATGTGCTAGATCCCAAGCCTTATGCGACCACTCCAAGCAACAGACTTAAGGAGGTGATCTTAGGTCATCAAGGCTCCCCGAGTTCATGCCTAGTGCAATGGCAAGCAGTCTCATGAGAAAGATTTGGTGAGATCAGTTTTTTCGCACAAAAGAGATCATTTTTGCTTTTGAAGTTTTTAGACCAGCGATTAAAGATAAGTCAAGTTTCTTAACAAACTGACATAGCTTACTCAAAAGTTCAACGGAGATTCAAGACTCAACTCAGCCTACTTGACATGGCGAAAATCATAAAATGATAGCTTCAACCAGACTAGTCTCAAGAGCTATCATGACAAGATTTTAATTCAAGTTTAGCATTTTTAATCACCTTAGCATGGCAAAGACTAAACTACACATAAAAAGTCATGATAGATCTAGCAGTTTAGCATAAATCATGGCAAGATGTAAAACAGTGACCACAGATCATAAGGGATAATAAACAAGGCTCCATTTGATTATAATGCAATGCAGGATGAAATGCACGAAAATCCGATTCCCTTGAGAATGAGATGCATCTTTTAATTGAGTTGAGTTATGACAAATTTAAGAAGCTGGAATAACCAAGATGAACTCCCCACGAACCAAAGGAACAAAAGCGAGAATCGATAAGAGAAAGCGAGAAAAGCGATCCTTTAGAGCATAGAAAAGATATAGAAAACTATCGCTCAGACAGGTTCTTATCTACCCCATATGATTCTAGGACTATCAGCTGAACAACTCATACACTAAGGAGCAAACACTGTCCTGTCTACCCAAGGGTGGCCCGACCCTGCTAGAACCTATAAGAAGTGAGTAAGCTCTACTTAGAGAAGGAAGAGACGACTAATAAGCGCATCCTAGAAGCACAAGATAAGAAATAGCAGTCAAAGCAATTTGGCAAGAGAACCACTCTAACCTATCTTTGGAAGGACTTGACCCAAAATATTAAAAGAAATGCAACGAAAGGAGTAATAGTATAAATATAATATAATACAGTAGTAGCACATAGCTCCCCCCTCACAGTGATCCGTAAGGACAAACCACTAAGCTCTCCCGCAGAAATAAAACCGAGAGTCCGCCGGAGGCTTAGTGAAGATATCGATAGCTGGTGCTCACTCTCCACAAACTGGAGCACAATGTCACCCTTCTCTACATGGTCTCGAAGAAAGTGATATCTGATATCAATATGCTTGGTCGAGAATGTTGCATTGGGTTCTTGGCAATGCAAATCGCAGACGTGTTATCACAAAGAGTGGAACACGATCGATAGCTAACCCAAAGTCTGCAGGTCGAGACCATCCAAAGCACTTGGCTACGACAATCGGGCCGCGAGAACGTGCTCGGCCTCTGCAGTGGACTGCGCAACACCGGATTGCTTCCTTGACGACTAGGAGACAAGAGAAGTGCCAATGAATTGGCAAGTGCCAGAGGTGCTCTTCCTATCTATCCTACAGCCGGCGAAATCTGCATCGGAGAAGGCTCTAAGAGATAGACAAGAAGAGGAAGAGTACCAGATACCATAGTCAATGGTAGCTCGAAGGTACCGAAAGATGCGCTTCACCGCCTGACGGTGAGATACGCGAGGAGAAGCCTGAAACCGAGCACAAAGATACACGAGAAATGTATGTACGGTCTCGAGGTCATGAGGTACAAGAGAGAGCCAATCATGCTCCTGAACTCCTTTTGGTCAACCGGTTCACCGTCTTCATCTGGATCAAGAGCTGCTGTAGATGCCATCGGAGTTGATACTGGCTTTCCATCATTCATGTCGAAGCGCTTCAGGAGGTCTCGAGTGTATTTGCCTTGGTGAAGAAAAGTACCCTCCCGAGTCTGTTTGATTTGGAAGCCAAGGAAGAAGCTCAACTCGCCCATCATGCTCATCTCAAATTACGAGCTCATAACATCGAAAAGCGAGACACGAGAGTATGTGAGGAGCCACCAAAGATGATGTCATCCACATAGATCCGGCGAGCAAGATCGGTGCCAAGGCGGCGGATGAACAAGGTCTTGTCGATTTTACCCATTTCAAAACCATGACTCGTGAGATAGGACTTAAGCCTTTCATACCAAGCTCACAGGGAGCTGCTTGAGTCCATACAAAGCTTTGGAAAGCCATAGACATGGTTATGGTATTTGGGGTTCTCGAAACACGGAGGTCATCTAACATAGACTTCTTCCTCAATAAGGCCATTGAGGAAGGCACTCTTGACATCCATCCGTAGAGCTTAAAACCCTTAGAAGTGCAAAGGCAAGCGAGGATTCTAATGGCTTCAAGTCTAGTTACGAGGGCAAGGTCTCTTGAAATCTAGACCCTCAACTTGGGAGTACCCGAGCTACCGGCCTAGCCTTGTTTGAATGACTAACCCATCTTCACTTTGCTTGTTTTGAACACCCATTTGGTCCCAATGATATTGTGACCTTGAGGGGGCTCAACAAGGGACGGACCTTGTTTCTTTCAAAGTTTTCCAACTCCTCATGCATGGCGTTTATCCAAGACTCGTCGGATAGAGCATGACAAGCGTCTTTGGGCTCAAATGAGGCGATGAAAGCGAGAATGGAGCAGAAGAGAGACAAACCCGACTTTGGAGCGTGTGACACGCTCAAAGAGGTCTCAATGATCACTCTGAAGGATGGTCCTTTTGAATGTGTCTTGGAGGTCGGGGTGAGATGAAGAAGTGGCCTCTACCTCATTAGCGGATGAGATAGGAGCAGAGCCACTAGCTTGGAAGAAGCGAAGGTAAGGGTGATCTCCTCGAGGTGCGGTGGAAGAAGGCACCTCAAGAGGAGTAGGAAGAAGCTGGATCGGAGTAGACAACCATCATCTCCGTCTTCCTCATCGTCCACAAAGATGGACTCGATTGCTCTAGAGAACACGAGATATCGGGCCTAGTCCCGGGTGGCCTCATCGAAGGTCACCTCCTGAGTTTCTAACATTTTGCTAGACTCATGCATTCAGGACTCTATAGGCACGAGAAGAAGTCGAGTAACCCGGAAAGATTCCATCACAAGATCGTGACTCGAACTTATCTAGGTTCCCGGACTTGAGAATAAAACACTTGCAACCAAACACACGAAAATGCAGTATTTGGGTTTTCGCCCATATCTCAACTCATAAGAAGTGCGGTGCAAGAGTGCCCGAAGAAAGACTCTGTTAGAAACATGACAAGCAGTAGCAATTGCCTCAGCCCAAAACTTCCTAGGTGTAGAGTACTCATCAAGCATCGTCTGGCCATCTCGACCAAGGTGCGGTTCTTCCTCTCCACAACGCCATTACATTGGGGGCGTATGGAGACGCAGGCGGTGCTCTACACCGTCTCACCATAGAAACTCTCAAAATAGGAATTCTTGAACTCGGTGCCATTATCGGTGCGGTGCTCGTAATGCACACAGGAGCTCAACAGAAAGCCTACTAAAAGACCACGAAAAGAGTAAGCGTCTCATCCTTGAGGCTAAGAAAAACACCCAAGAGTACCTCGAGAAGTCATCGACCACAACAAGAATATACCAATTCCCTCCTGCTGACTGCACTCGAGCTGGACCAACTGTATCCATATGGAGCAGTTGTCCTGGTGCATCAATCATTATCCTTTGGATGGAGAGTGAGAAGCGGCAACCATCTTGCCGCGTGCGGCATGGAGAGCAAACTAGATCCTTGATCATCTTGAGTTTTGGCAAACCACGAATGAGATCGTGGCGTGACTCGTGTCAAATGATCAAAGCCTATATGACCTAGTCTCCTATACGAGAAGGTCAAATCACGGGATTGAAGCAATTAAACAGGAGAGGATCACGGAAGACTCGGAAAAATCAGACGAAAGATCCTCCCATATCGAAATCCATAAACTAGGCTACAGAAGAATCAAGAATTTTGCAATTGTTTTCTTAAAGCTCACCTCGTAACCGTCATCGGTGGTGAGAGACGAAAGCGATTATCTGCGGCTTACTTACTAAGGCAACATCTTTCAAAATAAAAGAATCATTAATGCTCACAGTACCTTTAGCGATGGCGCCCAAGCGAAGCATCTCCAAAGGTGATCGTCTCGATCACGGAGCACGGAGCTGGGAAGAAAACCAACGAGAATCTCCGGTCATATGGCGAGAACAACGAGTCTACAATCCATACCTTTCCCTTCGGCCGCGACCACAGAGTCAAGAGAGTAAAGTCTCGATCTTGGGGTGAATCAGCGGTGATTTTGGCACCCAATCTTGAGTAACACGTCGAGCGGATGAAGTAGTCAAGCAAGACCGACCTCTATCTACCCTCGCTCTCTGTCACTCAACAAGTCGGAAGGTGCGTATGCGGACACGAAGGCTGATTCTTGAATCGATTGCTATGGAAGAAGCGAGTTAAATTACGGCAACATCTTTGATCACGCCATGAGTAGCCATCTCGAAAGAAACCGAGATCTACCCTCAAAGCGACGAAGTTACAACCGAAAAGGACACGAGGCGAAAATCGAAAACTCGGAAAAACCAAGTCCTCGATGCTGCCCTAAAACCTCAGTTGTATCAAACCTAGACCTCGTGTTGGTCTTAGGTGCACTCATGGTATGGGGCTGACCGTGAATGCGCCCAAAAGACTCAACATGATCTCTACGCGCGATCTTGGCGCGCCTGAAGCAATGATCAACTAAATGTCCATCCTTCTGACAGAAGGTGTAATGATACTTCGCCTTCTGAGGGGCCAAAGTTGCAGGTGGAATCACCTTGCTGTCAGAGATCCTTTGAACAAAACCCGCTGACTTAAAATTGACTTTCTCAGTCCTAGGCTTAGTTTTGATCACACCTGGTGCTATGGTTTTGAGCACGACAGGTGGATGCTTCCTCATATCCTCATGGATATCATATCCTAGACCCTGATTAAATCTGCAAATCTTAGATTTGTCTAGAATGAGATTGAGCTTCTTCTTGCCTCCTACAAACCTCTCGAGAGTGTTCATAAGATCTTGACACTCCCGAAAGAGAGGTGCAAGAAGAGAAGGGGAAGAAAAAGCAGCGAGAAGGTAAGGAGCGGAAGAAGAAGAACCAGCAATGAGAGGAAAGATTGGCTTGTGCATGCACAGCCGACTCTGGGGGGACAGTCCTACTACTAGCCAGTTGGTTCACGTTCCTAGGCGTCTCTACCACACCCTCATGCTTCTTCCCAGCACACACATCACAAGCAGATGATTGCTTCTCTAGAAGGTCCTTAGTTAGCTTCACACATTTTTCATCTAGAGCAATCAATTCATATTTTAGTTTATTCTGATGATCACATTGTGAGCTAGCGAGGTCCTTAGAAGCATACTTGGCCAATTTGGTATTTTCATCAACTAGTTCTTGAAACTGTTTTGAGGCGACTTCAAGTTCGTGATAAGTTTGGGACAATTCACACATGAAGCAATAGGCTCAAGTAAGAAAGATTGTACTTGATGATTTTATGGTCCGCCTGTTTAGATTCATCTTTAGATTATTACTGACTTTCACAAATCTCGGGCGAGATCAAGCAACATAGTATAAAGACCTTTAAAAGCACTGTCCTTATCCTCACATGAGGTGCAAGAAGTAGTTTCTACACTAGTCGATGAACTAGGTGCTACCCTACTCATTTCTAGTTCAGTAAGCATACTAGCATTCTCCACCTTAAGCTTATTAAGCTCAGAAGTCAGACTATCATGCGAGGTCCTTAGTTTCTCCATGTCACCAATCAAACTACAACAAGTATCACAATCATCACGGGAGGAAGTAGATCTAAGTGAAGTAAGCTCCCGTGATTGTCTATCTACTTCCTTCTCAAGATCACCAACCCTAGCTCTAGATCTAGTATAAAACTTTCCTAGCTTAAGAAAAGCATCATTGAGCTGGTCTTAAGAGGGACCTACCTCATCGAGTCATTTGTAGAGCTCATTGTCACGACGTCGGTCCGTTGGCCATGAAGCACATGCCGATGAAGTCGTCACCGTCCTTGGGATCTTGATCATCCTTGCCTCGTCGTCGCTCCATCCTCCATGTCGCTGAAGTTGAGGTCGTCGAAGGCGGTGAGGACGCGATGGAAGAGCTTCTTGGCCTTCCCAAAGTTGCGGAACTTCTTCTTGTCTTGGCAGTCTTGAGGGCTTCATGTTGCGGTTCTTGTCGATGTAGTCGTTCTTGCTCGGACCGCCGTAGTCACCTTTGCCCTTCCCGGCTTGGGGCGCTTTGCTCGGATGTGGTTGGGGCCACCACACTCGAAACAAATCACGGGTCCTCCTCTTCTTCCATCCCTCCTTCTCTTGAAAGCATGGGAAAACTTCCGAGCTAGGAGGGCTAGTTGCTCATCCATAAGTCGCTCTAGCGATCATCGGTTATGTCACGAGAGCGACCCAGGAGAAACCGCAAAGAGAATCGAAGCGAGATCGAAGTGGGATCAATGACTAAAGCCATCATTGTGACTTGACCTTGAGAGACAATGTCAATCTCGTGAGTCTTGAGACGCGAGTAAAGCGCATCAAGAGTCAGGGTCGAGAGGTCCGTGCTATCCTTGATGGTAGTCACTTTCATCTCCCAAACACGAAGATCGAGTGCAGAAAGCATCTGTCGAGCGTTATCCGAGTCGGGGTATGTAAGACCGACCGCTCGGAGGTTGCTCAAAATCTTATGAAACCGCGAAAAACACTCGTCAAGAGATTCACCAGCAAGCATCTCAAATTTACTGTATTCACGCTTGAACTGGTCTTGTCGAACCGTCTTAATCTGGGTGGTGCCCTCATGGTATGCATCGAGGGTCACCCAGATGTCGTAAGCAGAAGTCAAATGAGAAATGCGATCAAACTCACTTCTACTCAAACCCTGAATGATGATGTTCCTAGCCTTAGCATTGGCCTCAACATCAGGCATGTTTCCCACATTGATGTTTTCATCGGCAGGAACTGCAAATCTCACCTTCACCTTTCTCTAGATGGCATACCCCTGAGCCTGGATGTATGTTTCCATTCGGCTCTTCCAGAAGGGATAATCCATGCCATCAAAGACTGGAGGCTTGGTAGAATACTTGTTCGTTGCCATAGCTCAACTGACCGGTTAAGATCTATAAAGAAGAGCTAACAGGCTCTGATACCAATTTAAGGACCGAAATGGCAACAGAGGGGGGGGGGGGGTGAATGGTGCCTTAAAAACTAAGAACTCCTCTTTACTGTATTCAAAACAAATCTACAAAGCCCTCTGGATATCTCAAGAAGAGTGAAGCAAAATCAGAGAGCGAAAACAAACTTCAGACTGTTCTATCAGAAATCGGACGCTCCGATTCTACCCGGTGGTAGTTCCACACTCCGGTAGTTCCGGGGTTCAGTGCGGAAGTTCCGCCTGCGGTAGTTCCGCCGTGGACAATCGGAAGTTCCGATTGTCCTGACCGAAGAACAGTGCGCTCGGGTTTTTCCCAAATCTCCGAAACACTAAATCTTGAATGCTCTTCTCAGGTCAAGTTTCACAGGACATCATCCTAAACAACATCTTGACCTCATGGAGAAGAATCGCAAACAAAGATTCAATAATCAAGCCAAAAACGGATTTCTTGAAGAAGGGGCAAGAAAGACCAAAAACCAAAATAGACAAGATTCTCAGATTCTTAGTTCATGAAACTTTGAGGATACATTAGCAATATCAAAACGACTCTAGATATCAAGTTTCATGCTAATTCATAAGACGAATCAAAAGATACACCAAAACCCTAAATATTCAATATGAACAGGGAGGGAATAAAGAGAGGCATAAGCAAGTAATCAAAACCTCAGAGTTTCATTGATAGAATCAAGAGATTACAGAGGAAACACAGAGGAATGATTACAAAGATTTTCAGTTCAACCTCTCCAACTCAACAAACTCTCAAAAGCAAAACAAACCCTTTTGCTAGAGCTAACCTAATTTTCTCTCAAAGTCTAACCCTAACACGGGGTTCAGCTCTATTTATAGCCTTTGCCTAATGGGCCTCCAACCCATTAAGCCCGCTACACCCGAACGGAACCGCCTCCACTTGTGCCGCTTTGCGAAAAGACCGTTTCGCCCCTTGCGCACCTTCTGGAAGCCTCCCGCACGCCTTGCAGTCCTTGACTCGCAACCACCTCAAGATTCACGCCGTCTTCGACACATCCCAACCGTTCTGACCTCAATGTCGCCTGCGCCTAGTCCGATCACCTCGTGTCTCGCCACGACTTCGTCTCGATGTCCTGCAGTCAACACAGATAAAAACACATCACATAGCATTGCACAATATCATAGCATCAACATTTGTATAAGACTCAAACTCATACAAAATCAAAATCACAAATTATCCTTCTACGCGATTCGACACAATCGGAAGTTCCGCACTTACCACAGCGGAAGTTCCGATTTCCGGAACGTCCGCACTTGTCAGGATTATCGGAAGTTCCGCGGTTACCATTGCGGAACTTCCGATTATCGGAACGTCCGCACTCCCAGATTTTCAATTCCAATTTTCGTCTCAGAGGAACACTCAACGTCAGTATTATTGGACACTCCGCTACCCCAGGTGCGGAAGTTCCGATTACTTCAACCGAACTCAATTCCCAGATTAATCGGAAGTTCCTATTTCCAACGCCGGTAGTTCGATTATCGGAACTTCCGCTCCATACAGCGGTAGTTCCGATTATCTGTTCAAAGACGAAGCAGTCCAAACCGAAAAACTCAACTCTCAACCTATTCAACACGCTGTCAAATACTCATCACTCACAATGGAGGACCTCTCACATGGTCTCTCAAACATACAGCCTCCACTTAAATAAGCTTGCATGTAGCATATGTATTGGTCTGTTACTCTACACGTAAGTCTTACGGAGTATAATTTTTGTACTCATTTGCTTTGCTTAACTATTTGTTGCAGAGGAGGAAGGTGAGCCCCAAGGGCCTCACTTTTGTGAAATGTGCTGCGGGTTCGACGACTAGCTTGGCGGTCCGGTCGGTTGCCTTGTGGGTTAAAGGCACACTGATTGGCTCTTTGGTTTATGGCCATCTTATGGCACTTTTGCTTCCGCTGTCTTTTATTCTTGTATTTATTGTATTTGGCCAGTTGGCCTCTCTTTTGTAATAGCTATCCTTTATTTATTTCAACCTCTGGTTTGTTGCTGTGCTTCGGTTCTATGTGAATGAATGGAATTGATGCATGAATTTTGTAAAGAGGTGTGTATACTGCAATTCTGGGAAGTATACATGTCTCGAGTCTCGGTTTATTTGATTTGTGAGACCGAATGGATGGTTAAGCATTACAAACCCGATAAACCGGGGTCTCACAATACCGCTAGAAATTATCTACTTTTATCACTTCTAGTTCCGCTGCTACTTTCGTTACTCTATTGATACTTACTTTTATTTGGCTGATAAACCTGTGATGTAATAACTTTAACCGCTTAAGTTATGTAGCACCTTTTTCTTTATTTTGTATGTATGAATGTGTGGATGTGAATATCAATGTTGTGATTGTATGTACTAGCCACTGATCATGGGACTAGTATGGTACAAACATGTGGGCTTCGAGTAGTCAAAGCTCGGGGTCCGACAGCCCCTCCACGATCTACCCACGACACTATGTGTTCCTTGTCCCCTAAGTTTCCCCTCAATCAATTTTGTGATCCATCCACAGGAACACAGCGTGCCGCCTTCTTCCTCGGTTCCGGCCGAAAGCCGCCACCACCCTTCCTCCGGCGAGTCCCGCGTCGATTCTTCGTGACTGGAGCACCCATACGCCTCCCTCATCCTTCCCCAACCACCGGATGGAACTCTCTCTTGCCCGGACACCTCCGCCATGGTGACATTGCCATGCTACCCTGGGTCAATGCTGCTAGCCCGCCTCGGCCCTTCGTCGCCGGCAATCACTCCATTGAGCTCCCCTCCCCTTGCCGGTGCTTGTGCTCCCCATCCCTCCCCTTATGCCCTCCCAACGCTGCCACCATGGTTTTCTTGTCATCTTCTCGCTGCTCTCATCCACCCCTGGCCATGCCACCACCACCCCTTGGACCACCTCCCCTCCTTGGTTTTGTTTTCACTATCTATGGCCGCTGCGATCCTCTCTCTCGCCGGTGACCAGCGCCGCTCGAGCCGTCCTTTGCCCTCCTCTATTTTCTTTGCATCGTGTGCCTCCCTCTCTATGGCCCCTCTCTGTGTGATCTCTGTGTAAGTAGTCTCTGTGTGAGTAGAGCAATGACAGTAGGGTCCCACCCAGTCAGTTGGCCGAATATTTATGTTAATCAGTTAGGGAGGTTAGTTGGTTGCTGAGTGATTCGACTAGCATTAGCTTGTTAAGTGGGAAATTAGTAACTAATGAAATATAGCTAAATCAAGTAATTGGTGATCACTAGGGATTTCTAATTCAAGACAGATCCAAAGTAGTGCTGCTACCCTATGACCTGATAATATGAATAGGTCATCTACTAATTAGTCCAAGTAAAGTTTAGTAGTGATAAACCTTAATGAAGATTAGCATTAGTTATGTCGTGACCTTATGCTAGTTAATCAGAACCAAAGACGATGGGGTAATCACTTAACAAGGCGTAGGCCTTACCTAGGGAACGAGTAGTACCTATTTAACTAGAGGTAGTCATTAGCTCATGCTATAGCTAAGGATCAACCTAATAGGATAGGTTTAGTTTAGTATATACCAGGTCGCGCAAGTAATAAGATTTAGCAAGGATCACCTCACGAATGAAAGCCAACCCGCAGACGCCACTAAGGTTGTAAGGCTGATGTCTAGCCAATATGTGGGAGTTCTAGCTATGACTTGTGGAACTTCCTTGATAAATATAAAGTAATAAAAGAAGTCATTAAGCGAACTAGACCCTATGTATTGGTGTGAGACTTATGTCTAGCCAAAGCAAATCCTCACACCTATGCGGAGGTCTCATCTAACTATCCGGGAACATCCTCGATAAATAGGAAGTAATAACAAAAGCATATCATTAGATTAGCTAGGCGCTGTGTATGGATAGCGGTTATAGGTCCCCTAGTGGATGATAGTATTTCAACCATTAATCAACGTCGTATAGGCTCTAGCTATCATCCATTGCTAGCTGTTCCCAGTAGTTGGGCAATTCATGACCTGAAGGTGGGTCAGAGAATCCTACCTAGCACAGTGATCTCTCCCATCTATGTAACCAGTGAGGAATATTCCTATGAATATTCTCTCCCTTCCGTTGGATTCCTAACTCCGTACACTAGAGGAATTCTCGAGAGCTCGATCCCTCTCGCCCTCATTCCAGATAAAATGGTTTCTTAACCCTAAGTCTGATTGTCAACTAAAGACCCTACCACTAGACCAAACGAATAGAGTTTGGATATATCTACTTTGGTCTGAAGTATTTCCTTCATTCCAAATATCCCTAGATATACTTCATTCCATCTGAAGTATGTCCTTCATCAACTTCCTTGGATATACTTTGTGAGGACCATCGGGTTATTTCCGTAAGACCGAGGCCTTCACGGTCTTATGGAAATAACTATGGCCTCAAGTGAATGAATTCTACCTTAACTCCATCCAAGTGAAAGGTCTCGACTGGAACTAGAGTTCCGGTGATCATGCGCACTGCTCCTCTGCGAGCACTACATGATGATCGGTTCTCCCACAGCCCAAGTCCACACTCAAGCGAGTTAAAATGGAATTCAAAGCAGCGAGTATCGTCTTGTGTTGGCTCCCAAGATTAGCGACCAATACACACATACCCTCAACAACGTCAATCACAGTCATACAACATTCATACATTGATAATCCCAAAAGACATACAACATAATAGTTAAGTTTACAACTAAAAGACATACAACATAATAGTTAAGTTTACAACTATTACATAATAGCCGACCGACCAAATTCAAATAAGAACAATAAGTAGCAGCAGAAGCAAAGTAAATAAACCAAAAGGGTCCAGCATGGTGTGCCCCATAACCCAAGGCAACACTGGGAGTTAAATAATAGCACTATTCGTTAGCGTCGCCTAAATCGACGCTAACGAACTCATCGGGCGCACAATCTTCGTCACCTGAAGCCAGTAGACAAACTGGCTGAGTACAAAGGTACTCGCAAGTCTTATACAAAGGAAAAAAATAGTTACGCATATTGGGCAATTAAAGGATAGCATTAGTGGCTCTAGTTTTGCTAAAAATGCAATAATTTTCAACCTACACATACTAGTTTTTCAATTGCCATTTACAAATCAGATTTGAAGTAGAAGTAAAGCATGTAATAAAGTGATACATTTGAAAACAATTGAAGAAACAAACACCAAAGTGACAACCCACTTTGAAAAAATAAAATACATGAACACCCGTTCATGCTGAATACCAAGTTGTAACCACCAATTTAAATTCAAAGTCTGTGAGACCCCGGTTTATTCGGCTTGTAATGCTTAACCATCCATTCGGTCCTAGCATCACAAAGCAGATAATCCGAGACTCGAGACATGTATACTTCCCAGAGTGCAGTATACACACCTCATCACAAAATGTATGTATCAATTCCATTCATCCATATAGAACCAAACACGAGTAATGTAATGTATTAATAATATTAAACCGAGTCATTACAAAAGAGAGGCCAACCGGCCAACAATAAAAGAGACAACAATAATTAAATAGCGGAAGCAAAAGTTCCATAAGATGGCTACAACAAAAGAGCCAATCAGTGTGCCTTTGACCCACAAGGCAACCGACCGGACCGCCAAGCTAGTCGCCAAACCCGAAGCACATCTCACAAAAGTGAGGCCCTTGGGGCTCACCTTCTTCCCCTGCAAACAAAAGCAGCCGGCAAAAGCCGGTGAGTACTTTGAATGTACTCGCAAGACTTACATGTGGAATAACAAACCTGTACATATACTACATGCAAGCTTAATCAACAGAGGGCTGAGGTTTCATTTTAGCATAAAGCAAGTTTTCATTTGCAATAATATAATAGATTGAAAGCAATTTAACAAATCTGTTTTTAATGTTCAATTAACCGAAAGAACAAAAATAATAACAGTAAATAGACAACAACAGTCCTGGAAGTGACTAAACCATTAGTCACCACAACAATAGCATGAATTACCCATTCATGCCAACCATGTCAAATTTTAATTTAAAAGGTTGTAGTCTAACTCTTGCAAAACCTAACCAAGCGTGTCCATAACCTAGGACGAGGCTATTCGAATAGTTTTATCCCTACAGGGTGTACCAACTTACCCACATGTCAGACCGCCTTTTTGCCAAGCTATTAAGCACACTTCCTTAGGTATGCCGGCACGGCTAAGTCCTACGAGACTTTTCCAATATTATGTATTACCTTCGAGTCGCCCGTATGGATAGAAACCCATACGTTGTGTCGGGGTCGTGGCCCACCTCGGACAACTACCCGTCACGGTAAAGCCTTGGACAATCTGCGACGCCTCGAGGTGGAGAACCTTCCGGCAATCCCCACCACCGCACACCCAAACACAAGAACACAATTCCTTTTCACACAACACACACAACGCTCCTCCTGCGACTCGGAGATAACACACTCCAAAGTACTAGGTCAAGAGGGGTCCCATATAACCCTCATGTGGTTAGTACGCAAAAATGCTTGGAGAGTGTGACACAAGATGTTCGGTCCTTGTTGACTTAGGCAAGACAACCACAAACCCAATAACCCACCATCCAACCACTTGCCCAAGTCCAAATCAATTTTCCATTTTCAGAATTTTGACTTTACAAAATTAACAAAGCACAAAGTCTTTGGACATAATGGAAGAATAATAATTTTGTGTGATCAAGACCATCGACTAAGTCGATGATTGCCCAAAGCTACCGAACTAGGCATGGCTAAGCACAAAGATTCAGTATTCTACTAAGTGACAAGAGTTCATCCATCGAACTCTAATCACAGCAAATAACCTAGGCTCAAGTAGTAGAGAATAAACAACATCCTACAGATTATGCAACTATAGGATCAACTAACCATAATTTAACACAAAGTAGCAATGCATACATACGATTGAATTCAAAATATTAAACTTGTAAAATAATAGGATTAACATGATCAAACCGCTTTGCTTGTTGTGGGTCAAGATGTTGCTGGGATCACTCTCGGTATCAATGTGCTCTTCGGATCCTATCGAAAGAACCAAAAAGAACCAATAAGGCAAAAGAAACCGAAAAGATCCAACAGCCAACTTAAAACAAAAAGCTCTCAAATTTTTACAGTAGAAATAGCATGATTTTTATGAACTAATGCAACAAGAACCAATTGATTTGGATTCTCAATGCAAAAGTTATGCTAAAAACAATTTTGCTCAGCTCTAATATCGAAACAGTACCTAAGCAATGATTTTAGTGAAATTTTCTAGAAATGTAGAGCTACTGAAGTTTTTACAGAAAAACAAGCACCTCATAAGATGAACAACCCCACAGGATTCATCTCATTTGGAGCTTTCAATAAATAGTTATGAATTTTCCAAGTTAAATCCATTTTTCAGTTGTACAAATAATCAGTTTAATGCTTTCTTTCAAAATCTAAATTTTCGGCTGCAGAAACATAGTTGTAACCTATTTTAGAATAAGGTTCATTAGAAACTAAAAATAACAAAAGTGGTTTGACCGATTTTGGAGTTAAAACGATTTACTTATGCATTTTCAAAGATAAAACTATTTTTTTCAGTTGATAAATAACTCTACCCGAGAAATATAATTCAGATAAACGACGTGGACAAATCTGGGCGAAGATTCAAATCAAACGCCCAAACACAAAGCGCCAGAACTCACGTGCGAACCTAAGCACTCACCGTTGGATCGGATCCAACGGTTCACGGATCGACGGGCGTCGTGGTCGAACGTTCATTCCGACCGCACCGCTGATCTTGGATTCAACGGTCCACACGGATCGAACCTTTCGGACGGTCCGAACGTTCACTCGAACCGGGACCGTTGATCTTGGATCCAACGGTCCAAACTCCGATCGACGCAGCGCGACGAGACCTAACGCTAACCGTTGGATCGGATCCAACGGCTCACGCGATTCGGCCGCGAGCCGATTCGAACAGCCCACGCACGCGAACCGCTGATCTGGGATCCAACGCCCCGCGCGGACCGAACCGTCAACGCTCTCTCGCTATGGGCCGTCGATCAAGATCGACGGTCGTAATCATCGACAAAAAAAACGACTCGTGCTTTCGTTCGACAAAATTTACAGAGGCGATCTCCGGCTAATCGCCGGCGATCTAGAGCACGGCTAAGCTAACCAAGAGCACCAACAAGATCCTAATACTAACGCGCATCTACAGACAAAGAATCGAGCAATGGATGACTTACAGCCGAGACGAAATTGAAGGTTTTCGGCGAATTTGGGGAAAACCGAATTGATCTCGCTCTCTGCAAGCAAACGAGAAATTGAGTGAGGTTATTGCTCACAGAGAGGAGAGGAAGCGAGGGCAAAGCAAAGAATTTGAGCGAGAGAAACCGAGCACCACTTTCACCAAGAACTTTGAAGCTCGGCAATGGCGACAATGGCGGCCAGAAGGTGCAAACTCAAATTGAGCTCAAACAATGCACTATGATGGGGCTGGAGCTCAAGGGTGACCGAAAGAAGCTAGGGAAACCACTGGAGGGGTTTTATAGCCGAAGGAGCAAGGAAGAAGCAACGGGAGGGAAAATGGTGGGGCTCTGCGTTGAGGTCGACTGAGGGCGATGGGAGCAAGTGCACTCGAGGAGGACGAAGACTTGAGGAGGCGGGACGGAAGCATTAAATGCGGAAGAGCCGTTGGCGAAAGGAGAAGTGACCCGACGCCACGCTCTGAAATTTTCACCCTCATCATTGACCACGGCGAGCGCAAGCGGACGGAGGTAGACGATAGCCGCCAGCCGTTAGATTTAATCGGACGGCTGAAATAGAACGGGTTGATTATAACGATTCGATCGCGCGCTTGATCTCGGGCCGTTGATTTAGAATCCAATGGTTCACGTTGCGCGAGGCGTTCGGATGGTCCGAACGTTTCCTCTTTTCAGAGCCGCTGATCTTCAGATGAACGGTTCAGAGCAGAGGGGAGGATCGGCGGTCCGAACGTCACCTCGAGCGCAGACCGCACGATCGAGATCTAACGGTCGAAATTGAACGCGCCCGATGTGGCTGAGTCGGTGCAGTTAGTTGATCCGATCGAACCGAATGGCTTGAACCCGAGTGTGACTTGAGTCCAAGGAATAGTAAAAGCTGATTTTGAGTTATTTGCTGAGCTGACTTAGGATAATTAATTGAGATAGCAAACAAGCTCCAAAAATTATGAAATTTTAAATGGAGGTTGTGGGCAACAGGAGGAACCTTATATAAAATTTTCAGAGACATTTATGCACTGCATTTTTCTCTAAAAATTCCAGAAGGCTATTTTAGGAGTTTGACTAATGTTTGACTTGTCTCAAAATTTATCAAATAATTTCTGAAAATTATGAAATAATTCTGAGGTGTTAAACATCACTCCTAGGTTCAAAGAAAATTATTTTTAGGGGTTGGGCACCAGATTTTTATGAAGGAGGTTTATGACTTGAGTTTAATTAGGGAAATTTGGAGTTTGAATTTCCACCAATTAAAGAAAGAGGTTTCAAACACTGTAACAATACATGAGGCAGCAAAAGTTTTAATTTATCCTCATTTTTATTACATTTGAAACATAAACCCAATTTGGGATGTTACAAAGTCTATCAATAGTAACACCCGAACTCAAGCAATTGTCTGTAACTGTGGAATCGGCTATTCGAATAGATTTATCTCTGTAGAGCTATACTACTTTACCCACACGACTCGACTAGCCCGTAAGCCTATGGAATTAACACTCTTCCTATTGTGTGTCGGCCGGGGAAATGGAGATTCGGTATTTTTTGGCAAGAAAACCTTATTGAGTTAGACCACCCATGCAAGATGAAACCCCAACTTAGTACATAAGCATATAGCAAATGCTAAGAGGCATGCACATTGTGTCGGAGGGGCCAGTGTAAGTACTAAATAATTAGTATGTTGGTTGAACCCCAACATAGGAATCGTGCTCACCTGCATAGTATATATTACACTGGGTTCCTAAGGAACATAGGATTTCACGGTCACTATGTCCTCACACCACCCGCGGTCCAAACCAATAAAATCTCCCCCTACTTGACCAAGCGGTACCCATATCCCGCGTGTGATAGCACGAGTTTTACTTGAATCAACAACGTCACCAAAGTTCGGTCCTTGTTGGTCCGGACAAGACAACCACATACCTAATCTCGTGCACGAAGGCACCATCACTAGCAACTACTTATCCAGAATGAATACCCTTTTTGAAATAACAAAAATTTAACTTGAGAAATAGATACGAAGATCTGAATAGAAAGATAATAAGAAAATTGTGTATCCCATAATTATCGGGTTATACCCGACAATCAATCTACTGTATCTAGACTTGCATGGCTAAGCAACGCTAAATAATATATTTCACATAACCTAAATTAAGCATGTATGTACTAGAAATAATCCAAGGACAACCACATGAATAGGATATAACTAACTACACATCACAAAAATAGCGACATAACCAAAATTAGCATGCAAGCAATTATCATTGCATCTAACTAACCAAAACTGGAAGCAATATGATGCAAAAAAGAAAGTTCAAATGATGCTTGCCTTACTGGTACTCAAGTTGTTCGCTCTCGGTGGTGTACGAGTCAATAAAACTTGCTTCGAAATCTATAGAAAGATAACACCGAATAAACATCGAGAAAAGGCACGAAATGCTAAATGCTAAAAAATGCATGAAATTGATACAGTAGCTATATGTTGATTTTAGATTAATTTAGGTCAAAGAATCATCACATTTGCATTTAGAATGTCAGAGTTATAGTAGTTTGAATTTCAAACTTTCAGAAAATGCAATTTATTCAATTTAATCATTTGGCCAAAATTTATATAGCAGTGGGGAGACCAAAGGTTACATAGGTAAATATAGAGTAATATTTTAAGCCCAATTCAACTTGGTACAATTCATTTGGAGTTTTTATGCATTAGTTATGAATTTTCAAAGTTATCAACCTTTTTTATTACAAAATAATAGATTTATGGGTTATTTTCCATAACTATGTTATCTGCTATAGAGACATGTTTCAGACCAATTTGAAATAAAGTTCATCAAAAATGAAAATTATCAACACTGGTTTCATCCAATTTGGAGTTAAAATAAATTAGTTGTGCATTTTTGAAGTTATTCGAATTTTAAGTGTATAAATAAATGATTTCTGGAATTTATGGCCACACTAGCCACCGTCGCTGACCGACGGGACCCAGCCTACAGTGCCATTTTTCATTTAACCCTGGATTTTAATTTTTCCGACTAACAAGTGGGGCCCGCTCGTCAATGACTCAGTCTACGAAACAGTGCATGAACTACGAGTCCATGAGTTGGTTCACGTGGGTCATGACTGTGCACTTAAGATTCAGGCCCACCTGCCAATCTCAGACTTAACCGTCATTTAAATGCTGTTTTCTGTTCACGGGTCCCACATGTCATAGACTCATTTATTCCTTAAGATAGCCATTAAATACTTAACTCAATAATTAGTAGTTAATGACGCTGATTAGCCTTAATGGTGTTGCTACAGTGTGTTGTTGGACGCGTCCGACAATGGTTCTCCTGGCCAGGCTTGCCCGGCGGTGCGCCGGCGCTACACGCCATAGCGGCGTCGACCAAAGCCAAGGGTAGATGCACAATAGCCGTACGCACCTCGGATTGGTGGCGACGACTGAGGCGAGCCATACCGGCGGCTAGCCAGAGATGGGTGGCAGCGGTTCTACGACATAGGTGCAAATGCAAAGGAAAGGTCCGCAGCGGTCAATCAGCGGGTGCCCAAGCAATAGGTAGGTCTAGTGAAGCTACCTGAAGGTCGGGGAGGAGCAGAGCGGGCAGAAGGAGGTCGGAGCTAGGCTGGCGTCGAAGAACTCCAGTGAAGCAAGGAATCTAACAATGGTTGATGTATCAAGGTGGGAGATGAAAAGGTGGTTTTTTGACCGAAAGTTAAAATTTCTTCAAATTCGTGGACTCCTATCATGCGTTGCCCAAATTGGGTGAGGGGAACTCATACTCGAGCTCAAAGACACGATACGTCGCGCGAGAGTTAGCATGTATCTCACCGGAGGAGAAGAAAGCTCGAAGGTGCCCTCGGGCGCTTGCTATGGGCGTGGAATGGAGCCGAGGAGGACACGACGATGTTCTGAGAGCTATAAAGCTAATGGGGAGCTGGCATTAGCCAAAATAGAAACAAGGAAAGTAGAAGAGAGGGGACACGATGGTTGGAAGCTCGCCGGAGTAGAGAGCGGAGGAGAGCTCCCTTCTTCTCAACGGCCGAGAGAGGAAGTGAATGGAGAGAGAGGTGTGGAGGGTGTATTATCCCTAGGAAGATGACGGGGTGGAGGCGGTGTTAGATGAAGGAGGTCCCGGAGCGGTTGTTTTGGGCAGTGCAATCACGGTGTGGATGGAGCGCAACAGAGCATGCACAGCGCGTGGCGAGGAAGCTCAGTGAGCGCGCCAGGCGGAGGTTTATGCCGGAGCTGACCGGTGGGGCCACCTCGTCAGATGTTGTATCTTGATATGTAGGTGTGTAGGTGGGTATGGGTAGGAGCCACGGACCTACACAACGCAAATGGAGATCTCCTAGGGGCACGACCTAAGGAGGTGATGCCTAGCGGTGTGGGGTTGCGATGGGTTGAGACATTATAAAAGCCTTGTGATATTCAACTTAGCCGCACACCTATGGAAGTGTGTCAGGAACATTATAAGTTAATTGTGTCTTGTGGGTAAAGTGTACCAACTCTGCAGAGTGAGAAAACTATTTGGATAACTGTCATTTAAATGCCATTTTCTGTTCACGGGTCCCACATGTCATAGACTCATTTATTCCTTAAGATAGCCATTAAATACTTAACTCAATAATTAGCAGTTAATGACGCTGATTAGCCTTAACGGTTCTCCTGGCCGGGCTTGCCCGGTGGTGCGCCGGCGCTACGCGCCATAGCGGCGTCGACCAAAGCCAGGGGTAGATGCACAATAGCCATACGCACCTCCTCGGATTGGTGGCGACAACTGTGGCGAACCATACCGACGGCTAGCCAGAGATGGGTGGCAGCGGTTCTACAACATAGGTGCAAATGCGAAGGAAAGGTCCGCAGCGGTCAATCAGCGGGTGCTCAAGCAATAGGTAGGTCCAGTGAAGCTACCTGAAGGTCGGGGAGGAGCAGAGCGGGCCGAAGGAGGTTGGAGCTGGGCTGGCGTCGAAGAACTCCAGTGAAGCAAGGAATCTAACAATGGTTGATGTATCAAGGTGGGAGATGAAAAGGTGGTTCTTCGACCGAAAGTTAAAATTTCTTCAAATTCGTGGACTCCTGTCATGCGTTGCCCAAATTGGGTGAGGGGAACTCATACTCGAGCTCAAAGACACGATATGTCGCGCGAGAGTTAGCAAGTATCTCACCGGAGGAGAAGAAAGCTCGAAGGTGCCCTCGGGCGCTTGCTCTGGGCGTGGAATGGAGCCGAGGAGGACACGACGATGTTCCGAGAGCTACAAAGCTAATGGGGAGCTGACATTAGCCATAATGGAAACAAGGAAAGTAGAAGAGAGGGGACACCATAGTTGGAAGCTCGCCGGAATAGAGAGCGGAGGAGAGCTCCCTTCTTCTCCACGGCCGAGAGAAGAAGTGAGTGGAGAGAGAGGTGTGTAGGGTGTATTATCCCTAGGGAGATGATGGGGTGGAGCGGCGTCAGATGAAGGAGGTCCCGGAGTGGTTGTTTTGGGCAGTGCAGTCACGGTGTGGATGGAGCGCAATAGAGCATGCGTGGCCCGTGGCGAGGAAGCTTAGTGAGCGCGCCAGGCGGAGGTTGATGCCGAAGCTGACCGGTGGGGCCACCTCGTCAGATGTTGTATCTTGATATGTAGGTGTGTAGGTGGGTATGGGTAGGAGCCACGGACCTACACAGTGCAAATGGAGACTTCCTAGGGGCACGATCTAAGGAGGTGATGCCTAGCGGTGTGGGGTTGCGATGGGGTGAGATATTATAAAAGCCTTGTGATATTCAACTTAGTCGCACACCTATGGAAGTGTGTCAGGAACATTATAAGTTAATTGTGTCTTGTGGGTAAAGTGTATAAACTCTGCAGAGTGAGAAAACTATTTGGATAACTGTGCTCATGGTCATGGGCGCTGCCGAGAACTTACTTAAATTAGCTTTCATTTTTATGAAACCTTTTGTGGGGTGTAATGAAAAGATGGGTTAGAACCTATAGATTTGAGATGGTTTGGTTGAGAACTAGTGAGAAGTACGAGATGTGACCCAAGAATATATGAGCATTGGGTGGATAGAGCCACTCGATGGTTTAGGAGGATAGAGCCTCCACTAGTATTTTTACAACAAAACCCAACTTTGTTAAAAACCCTTGTTAGCTAAAAATGCCAGATCTCATGATTTGCCACTACTTAATCTATTTTAATAAATTGCTTTATGCAAACAAAAGAACCATAAGTCACTCCTTTGATCAGCCTTACATATTATATAACTGCATTCTGCGTGTTGACTCGTGAGTACGGTTGTGTACTCATGCTTGCTCATTACATTATTATTCAATAAGCATAAAAGAAGGATAGATGAACAATTATGAGCATTGGTCAAGACTGAAGATCAAGAAGGCTAAGAACAAAGTCGCGGGTCCCAGTCGATTGCAAGTGGGTATATTGTGAGGGATTCCACGTGTTATATTATTATTCTACTTCTGCTGCCAATTTTTTAAAGTTATTTGGTATGGTTGGCCATTCTGAAAGACAAATATCACATGATATATTTACACTTTGTTTATAATTATGCAATAGCTTTACATTTTCGTGGTATGCATTTGATATCCAATGATGTAACTGTGAGTACTAGCTACTGATCCAGGACTGATGCTGTGAATACAGAAGAGTACAAATTATAAATTTGGGATCTGATAGGCTTGTTATCAGAGTCATATCGACTGTAGGTCGTGACCTTAGTTAGCATGACCGTTAGTGAAAAATTTTCTTGATAGGAAAAATTATACTGAATAAAAATGACAGGAGAAGGGAGAAGCAATTTCCTTATTTTGAGCGGTTGTTTGCAAGTTTGACGGAATTTCATCGTTCGTTGTTCTTAATTTTTTTTTTAGTTTTCTGGAAATGACAGCAGAAGGGAGAAGCAATTTCCTTCTTTTGAGCGGTTGTTTGCAAGTTTGACGGAATTTCATCGTTCGTTGTTCTTATGTTCTTTAGTTTTTTTTTGGATTAATTATGTGTATCCCGGTTGGATTTTCACACCCTTTATATATAGAATCTGACTCTAACACAAGACTAGATCTGATTCTACTCACCAACAATTTTCCTTGACGTGCATTTCCTCCTCGCCATGTTCTCCAACGGCGATGCAGGTGATTTATTTCCCGGTCAATGCCTCTCTTTCTACCAAACTTGGAGATTTTGTCGAGGAGAGAGATTTTCGCCTTTCATTTTCGTCCATAGTGTAGTAGCAGTTGTTATCAAAATTGGATCTGGAATAAATCAACTCAGATGACTCGATCAGCTAGCTGACAAGTTACTACTGCATTTTTCTTTCTTCTGTCTGGCTAAAAAGGGGACACGAGGCACGAATATATAAAATTGACAGCATATACAGGCCGGCCTCTTACCGTATGCCAGTTTGCCTTGGGATAACTACGGCGATCTTCAGTTCAGATATTTCCTTGTCTGTTGCTCTGTTCAGACGCTCGATGCAGCACCTCCGAGGGACCCGCTGGCCCGCGTGAATTTTGGGGGAACTAACGCTGAGCTTATCCTCCAAATCTCCGTTTATTTTACGGAGTTCGTCGTCGAGTAGATGGAGCTGTCGCCCCGTCATTGGCGTGCTTTGACTTTTGCTTAGGTTTCGTATAAAATCAGCCGGAGCTGGGTGACCGTGTCAAGGCCGTCCTATTTTCTTCATAGGAAAAACTAAATTGAATAAAAATGACACAAGGGAGAAGCAATTTCCTTATTTTTACCTGTTGTTTGCAAGTTCGATGGAATTTCACCGATGTTCATCGTTCTTAATTTCTGTAGTCTTTTTTGGATTAATTGTACGTATCCCATATGATCTCTACGCTTTTTATTTATTGTCTAAAAGTTGAATTCGACTATAATATAAAGCTAGATCCGACTCTAACACGATTCGTTATTTATATTCTAATACCAACTCACCAAGACTCCCACTCAAGATGGACTGAAGATATCAATCATGTCCATCTTGTAACTGAAGGGATATGGGTAGGCTACGCTAACTGACAATTCAAAATTCAACCATGTAAACCAGGATGCCATGCAAGCAAAAGATCACAGATCGTTACCACTAGACGCACAATGCAACAGAATAAGAGTTGGAGTAGCCTAGTCTAACAAAGAGCGTGTCGATGTAGTGGTTGTAGTCCATCGTTCAACGTAGTCGATCGTCCAACCTAGTCGATCGTCCTCGTAGTCAATCAATCGAGTTCTTCGCCAAGGTCGTGGATCGTCCTCAAGCGCAACGAAAACCACAGTAGCGCCTTCACGGTATCCACACGTCCAGGAAAGGAACACCGTACACCAGTGTGCTAGCACCAAATGGCACGGGAAGGCTCTCTCAAGAAGATGACAGCTAGGATTTGGAGCAACTCACATCAAGTCTTGTCGTGTCTCGTCTTCTTTCTTGTTCCGATCACCTCAAGCATTTCCTTATATAGTGCCCGTGGCGGATCCTATCCGAATACGTGTGACGAATCATATTCGTATTGGTTTGTTCCAACCCTTTAAGTGTGTGACCTGTTAGGTTCATGGGTAATTGGTTGTGACTCAGAAACTCCTTTTCAATCAGGAGTCGTTAGTGGCACCTAGCAGGACATAATGATTTCTGAATACACACGAATTATTTCGGACGAACCTTAATACAATATGATATACGACTAGATCCTTATCAGCAACGACTAGCTCGTATCTCTATCGACTGGATCATATTTGGCATCGACTGGTTTGACCACCCTACAACCAGCTCATATCTCTATACGACCAGATCATATTTGGTCTCAACCAGTTCTTAGCTCTTTACGACCAGGTTTCGACCACTTAGTGATCATGTTCGACCAAGCTACGACCAGTTCGTATCTCCATATGACTAGTCCATATCTGATCGAACTAAAAGACCAGCTCATGTATTCTCCCTTTTCCTCACGATATCTGGTTGAACTCCAGGTGAGATGTTGTGTTATCCATGGACTGTTCAATACTTTCTCGATCAAGTGTCTGATAACTTCACGTGGTTGAGCTCTTCGACAACTAGTGGCATAACCATGCACTTCCTTTATCTGACCACATCGAGGGGCCAGAGTTATCTCTCCTGTTATGTTAGGAGGGGCAAATCCCATATCCTACCAGTCGCATTCATCCGCATGTTTCATAGCATACCTAAAAACTACCTTTATAACTACCCAGTTACGGAGTAGCGTTTGACAACTCCAAAGTGTACTCTTACACATGCAGTAAACCGTGCTGATCTCAAGTCTAAGTATTATACATCATCATTACTTGAGACCAACTGATGACACATGAAATCATAATAATCTCAGTAGTTTCTCGAGATGGGTCAATCCAACACCATATTCTCTAATATGTGTTCACATTACTGATTCGATATCCTTATATCCATGACCGGTGAAACATGGTCATCAATGAATACATGTGCTGGTCAATAGGATCATTGGTATTCCGACCAGTAACATACGACTAGGGGTATATTTAGAACAACATCATCATAAACTAAAGGAACTTCACCAATAAGTCACATACTCGTTAATCTTTATAACTATTGGTTCATTTAAAGAATAGAATAACACTTATTCAATAACTCATAAACATAGATGTGATACAATCATGTCAATGATTGCCTTTAGGGCATATCACCAACAGTCTCTCACTTGCACTAGAGTCAATCATATATGTATCTTATACCCATTGCTCTTGTGTGTACCTCATGCTTAGGTTGCGGAAGAGGTTTTGTCAACGGATCAAATCCGTGTGCACTTGCATATCATACACAAACCTTGGTCTAAGAATTCGGCCACACTAGAGACTTCGATCACACTGGTCTAAGACGTCGACCTCCTTGATTGCGATCTGAAATCATTCTTGTTGGTTTTGAAGCTAGCATCGGTGTAACCATTCATAACCAGCTCTTCCTCACCATCATACACAAGGAATACATCCTTAGTCCTTCTCAAGTATTTAAAGATATTCTTGATCGCTATCTAGTGACCTTTGCAAGATCCGTGATATCCGCTCGTAATACTTAGAGTATATGACATATCAGTCGTGTACATAGCTTGGCATAATGATAGATCCAACAGCCAAAGCATATGAAATTCTACTTATTTTGTCTCGCTCATCAGTGGTCGTAGGACACTGATTCTTGCTAAGATTAATGCCATGCACAACGGGCACCAGTCTTCGACCAGCTCGTATCTCCATACGACTAGCCTCGACCCGGTCATATCATCATGCAACTAGTCTGGATCTCGTTGTATCACTATACGACTAGTCTGGATGTGGTCATATCACTATAAGACTATGTATATATCATGCCTTAATTCAATTAGCCTTTTAGATCTATCTCTATAAATCCTTATACGAAGAATATATGCTGCATCTCCTAAATCTTTTATTGAGAAACAATTTCTTAATGAAGTTTTAATAAATTCAAGCATTGAAATATTATTTCAGACCAGTAGTATGTCATCCACATACAAGATCAGCAAAATAAGCTTACTCCCACTAAGCTTCTTGTAAACACAAGGTTCTTCTTTGTCCTTGATGAAGTCAAACACTTTGACCACTTGATACGGGGTGGCCCGATCTTCTCGAGTAGAACCGTTGATAAATAGCGCTTGACGACGAATAACGCTCAGCTGTACACCACGTGTAAGTGCACGGATTTGCAGCTCTATGGATATTCGCCAACACGCACCTGGTTGATCGCCGCTAGACCACGAGCGGAGATCGCCAAGCCCTCAATTCCCAGCGGAAAAGCAAACTTGACCTTAAAAGCGAGCTAACAATTGATCGCCTAATTCTCTCTCAGAAGTCCTCGCATGAACTCTGTTTTGAAAGAACAAGCAATAACTTGTGTTCTATTCTTATGCATAAACATGGTCTGGTTTACAATGGGGGTCTACCCCTCAATATATAGTCTCACCCCAAGACTATTCAACACTAAATTTTCCATATGGTACTATTCATACGCGGGCACGGTTCATGGGCTAGGTACTGTTCATGGGGCCGAAGTACTATTCACGGGGTAGAGGTATCATTCACGGGGGACGAGTACTCATTCACGTGGTATTTGTAGAAAATCTTGAGCGTGATATTATTCATGCGACATCTTGTAGCAAATTTATTCACAACACAGTAGATTTGCGCTTCCTTCCTGGTTCCTCCACGTGGGCTTTTGTGTTTGACCGTTTAGGTTTTGATCCCTTGCTTGGCCGCATGGACATTGGCCTTCTCCTCTTTGGCCGAATGGGACATAGGGCCGCACCTGGACCTCCTCAATTGATAGTCTTCCTTGGATGATGGCTGCATATCCTTGATTTTCGTCCATCGCTGAATCTTCAAACCTGAGCACAAGCAAAACATTGTTTTTAGATAGTATAAAATTCTCATTAAAATCAGTGACATATTCATTAAGGAACAAGTTCACCTGAGATTGTAGTTTCTTGGCACGTGCTCTTGTTATTGGTCCTGTCGGCAACTCGAGGCGTATATCATGAGCATTAGGTGGAGGAGAAGGTGTTGTGGGGATGCCCTCATCATCCGCCCCCTCTTGAAAAGGCGTCGTCCTCGACGCTAGATCATCAGCACCGAAGAACGGCGATAAATCAGCAATATTGAATGTCGAGCTCACGCTATAGTCATCTCCCGGAAGCTCGATTTTGTACGCATTATCGTTAATCCGCTCAAGTACTTTGAAAGGTCCATCTCCTCGTGGCAGCAACTTTGATTTGCGTCGATCTGGAAAGCGATCCTTGCGGTAGTGTAACCAAACTAAATCGTCTGGCTGAAAAATCATCTTCTTTCTTTTCTTGTTCGCCTTCTCAGCATAGTACTTCATCTTACGCTCAATTTCTTCTTTCACTTTGATGTGCAATTTCTTTGCATATTCAGCCCTCTTTGACGCCTCCATATTTGTTCGTGATTGACTTGGAAGCGGCAGCAAATCAAGTGGCGTAGTCGGCTTGAAACCATACACCACCTCAAATGGGCACATCTGTGTAGTAGAGTGGACGGCTCTGTTGTAGGCGAACTCCACATGTGGCAAACAGTCCTCCCACTCCTTGATATTTTTCTTGATCATGGTCCTTAGCAGCATCGAAAGTGTGCGGTTCACCACCTCTGTTTGACCATCGGTTTGGGGATGACAAGTTGTGCTGAATAACAACCTTGTCCCTAGCTTCCCCCAAAGTGTCTTCCAGAAATAACTCATGAATTTGACGTCGCGATCAGAAACAATGGTTCTGGGTACGCCATGCAACCGCACTATCTCTCTGAAAAATAAATTAGCAACATGCGACGCATCGTCGCTCTTGTGGCACGGAAGAAAGTGTGCCATCTTCGAAAATCGATCCACAACGACAAAAATAGAATCTCTCCCCCTCTTTGTCCTAGGCAGTCCTAAAACAAAATCCATACTAATATCTTCCCATGGTGCATTAGGAACTGGAAGAGGAGTATACAAACCATGTGGATGCAACTTCGATTTTGCCTTGTGACAAGTTATGCACCGTTGTACATACCTATCCACATCACGCCTCATTTTAGGGCAATAAAAGTGATCGCTCAGCATAGATAACGTCTTTTCACGTCCAACATGTCCCATCAATCCACCTGCATGAGATTCCTGCAATAATAACAAACGCACGGACGATTCTGGAACGCATAGTTTGTTAGCACGAAATAAAAATCCATCATGAATGTGAAATTTATCCCAGCCTTTCCCATCTTTGCAATGCGCATAAGGTGAAGCGAAATCATGGTCATTAGCATATAAATCACGCAAACTCTCTAAACTAGGAACTTGCACATCTAAGCCATTTAAAAGCACACTTTTCCTAGAAAGAGCATCAGCAACCACATTTTCCTTTCCCTTCTTATATTTCACAATGTAAGGAAATGATTCAATAAATTCTACCCACTTCGCATGTCGACGGTTCAGCTTAGCTTGGCCTTGCAAATATTTTAATGCCTCATGATCAGAATGTATAATGAATTCCTTAGGCCATAAATAATGTTGCCAAACTTCTAAAACTCGCACTAAAGCATACAACTCCTTATCATAGACCGGATAATTCAATTGCGCACCTTTGAGTTTCTCGCTAAAATAAGCAACCGGTCTACCCTCTTGCATCAAAACACCGCCAATACCAATTCCACTAGCATCACATTCAATTTCAAAATTCTTAGTGAAATCAGGTAAAATAAGTAACGGTGCCTCAGTTAAACGCTTTTTCAATTCATCAAACGCAGCTTGCTGTGCCACCCCCCATGTAAACTCAACACCTTTTTTGTTAATTCATTCAGTGGGGCAGCGATGGTGCTATAATGCTTAACGAAACGCCGATAAAAACCAGCGAGTCCATGAAAGCTCCTAATTTGACTAACATTCATAGGATTAGGCCAATTTTTAATTGCTTCAATTTTAGATTCATCTACCTCTACTCCCTGTGCCGAAACCACATAGCCTAAAAAAATTACACGATCTTTGCAAAAAGTGCACTTCGCTAAGTTCCCAAACAACCTAGCATCGCGTAACACCTGTAGCACTTGTCTAATGTGGTCAATATGATCGATTCATTATGATTTGTAAATCAAGATATCATCAAAATACACCACCACAAATTTTCCAATGAAATACCTCAAGACATGATTCATCAATCTCATGAATGTACTAGGTGCATTAGTTAACCCAAATGGCATGACTAACCACTCATACAAACCAAATTTTGATTCAAAAGCAGTTTTCCACTCATCCCCTTCTTTCATCATAATTTGATGATACCCACTACGCAGATCAATTTTAGAGAAAATAACAAAGACCATCAATTCGTCTAACATATCATCTAAGCGAGGTATAGGATGACGATATCGAATAGTGATATTATTAATCGCTCTACAATCTATGCACATGCGCCAAGTACCATCTTTCTTAGGAACTAAAATAACAGGGACAGCACAAGGGCTTAAACTTTCGCGTACGTACCCTTTGTCGAGAAGCTCTTGTACTTGTTTTTGAATTTCCTTTGTTTCCTCGGGGTTGGTGCGGTATGGTGGTCGGTTTGGTAGCGTCGCCCCCGGAATCAAATCAATTTGATGCTCTATCCGCGGATTGGTGGTAAACCCGGGCACCTCCTCCGGAAAACGCCACCGAATTCTCGCAAAACATGAGAGACACCACTAGGAAGAGGCGTTAAGTTGTCAAGAGAAAGCAAAACATCTTTGTGCAGAGTACAAAGTGTATCAAATTGGGATTCTCACAAAAGCTATCATCTCTGATTTGGTGGCTAACATTACTAGGCCTTTCTCTCCCTCACTTTTCTTTTTATCGCTCAATTTTGGCTTGTGGCTCTCTCTCACCGAAAGTGGATTCTCGCTATGTGGTGTACTCTGAATTTTCACCTCAACTTTCTTCTTATCAGCATTGATTATCTCTGTCGGTATAAGTGGATATAAAATCACATCTTTGCCGCTCCACTTAAACTTGTAGCAGTTTGTATGCCCATCATGATAAACGTGGCGATCAAATTGCCATGGGCGCCCCAACAACAAGTGACAAACAGACATTGGCACTACATCGCACACAATGGTATCCTCATATTTGCCAATCATGAAGTGCACCTGTACCATATGACTGACTTTCACCTCGCCCACATCGCTCAACCACTGCACATGATAAGGATGAGGATGCGGTAAATATTTTAAGCCCAATTTTGTGCACATCTCCTTGTTGGCCAGATTATGACAACTTCCTCCATCAACTATCACTTTGCACACTTTACCACCAACTGTCGCCCATGACTGAAATAAATTGCACCGTTGTGCGGAAGACTGGCTTTGTGACACGCTAAGTACACGAGGCGTGCACACTAGCATATCTTGTCCATCCGCGACCGGTTGCTGATACCCAATCTCTCATCCTCTCAGAGGATCATCGCAAAATCAGCAAACGGAGTAGTATCCTCCTCATCACTAGTGAAATATACCCATCATCAATAAATATCATAACATTATTATTTGGGCAATCTTTACAAAATGACCAACTCCCTTGCACTTGTAGCATGTCAAATCACGTGAACGGCCTGTAGAACCCATCGAGGATGCCGCACTAGCAGGTGGCGCCGGTGGTCGGCGCGCGGTGGTGATGTGCTATTGTCTTCCTCTCGCGCCGCATCGCGCATCGCGAATTGGCCTCGATGGAGCAGCCCGCTGGCTGTCCTGTGTTGTACGGAGGTGCTGTGCTCACTGAATAACGTTGACGTGCCGCATACTTGGCATCTTCAATGACCTGCTTCTCAGCCTCACGTGCCTGATGCATCAACTCAACCATGTTGTTGTATTGATGATGATTAACGATCCGCCGAATAGCATAATTCATGCCAGCAAGAAAACGAGCCATCGCTTGTTCCTCATTCTCACGCACATCAGCATGTATGATAATCTGTTCCATCTCTTTATAATACTCATCAACTGATTTCAACCCCTGTCGCAACCCAATCAGCTTCTCATGCAGCGAGCGCTTGTAATGTGTAGGTACAAAACGCGTGCGCATCTGTCGCTTCAGCTCATCCCATGTAACAACACGTGGCTCGTGTCGCTCCATCTATTTGTTGCACAGCGCCCCACCATGTAGCAAAGATATCCGTCCAAAGCCGCAACGGCAAGATCCAACTTGCGTTGATCAGAATAGTGGTTCATGCGGAATAACTTATCAACTTTAAGCTCCCATGCAAGATAAAACTCTACCTCTGTTGTACCCTCAAAGGATGGCATCGTGAACTTGGGCTTTGCAACCAGATCATCGGCGTCCTCATCGCGCCGACGATTGCGTGCATACTGATTATGTTGACGGTGTGGTAAATAGTCGTCGAACACAGATTCGTCGCCGTCATCGTCAGCGTGGCGGTTGCCACGACCTTGTAATACCTCATTTATCCAGCTAAATTGTATCGTTTCAATTATCTGGGAATATTATTCGAAAACGAGATTTAAACTTTCCGGAAACGAATCGGTAAAAAGAAAGAAGTCGGAGGGGGTAAAAGAAACAACTTTCGTCGGATTTTTCCAAACAGCGGGGGTAAATGCTATTGACGACAACTGGGCATGAGTCAGCGACCAGAGGCCCAAGAGGGCCGGCCGGCCCATGTAGGGGCCGGCCAAAGGGGAGGCACCACTCCCCCCCCCAAAACCCTAGCCGCCACCCCCTTGCCCCTTTCCCTCCCCCTTGGCCGCCTCCTCCTCTCCCCAAACCGCCCCCATTGCTGCCCCTTGAGGTGGTGCCATCTCCGTGATCCCGTCGCTCCTCCTCAAGTTCCTCTCCATCAACTCCGTTCCCCGCCGACGTCGACGGCCGCTCGTCGTCTCCCGGTGGCCGGCCCTAAGAGAAGAAAGAGAGGAGAAGGGAGGAAGACCCGTGTGCAGCGGATCTTCGTCGTTTTTCTGGTCTACAAGGGTAATTAGACCTTCGATTCGTTGTTTGATTCCATTAGAATTGAGGATCCGATTGGATTTGTAGTTTCATTTTGATTCGGTTAATAGATTGATTCTGTCCAGTAGGTTGTACCTCAGTTTTGGGCACCTTAGAGGCCGAATTGGACATCTGTGTCTTCTGAAGAATTGTTCCTGGTTTCATTAGCTTTCTTTTGGCACCTGGATCACGAATTTTCACCCAGTAGATTAAAAGTTATGACTGTTTTACCACGTACTGCTCTGTCTGTCAGAAATTCTGGGTATAGTCGGTTGCACCTAGGTTTTGATCTAGTTAGAGTCAGAATCAGGTCGGCCACCCAACTAGGTTTTTGAAGATAATTTCACCATGTTTCCAGGATGATAAAGATCACTTTATTTGGATCAGTGGTTTAAAAGTTACAGCCTTTTCTTTAGGGCTGTTATGAATTCTGGGAAGACTGCAATTATAGTTTTTCATTGGATGGTTAGACCTCTGTATTGGCCGAATTAGAGTTTACCATAAACTAGAGTTTTGTAGCCAGTTAAGTTAAGAAAAGATGAGCACTGGTTTCAGGTCTTTTGGACTTACGGTTTTTTATTGGTGAATTTTCTAGTAAAACTGCCAGATTAGGGATAATTGAAATGTTTGGGTAAATTGATCAAATTGAACCTTTTGTTTGGTTGGTTTGGCTAGAGATTGTGGGAGGACACGTGTAGCATTGCCTTATTCGTTTTTCCTCATTTCAATTATTTTATATTGTAGGCGGTGAAGCGGTGAGTGGAGTGGTATCTCAATTACCTCCCAACCCGTTGCAGCGCGGCAGGCAAGTACTTGTATGCTAATATTGATACAATATGTGATGTATGTGTACATGGTTACTTGTTTTCATGTGTAGTTGAATGCCATGTGTATTTCTTTCCATTAATGCTTGATGTTCAAATTTACCATGAGATCACATCATGTCATGCATGAATTCATAATGACCACGAAAGTGGAGTTCTTTGTAAGACCCATCAATTCCAAAGATGGGCACTTGAAAATCCCATCAATTCCAGAATGGGTACGTGAGTCCACCATTCCAATGTGGGCCACGTTACGTGAGTCCACCATTCCAATGTGGGCCACGTTGGACGGCCGTATGAAACGTTCTTCATACGGTTACTTTAAGTGAACACCGACGGGTGTTTCACTCGCTATACCGGTATATGCTGCAATATGTCCATTTCCTTCAATGCATCATTCCACTTCATCCATTCATAAATTCGTTTTCAGTAAATGTTCAAATTATGATCGTGATATTATGCTCATGGTATGTTTGTTTGTTACATACAGTTGCTTGCTGAGTCTTTGGCTCATTCTTGCTTTATTGTCTTATTTAGGTAAATGACAAGGAAGAATGGTCTTGTGGAGGGTAGTTCATCACGATGCACTCACTACCATAAATCAAACTTTGAGGACTTTTACTGTCGTTAATT
The DNA here is from genome assembly GCA_036346395.1 of Hsuehochloa calcarea. NCBI lineage: Eukaryota > Viridiplantae > Streptophyta > Magnoliopsida > Poales > Poaceae > Hsuehochloa > Hsuehochloa calcarea. Next base: position 9,669,809 of record CM070593.1, on the reverse strand, counting down.
ATGACTTGTGTTGAATTGTAATAAGCCATCTTGGCCTTATTTACCATATCTTTCTGAATTGGTTATTTCCATTCCTTTGATTAAACTTGATGATGAATTCTTGTTTCCGTATAATCTTACTACTTGCTTCACCTTGTCATGTGTTTTGAGGTTAATCTTCTAAAGAGTAGTGGTTGTAGGTGGCATCTTGACTTCCTTATAGTCAGGGTGTTACAGACCTACTCCATGGGTGCCATAGTAGGCACCCCCATAGGCGCCGACATGCGCGCCTCCATAGGCGCCATCATGGACGCCATCATTGGCGCACGGGTGGGCGCCGCCTCCTTCTGTACCGTTGCCACGGCCGCGCCCTTGTGTAGGGGGACGCGCCATGACCTCGGCAATAGCATGACGTTAATGTGCCACCTCACGAACACGCACTTGTTCGTCGAGTTGCCGTAGGCGTGGATCATCCTCGCGTTGTCGGCTTGCGGCAGCCTCCTCATCCGTCTCGTCGAACGGCTCATACGGGCGGTGTAAACTACCTGCCTCGCCACGTGTACCCAGCTGCATCGAAGCGGTGAGCTTGGCAATAGCGTCAAGCAGTACCTTTTGATTGTCGTCGACAGTCACGGATAGCTTCTGAAAATCTGTCCCCAAGCCGTCCAAGTGGGTTTGGACACGCCCAAGGTCGCCTCGCACCTGGTCAACCTCAGCCCGGAACTCTTCCCGGAGCGTGGCACGAAGTGTATGGTAGTGCATCTTGGTGACTGGATCAGTAAGGTTGTCGTCCAGGTCCTTGTCCTGCTCGCTTCCTGACATGTGTACAGAAGCAAAAATACCAAATGACAATATACGTGGCAAATAAGTGGGAATCTCTCAACTACTGTTCTGAAACAAAGCAAGTTGTACCGTTCCGAAGTAAATTAAGAGTAGCAAAACTTACACTCGTAGCAACGAACGACTAACCAAGATTGTGTGAGCGAATATCAAGAACGACAGTCAATACATGACACGGGTCTTTTTGGTGGAGCTAGGTGAGGAAACAACCTAACAAATTCAGAATTTAAAGATTGTCGAGCTAGGTAGCAATCCAAACGAGACTCGCAATGCCTAATTGCTGATCGATAAATATAAGTGAAGAGTAGACAACAACACACGCACAATGATAATGGGACTATTGCAATCAAAGGAATGAGCGACACAAAGAACAATTTTGTATGGAGGCGAACGCTCGTATTGCAACAGTTCAAGGAGAGACACTAGCTAGTGCTCAAAAGTTGTATATGAGGGCACAAGATTGCTCAAAATTCTGGTACACGAACAGCAGCGGATACAAGTATATAAACTGGCTCAAAAAAAAGGATTCAAAACTATAGCCGAAAAGTTTGCCTTTTGTTTGTTTTTTTTATTTTTCTCTTTCTTTTTTTTCTTCTTTTTTTTGCTCTCTTCTTTTTCTTTTTCTTTTTCAATCACGGCGCGCACTAATCAATCAACCCTTTTTTTGTTTCTTTCACGGCCAACTACTAACAGCAAGTTATGCGAACAGTACTAAACGCGGAAACTAGGCGTCTCAAAATCCTAAGAGCAGTCCCTCGAGCACAAGAACAAACTAGTCTCAATAGGTACGACAGGTTCGCGAACGGATCGAAGGGTTCATGAATAAAACAACGTGCAAACCGCTAGATATAAGAAATGATTAATTGCACAAAATAGGAATCAAGTACGAACACAAAATTTGTGGAAGGGGAAACAAAAAGAGACGCGAACGGAACACGACCAGCAACTAAACACTATGAACGAGTGGATTAAGACCTAACAAAACGCACTAAAAATACTGAATTAAACTATGGTGAAAAACGATATATTTTTTATGGCTTTTTCGGTGTATAGGACAGAAAAAATAATTTACTAAAATGTAGGGAAAAAGAGATTCTACCGAGTGGCCTGGAATCTGATACCACGATGATACGGGGTGGCCCGATCTTCTCGAGTAGAACCGTTGATAAATAGCGCTGACGATTTAATAACGCTTAGTCAGACACCACGCGCCAGTGCACGGATTTGCAGCTCTATGGATATTCGCCAACACGCACCTGGTTGATCGCCGCTAGACCACGAGCGGAGATCGCCAAGCCCTCAATTCCCAGCGGAAAAGCAAACTTGACCTTAAAAAGCAGAACGAACAATTGATCGCCTAATTCTCTCTCAGAAGTCCTCGCATGAACTCTGTTTTGAAAGAACAAGCAATAACTTGTGTTCTATTCTTATGCATAAACATGGTCTGGTTTACAATGGGGGTCTACCCCTTAATATATAGTCTCGCCCCAAGACTATTCAACACTAAATTTTTCATATGGTACTATTCATACGCACGCACAGTTCATGGGCGAGTGCATCGCTCACGGGCCAAGTAATCGCATTCACCGGGGAGGGGGCGAGGTACTGTTCATGGGGATGAGGTACTGCTCACGTGGTGTCAGAAAGGTAGCAATCGTAGCGAGAATCTTGTTCACGCGACATCGTAGCAAATTATCGCTCACAACACAGTAGATTTGCGCTTCCTTCCTGGTTCCTCCACGTGGGCTTTTGTGTTTAACCGTTTAGGTTTTGATCCCTCGCTTGGCCGCATGGACATTGGCCTTCTCCTCCTTGGCCGAATGGGACATAGGGCCGCACCTTGACCTCCTCAATTGATAGTCTTCCTTGGATGATGGCCGCATATCCTTGATTTTCGTCCATCGCTGAATCTTCAAACCTGAGCACAAGCAAAACATTGTTTTTAGGTAGTATAAAATTCTCATTAAAATCAGTGACATATTCATTAAGGAACAAGCTCACCTGAGATTGTAGTTTCTTGGCACGTGCTCTTGTTATTGGTCCTGTCGGCAACTCGAGGCGTATATCATGAGCATTAGGTGGAGGAGAAGGTGTTGTGGGGATGCCCTCATCACCACTTCATCAAAATGAATGTTCCAACTGCGAGATGTTTGCTTCAATCCACAACTCAGAGTCTGGGTCCATCATCGCTTCCGCATAAGTTTTAGACTCATCATTATTCAATAATAAAATGTAGTGCCCATAACTTATAGGAAATTGTTGTGGCCTTTTGATCTCGTGGGTAAATGATGCCTCTTCTATAGGTTGACCAATATTTTGTTCATCATGGAAAGGTTCAATAGGAGTTTAAATATGTTCAGATGGTTCCTGAATTTCTGAGAGTTGCACCTTGCTCCCACTGACTCCTCTAAAAATAAATTCTTTCTCCAAGAAGACATCACTACAGGCAACAAACACTTTGTTATCAACCCAATTATAAAAATAATATCCTTTAGTTTCCTTAAGATACCCCACAAAGTAGTACTTATCGGACTTGGGTGTGAGTTTATCAGACGTCAAATATTTACATAAACTTCACATCCCCATACCCTAAGAAAAGACAATCCATGACTCTTCCCGGTACATTTCTCATATGGTGACTTCTCAACAGTTTTTGATGGAACCTTATTTAAAGTGAAAGTCGTTGTTTCTAGTGCGTATCCCTAGAATTACAATGGAAGATCAGATTAGCTCATCATTGACCGAACCATGTCCAACAATGTTCAGTTCTGTTATTCAGACACCCTATTCCATTGATGCATTCCCGATGGAATATGTTGTGGAACAATTCCATACTTCTTTAGATGATTACCAAACTCATGGCTCAAATATTCACCTCCATGATCAGTCATAGATATTTGATTGTCTTGCTAAGTTGATTATGCACTTCATAGTGAGATTCTTTGAACTATTCAAAGGATTTCGACTTATGTCTCATCAAGTAGACATAGCCATACGACTAGTCTGGATCTGGTCGTATCACCATACGACTAGTTTGAACCTAGTCGTATCACTTTATGATTAGTTTGGACCGGGTCGTATCATTATATGACTAGTCTGGATCTGGTCGTATCACTATATGACCAGTGAAATCATCAGTAAATGTTATGAAGTATTGAAAACCACATTTGGTCGGAGTGCTCATTGGTCCGCATACATCCGAATACACTACGACCAGTAAGTCACTCTCCCTCTCACCTCTGGTCGTGAAAGGAGCTCTTGTCACCTCGCCAAGTAAACAAGATTCACATGTTTCAAATGATTCAAAATCAAATGAGTTTAGAAGACCATCTTTATGGAGTTTCATCATGCGCTTCTCATTTATTTGACCTAGTCGACAATGCCAAATAAAAGTGGGATTCAATTCATTAGGTTGAAGTCTCTTAGCATTTATATTATAGATAGGCATATCCTCAAGATTCAAAACATACAATCCATTCACCGATAGAGCATGGCCATAAAGTATATCTTCAAAATAAATTGAACAACAATTATTTTTTATTATGAACTCCTAACCTTCTGCTCCTAAACAAGAGGCGAAATAATATTTTGCTTAAGCACGAACATAACAACAATTATTTAGTTCCATAACTAATCTTGAGGATAAAGCTAATGGCAAAGTGCCAATAGCTAATGCAACAACTCCTGCTCCATTGCCCTCACAAAGATCAACATTTTCTCTTGCCAAGCTTTTACTCCTTATCGCCTCTGCATCGAATTATAAATATGAGCAACCGATCCGTATCAAATACCCAAGAACTGGTCTGAGAAGTGGCAAGATTAACATGAACTGAAGTCTTACTTCCCTTGTTCGTTTTCATCTCTGCTAAGTACTTTTGCGCTTTATCTTCCAATGCCCATCTCATGACAATTGTAACATTTTAATTCTGGCTTAGGACCCAACTTGAGCTTCTTAAGCTTACCTCTGAGACTCTCGATCTCATCTTAAGTCTTTTCTTTGCCCTTTTCCTTTCTCGACTTACCCTTTTTCTTGAAGCTAGTAGTCTTTTGAACCATCATCATATGATTATAACTTTTCTTGATGCTCTCCTTAGTACCTTTAAGCGTGCCATGCACTCGGTCATTGACTTCTCCATACCATTCATATGAAAATTCAATATGATAGACTCAAAGCTCGCAGGGAGTGATTGGAGAATGACATCAGTAGCCAACTCTTGACTAAGGGAAAAACCAAGCTTTTCCAAGCTCTCAATGTGACCAATCATCTTGATCACATGAGGACTTACCGGGTTGCCCTCCGACAGCCTATAAGAAAACAATAGCTTAGAGGTATTAAGCATCTCTGCCCTTGCTTGGTCCTGAAACATACCTTTCAGACCCACAATCGTATTGTAAACGTCTGTGGTATTATATTGCCTCTGAAGCTCAGAGTTCATGGTTGCAAGCAATAGGAAGTGCACATAGTCTGCGTCATTGCAATTTCATGGTTGCAAGCAATAGGAAGTGCACATAGTTCAAGGCGTCATTGCAATGCTTCTCATAAGCATTCTTTTTAGTACGAGTAGCATCAGGATTCGGTTCCTCGGGATAGGGACTCTCTAGAAAATATTCTTTTTTCTCTTATTTGAGAACAACTCTCAAATTTTGAAAGCAGTTAATGAAATTTGTTCCATTCAACTTTTCTTTATCAAGATCAGATCACAAATTAAAGGTAGGTGCAGAAGAAATAGTAGGTGCCATGATCTACAACAGAAATATATGCAAAGATCCAGCATTGTGTTTATGTAAGAACTTCTATTAGACACTCATGTTGGTGGTCGTGTTCGACCAGTCTACGACCAGCTCATATCTCCATATGACTAATATGGATTCAGTCGTATCTTCCCACGGAGCGCTAGGAACAGGTAGAGGCATGTACAAACCATGAGTATTAAGTCGTGACTTAGCTCTTTGACATGTAGTGCAGCGAGCAACGTAGCGCTCGACGCCACGTCTCAACTTTGGCCAAAAGAAATGATCAACAAGTATATCTTCCATTTTCTTCATGCCAAAGTGTCCCATCAGTCCGCCTCCATGCGCTTAATGTAACAACAACAAACGAACGGAGCTAGCTGGAATGCATAGCTTGTTAGCTCTAAACACAAACCCATCATTAATGACAAATTTGTTCCATATTTTTCCTTCTTTACAATTCAACAATACATCTGTAAAATCATCATCATGCACATATTGCTTTTTAATAGTCTCTAATCCAAAAATTTTGAAGTCAAGTTGTGAAAGCATGGTATACCTCCTAGACAAAGCATCATCAATAACATTCTCCTTTCCCTTCTTGTGTTTTATGACATAAGGAAAAGACTCAATAAATTCAACCCACTTTGCATGTCTACGATTAAGTTTACTTTGGCTTGGAATATGCTTTAAAGATTCATTATTCGAATGTATAACAAATTCTTTGGGCTATAAGTAATGTTGCCAAGTTTCTAATGTTCAAAATAGTGCATATAATTCCTTATCATAAGTAGAATAGTTCAAACTAGACCCACTCAATTTCTTACTGAAATATGCTATGGGTTTACCTTCTTGCGACAACACGTCACCTAAACCAATTCCACTGGCATTACATTCTAGTTCAAAAGTCTTATTAAAATCAGGGAGTTGGAGTAGGGGTGCATGTGTTAATTTATCTTTCAGCGTGGTGAATGCGTTCTCTTGTGCGACACTCCAAACAAATGGCACGCCCTTCTTGGTGAGCTCATTCAATGGTGCAGCGATTGTCCTGAAATCCTTCACGAAGCGGCGATAAAATCCAGCAAGTCCTAAAAAGCTTCGCACCTGTGTGACCATGTTAGGAGTCGGCCAACTCTGTATTACTTCAACCTTGGCTTGATCAACTTCAATTCCCTGTGGAGTAACAACATACCCAAGAAACGCGACTCGATCGGTGCAAAAGGTGCACTTCTCAAGGTTACCAAATAAACGTGCATCATGTAAAGCATTAAAAATAACACGTAAATGGTCAAGATGTTACTCTAATGATTTGATATATATCAATATATTATCAAAATAAACCACCACAAATCTACAAATGAAAGCACGCAATACTTCGTTCATTAGTCGCATGAAGGTGCTAGGTGCATTCGTTAAACTAAAAGGCATTACTAACCACTCATATAAGCCGAACTTAGTTTTAAATGCTGTTTTCCATTCATCACCTAATTTCATGCGAATTTGATGATATCCACTACGCAAATCAACCTTGGAGAAGACAACAGAGCCACTCAATTCATTAAGCATATCATCTAACCTAGGAATAGGATGACGATACCTAATGGTGATATTATTGATTGCTCTACAATCCACACACATGCGCCATGATCCGTCTTTCTTATGCACTAAAATGACCGGAACAGCACAAGGACTAAGAGATTCGCGCACATACCCTTTATCAAGCAATTCTTGAACTTGGCGCCGAATTTCTTTAGTTTCTTCCGAATTGGTCATGTATGGTGCGCGGTTGGGCAATGATGCGCCGGGAATTAAATCAATTTGATGCTCAATCCCTCGAAGCGGTGGCAACCCCGGGGTATGTCCTTCGGAAAGACGTCTTTGTACTCCCGCAAAATGTTAGTGACAGCATGAGGCAAAGAAGAAGGCATATCCTCAAATGAAAATAAAGCTTCTTTGCAAACTAATGCATAGCAAATAGAATTACTAGCATCCAATTCAGTCATATCAGATTTGGTAGCAAGAAAACTAGCACCTTTCAATTTAATTTCTTTATTCTTCACATGAGAAGATTTAGGTTCTTTCTTCTTATGTTGCTCAAGCTCTTTTGCTACAATCTGATTTTCACTCTTAGCATTCTCCTGATTCTTCTCTCTACTGGTTCTAACAAGTTCATCTTTAACAATTTGGTCAGGAGTCATAGGATGCATCACAATTTTCTTACATTTGAACATGAGAGAGTATTGATTATTCCTACCATGATGCACACAATCAGTATCGTATTGTCAAGATCTTCCTAATAACAATGAACAAGCTTGCATAGGAACAACATCGCAATCAACATAATCATGATATGAACCCATAGAAAAGTTTACTCTCACCCTTCGTGTTACGTTCAACTTACTACTGTTGTTGAGCCATTAAATATGGTATGGGTGGGGATGAGGGTTGGTTGGCAAAGTAAGCTTCTCCACCATATCCATACTTGCTAAATTGTTGTAACTCCCACCATCAATAATTATGTGAATCGAGCGTTCCTTGACAATGCCCTTGATTTGGATTAAATTATGGAGCTGATTTTGCTCGGTACGAGAAACTTGAGCGTAGAGTGTGTGTTGCACAATAATGCTCAAATACTTATCGCCATCTTCGGTGCCAACATGTTCCTCCTCATGATCATATTCATCCTCATGTCCTGCAGGGTTAGTTGCAAGCATAGCATATGTTTCATCATCAAAATCACTAGTAGAAGAATACCCACCATCAACGCGTATAATCAATACGCGCTTGTTTGGGCAGTCGTGCATCATGTGTCCATAGCCTTTGCAACGATGGCATTGAACATCCTTAGTTTGTCCTGTCGAAGCAACCGAAGAGGACATTTTTGCCGAAGCTGGTGGTGTTGATTTGGCTGCTTCAGAAACTCGTGCTGTTAAATTTGAAGTAGCGAGGCGCTGCTTGTTGTTGGAGGGTGGTAGTGGAGGTGCACTAGTGGCCGGTGCAGTAGAGGTGCGTGGCGTCCATGAGTTTGTGTGACTTGCAGAAAAGTTAGAACGTGTCCTCGTCTCGCGTCCCAGCAATTCATGTTCAGCTTTGCAAGCAAGATGAAACAATCTAGTAATGGAGTTGCACTCTTTATAATCAAGGATGTCTTGAATTTCTCTATTCAACCCTCCCAAAAATCTAGCTATTAATGCCTCCTCATTCTCATCTAAACCACAACGCAATATATTAATTTGCAATTCTTGATAGTAGTCTTCCACAGACTTTGTACCTTGTTGTAAGCGTTGCAGTTTATTTAACAAATCACGAGCATAATATGAGGGAATAAATCGATACCGCATAAGCAATTTTAAAGCCTCCCAAGTGTTAGGTATGTTATTGGGATATTGACGGCAATGTTCTCTCCACCAAATAGAAGCAAAGTCGGTAAATTCACTAGTAGCAGCCCTAACTCGTCTATTCTAAGGAAATTCATGGTAAGTAAATTTTTGATCAACAGCTAGTTCCCAATTAAGATATCCATCAGGATCATATTTACCATTAAAAGAGGGCATAATGAATTTAACTTTAGCAAAAGAATAATTGTGGTCATGTACCTCACATCGGAGGGGGCCTCGTTGCATACCTTGTCGATTAAAATGCAACTGTCGATGAACTGGATCGTTGTTGTTGTTACCCATGTCATTGGCCTCGGTATCAGTCACATAGTCAAATTCATCTTGTCCCTCTACCACCGGGGTAGCAGGGGGAACAGTACTGGATGCCCGAGCAATTTCGTCAAGGTGCGCCATAATACCTGCCAAAGAAGTTTTAGTGACGCCTTGCGCTCTCTCCACCACGGCGAGCGTGGCGTTTGTCTCAATCTGGGCGTCCTCAAGTTGAGCAAGTCACTCATTCGTGATCCTAACATCTTCCTCAAGGCCCTCCGTACGAAGATTCATGATGCGCCAGACATGTTGTACGATGCCCTTCGTACAAGGAGTATCAGATGTATCCTCATCCAAAAGCTCCGCAGAACCTGCCATCATTAGCAAATCACAAGAATATGACCCTAGCAACTAATAGGAGGTGGTGGTTCAAAAGTCGCTCACACTGAAGCCTTCTACCGAACTCTTACCAATTTTTACCAAGCAAACAGGGGTGATCGGCAACCAGCAGTGTCAACGTATCTTCGAAGATTGGATGGAGCGATTGCCAGGTGAAGTTCAGTCAGTACGGTGTAGAAAAGGTGTAGCTGGGAAGGCTCAAGTATGGTAGCAAGGGAATAGCAACAATCAATTCAGCAAATGCAAGTTGAATAAATGTTCAAAATACTAGTCAAAATTGCTGATCCTCACCTAGACAGGGGAATAGCTAAACCAACAATGAAAACAAGTAGACGAATACAAATAAAGCAGCAAAGGAAAAAGGTGCCAATATCCCTGGAAGAGAAGATTTTTTTTGTTGCACCTTTTTTTTTGCTCTGATTTTTCTTGCGAATGAGCACCTGGCTCAAATATCTTCCAAATCCTCTTCCGGGCCTAGGGAGGTATATGGGTCACAAACTGTAATACCCCGGCCTGCTCGTAGCGTGGCCCATGTGGCCCACGAGGAGTTGTGTGGTGGGATTAGTCCCACATTGCTTGTCTCAAGTGAGTTGTAGTGGTATATAATGCCTGTTGGATCCAAACGTAGCACCTCCGGGTTAACCCTTTTACACGAAGCGAGGACGAAAGTGTAAGTGAGGTGCTATGTGTGGCGGGTCCGCCCACGGTGGGGTGGGCATTGAGCCGATTTTGGGTCGGTGTTACGGATGGTATCGAGCATCAACCTTCGTTGACGGCGCGTGCGGGGCGAGGGCGGGCATATGGCGCATGGCACATGTGGGCCGGAGTGGACACATGGCATGGCATATGTGCAAGATGACGCACGGACGTGTACCGAGGGGTGGTTCGGGCATTTGCGCAGATGCGGTATGCTACCGAGGGCGCCACCCTTAAGGGGGTGAATGTAATACCCTACCGCTCAGAGCGTGGCCCATGTGGCCCATGAGGAGTTGTGTGGTGGGATTAGTCCCACATTGCTTGTCTCAAGTGAGTTGTAGTGGTATATAATGCCTGTTGGATCCAAACGTAGCACCTCCGAGTTAACCCTTTTGCACGAAGTGAGGACGAAAGTGTAAGTGAGGTGCTATGTGTGGGCGGGTCCGCCCCACGGTGGGCTGGGCATTGCGCCGATTTTGGGTCAGGGTGTTACACAAACATTTTTGCGGAAGACAGGGGTATAAAGGTCTCTCTCTCTCTAAACTTTAATTTTTTTATTGCGTTGCCGAAGTCAATGTTTCCTTCTGGCAGCACGAAACAACCTCTTCTTTTTTTTTCTTTTTCTTTTTTATCTATCTGAAATAGGCAACAGATTGAACTTTCCTATTCTGATTGCTCCTCTCCGAAACCCAAATCACCACTAGGGTTTCCTCCTCTCCTTACCAAAGTGTGGTGGCGGCTGGAGCCAAGGTGGTTGCTTCGGTTGGCACGGCAAGGAAAGAATTTAGCGGTAGGGTGTTCGGGAGGCCGCGATAGCAAGGGTAGCGACGGATTGGTGGTTTCCGCGGTAGTCGTTGAGGTGGTCACGGCAATGTGCTCCAGGATGTGCTGAAGGCCGCGGTAGGGCGAGTTGACTGCCGCGGCAAGGTATGAACTAAACACCGAACTGAGCTAAGACCAGCAACGTGAAACGATGATGCAACACAAAGTCAACAATGCAAATTACTGAAAACAAAGATGCAATGGCGCAACGGGCTTGGACGGAAAGGTGATCTAATCCTATAATTTTTTTTTGGCTTTTTCTGGACTATCGAAAATAAGCAACCTAACTACAAAAATAGTAAATTCTCACCGAGCAACCTTGAGCTCTGATACCACTTGATGAAGGTGGGTGCCCGATCTTTCGATGAGATTGACAACTGTCCGCAGAAGCAAGGGCCAACACCAATTCCCTTCAATTGGGACCTACACTAGCCAGGACTTCCGTGCTAGGAGCAGGAAGAGGAATGCTTCAAACTCCAAATCAAGCTACCAGGACTCCATCAATGTAGCAAGAGGAAGACTGAATCACGTCACTGCAGAAGAAGCTCAACCAGTTAAGAATGTTGTTTCTGGTAAGTCTTTAAGTTAGACCTGCGTTAGAACCTATCCTTTAGTCAGCCCGAATCTCGAGGATGAGATTCCTTTAAGGGGGGGGATGTTTGTAACATCCCAAAAATTTTGGTCTGTTTTAATGTTTTAAAAGAAAATTAACCATTTGAATTTTTCTGCTAAAGTTAAAGCTTAATTGGAATTTTTAGAGTTCAAAAATAATTTAATATGATTAATCCCAACCTCAACTATTATCAAAACTATTTTATTTGGTTTCTTTGGGCTTAGATATATTTTCTAGAATTTTTCTGAGTTCATTTGTTATTTTCTATTTACCTTTTGGATTTTCTGCTATTTTCTAAAAAGAAAAACTATTATTAAATCCTTGGAACAGTGGCAGGCCGAAGCCCACCACTATTCCTGAAGCCCAGCCCTCCTTTCGGCCTTTCCCGCCGCTTCCTAGCGCACCTCGGCCCACTCCCCCGGCCCAGCTCCTTCTTCGCCCACACGCCAGCGCAACGCTTCGCCGCTCCCTCCTTCTCTCTGCCGGGTGGACCCCACAGCGCGCCATCTCAGCTGTCTTCTTCCCAAACTCCTTCCGAATCGGCATTCCGCCCGACGCGAGTGCCGCCGCCGTCTTCGAGTCGAACTCCTCCTGCAGTGCTATAAAAGGGCATCCGACCCCTCCAATCTGCTCGCCCCTTCCTCCTCCACCGAAGCCCCAAGCTTCTGCCCTCTCCCTTGGCTTCTTCACGCTGCATTGGCCGAAGCTTTCCCGTCGGCCGCAACCTCGTCGCCACCGGAATTCTCCGCCTCCCGACCTTCGCAGTTCGTGCCAGCGCCACCATCGTGAGCGCAATAGCACCAACTACTCAGTGCCGCTGTCGCCTTTGCTCGCCGACGCCTCCTCCGCAATTGCCACGCCGTCCGACAAAATCCACCGTCACCGCCGCTGCCTTCTTCACCGCCGCCGGTGAGTTCTTGCCGCCCAAGCTCCGCCGTCACACCCAGAGTTTATTTGTTTCTTTAGCCCTGCGTGGCAAGTTAAGTAAACATTGACCGTAAGGTCTAGTTATTATTATTTGTTATTTTGTGATCTTCCTAGTTAAATCGAATAAATGGATGGTATTTCATCACTGTTTCCTGTGTGAGCTAGCTACTGATCTGGGACTAGTTCAGAATACATAGAGGGTTTCGAGATGTATTTTCGTGTCCCGACAGATCCCGTAGGCTGTCTGATGTGACGGTGGCCCGATCTTCTAAAAGGTACTGATAAGTCGATTATGGAGAATACAACGTTCATGATCTAAAGGCTCCGACCAAAACAGATCGATCCCCTCGCAATCACTACACCACTGCTCCATTGGTTATTAACCGTGCCGAACGCGGTTGACCTCGCCAAGAAGGCTATCTCCTGCAAGTGAATCGAGAACACAAGCAAGAGAGTAGAATATGCAATCTGAAGTTGAATTACGGATAAAGATTAAGTTCATAAGTTGGGTTTCCTCAACCAAACGTGCGGTGAGACTGCTAAGCAGAATAATCTCTTAAGAAAAGTCTGAGGAAAACTAAAGGGATGCGACCTCCTTAAATAGGAGAGGGGAAGCCTCACATAACAAACAACTAAGGGGGTGGTACTATTCACATGATACTATTCACATGAATAGTGCCACCATGAATAGTACAGCCCAAGGAGGGGGAGGCGGCTAGGAAGATGGGCCCAACGATTAAAAGGCCCAAATCGGCCTAAATTGGTGATATAGCAGCTTCTTTTCATAATTCTGGATTCTACAGAAGGAATTTGGAGCTGAGACTAGATCCGTTGGAAAGGTCTCAGAATAAGCTTTCCAACAAACCCAAGAACACCCGAATCAGACTCCGTGTGCAAAAGTTATGCACGTTTAAAGTAGGTGTTGTCTCCGAAGGCCGAATTAGATTCCAAAACGTATCCAGCTTGAACTCTTGCTTGGCACATGGTGTAGCGCCATTGTATGTAGACGTAATAGCATGGCATGTAGATGTAGCACCATGGCATGTGGAAGTAGCTCGGTCCAACTGGATAATACGACATTGCAGTAGCCGAAAGTCCTATTGGAGAAGATATGGTTGAAGTAGAAGATGTAGAGCAGTGCGTCGAAGCAGTATTTGCATCGTTAGGTTTGATGTCCTCATCATCCTCCCTTTCTTGAATTTGAGTCGTCGTCGACTCAGTCGTTGTTTCCAAATCATCACTTTCATGCAAAAGGTTAGTAGCAACAGGGGGTAAAGAAACATGCATATCTTCTAATGTATCTTTGTATGGCGCGTGGTTTAGCAAAGTCGCTCCTGAAATTAAGTTAATTTGGTCTTCAATCCCTCTAATATGTGGCAGTCCCAAGGGTATTTCAGCAAGATCAGATTTGGTTGCAAGCATGACACCACCCTTTAATTTAGTTCCCTCAGTCTTAGAACTAGGTTCCAACTTCTCTTTCTTAGGTGGGAAAACGTTCTTCACCACTTGCTGATTTTCAGATTTTTCTTCAAGTTCTTTCTTCTCGTTTTCAGTTATCTCTTTTTCATATTTCATAATTTCAGCAGGTGTCAATAGTAGCAAAGTTATTTTCTTCCCTTTGTGCATATGAGAGTACTTATTACTTCTCCCATGATGAGTTGCATCGGTATCAAATTCCCATGGACATTCTAATAAAAGTGAGCAGGCTTGCATAGGCACTATGTCGAAATCAGCAACATCATGATAGGAACCAATGGAAAAATACACTCTCGCAGATTGTGTTACCTTCACCTTACCACTGTTGTTGAACCATTGAATGTGGTATGGGTGAGGATGCACACGTGTGGTCAAGCCAAGCTTCTTGATCAATCCTAAATTCACGAAGTTATTGCAGCTCCCGCCATCAATTATGACACGAACACGGTAATCCTTGACGATGAGGAACATCTGAAATAAATTATGACGTTGTAGCTTCTCCTCTTGGTCTCTTTGAGTGCTCATTACTAATTGCACAATTATAGTCCTATAATTCGCCGTAGCAGCGGCACCTAAAATTTCCTCACCATCGCTATCTGCCTCATGATCATCATCATTGCCTGCAAGGTTAGCTGAAAGTTATTCATCCTCAACATCACTAGCACTTACATAACCACCGTCTTCTGTCGCAATGTACGCCCGCTGACTTGGGCAATCTCTCATGAAGTGGCCCATCCCTTTACAACGGTGGCACACAATGCCCGTCGTACGGCTCGTGGAAGCAACCGATGAAGAGCTCGGTGCTGGTGCCTTCACACTAGTAGATTTGCTCATCTCGGGTGCACGTGACGGTGGTGGCGGTGCTGCTGAACGCGCCCTACTCAAAGTGGGGGCAGCAGATCGAAAAACAGGAGGTAGGGCTGTCTTGGCTTGCCCCTGTGTTGATCTCGATGTAGACGTACTTCCAAAGTTGCTCCTAGTCCTTTGTTGCCTACCCTGCAATTCATTTTCTGCCAAACAAGCAAGCTGGAACAACCTATTGATATCGTTATACTCTTTGTAATCAACTATGTCCTGAATTTCACACCTTAAGCCCCTATAAAAATGTGCCATCTTATCCTCCTCATCCTCTACAATATTACAACGTAGCATGCTTATTTGTAGTTCTTGATAATATTCATCGACAGATCTATTACCTTGGTCTAAGCACTACAATTTCTTATGCATATCACGTTTAAAAGCAGGAGGAACAAATCTAGCACATATAGCTACCTTCAATCTATCCCATGTATCAGGTGTTAAACCAGAATTAACTACTTGATTCCACCAAATGATAGCAAAATCTTTAAATTCACTAGTAGCTTATTTGACTCTATGCACTTCAGGAACTAGATGGGCATTAAATTTTTGTTCAACTATCATCTCCCAATCTAAATAAATTTCAGCATCATAAACACCCGCAAAAGATGGTATGGTAAATTTAACTTTAGCAAATGGGTCATCATTAGCACGAGTATTGTAGTGCTGAAAATTATTACCTCCCATACCGTGATGGTTGTGATGTAGGCGGTGTCGTTGACTCGCGTCTTAGGCAGCAAGAGCAGCGCCGGCGTCACGGTTTTGTCTCTCATTATCATCTCCCTCCTCAAGATCTTGGTCTGCATCGTGATCATACTCGCGTCCACTGTTTGGTGGCCGATTCACCATTCTTTCAAGGCGTGTAGTGAGTGCTGCAATATTATCATTGATGGAGCGCTGCAATGTAACCGTCGTAGCTTGAAGCTTCCTATCGATGTCCTCATTAATGGTAATGCGTTGTTCATCCAAGAGCGTCATGAGCTCTCCCTTTACAACACACTCCTTCTCATCAGACGCCTCACCTGTCATGGTTAGTAGAAAATAAGAGACAACACAAAGGTATTATCCCTATCAACTACTAGGTGGTGGAATGTGGAATCACACACTCTCAAACGTCTTACCACACTCTTACAAGTGTTCTTACCAATGCAGCAGGTGGTACAGCCGGTGGCTGGTTCGTGATACCGTGTCGAACGTGGGTTCGATTGCAAGAGAGGATCTGTTCTGATCAAGAGTAGGTGGAGCTTGGAAGGCTTCAATATGGTAGCAAGGATCAGCAATAATCAGATTAATTAATGCAAATTGAAAAATTATTCAAAGTACTAGTCAAAGTTGCTGACCCTAGCCTAGAAAGAGCTAGCTAATGAAAGCATACCAAGAGAAGTGTATGAACGCACACGCAAAGATCAATGTGACTTGATGTAAGCAAAGGAAATTCTCACACCAAGTGCTAGAAGAAACGCTAGCCAACTACTCTAACTTCTTTGTGGGGGCACAAGATTGTTCACACGATATAAAGCACAAAACCCGAATAACGTGCAATGTAAACAACCCTCTAGTTGAAGCAGTAAACAAAAGTTAGTCTCAAAAGATGGAAGATCAAAGTTTTATATGGCTTATATATACTCGTTTGAAAGGTTTCGATGAGATCTACGACTTTGCAGTTGAGGCGAAGCACAAATTCTGAAGGGAAGACTGAAAGAAATGGCAAAAACAGAAACTGAAAACTCGCGACACGAATACGGGGCAGAAGATGACCGATTTTGGGTCCCCTAGAGGCAGCCTAGTGTATTAAGTGGAAAGTATGCGCCTCGTCATTATCTTTCCAACGAGTACCAGAACGTTCAAAACGGACACGGCATGAAAAAGTTATGCTCGTTTTACTGAAGGTGTCTCGGAAACGGAATCCTACTCGGACTCGAAACCGACTCGGTTTTAATCTTAAAACTTCTATAACTTTTGATCCCGTGGGCTAAACTTTCTCAAATTTTTTGTGGAGGCTTTTGGATGTATGAAGGACGGCTCCACCAATGTTCACTATTTTTGGCGAAGGCTTGATGCACTTTCCAAATTTCAGAAAAGATAGACTCTCTCTTTTGCTTTCTTTTCTTTTTTTTTCTGAACAACCGAAACCAATTCTTTATTTTCCTTCTTCTGGAGAAACCAAAACAAACTCTCTCCTTCTCTTGCAAACCGAAACTAACAGAGGCCGCGGCCGAGGTACACAGATGATGTAGGGGATGGCAGCGGATGGGGTTGACGTGGCAGAAGTTTTGACACAATGATAAAGCTACGCAAAGGAACACGAAGATCAAACTAGACAATGACGAACTAGACTCTAACTAAAACTAGAAATCAGCAACTAGACACGACGATGCAATAAAAAATTCAACAAGCAAAACTGAAAAGAAAAATTGCAATGGCTCAAAACGGTGATGGGACAGCGGAAGAACAAGACGAACAATTATTTTTGTGGGGCTAATTTTCTAGGGTTTTTAGGACGATGGAACTAAACTAATCTAAAAGGGAAAATTGTGATTACCTAACGGACAACCATTGCTCTGATACCACCTGATGTGACGGTGGCCCGATCTTTCGAAAGGTATTGATAAGTCGATTGTGGAGAACACGACGTTGATGATCCAAAGGCTTCACCAAAATAGATCGATCCTCCCAATCACTACACCATCGCTCAGTTGGTTATCAACCGTGCCGAACGCGGTTGACCTCATCAAGAAGGCTATCTCCTGCAAGCGAATTGAGAACACAAGCAAGAGAGCAGAATATGCAATCTGAAATTGTATTGCGGATAAAGATTAAGTTCATAAGTTGGGGTTCCTCAACCGAACGTGTGGTGAGACTGCTAAGCAGAATAATCTCTTAAGAAAAATCCGAGGAAAACTAAAGGGGTGCGGCCTCCTTAAATAGGAGAGGAGAAGCCTTACATAACAAATAACTAAGGGGGTGGTACTATTTACATGGTACTGTTCATATAAATAGTACCACCATAAATAGTGCGGCCCAAGGAGGGGGAGGCGGCTAGGAAGATGGGCCCAACGATTACAAGGCCTAAATTGGCCCAAATTGGTGATATAGCACCTTTTTTCTTGACGATTCTGAATTCTACAGAGGGAATTTGGAGGTGAGGCTAGATCCGTTGGAAAGGTCTCGGAATAAGCTTTCCAACAAGCCCAAGAACACCCGAATCGAACTCCGTGTACAAAAGTTATGCGCGTTTAAAGTCGGTGCTGTCTCCGAAGGCCGAATTGGATTCCAAAACGTATCCAGCTCGAACTCTTGCTTGGCACGTGGTGTAGCGCCATGGTATGTAGACATAATAGCATGGCATGTAGATGTAGCACCATGGCATGTGGAAGTAGATCGGTCCAACTGGATAATACGACATTGCAGTAGCCGAAAGTCCTATTGGAGAAGATATGTATCACAGGTCGAAAGTCACTAGTTATAACACTAGTGACTCTATCGACCAGCACATGTATTGATTGATGATCATGTTTCATGGTCATAGATATATGGATATCAAATCAATAATGCGAACATATGTTAGAGAACATGGTGTTGGATTGACCCACCTTGAGGCACTGCTGAGATTGTTATGATTTCCTGTGTCATCAGGTGGTCTCAAGTAATGATGATGTATAATCCTTGGACCTGAGATCAGCATGGTTTCCTACATATGTAAGAGTACACTTTGGGGTTGCCAAAGGCTATTTCGTAACAGCATAGTCATAAAGGTAGCTTTCGAGTATGCTATGAAACATGAAGAGGAATGTGACTTGTCAGACATGGGATTTGCCCTCCTAACATAACTGGCGAGATGTCTCTGGGCCCCTTGTTGTGGTTGGATAAGGAAAGTGCAAGGCCATGCCACTGGTGGTCGAAGAGTTCGACCACATGAAGTTATCCGACACTTGATCGAGAAAGCATTGAACAGTCCATGGATGACACAACATATCACCTGGAGTTCGACCAGATATCGTGAGGCAAAAGGGGAATACACGAGCTGGTCATTTAGTTCGATCAGATGCAGATTAGTCATATGGAGATACGTGCTAGTCGTAGGCTGGTCGAACATGATCACTAAGTGGTCGAAACCTAGTCGTAAGGAGTTACGAACTGGTCGAGACCAAAGATGAGCTGGTCGTAGGCTGGTCGAAACTTGGTCATTAGGAGTTGTGAACAGGTCGAGATGAAATAGGACCCGGTCGTAGATCATATTGCATTAAGGTCCGTCCAGTATAATTAATGTGTATTCGGGAATCGTTATGTTCATCTCGACCAAATGGCAACCCTTGCCATGGTACAACATATTGTAATAAGAGTGGCTTCACACGACAATTCCATAGTTCTTTTTGTCAAGTTTATTCATTCTTTGAGCATGTGATCATGAGTCCCACGGGTAACAATGCAAGACTAAGCAATATACGCGCCCATGTTGGTAATACAGATTTGTCCAACTAATAACTAACCATCCTATGGTGTCCAAGGATTTATGTCATTCAAGGGGATATTTCATTTTCAATTTATTAGGGAGGCATAATGGTAATTAAGTAATTAACTTCTCCCAAAACCAGTTTTATAAAAATAGCCATGCATGTTGATATACAACAATATAGTTCTGCAAAATGGGTATAACATGGTCAAAGGTCTACGACTTGGCTTCATTGAAGAGTTGCGCTGCTTCGGTTGCCGGGTCGAAGAAATATTCTGAAACGCCGGAATCTATACGTGCGAAAAGAGCAAAAATAAATAAAACAACACCAAATCGGGGTTCGGATGAACAAGTTATGGCCTCCGGAAGTTTCAAATCACATGAAATGATAGAACTTGGAATTTTAGGATTTTGGGAATTAAATTTCAAAGGAAAAATCGGATTATCCACGTCAGTAGCCATGTGGCGCCGAATGGGCTGCCACGCGGCAATTTTGCCGATGGGGCGCTGACGTGGCGCCACGTGGGCAGCCACATCGGCTCGGGCGACGGTGCACAACACAGTGAACGCACAGGTCCACGGCGCATGCGCTCGGCTCACAGCACAGTGATGGGGCCACCGGCAGTGAGTGAGAGGAAGAGGATAAGAGAGAGGGAGGGAGGGAGGGAGAGAGAGAGACCGGGGGAGAGAGAGAATCCGAGGAGGAGGGGTGACGCGAGGGCAACGATGGCGGCGCCGGCGAGGGGAGGAGCAAGGCGACGGGCAAGGCAGAAAATGGGATCCCCGAGGGACGGCAGTCTCGACGACGGCGACGGCGGCGGCACTTCCACGGCGGCGGCGGCGAGGGAGGAGAAGCGGCGGCGGCTGAGCGGTGTCCGATGGTGGGGTCGGCCGGGCGGAGGATGGTTGAGGAAGCCCAGCGACGGTGACCAGAGGTGGGAGAGAAGGGAGCTCGACAGTGGCAGTCTTCCAACAGTGGGGAGGGACAATAGGGGGGCGGAGCAAGATGTTGGCGATGAGGGGAAGTTGGCGACAGGCTCGGCAGGGCCGGGGACCTACGGGAGCGGCGGGACTTCGGCCGGGGGGGTGGGGGTGGGCGGAGGAAAAACGGCGTTGGAGCAACGCTGGGTTGGAGGAAGAAGAAGGGGGGCAGCGAAAACGGAGAAGAGGGTGCGCAAGTGGGTTTATAGCCGAGAGGGGGGGAGGAGGGGCCCGAGCGGTAGCACGGGGATGTGACAACGCGGGCAGCGACCAGGTGGTGCGCGGCGCGAGGAGGAGGGGCGGTGGAGCAACGTGTACGGATACACGCTCGGAGGAGCAGAGGGACAGGCGGTGGCGGCGCGGCGGGAGAAGCGGCGCTAGTCGGGAGGAAGCACAGTGTCGAACCCGGGAACGAAGGATCCCGAATTCTTTGTGTTTACACACTAGTTCAGGATTTCTAGTGTACACAGTCTCACATACAGTGTTATCACAATAATATCAAGCGTTTTATTAATAAACAGTAAAGTTCATTACAGATTGGGCCTGAGGCCAAATAACAAAACATAGCGGAAGCAAATAGGTAACATGCCACACGATGCGCCACAGGCAATCGTCTGGAGGTGTAGCCTAAACGTCTGGATCCTCACCATCTGGATAATAATCTTCTCCTAAATAATAATATTCAGTAAGGATGAGCACAACTTCTGTGCTCGCAAATCACACCTAATATAGAATTTAGAATGCATGCATAAGTATACAAAGGAAGGCTGTAAGGGTTTATTTCATTTTCAATTTTAAATAGTCATACTAAGTTTCAAGGCACATTTCCAATCCATAACTTAGAATTAGATTTTAAATTGTGAATTTTATAGTGGATAAGCTCCATATGAAACATGGTGATGGATATCCCCCTATCACATGGCTAACCGCCCAATTTTACCACAAGGATCGACATCCTAAAAATCATGTACAAAAATCATTTTAAAACTAAAAACAAAGTCTAACTTAGAGTGGTTTTGCTCAGCATGTCCATGACCATGAAAACGGCTATTTGAATAGTTTTACACTCTGTAGAGGGGTACAACTTTACCCACACAAGATAATTTGCCCGTTATGTCGGCCAATGCACGCTTCCTTAGGCGTGTGACTAGGCAATTATCACAAGGAGTTTCCAATATTCTACCTCACTACAAATATGCCCGCTAAGGTTTCACTTCCATTGGGCTAACTACCTGCCGGAAGCCCCCTCTTGCGCCAAGTGGGAATAACGCTTAATCAACACCCACACAACAAAAACAGTACATATAATAGTGAGGTATGACAAGTTATTAAGCCTAGATGTGCCCGTACAGAACATGTGGTAGTACGGTGGAGCTTTGCAAGATGCGGCTCAAAGGCCGGTCTTTAACTAACCTAGGCGACTTCCAATAATAAACCCTGGGTCTCAATCCTAACTGGATTGATCCCGTGCATAAACCTGTACCCACCAACTGTCCATCTCGCCCAAGTACAAATTCATTTTTTTCATTTTTATTTTTCAAAGGTATTTGCAAAGATCCACTATGACAGAACAGTGTCATAGGCTTTTAATTAATATTGGCTATTTTGGCTAAAATTCCCCCAAAAATTAAATATTTGTGGTCTAAGCAATTTCTAAGCATATTTTTATTTTCAAATATTTATTTGACTAAGGTAACAAGGGAATGATGTATCAATATTCAAATTTGGTTGTACAAAGGAATTGGATTAACTAAACATTTAAAATAGGAATTTGAAATAACTGTATAAAATTATGCATACAATAATAATTTAAAATAGAATTAATTAATTTGAAATACTGGGATAAAAAATAATCAAAGGTTTAACTAGGCTTGCTCAAATTCTTGGTATTCTAACTCTTCAACATGTTCAAGATCTCCAGAGTCGTCAAAATCTATACGCGAAAATAAGCTAAATTCAAATAGAACACAAAATAAATATTCAAATTAACTCCAAATGAAATAATTTTGGTTTAGTTAGCTAGATCTTGATTTTATACAAATTTAGAAATTTGATTCACCTAAATCAGAGTTCGTATGAAGAAATACGAACTCCTAGAATTTTAAATTCCAATTTAAATCCTAAAATCAGAAATTCCGAATTTCTTGAATTATTTTTCTAAAGGAAAATCAAAATATTGCGCTTGCTGACACCAGCCATACAAAAATTCAAATTTTACTAAATTATTTTTCTATTGAAAAAGGTTTTCAGTCACTGACATATGGGACCCATAGTCATGGACTGGGTCCACAGGAATAGCATGTGGGACCCCGAAACCGGATCTGTTTCAAGTCAACCGATTGCGTAGAAGGCACAACTCAAAACATGAAACCAAACCTATTTCAAGATTCACAGATATGCGTCTCATGTTAGTTCCCAAGGATCAGTGACTAACATGCACATATCCAAACAACATTGATCACAACCATAGTTCCATATGCAAAAATTATTAGAATCACTGTTACAATTTCAATAAATAGGACCTTATGGCCCAATTTTTCATAAAGCGGCTGACCGGCCAAATATAATCAGAGTTTGAATAAATCGCAGTGGAAGACAAACTTAAAAATAAAAAGAGAATACTAGATTGGCATGCCTATACCCACAAGATACCAACTGGAGTTAAAGCCATTGCACCTGCCGCAATTGTCCTCACCTGAACAAGTAGATATCCGGATCGAGTACAAATGGTACTCGCAAGTATGATACAAACTAATAAAAGAAATTGTATGATAGAAACTATACAAAGGAGTAGAATTTATACATGCTAAAGGTTGGCCGAAGGAGAGGTTTTAATGGCTTAAGTTTTGCATAAAACACACAAGTTTCATCCTACTAATTTGTAAATGCCATTTATCAAACACAATTTTGACAAAAGGATTTTAAATGACAATTATATAAATATAAATCAACAATACCAAAGTGGGGTTGCCACTTTGATAAACTAAACTGCATGACATACCTATCATGTCGATACCAGTTGTTCCCATGTCCAATTTTAATTTAGAGTCTAACAATGATGTCATGTCAAGGTCCAAGTGATGTCCGTAACCGGGGACACGACTATTCGAATAGTTTATAACCCTGCAGGGGAGTACATCTTTGCCCACACGACTTGATTAGCCCGTAAGCCTTCGGATAATAACACACTTCCTTTGATGTGTCGGCCGGGGAAATCAAGACTCGATATTTTTCAGCAAGAAACCCATATTGAAGTGAACCACCATTGCATGATAAAATCCCGCTTAGTGCTAGCTATACCACCCACTAACTAACCGGGCAGGCAAGTTGTCCCGGAGGGGCCAATGTGAGGAGTTAGCATGTCGGACGACCACCCAACATCAAAATAAAAATAGCGCTCACTTGCACATTATATCCTTACATTTGGGTTCCTAAGGAACATAGGATTTCACGGTCGCTATGTCCTCACACCACCTGTGTTCCAAATCAATACTACTTTCCCCTTACTTGCCCAAGCGGCGCCCATACACCGTGCATGGAAGTACGTGTGATACTTGGAGTGACAGTCCAAAGTTCGGTCCTTAACTGTCCAGATAAGTCTTTCCACAGAACCCGAATCTCGTGCACGATGGCACCCACACTACTAGCCACTTGTTCAGACCAAAATCAATTTTAAATAAAAAACTTTAGGCTCAGAAATCAGATTCAAAAATCTGAACCAAAACCATAATAGTAAAAATTGTTCAGTGTTTCCCGCGATTGACGAGATAATCTCGCCAACGAAAACTACCGAATCTACTGACTTGCATGGCTAAGCATACATATAATTGATAACTATTAACACATGACAACTAACTTAAGCATAATTGTATGGAATGATTAAAGGTAAGCCACAATGATTAGGACATAACTAACTAGAATCACAAATTATCCATATATAAAAATAGCATGCCCACAATTATCATTGCATTTCAAAATACTAAATTACCAAAACTGGGATCAAAATGATGCAAGAGGATGCTTGCCTTATTGGAAATCCACTTGTTCACTCTCGGAGGCGTAACCGTTCACTTCGTGCAAAGCGGAATCTAGAGAGAAAATACGATAGCGAATAAACACCGATAAAGCTGAAATATCCAAAATGCTAAAAATGCATGAGATTTACATAGTAGTGAGATTATAATTTTAGATTCATTTACGTGATAATTTTACTTTAATAAGAGTTTATTTCAATTAGTTCAAAATTTGTGAAGTTTAATCAACTTAAGAGGACACCTAGTACTCACAAGCACTCTCTCCAGACATTCTGTGTATACATCCACGATGATCATACAGTCAAAATCAATCCTCTTATATGCTCTCTTCTTTCGGTAGACTTCGATGGTGATTGTGTGCACATATATTATATGCAGTCGTCTGCTGCAAAAGCTGAAACTATGGAGCTTTTTAGTGTGGAGAAACAACTGACTAGCCTTAGCCTTGGTATAGGGTTTTACTAGTGTTGAACCATGTAAGTGTGTATGTCTACACATGACTGCATTGTCTGTGTATGTCTACACATGACTGCATTATCTTACTAATCACTAATCGACTTGATCTCATTATTATCAGCACTACAACCATGTTGTAGGGTCCAATGGGTAATATACTAGTGAATGAATGCCTAATTGACTAATTTCTTCAAGAAAAACATGTAACTACTAGAAGTGATCATGCTATTAGTCTTCTAACAATCCTGATATTTTTCAGGGTACTTACTGTTCTTGAAACCTACAATAGCACAACTATTTGAACTAAGTGCTACTTTATTCAGATTTCAAGTTTCAAAATAACTATTTCAATTGAGTGACATAGTGGACATGTACAATATTTGTTAGCATAAAAAGCTGAGTTTGCAAATGGTTTCCCCACTGACCATTCAGAATTTCTCCCAATCCATTTTCTGAAACTTTGCAACTATACTGGATTTTTTTTTAGATTTGGTTCCTCTGTTATGGTTTCAAAATATTCATCTCCATACTTGATTATCAGATTTGACTACTACTAGTAGATCAAGGAGCAACTGACTAAATGACTCAATAGCATATATGACTACTGCCCCAATAATGACATTTTCAAAATTTGATAGCACAAGACAAAGGTTATACAAGAATGTTATATTGACAATCCAAGTTTTCTTTTAAACATCTTATCTGATCATTCATACAACTATGGGTGTTTGAAACTTAAAATCATCAATTCAATAATTCATTTGCTAACTGGAATCATTTATCCAATTGCTAACTAGGTTTGAGTAATCTAAAAGGTACTCAACAAGGTCTAATAGCATTTGAATTTAGTTGCTCTTACTGGAGGTACTGCCATCCAACGAGACAAATGAACTGCCAAGACAACAGAGAGGTGAAGCTACAGGAGCAGACAGGGGAGGTCTGAGCGTGGCATCATCGTCGGCGAGGGAGCGGCGTGGAGGCTAAGGCAACCACCAAAATGGGTTGCCTAGAGTACAAGGAAGCTAGGGGTGGCAGTGGTGCAGCTTAGGATGCACTGTGGCCGCGCGGCGGCTGGCCGTGGAGGTGGTAAGGGGGCGCCGGTGTTGGAGAAAGAGAAGGGAAGTTCTAGGGCGAGCATGAGCATCGGCCGGGTGTGGATAAACTCACTGGGTGGTTGCCGGTGGTGGAGAGTGGCCTAGGTGGGCCGGCGGCGATGACCACAGGCGGCGCAGCTGGCCCAACGTAGGGGTGGAGCTACGGAGAAAGAAAGCACTAGTGAGGCATATGGGGAGGTAGAGTGAAGCTAGGCGATGCTCAGGGAGAGAGGAATCAGAGAGGTGGTCCTCAGAGAGGAAGTGGCGGTGGAAATGGCAACTGCGGTCGGCGGTGGAGAAGAAGGTGACGCGCATCTCCCTGGTGGCGATTCCTCCAAATCGACAGAGGTGAGTGATTCCTTGTGGTGTGAGGCATGCCGCGACTTGGTTGTGGGTGGCTGGGACTCGCCGGAGCAGTCAGAACGACTTCAAGTGAATGCGACGGCTTTGGCTTTGTAACTCAGAAGGAGTGGGGAAGAAAGAAGATGGGGAAAGAAAAGCGAGGAGCTGAGGCCAGGAAATGGGCGGCTTGGGCGAGTAACATGGCTGCCATGCACGCTCACCTCGGTAGCGGATGCTAGCGCTTGTCCCTGGCGCTGCCACGGCGAGGGAGCTGCATGGCTCGGCGCCGCTTAGGAGAAGATGATGACGCAGCAAAACAGTGGGGTCCGTCGGTCAGCTAAAAAGGACAAAGCAGCGTGGGTTGGATGGCGAGCGGATGGGTTGGATGCAGCTGGATGGGTCGGGTCGGAACAGTGCAAACCGGTTCAGTCGGTCAAATAGTAAAATCTGATTGGAATTTTAAACTCGCCTATTTTGACCGAATTTTAAAAATAGCAAATAAATTTATAAAAATCTAAAATTTGGTATAGATGTTACTGGGATGACCTAGTATAGATAAATTTTTTCAAATAGCACTGTTTATGTTTTAATTACTGGTTTTTAATTAATTTATTGCAAGACTTTTAGAATTGGTAATTGAATTTTATCAAGATCAATTTGAGGTCTCAAAATTTGAAAAAATTCTTATTTATTCATGATAAATATTGTAAGTTTTAAATAAATTGTTTCCTAGAGAATTTCATAAATATTTATTATTGTTTTTATTTGGAGATTCGATTGAAGTTACATGTTAAACTTTGATTTGCAAATTTACAAATGTAAAAATTTATGCAAATGCTTCAGAAATCAAATGCATACCCATGAGATGCATAATAATTTAGTTTAATAAAATTAGGGCTGTAATATAGCACGAGTCCACGGTGGACTAGGCTCCACGAGCGATCTGAAGGGAGGGGGCGTTAGCGCGGCACCGCATCTTTGGCGTCCGTGCGGTAGCTACGTCAACAAATGCGTTGAGGTGGCACCCTGGTGTTGTTGCGGTGGTAGCCACGTTGGCGCCGGACGGGGGTGGCGCTCGGGTCCCAAGTGCTCCAGCGATCGGCGGCCTGGCGAGCGGTGGTGAGGTGCGTGCCGGAGAGGGGGGTGACGGGGAGTCTAATGCGCTACCTTGCGGTGGAGTGGCACGGTGGGAAGGTCATCGGTGACGGTGAGAAGTGGCGGCGAGGTTTGGTCAACGGTGGCGATGTGGTTTCGGCGGTCTTCGGGTTGGAAGAAGTTGCGTACGAGGATCGCCTTGACGTCGTGAAGCGGAGGGTGCGGTCAGGGTGGCCGGAGGATGCTTGATGGTGCTAGAATCGGAGGAGAATGAAGCTTCGACCGGCGGCGAAAAAATTCCAATTGCTGGCGCTAGAGGGGGAATGGAGCTACGAGAGCTGGGCCATCGGGTGGAGGGAGACGGTGTGCAACCGGCGCTGGTTTTATAGGGCGAGGGGAGGCCGAGAGGCGGAGATCGTGTGCGAGAGTCATGGTGGCGGCGGCGGGTTTCGGAGCAATTGTGCACAATCAAAGGATGAAACGGTCGGAAATGAGTATGGAGGTTACTGCTGAATTGAATGCGTGATTGTGAGAAGAATATGGGGAAGAAACGAAGAATTGATGAAGCTCCGTGCGGCAATAATGGAGGCGAAGTGACGGACGCGTGGGGAAGAAGAGTAAGGAAGACGACGCCACTACTTATGGTCCCACCTATCGGCGAACGATTGAAGTGGAGAGAATGACGATCGTCCGATCTTGATCGGACGGCCTGCACCGATGCCGCGCGATCAGAACTAACCGAGCGGCCGAGGGATTGGGCCGGCAGGCGAGCGAACAGGAGTGGGTTGAGGGAGTTTCGGCCCGATACTGTGCTGTCGATTTTTAATTCATTTCTCAGTTAAGTTAATTCTATAAATTCAAAAGGGCTTTAGAAAATAGCAAATAAAATTAAAAAAATTATGAGAAAATTCACAGAAATTCTCTAGGACATTCTGGATTTAAATAAAATAATTCCAACTTATAATTAGTCATAGATTTTGCAAATAAATTATTTTAGCTTTAAAATAATTAAGAAAAAAGCTTTTAAAATATCATAAAATCCACAAATATACTTAGGGTTTTATTTTCAACTGAAATTTGAAATTTGGGCTATTACCCACGGGCGCGGCGCCGGCGGAAACGGAGCAGCAGAGGAGGAGGAGGGGCACCGGGCGCGCATGCAGGGAGAAAGCAAAAGGGAGAGAGAGACTGGTGGGAGAGCCGGTAGAGGGGAGAAGCAGGGCGCGTGGTAGGCCGAGAGAGGGGGGAATGGGGCTGGGCTAGGAGGGTAGCCCAGCTGGGCTGGCTGGGAAAACGATGGGCCAGCCAGCCTGGGGGAAAAGAAAAGAGAGAAGGTTTTGGGGCTGGCCCACGGGGAGGGAAAAATGGATAAAAAAACCCAAGGACAGAACATGGAGATTAAACTTAGTACTGAATTTTGGGACAAAGACCAAGGAGGTTTGGAACACAAACCCAAGCTGAGAAGGGAACCGGGAAATCGAAAATAAAGCCAAATCGGAAAAACGAACGAAAAGCCAAACAAATGAATAAAATAAAAATTTATTTATTTGAGATTTAATTAATTCAAATTAAATTGCTTTTGATTTTTGAAAGTGCCAATTAAGCTTTTTGGCAACAAAAGCAAATGGTTATTATTTTTTTAAAAAAATAATTTTTTTTGAAAACTTCGAAAAGCGAGAAGCTACAAACTACCCCACTTAAAGGGAATCTCGACCTCGAGATTCAGGATGACTAGAGAATAGGTGCAAAAACTCGGCCTTCAGGTCCTCTTCTCGTTCCCAGGTGGCTTCTTCTTCGGTGTGATTGTTCCACTGGACTTTGCATAAAAGGGTGATCTTGCATCTTGAGCCCGACTAGATCACTGACAGGCAGTCTATAGGGCCTCTTGAAAATAGGGTTGTTCCCGAAACTAGATTGATGACAAACTTTTTCTCGGTCCGGTGCATTCCAGGTAGGTCATCAGGAAAGACATGTGGGAATTCTCTGACCACTAGCACTTCTTCCAAGGGTACCACACTAACATTGCAGACTAATGCTCCAACCGGCTTCTCTGGGGAGGCTTCAAACCCTACTTTCGTTCCAACTGGGCTGACCAAGGTGATATTTCTACCACCACAATTCAAGAGTGCTTGGTAATTGGTATTGTGGATATCATGGGGATATGCTCTAGATCTTAGGATGATGTGACAATTGTCAATGTAATTTATTGTTTGTCGTTTCACACGGTTTTTGACAAAGTTTAGGCTTTCTGGACAGGGGCGGTCCGACCGGCCATAGCATGTCGGTCCGACCGGTCCCAAATCGGTCGGACCGACCATGTGCGGCGGTCGGACCGGCCGTGACCAAAGAGTGTCAAAATGTGCTGGGCCAAAAATAGAGGATGTAGGCAAGTGAGGGGATCCCAATGCACTTGGTCTCATAATTTTTGGAGCCTCCAAGCAAAAGTTCTATTCATTTTAAGTTTCCAGAAGGTTTCGGAATTTCAGGGCTTGAAATTCGGCTAAGTCCCTTGTGGCGGTCCGACCGACTCACAGGGAGCGGTCCGACCGGCCAGAAGGCAGTCCGATCGGCTCACAGTGAGCGGTCGGACCGTTTTCCACTTATGAACGTCAGCCAACTTCGTGGTGATGTTGTTTTGTTAGGTCAAGCTCATTGGTTTCATGGCATATGTATTGCATGATGCATGTTTTGACTAACATGGGTCAAGTTGTGAAGAACTTATTCCAGAATTCGTGTTTGCTTGTCTATGGTTGTGCAGGTTGCTTGGTGATCAACGACGGTCAACGGCGAGGAAGATCGGGACTAGGCTTGGAGAGCTGAGGTCCAGAACGATCGACGATGCCGGGTGAAGTCAATGACTCAAGCGTGACGCAAGATGGACAAGGGTGACCTATTAGCAAATCTGAGGTGCAAGATGGCGCTAGGTGAAGCTGTTTAGGTCAAAAGGTTAAAGACGGCGCTTTAGCGTGCGTGTGTGACCCGTTTGTTAGTGAGCCTTAACGGGAGCCCAATAGAGTCAAACCCTAGAAGTTCTAGGCCTCCACTATAAATAGGAGGAGGTGGTGGCTGCACCACGGCTCTGTCGCCTCTTTGATGTTTCAAAACCCTAATTGGCTTAGGGGGAGTTGAGGTGGAGGCTAGGGCTCTTGATGGTTTGAGGTGATTTTTATGATCTTGGATTGACCATTGATCCATGATGGTGTGGGTGTAATCCAACAACAATCACGTTCTTAATATACGCAAGGTTTGCTTGAGATAAGTCTCTTTTCGTTCTTGCTTTCATTATCTTGATTTTAGGGCTTTCTTTGATCCACGAGTTTTTGATTGATTCTTTCATGTGAATTAGCTTGCTGTGATATGTGTGAACCTATCTAGGATCATCTTGATCATCAATCACTCGCGAACAAGCATTAGGATCAAGTTTTCGTTCTTGCCCGGTTTTAGACCCTCTCTTACTCAATTGAAAACTGTTTAGGATCTAGCCAAGAATTATCATAATATTCGATTGGAATAGGTCCTCAATAGCATAGATAAGGTGTGTACAAAGTTTCGTGAAGTTTGGAGTTGAGAATCAAAAGTTAGACCTAATTGCAACTTCGTCATCGGGCTGTTTTTACTATTTTAGATCTGTTCTGGAGTCTGCCGATCAGACCGCCCCTCACCACCGGTCCGACCGATTTGGCAGCGGTCCGACCGCCGGTATAACAACGGTCCGACCGCCAGGAAATCAGTCCGACCGGTCAAGTCCAGAGGTCAGACCGCCAGAGCACTGTGTTGCTTTAATCTTTGATGATTTTATCATATTACTTAGAGGATTAATTTGAATTCAATACTAGTCTTCCGTTGTACTGGTAGTAACAAGTCTTAGATTAAGCTTCACAAATAGGATTAGAAACCGTGTTTGCCATTAACCTTGTGCTCAGCTCCAGTTCAGAATTAACTGGCTCGACTGCTCCAACCTGCCTCATTTTTGGGCTACAGCCGTACGGGTGTGTGCTCGTGAGCCGAACTTCCTCCCCTCTCTCTTTCTCTCTCTCTCACACACACACACACACACACACACACACACTCTCTTTTTTTTGGGAAAGAGCACTACCATTGACTGACTTGGCCAAGTCAAAGTCTTCTGTGGTCCTTTTGTCACAGTGTGTTTACCGCGTGATTTGCTTGCCCGTCCAGTTTAAATCTGTTCCCTGTGCTTGCTTGTCTGTGTTATTAGTTATTAGCGACACAATCAAACCACCTTGAGAGCAGAACCACGGGAACCTATCTTCTGTAGGGATTTTCTCGGGCAATTTTTTTGGAGGGAGTACTGGGACTTCACCGTACCGTGTCGTCTTCGATTGTTTACCGAGGTTTCGAGATGGTAAGCAGGCTCCATCCTTGAAGTTTGAAATTGATTGCATCTTTGCTCTCCGTTTTAGATTGCGAGGCGCGTCTATCCTTTGAAAAGGAAGAAAAAGGTTTCTCTGCTAACAGAAATGAGTCAGTTTGAGGTCACCGTGACTTTCTTTGGTTAGATAAAGGCGGTGTTCAGAATTCCAGCCGAAACTCGGCAATTTCGGTTTTAACTGTGGTTGGTACGAATACAAATCGGTTAAAAAAACAGTTTTGATGAATTTTGTTTCAAAAAAGTTGAATTTGTTTGAATTTGATTTTAAAAAACTTGAATTTTGACTTGGAAATTTCGGCCGAAATTTCCCCATTTTTTGCCTTCCCCCGTTAAAAAAATGTTTCCTGTTTTGAAAACCCTGGACAAAGGTGCCGCAATAACAGCAGAATGGGCTCAATGGAGGTGCAGAACTCATAAAAATTATTTAGTGGATGACCAAAGTACCAATCAGGGCATTTAGGGGTCACATGATGATCCCCTGAGTAAATTATTCCACTTTGCAATTGCTCTTAACCTTCTAAGGAGATGAACAATTCGTCTTGATAATTGATATACCATTCAAACATGATCCAACGATTGATTTTTGAGTTCTCATTTTACGGGTAGTTTTTACTAGATACGTTCCCATGTACTGCCCATTTGATCCTCACTAATGCCCCAGGATGATTGGATGAACCGTTCCCGTGCTTTCGCCGAAGCAGTGGTGATCATGGTATGCCCGGTGCTTCTTGCAATCGAACTCAACAAGGTTACTTTGAAGATCGAGGAGCATGGACGCGCCGTTCCAATCATCATGCTGGTAGTTGCAGCAGTTTCTCTAACAGCCGGCATTTTCCCCTACCTCATTTTCTGCATATCGAAAAGATTCTCCAATGACAGATCAAGGCTTCCTCACAGTGTGACCAGATGGTTGGCTCCCTTGTCCTGTGTAAGCCTCATCGTCCTTGCCTGCTGGATCATACGTCTCATTATATATGACGACTGGGCTTTCCCTGCAATTGGCGCCGCGTTTGCTTTAGCCATTGTGATTCGTACTGCCAGTTACTTCTGCTGTCTCTGTGAGGAGAATGCTCGAGAACCTGATCATTCTACGGTAAGTAAACTCGAGAACTCCCTTGAGTTCTTGGGTGGTGTCACTGCACTTCTGTTTCTGGGACTGGAAGGCTTGGCACTGGAGGGTCATGTGAATAGCGGCCAAGGCATACAGCATCGTCTTGCGGCACCCATGGGCTCAAGCTTCTTCGCTTGCGTTATTGGTGTGTGCCTTATGCTCGTAGAGATGATTCCACCTCTCAACAATAGTGACGGCTGCTACGGCAGCATCATAAGCAATCTTACTGTGATATTTGATGTCGTCATGGCTCTTGCGGTCGGTGGGGTCATGTTCTCGATTACGTACACACTCGTGGAAGTGAAACTACATGCATTGCCGCTGCTGGCTCCGCCCTTCCTGATTTTGGCGATGCATGCATTTGATGTTGCCGTCAACAGTTGTGGCGGCGGCGGCGGCGGCAACAACAATGCCGGCGCTGGTGGTGAGAATCCCAAACCGGCATCGCTGGAGCTGCCGAAAGTCACGTTTACCGGGTTCCTGGCAGTTTCGGTTCCATTCATCGGCAGTGGTTCGCTCAACAAGTGCACCTACTGGTTCCTGGTCCTTGCAGCATCAGCTGTTGTTTCAGGCCTCGTGTGGAGGCTGCTCACGCACACCAAGCCAGCGGTGACCGGGAATGCTCCCATTTATGCTTCCTTCTGCGCCCATTTATGCGTTGCGATTGCAACGGTTCCATTCACACTAATGGCTGGAAATTCTCTCTCTTGATTTTGTATCGTAGTATGCAGCAACTGATAATGTTGAATGATCATCCACAACCTTGTACTAGCTAGTTGAGAGAGAAACTCACTTTTATATCCCCAACAAAGTTCCATACGAAGGACAAAACAACAAAAGCTCTATCAGCTTCTCGTGGTGAGGGTTGGAGGCGTACCTCCGCTCTCTTCTCTTTTACAGTGGTGGCTCTCACTGACCACGTCTCTCGATACCTCTCAACTTAAAAGATCTAAACAACATCTAAACAACTTGGTGGTATCATCCACCTAGCTACGTATGGGCAAACCCGATAACTCAACAACATAATGGGTTTTCACTTAATACTTAAGCACGCCTTCAAAATGCTCTTCATCACGATGCTCCATTAGCCTGATCCACTTGTCTTGTCGTTCATTAAATCTTCATCGCTTGACTTAAACTGCTTAGGGCACCTCCGTCACTACTACAGAAAAGGTCATCACAGACGGTTCGTAACAGCTATCACAGACGGTTTTTGAACCGTCTGAAATGTTATGTCTGAGATAACAGGCGGTTATCACAGACGGTTTTCAACCGTCTGTGATAATTCTTATCACAGACGGTTCCATCCACGAACCGTCTGTGATTCTTAGTATCACAGACGGTTTGTTGTTGGAACCGTCTGTGATACTAGAGAATCACAGACGGTTCCATCCACGAACCGTCTGTGATTCTCTAATATCCTGACGGTTCGTTGTTGGAACCGCTCGTGATACTAGAGAATCCGACGGTTACATCCACGAACCGTCGTGATTCTTAGTATCACGAGCGGTTCGTTGTTGGAACCGTCGTGATACTCTAAGAATCGCTGAGCGGTTTCAACTACAAACCGTCGTGGTTTGATATCACGAGCGGTTCTTTGTTAGAACCGCTCGTGATAAGTCATTTAACCTAATTAAACTATTTCGTTTTTCGCCTAGCCTCGTGAATTGCTAGCCATGCCCTCTGAAAACTAGCAAGTATAAACATGTCACAGATAATTGCTGACAACTCAAAGTGATCATTTAACTCAAAATCAATTACAAAAGAATGTTTCAAGTATATATTGTCGCTAGAGTTACATATTGAATTACAACAGTCAAAGTGAATTACAATATTGAATCAATTGTTTCGAGGTCATTCATCGGTGTCGACGGCGTGAAACTCTCCGTTGGTGTTAACTATGTCTGCCTTGATGAAGCCACAGAGCTCCCCTCGAATGTGCGTGACCTGTTCCATCTCGAGTGCATTTAACTCTATGTTCAAGCCCTGTCGCTAGCAGGAGTAAAGTAGTAAGCATATATATTTAAATTTATAATTAGGACATAATTATTACGAGATTGACAAACCTGGGGATCGTTAGTCATAGAAGCAATCAATAGCTGCATATGATGGCATACGTAGAATGCGCATAGGTGATCTCGTTTTTGCTGGCGGCACTGCAAAAATAGAATTACATATATATGTACAGTCAGTTCGAGACGCAATATTACGGAGTATGATATATGATTATTGTGTTGTAGCGCGTACCGGAAATCGCATCCTGTGAGTCAGTTGGGCGGTCGTTCCCTTGTATAAACCTCCGTCGGCAACATAGCCGATGAACGCACTACATGATTCAAAAAAGTTATCCTTGTCCATTTAAAACGAAGGAAGACTACAATAGAGTTATGTGCGGAGGAAATGAACATACTTGTCGAGTATTCCTTTAAGAATGGTGAAGTCGTGATGTTTGTTGAGTAGAGAATCAAGGTACAATACCATGTTCCTCTTTGGCACAAGAATCAGAAGAATCCAGTGGAACCTACTCGTGTATGTCGCTATAGTCATAAACCTATGTTGAAACGTAATTTGTATAGCAAATATTGAAGCACTTACTTACGGTTGTAGGGCACCATTATGTACTCCCGTCGTCGAGCAAGCAATCCCATTTTTATGTAATTCTCGACGTAGGATGCGTCTTGGTTGATTGTTTGCTCAGAGACCACGTGTGGGTCGAGGAAACCCACCGGTTCTTTGATTCGACGGGCACATTTCATAATGTATCTGTACATAAGCAATGATTTATGATATTTATCGGTATCACGTGAGTGTAGAAATTGATTGCACACACTTACGATGTCGGCATCGTAGAAGTGAGCGTCGAGGCGATTAGGTTGTATAAGTCAAATAAGTCTTCGAAGCCCACGACGAAGTGGCCAGGCTCGTGGAGAAAATGCTCCCTCCCGTATCTGACGGTGATTCCAGTATGACCCCCCTTCGCTCTGGTCTTGCGCAAGTACCAATCATGCAAAGCTTGACAAGCTACTCCTGAGCTCTTTATTTCTGCGCCAGAGACCAACGGACTTCCGAGGGAGTATTTCACGGGTTTGGGAGGTGCCTTAATGTTCTTCGATTTGATTTCTTAACGAGGCGGTGAGGGCGTCTTCCGTGTGGCGCCTCGGGGACCGATATGGTGACACGCTTTTCTTGTCCCTTTGTCGTCTTCTCGGCGGAAGCGATGTGGCGGCCTACGAAGCTTTGGTTGAGGCGGACTCATCGAGGTCCTATTGGAGAGGCATGGTCCTCTCGATATCAGCGTCCTTGAAGGGTCGGTCGATGTCCTTCTTGGGCCTTTGGATAAAAGTGTGCGTGGCATCCCCTAGTGTTACGATTTCTTCGCTCGGGGAATCTCGGTAGGATGGCCATGAAATTGTCATGGACCATGTCCACCGCACCTGGCGTAACCTGCGCCCGGTGGCACCGTCTTTGCCTTGCCTTCTGGTATGGATACACCATACCCGCCCGACCTCAATAGGAATCGACCCTACTATCCTCACTTGGAGCTTGCGGCGTCGGCTCCTACAAAAGCGTACACAATTAGCTAAGGCGTCCTATAGGTCTATCTTTGGAGCACTCGAGAGATGTATATTACCTCGATGCCATCGATCGGTAATTGCACGTCGTCATGTCCGTAATTATGTGTGGACGCGACGCTACTCGATGTCGGCGGGACTTGCTCCCAAATTAACGAGGCGGCTTGCGCTGCATGAGTTGATTTACTTGGTTACGCAAGTTTGTTATTTGTTCTTGAAATTGTGCAAAATCATATGTTCCAACCGAGCGTCGTCTTTGGTCCTTGGATCTCTTCCTACTCCTATACGTGTCGGAGTTGTGTGGGAATCCATCCTCCAAGATACGTAAACCCCAACTCCTCGCGTGCGACCGGGTGCTCCTTGTTTCCCGGGGCCGTGAAGCGGTACATCCTTCTCCTGTCTACTTGAAGGAACCTTGGGAACATGCGGAAGTCAATTCTTCTGCAAGAGAACATCATGTTATTGTAGACACCATGAAGTTATGGACTTATTAACAATTAAGTGGTTGGAAAATTTACGAGACGTTGAGACACCGCCTCGTCTGCGGGTTTGTCGAGAGATGTTGCCCGAAGGCGTGGTCGATGCCCTCGCTCTTAACGAGGATCGGCGCTCGTCGAGATCATAGCAAGCGGTCGTGGCAAAGCCTCGTCCTCCGCCGCCATCTGCGTGGCTTTACAGCGTACCCACTCGGGTGCCGAAGTCTGTGGGGTGAGTGTTTTGTGCTGGATAGCTCATGCGCGCACTTTGCTCTGAAATTCAGCCGTCGTCTTCATGCGCGCGGCGTCCCATGTATCCGCGACAAAAATTGATACGTCGTGAAGGCGTCGACCCGTGTTCACGTCTTTGCGTGACAAGCGTGCTCTTGAAGGTCCTCCACGCATGGGACATCGCCCGATGGCGGCGTGCCATCGCACACGCGTGCAGTCCGCCGAGGAAAGTGAGCGAGGCGAAAGTTGATCCTGGCTGGTCTCTCTGTACATCCGTCGAGAGACTTCGAGTTGGGGTGGTGATGGGGACCGTTCCTTGCAAGTACCCCGCAGAGCGGTCGGAATCTCGCGTTGCTTTCTTGGGACTCGGCGGGATCGGCGTCAGCGACCTCGTGATCGTCATGCGCCCGAGGGCAATTTGGATATTCCTCGCCTTCTCGCTGCGTACCACCTTGATCGGAGATCGAGGCGCATTTGGCGGCGTCGATGACGGCGGCGAAGATGGTGCCTCTGCCATCTAAACACTTGCTATCTATATAAGTTACGACGCAATTATTACATAGTATATAAAATTGAGTTTGTACTTCAAATATTAAAAATAACTCGTTTTGATCCATAGACCGTCTGGACTATACGTAAGTGAGTCATGCCGATTGTACTCCGTTAGATGATATTAAAGATAGTAGTCAATATTTGAATGTCCACAAAAGCATTCCGGATCTCGGGAACCATAGGACATTTGTGGGCAAGCAATGCAAAGAATTGTTTCATAAAGGCATTAATCACAATAGCACCGAAGTTCTACACACGCTCTTGGCATCCATAAGGAGCATAATGTACATATGATTGATTATGGAGTGTGCTCTCAGAGAGAGAGTTGCAAAGGAACTAGCCTTTGCCATCTCAACCCCATTGTCAATAATCTTCATAAATTGAACTAAACAACACAAATTCACAACTTGAGCTCTAAATAATGCTTAACTACTCTGTCTAAAGATAGCAAAGCCAATAGACCACTCAATAAAATTATGATTAACCCACACGAATAACATGTTAGAACAAACTGAACTATCTCCAGTGATTCTATATCCAATGCATATCTTTGTGGCGCCATCACGAATGGCACAAATGAACAAGGGAGATCGTATTGAAAACTCGAAGCTACCAAAGAAATGTATACATAATGAACCCCAATTACATGCTATGGATGAGACTATGTAACACTTGAAAATGAACCACTACAACCACGACATGCAATCGTGAGAATACTACTACCAATGACTTTTTAAGTTTCACCAATGTCATCAGTATTTCTAGAAATAGGTGTTACAACACAATCGGTTGAGGGCACATCAAATATTTTAAATGCTACAATCAACACCCATGATCAAGCCGACCAAACTACCAGCAACTTATTGGCACACCTCGCATCCCGCACTAGAGCTCAAGTATGAAATGATTATCAGTTCAATCTCAGGATTTGACCATTATCATCATTGAGCAAACCAGCAAAGCCCACGTACAAAATGCAATTTCTTGAGATACGAAATAAAAGCAGATATTGAGAATCAACTAGCTTTGCAAAATATATATGAAAGTACCGGCCGAAGCCTTGGCCGAGTCGGGAGGCCTTCGGAGAGGAGGCGGCCGGGCTCGGGGAGGCGCCGGGGTCGAGGAGGCCTTCGGAGGAGGCGGCCGGGCTCGGGAGGCACCGGGTCGGGAGGAGGGGCGCTGGGTCGGGAGGCCTGGAGAGGAGGCGGCCGGGCTCGGGAGGCGCGGGTCGGGAGAGGACAGGCGCCGGGTCGGGAGGTGTTCGAGGAGGAGGCGGCGGGCTCGGGAGGCGCCGGGTCGGGAGGAGGCGCCGGGGTCGGGGAGGCCTTCGGAGAGGAGGCGGCGAGAGGGCGACACCGATAGGGTTAGATCAAAACCCTATCGGTGTCGTAACCTATATAATCAACACGCATCACGAGCGGTTCTAAAGGGAACCGTGCGTGATGTGGAAATCACTGCGGTTCCCTCAAGAACCGCGTGATGCGTAAGCTATCACGAGCGGTTCTTGAGAGCAAATGCGTGATGCGTAAACATCACTGAGCGGTTCCCTCAAGAACCGTGCGTGATGTTCCACATCATGAGCAGTTCCCTCTAGAACCGAAATGCGTGATGTAAACATCCTGAGCGGTTCTAGAGGAACCGTCTGTGAT
Organism: Hsuehochloa calcarea; assembly: GCA_036346395.1. Classification (NCBI taxonomy): domain Eukaryota; kingdom Viridiplantae; phylum Streptophyta; class Magnoliopsida; order Poales; family Poaceae; genus Hsuehochloa; species Hsuehochloa calcarea. Next base: position 9,630,382 of record CM070593.1, on the reverse strand, counting down.
GTGGAAACACCAGGCATACTAGAATTTTTGCAAATAAACCCTCTGTCTTTTGTGAAATTACAAAGGGGTACTCAATTTATATCATTCAGGTCCTTGGGGCTCTGGTTTTGTTATTTAGTATTAAAGGATTTATTTAATCACTAGAATTTGTTTTTCTGCTATGGAAATTGTTTCTATGCTTAGAAAATTAGCAGAAAATTACTGCAAATTCGCATACTCATATGTTACTATTTGAGTAAATTGTTTATATGTTGTACTCGAATGTTTTGACTCATGTGTCCTATTTATGAGTCAAATGTTGTTGTTTTGCATGATATAGACAACATGACTCGTGTAAGAACCATACCAACAGGGGGTTCCCATAGTTGAGTCATGGTTGCTTCAGCTATCTCTACTGGGAGTTGGAAATTAAATACTTGACAATTGTCATCAATTTAAAGATCATAAGTCCATAACACATTAACACATGACAATGGAATAAATTAGTTAATTACAATGGAGTAAATTCTTAATTAAAATATAGCCCTTCATGATGATCGACGCGCATATAGCTAGCTTCCTCACTGTGGGTTCTTCCTCGAGCCTGATGCCGTCTCCGAAAGGTGGCAACTCGTCAAATTGATTGTATTCTTCCTCGTCCACTACATTCTCAACTCCGACAATCCTCCTTTTTCCATGAAGAACTACGTGACGCTTCTTATTTGCCGGGTCGGTTACATAGAAGACTTGAACAACTTGGTTAGCCAGTACGAATGGTTCGTCTTTGTATCCGACACGTTCGAGGTCCACGGTAGTGACGCCGTACTTGTCGACCTTCACCTGTGGGAGATGGACCCAACGGCACCGAAATAGGGGGATCTTGAAAAGCACGTAGTCGATCTCCCATATCTCCTCTATTTGCCCATAGTACGAGCTCCTCAGCCCATCGGTACTGAATGCATCTATCACGGACACATTTGATACGCCTTGTGCTCTTCCTATCCTGAGCTGCCGTATAAAATATGTACCCATTTATGTCGTATCCTTGCCATGTGACAATTGTAAATGTGGCCCTCTTGCCAACCATAGCAGCGTATCATCACTTGATGACCTCTGAGTGATTCGCGCCTTTAACCATTCGTTGAACCAACGGTTGTGCTCTCTGGTGATCCAAACCTTCGACCGGTCTGGATTCTATTGGCGTACCATGTCTTTGTGCTCGTCGATGTACGGGGACACTTGGGTCATGTGTTGCAAGGCCGTGAAATGGGCTTGGCGTGCGTATCGGATCGGGAGTGATTGATTTCCTTCCGATGGTCCCGATACCATCCAGTCTCCCCTCATGGCGAGATAGAGGCACACCAATCGGATCCACGAGCCATGTAGTCGACGCAGAACTCAATGACCTCTTAGTTGCATAACCTTCGATGATCTCGCCCTCGGTCGAGATCGATTCGCACGTAGGACTTGAGAATTCCCATGTACCTCTCGAGCGGGTACATATGGCGTAGAAACACAGGTCGCATATCTTTATCTCTTTCACAAGGTGAACAATGAGATGGACCATGATATCGAAAAATGACGGAGGAAATACATCTCAAGATGACAGTCGTCACTACCTCGGCTGCGAGCATCTAGTCCTTGGGGATCGATGACCTTACGAGCAATTGAGTTGAAGAAATAACACGACCTCAAGATTGCCACTCGGACCTTGTTGGCAAGATACTCCTAATTGCAACAGAAGCATTTGTGTCATCAAGACACGACAATCATGCGACTTCATACCAATTAATTTCAAATCTTGCATAGAAACAAGTTTCTTAATGTTAGCGGAGTAACCAGACGGGACTTTCACACCGTGCAAGCTCGCACGATTCATTTCTCTCGGCCTTGGGCAGAGTGTAGCAAGTCTGGGGAAGATACGTTCGTCTCATCGGTCTCTTTCGGTGCTAACTTCGGTCCTTATGTTCATATCGACCAAGTCACGCCGCGTGCGTTAACACCATCCTTTGTTTTGCCACTAATGTTGACAAGAGACCAATCAAGCTATCACATACATTCTTCTCTCGTGCATAACGTCGATGCGATGGCGAACTTCTAAGTACTCCCAATAAGGCAAGTCCCAAAAATTGACCGCTTCTTCGGATGTTCTTATCACGGGTTCTTAATTTACGTCCCTTCCCATGCACAACATCGATATCCTTAACCATATCATAGACCTCTTTCCCACTAAAAGCCCTTGAAGCTGAATCGTCTTCCTTATTTCCGTCGAATTGTTTCTTCATCTTGCGGTATGGGTGACTCCTCGGAAGGAACCTACGGTGGCGATATATACGATTTGCGCGAGTTGTTGACCATACACTCTCGTAGCATCTAAGCGGTGCGAATGAGCTTTGGCTCCTTTTGTCTGAAGCCGATAGGTTACCAAGGCGGGAAAATCATTGATGGTGCGAGAACAACATGGCGCGTAAAGTGAAGTTCTCTCGTTTGTACGCATCCCATACCTTTACCCCTTCGTTCCACAGTGTCACAAGATCTTCCAGCAATGGTGCTAGGTACACATCAATATCATTCCCAGGTTGCTTCGGCCCTTGGATAAGTAGTGTCATCAAAATGTATTTCCGCTTCATACACAGCCAAGGAGGAAGGTTGTACATACATAGATTCACGGGCCAGGTGCTATGTCGGCTGCTCATGTTACCGAAAGGATTCATTCCGTCCGTACTCAACCCTAACCTTATGTTTCTCGGTTCCGCACGAACTCTTGAAGCTCCGATCGAAGTTTCTCCTTTGGCGAGAATCGCAGGTGTCCGAGCTTCCCATCTTTCTTACGCTCCTCAGAGTGCCAACGCATCAATCTTGCCTCCTTCGGTTCGCAAATAAGCGCTTCAAGCGTGGGATCACAGCGAGATACCACAACATCTTAGCAGAGGTCCTTGCTTCGCCTTAGCGATATTCTTCCGCTTGTATCGGGATGCTCTGCACACGGGACATGCATGCATGTCTGCATACTCTTTACGGTAGAGGATACAATCGTTCGGACATGCATGTATTCTTTCTACTTCCATTCCCAACGGACAAAGAACCTTCTTAGCTTGGTAGGTCGTGCTGGGCAACACGTTTCCCTCCGGAAGGATGTCAGCTAAGAGACCTAACAACGCCGTAAAACTCTTGTCGGACCAACAATTGCTTGCCTTCAATTTCAGCAGTTGAAGCACGGTTGACAACCTTGTGTATTCCGGCTTGCAGCCAGGGAACAAAGGTTTCCCCGAGTCCTCCATTAAGCCCTCGAATTTACAAAACTCTCTCTCACCGTAGTTCCTTACGCATCGCAGTAGCATCCGATCAGTTGTCATCATGCGATCTATCCTCATCAAAAGCACATTCCATACCCTGCATATCGTTGACTTCCTCGGCGATGTCGTCATTACTGACTTCCGGTATAATCTGCTCTTCACCGTGACTGCTCCAACATGTATATCCTTTTTTGAAACCTCTTCGTATTAAGTGAGCTTCGATCTGCGCCGGGTTGTTAAACATTTTCATATTACCGCAATCAATGCATGGACAGTACATATATTTTATCCCCTTCTTCAACATATCCTGTTCGGCGGCTCTTCTAAAAGCAAACACGCCATTAATATACTCTTCACTCACACGGTTCTCAATGTACATCCAGTTTCGGTCCATCTACACATTAGTGAGTACTCTATATTAATAAACCGCAAGTACCCTTTATAATGACCAAACACATTAGTGAGTACTCTATAGCAAATATAAAGGGTTACAGATCGATCGTTACCCTTCTCTCCAAAGTGGCGCAATGTGGGAGAAGGCGGCGGTCAGTGCCGCAATGGGCGGGGAGGAGGAGGCAGGGGTATGACTCAAAATGGGAGAGGAGGAGGTGCAGGTAATGACTCAAAATGGGGAGGGCAGCGGCAGGAGGGTGGCGGCGGTTCAAATGGATTTAATAGAAATGGGACTGTCTGCGTGGGACGCAGCAGCAGGAGGGTGGCGGCGGTTCAAATGGATTTAATAGAAATGGGTATCGGCAATGACGCAGCAGCAGGAGGGTGGCGGCGGTTCAAATGGATTTCATAGAAATGGGGACCGCCGGGCCGTGGCGTGCACTTATAGTCGAGATATATCACGACGGTTCTTTAAATGAACCGTGCGTGATATGTTATATCCTGAGCGGTTCATTTAACGAACCGTGCGTGATACTCCGACGATTCGTTAAGCGAACCGCTCGTGATACAAATATTATCGCGAGGCGGTTCGTTAAGCGAACGTGCGGAAGTATCCTGAGCGGTTCGTGTAAATAAGCAAATGCGTGATATATTATCCTGAGCGGTTAACGAAGAACCGTGCGTGATAATTTATCCTGACGGTTCCTTTTGAACCGTGCGTGATGGGGTGTCTAGTATAGCATGTTACGTAGTAGTGCGTGGTCTTGAAAACCGCCACCCTTCCGGTGTTAGGTAATTTAACAAAATACCCTCTACCGACCTTTTCCGTTCGATCACTCAAGTATCCCGCATGCTTAGACACATATCGCGTGGCGCCCGGTATGGTTTATGTTTTCGTGCAATATCCGACTAAATATTCGTGGTGAGATCGCCGCATTCGTATTCGTATCCGACATTCTAAAGAAGTGTTTGACACGATTCAAAGTAAAAAAATCTGAAATAGGATACAGAATGAGTGATATATCCATCTGTATCCACTCTAATTACATCTCTCCCTGTGGCCAATGGGTATGGGGAGAGGACACTAGCCTTACTTGCCTCTGCATACGTTGACAGTTGCGCTAGGGGCCGCAAGAACACAAATAAGTCAAAAATAGGTGACATTGATGTAACATCCTAATTTTCAGAGCTTTAAAAATCTTTTAAATAATAGTAGTAAGAAAATTCACTATTTGGATTTATTTGAATATTAATTTAAAAAACTTAATATGGACTTTAAGGACAAATTGATTTAATGTGCTTAGTCCCAACACCAACAATTGCCAAAATTATTTTATTTAGATTCTATATGCTTGGATATATTTTATAGAATTTTCTGGAATTTTTCCAAAGTTATTTGCTATTTTCTAATTGCTATTTGTATTTTCTGGAATTATTTAAAAGAAAAATCAAAAGAAAATCTTTCGAACGATCTTGGGCGAAGCCCAACACTATTCGGTCGCGCCCCATCCCGCCATTGCGCCGCTCTCACCGTTGGATCAAGGCATCGCTTGTGCCGTTCGCATGCCGCCACCGCGCTTGCTCTCACTGACATGTGGGGCCACTATCAGATCGTCTTCTTCCCCGCGCCTTTCTTCTCCGCGCGTCGCTCGCCTCGGCCGCCATTGCCAGAGCTCGGCCTCGCGTACGACAACGGGACTCTCGTCCCGATTTTCTTGCGCCAACCCCACCAATTTAAACCCCTATCTATTCCGCATCTATCTCCAACCAAATCAAAACCGAACTCGGCAAATATCTCCCCGAATCAAGGAATTCTAAAACCCGGCCGTTTCGGACCCGATTTGGGGGTTTCCAAATCTCGGCGTCTCCAGGTCTATAAATACCCCCTTAGCACCGCCCGGACCTCCGCAACCCAAAGCCGCCACTCTCGTCGCCCCGATCGCCCTAGCGCCGCCGCATTTCAAGCTTTAGGGTTTTCGGCCGAACTTTTTATCCGGTGAATTGCGTCGCCGTCGTCGCCGCCCTTGCCTCACCGACTGCACCACCGTGACCAGCAAGTTCCAGGCTACCTCGTGCGCACCTCCTCATCGCCGGAGCATCACCGGAGCTCCCGTCCGACAAACCCGAGACCGCCTCGCCGCCTCAAGCTCGCCGCCGGCCATCTCCGACAACCCCAGGTGCTCAAACCAGTGCCCACATGTGCGCAATAATCCCCTCTACACGCTGGTACCACTCACCGTCGGCGAGGAGCCGCCGTTCGCCGTTGCCATTGGTTCCCGAGCCGTCGCCGCCGTCGATCGATGTGGCGGCCGCGTCGGCGTCCACCTCACCCATCATGCGTGCGTGTCGACCTCGTGGCGCGCGTCGGTGCCACCGCGACGCGGGTACACCACCGGCCCGACCGGATCAAAGGCTCGGTGGACTTGGTCCACCGTGGTAGTGTCAGCGACATGTGGGGCCCACATGTCGATTTCTTTTAAAACTATTTCTTTTCCGAAATTCTCGGTGACGCAAGCATTGCGCAATAATTCGATTTTCTTTATAAAAATAATTGGAAATACAATAAAATCCATATTAGGGTTTATTTGATTTTCCAATCTTCCAACGCCCATATCTTTTGCATCCGAACTCCGATTGAGCCCATTCAAATTTGTAAATTCATATAAAATTAAGATCTATTTAATGGTGAATTTTATTTGACTTTTGGAGTTTATTTTGCCTCTGTTATTTATTTGTTTTTGTTTCTTTTGTCTCGGTTGCGAGTAGACATCGATACTTCGGGGAATTTTCCAGAAGAAGGAGCACCTCAAGACCAAGACCAATATCTAGACCTATTCCAAGCCAAGTTATACCTTTGATCATATTGAAGCCAGTTTTCAAAATACTTTGTTTCAATATATTGCATTCTATTTCAAGTATTTATTTAAAAGCTTTTGGGTGTAGTTATTAATCCAAATTGTTATGCCACCTTGTCTATTGTATGCCATGATCTTTTGTCACCCTAGGTTGGTTAATAATTAGTTGGTATTATCGTAGCACCAACGTGGGTTGGTTAGATACGATTAGAGTGCTTAGCCATGCCACGAGTCATCATTTCATGTGAGAGTTGCAATTATAAACTTGACTAAGTGATTATGGAACTGTGTGATGAAACTGTGTGCTGTTTGCTGTTACTCGTTGATGGCATGTGTTGCACTTAATCAACAGGTGGGAAAAGATTTAGGCGAGGCAAGTGGTGGATCTGTGTGAATGGTGGAGCTGTGTGATATAAACTTGGTGATTTGGGAAAATGGAAGTCTTGCCTTGGTCAATTAAGGACTTAACTTTGTGCGCCATTGAACTGGGCCTTCTTGCACGACCACATGCCTAGTATGGGTGGGCGACTTAGTAAGTTATGGAGTCTTGACATTGACAACTCAAAGTTGTATTTAAACTATGTGATGGGTGGAGGTGTGTACTGTGTGTTTGGGTCACATCGCGGGGCGGTTCATTGCATCCACGTCCAACGGTGTGTGTCGTTCGAAGGGCTATGTGAACAAATTGGATGCGAGAAAGCACATCGGAGTGTCATTGTTTGAGATGAAGTCTCGAAAGGTTTTGTTATGGTCGATGCTAGCTACACTGGTTGTATCGTGTGGGTAAAGTGTACAGCCTCTGCAGAGTGTTTAAACCAATCTATTCGAATAGCCGCGTCCTCGGTTATGGACATGCTCGGGAATTTCACACGAGGGGTAGATTTTCATAAAACAATTGGGAAGGGTCAGCTGTGTGAGATAACTTGTGCAGCTGTGTGAATAACTTGATTAGACTGTGTGTTCTTTGTGAAATTAATTGTTAACTTATTATTGTCTATTTGTTTTGAATTATGCTTTCAATCTATTATTTGTATTCAATTGCAAATGTTGCATTTCTGCAAAATAACCACAGAAGCCATTCCTTTGGAATAAGCCATCATCTATAAATTGCATTCTGTGGTATGACTTGCGAGTATGGTGTGTACTCACTCTTGCTAAACAAATCAACAGAAGTGGAGGAGTCGTCGCCTCCTTTTGAAGAAGAATTCTACGAAGGTTGATCATTAGGGTCTTGATCCCAGTCAGTTGCCTGTGGTAAATTGATGGGAGCCACCGGAGTTTATTTCGTTTCCGCTGCAGTTTATTTCTTTATTATCGACCTTGCATGGCTTAATAAATGTAAACTTCGACCGTAAGGTCCCAACAGATTATTTGTTATTTAAAGGTACTCGTTTATTCTTATATTCGTTGTATGGATGTGATATTTCATCGATGTTGACCTTTGTGTGCACTAGCGTGATCTGGACTAGTCACGAGAATACACGAGGGTCAGATTTGCATATTTGGGTCCCGATAGAGGTGGTATCGAGCCATCTTGATGTAGAGGTCTTGACCTTAGCTAGATTGGCCGTTCGTAGTATGTCCAAAATTATTTTCTAAAGCTAATATTAACTTGCAAGATTAATTGAACTCTTTAACTCATCTCATGTCTCTCTTGACTCAACTATTGCTGAAATTCTCTCCCCCCGCTGTTTTAAAATTGTTTTCATCTTGACAGATGCCTCGCCTTCAGAGTTATTTTCTAAAGTACTTGGAGGATTCGATCGTCCATTGTACTGTGGCAGTGCTTGGATCGTAAACGGCCGAGATCGTGGAGTGATCTGCCATTTGACCGTCTACGCCAGGAAGAACACCAAGGCAAGCAAACCACTGAACATCTCAGCTCGAAGGAGTCTTTGGATTGAAGCAATCCAGGAGTCTTCACGTCTTGCCATCCTGAGGATCTGCAACATCTACTCTCGAGAGCTTCGTGACACAGTTTTTCGCTATCATCCCCGCACTTCCGACGTGGATCTTGCTACACGTTTTCCGTCTACGGAGGGAGAAGGCAACGCCACTGTTGTGCATCTCGCCCAGTTCGCCGCTGCTCAAGAGGAGTCATTGGAGTTAGCCGCTACAGAGCTGGAGTGTGCCTACGAGACTCTTCAGAGAGCTGAAGAAAGGATCGCCATATTGGAAGAAACTCTTTATGGACGGCACGATCATGAAGAAGACACTGAAGAGGAAGACCCAAAAGAAGTTGATGGACCGGCTGAACCAGAAGAGCGGCGAAGCAGAGCGAAGAACCAGAAGACTGCACTGAGACACTGTTCTGTTGCACCACCCGGGACATCAAGATCGGTTTGCAAGGATGCGGCTCACTTTGAGGTCACAAGAAAGGGAGCACCGTCAAGGCTACGGAGGCAATTTGATTGAGTAGTCTGTTCGAGTTGTTTCAGGCTTAGCCAGTATTAAGTCTTGAGTCGCCCTTTAGGCGGTAGTTTTGTGTGCTTAGGTTCGTCCTTATTTTTGCGTGCAAGTATGAGCTGCAAAGGCCCTTAGGCATTTGTTGCAAGCCATACTATTATCTTAATCAATATAAGAGTTTCAGTTGAGCTTTCTTAAAATATGTTGTTGGGTTTTACCTACCCCGATTAGTTCTACAACTCATCTTGTGCTTGCTACCTTATCTAACCCCTGGAGATTCACCAGATGGTTCAGACTCGTCAAGCTGCTGCAAGTGGTTCCGATACTCCAGTGTCAGAAGGACAGGAGCAGACCCCCGGAGAAGCAGTTCCACCACAAGCACCTTCAATTGATCTGCAGAATTTTGGAGCATTCATGACAGCTCAAACCCAGCTGATGTACACCATGATGAATCAGATGCAAGCTATGAATAACCAGAACAACAACAATCAGCATCACAATGGAGCCCCAGTTGCTCATGGTCATAATGGATCATTCAAGTTGGCTGAGTTTATGAGAACCCGTCCACCAACCTTCTCTGGACATGTCTCACCAGTAGAAGCTGATGATTGGCTTCGTGTCATTGAGAGGAAGCTGTTGATCACCCAATGCAGCGATCATGAAAAAGTTCTGTACGCCACTCACAAGATTGAAGGCATTGCTGCCGAATGGTGGGAAAACTTTTGTGCAGCGCATGGAACGCCGCAAGACATTACTTGGGAAGAGTTCACAACTGCTTTTTGCCAGTATCATGTGCCAGAAGGAATTATGGATCTGAAGAAGGATGAATTCCGTGCTCTTAAGCAAGGGGGAATGTCAGTGACCGACTACCTCAACAAATTCTCTCAACTTGCTCGATATGCTGCAGAAGATGTCGCCACTGACAAGGCTCGTCAGAGTCGTTTTCTGAAAGGATTCAACACTGGACTTCAAGTCAACTTGATCGCCCACACCTTTCCTGATTTCCAAGAATTGATCAACAAGGCTTTGATTCTTGAGGATAAGCGCAAGGAATTGGAGGATCATCGTAAGCGCAGAATGGCTCAAAGAAGGAAGTCACCAACCCGGTGAAGGCAAGAATGATTCCACCGCGGTTTAGCCGTTTTCCTCCACGAGTGCGGACCACGCACCAACGGCACCTCGTCCGGTTGCTCGAACTTCCGCAACCCCGCAGATCAACCCCAATCCGATCGGCAACCCACGAATGCACCGAGTTTGCTTTACAGCCGTCGGCCGGGACATTTCGCCAACCGATGTCCGCAGAATGGGACTATCACTCGATGCGCTTCAACCTTGGGAACACACCGGCCAAGGCGCGATGCAGGCAACCATCAAGGAACTTCTCAAGCTACGGTCAATCGAGGAGCGCGCCAATCGATGGTCGAGGCCGTGTCAATCACGTCACTCTGGAAGGAGCCGAGAAGCACCGAGCGTTGTCTTGGGTAAGTTTCTAGTAGATTCGAGACTGCATCGCCTGTTTGATTCTAGAGCTTCGCATTCGTTTGTTTCTGGAATTCTTGCAACCAAGAATAATTTGAAAGTTATGCAACTTAAGCATACTCTGTTAGTCCAGTCGCCTGGAGCAGAGCTAAGTTCTAAAGTTGGATGTTAAGGAGCTAGGTTACTCATAGCTGGAGTTGAGTTTCTGGCCAACCTAATAATTCTAGACACTCAGACCATAGATGTCATCCTTGGTATGGATTGGTTATCCAAACACAAAGCAGTGCTAGATTGTGGCCGAAGAGCCGTAACAATAGAGGATACCACAGGAAAGAAAGTTGAATTCCTAGCCACCTCAGTACGTGATGGACATTTGGTAGTCAATAGTCTGAAGGCAGTTTCTTTGGAAGACGTACCTGTAGTAAAAGATTATCCAGATGTATTTCCAGAAGAATTACCAGGAATGCCACCGGACCGTGACATTGAATTTGTCATCGATCTAGTGCGTGAACAGCACCAATTTCAAGAGACCCTATCGGATGCGGTCGATGAACTTATGGAAATGAAGAAGCGGATAGAAGAACTCTTTGGAGAAAGGTTTTGTAAGACCTAGTTAAATCGCCATGGGGAGCACCAGTTTTGTTCGTCAAGAAGAAAGATGGAAGCATGAGGATGTGTATCGATTATCGTTCTCTCAATGAAGTTACCATCAAGAACAAATACCCTTTGCCCAGACTTGATGATTTGTTCGACCAGATGAAAGGAGCCGGAGTATTCTCCAAGATCGATCTGCGATCAGGATACCATCAGTTGAAGATTTGTCCTAAGGATGTACCAAAGACCGCTTTCTCAACCGGTATGGACATTATGAGTTTTAGTCATGTCTTTTGGGTGACTAACGCCCTGCCTATTTCATGAGCATGATGAACAAAGTATTCATGGAATATTTGGATAAGTTCGTAGTAGTATTCATTGATGATATTCTGGTATACTCAAGGTCAGAAGAAGAGCATGCAGAACATTTGAGATTAATCCTAGAAGCTCGAGAGAACATCGGTTGTATGCCAAGTTCAACAAGTGTTACTTTTGGAAGAAGAAAGTTGATTTTCTCGGTCATGTGACAACGGTAGAAGGAGTAGCGATTGACCGGAAAGGTTAAAGGCAGTAATGAATTGGGAGCGGCCCAAGATGGTTACTCAAATTCGCGATTTCTTGGGAATGGCGAGGATACTATCGTCGTTTCATTGAAGGATTCTCAACGATTGCTAAGCCTCTTACGCAATTGTTGAAGAAAGAGAGGAAGTTCATTTGGACTGACTTGTGAAGAAAGTTTTCAAGAAGCGAAGAAGCGTTTGACTTGACCCGATGCTAGTTTTTGGGATATCGATAAGGATTTTGATATCTATTGTGACGCCTCACGTCAAGGATTAGGATGTGTCCTTATGCAAGGAGGAAGTGCTGTCGCTTATGCGTCAAGGCAATTAAGACCTCATGAAGAGAATTATCCTACCCATGATTTGGAATTAGTGCAGTAGTGCATGCTTTGAAGATTTAGCGTCATTATCTCATCCAGAATCATTTGTGAAGTCTACATGATCATAAGAGCCTGAAGTACATATTCACTTAGTCTGATTTGAACATGAGACAGAGAAGATGGCTGGAATTAATAAAGGATTGTAATCTTGGAATTCATTACCATCCTGGTAAGGCCAATGTAGTTGCAGATGCTCTGAGTCGTAAGAGCTACTGCAATGCTATGGAAGCAAAAGAGATTTATTCGGAACTTCAGGAGGAATTCCGGAAACTACAGCTAGAAGTTGTTCTGAAGGATTTGTGGCGATCTAGAAGTGCGGTCTACTCTGGAGAAACAGATTCGTGAAGCTCAACCGAAGGATTCTGAGTTTACCGACCTCAAGAAGAAGATGGCAGAAGGAAAATTTAAACATTTCACCGTGGATGATCAGGATATATTGTGGATTAATGGACGTATCTGTGTACCGGATATTGATGGATTAAAACAGCTGATACTGAAGGAAGCCCATGACTCAAAGTATTCGATTCGCCCTAGAAGTACTAAGATGTATCAGGATGTTAAGAATAAGTTTTGGTGGCCAAACTTAAAGCGAGACGTCGCAGAGTTCGTTGCCTTATGCGGCGTGTGTCGAAAGTAAAGGCAGAGCATCAGAGACCAGCAGGATTGCTACAACCGCTGGAGATACCGGAATGGAAGTGGGAAGAGATCGGTATGGATTTTATTACCGGTTTACCTAAGACTCAATCAGGTTATGATTCGATTTGGGTAATAGTGGATCGTTTGACTAAGGTTGCCCTTTTCTTGCCAGTCAAGACCACTTACTCAGGAGACCGTTTGGCAGAGTTTTATATGTCTAAAATAGTCAGTCTGCACGGTGTGCCTAAGAGGATAGTGTCAGATCAAGGATCTCGGCCACCTCTCATTTACGCGAGTCTACATGAAGCCACAGGAACTCATCGAATTTCAAGATCGCTTATAATCCACAGACAGATGGACAGACTGAAAGAGTCAACCAGATTTTAGAAGATATGTTGAGAGTCTGTGCCTTAGCAAATGCTACCAGTTGGGATAAGTGTTTGCCATATGCAGAATTCTCGTACAACAACAGTTATCAAGCCAGTTTGCAAATGTCACCATTTGAAGCTTTGTATGGTCGTGCCTGCAGAACTACATTAAATTGGTCAGAGACAGCTGAACGTGTAGTGTTCGGGCCAGATATTATTCTGGAAGCCGAAGAACAAGTTGCTATGATCAGGGAAAGACTAAAGATAGCCCACTTCAGGCAAAAGAGTTATGCCGATAATCGTTGTCGTGACCTTAGCTTTGAACCAGAAGATTCTGTGTATCTTCGAGTTACTCCGCTTAGAGGTGTTAAGAGATTCCACACAAAAGGGAAGCTTGCTCCAAGGTATGTGGGTCCATTCAAGATTTTGGAACGCTGAGGAGAAGTTACGTACCAGTTGGAGCTACCACAGTCGCTAGCAGGAGTGCATGATGTCTTTCATGTCTCTCAGCTGAAGAAGTGTCTTCGTGTGCGGAAGAAGCGGACCCGTTGGAGTCAATTGAACTGAAAGAAGATCTCACATACAAAGAACAGCCTGTCAGGATTTTGGATGTCGCAGAGCGCCGCACCAGAAGCAAGACCGTTCGTTTTTGCAAAGTCCAGTGGAGTAACCACTCAGAAGGAGAAGCAACGTGGGAACGTGAAGAAGAGTTGAAAGCCGAGTTTCCAAGCCTTTTCTCTAGCTAACCGGAATCTCGGGGTCGAGATTCGTTTAAGGGGGGGAGGTTTGTAATAGTAGTAAGAAAATTCACTATTTGGATTTATTTGAATATTAATTTAAAAAGCTTAATATGGACTTTAAGGACAAATTGATTTAATGTGCTTAATCCCAACACCAACAATTACCAAAATTATTTTATTTAGATTCTATATGCTTGGATATATTTTATAGAATTTTCTGGAATTTTTCCAAAGTCATTTGCTATTTTCTAATTGCTATTTGTATTTTCTGGAATTATTTAAAAGAAAAATCAAAAGAAAATCTTTCGAACGATCTCGGGCGAAGCCCAACACTATTCCGGTCGCCACCCATCCCGCCGCGGCCGCGCTCCGGTAGTTGGATCGGCATCGCCGGCCGTTGCTCGCCGCGCCGCCGCTTGCTCTCACCGACATGTGGGGCCACTATCGATCGTCTTCTTCCCGCCTTTCTTCTCTCGCGTCGCTGCGCCTCGGCCGCCATTGCGAGCTCGGCCTCGCGTACGACAACGGGACTCTCGTCCCGATTTTCTTGCGCCAACCCCACCAATTTAAACCCTTGTCTATTCCGCATCTATCTCCAACCAAATCAAAACCGAACTCGGCAAATATCTCCCCGAATCAAGGAATTCAAAAACCCGGCCGTTTCGGACCCGATTTGGGGGTTTCCAAATCTCAGCGTCTCCAGGTCTATAAATACCCCCTTAGCACCGCCCGGACCTCCGCAGACCAAAGCCGCCACTCTCGTCGCCCCGATCGCCCTAGCGCCGCCGCATTTCAAGCTTTAGGGTTTTCGGCCGAACTTTTTCTCCAGTGAATTGCGCCGCCGTCGTCGCCACCCTTGCCTCACCGACTGCACCACCGTGACCAGCAAGTTCCAGGCTACCTCGTGCGCACCTCCTCATCACCGGAGCATCACCGGAGCTCCCGTCCGACAAACCCGAGACCGCCTCGCCGCCTCAAGCTCGCCGCCGGCCATCTCCGACAACCCCAGGTGCTCAAACCAGTGCCCACATGTGCGCAATAATCCCCTCTACACGCTGGTACCACTCACCGTCGGCGAGGAGCCGCCGTTCGCCGTTGCCATTGGTTCCCGAGCCGTCGCCGCCATCGATCTGATGTGGCAGCCCGCGTCAGCGTCCACCTCAGCCCATGTGCGTGCGTGTCAGCCTCGTAGGCGCCGCATCAGTGCCACCCGCACGCGGGTACACCACCTCAGCCCCGACCCAGATCCAAAGGCTCGGTGGACTTGGTCCACCGTGAGCCGTGTCACTGACATGTGGGGCCCACATGTCAGATTTCTTTTTAAAACTATTTCTTTTTCCGGAAATTCTCGGCTGACGCAAGCATTGCGCAATAATTCGATTTTCTTTTATAAAAATAATTCGGGAAATACAATAAAATCCAAATTAGGGTTTATTTGATTTTCCAATCTTCCAACGCCCATATCTTTTGCATCCGAACTCCGATTGAGCCCATTCAAATTTGTAAATTCATATAAAATTAAGATCTATTTAATGGTGAATTTTATTTGACTTTTGGAGTTTATTTTGCCTCTGTTATTTATTTGTTTTTGTTTCTTTTGTCTCGGTTGCGAGTAGACATCGATACTTCGGGGAATTTTCCAGAAGAAGGAGCACCTCAAGACCAAGACCAATATCTAGACCTATTCCAAGCCAAGTTATACCTTTGATCATATTGAACCCAGTTTTCAAAATACTTTGTTTCAATATATTGCATTCTATTTCAAGTATTTATTTAAAAGCTTTTGGGTGTAGTTATTAATCCAAATTGTTATGCCACCTTGTCTATTGTATGCCATGATCTTTTGTCACCCTAGGTTGGTTAATAATTAGTTGGTATTATCGTAGCACCAACGTGGGTTGGTTAGATACGATTAGAGTGCTTAGGCATGCCACGAGTCATCATTTCATGTGAGAGTTGCAATTATAAACTTGACTAAGTGATTATGGAACTGTGTGATGAAACTGTGTGCTGTTTGCTGTTACTCGTTGATGGCATGTGTTGCACTTAATCAACAGGTTGGGAAAAGATTTAGACTGAGGCAAGTGGTGGATCTGTGTGAATGGTGGAACTGTGTGATATAAACTTTGTGATTTGGGAAAAACTGGAAGTCTTGCCTTGGTCAATTAAGGACTTAACTTTGTGCGCCATTGAATTGGGCCTTACTGTACGACCACATGCCTAGTATGGGTGGGCGACTTAGTAAGTTATGGAGTCTTGACATTGACAACTCAGGGTTGTATTTAAACTATGTGATGGGTGGAGGTGTGTACCGTGTGTTTGGGTCACATCGCGGGGACGGTTCTTTGCATCCACGCCCAACGGTGTGTGTCGTTCAAGGGCTATGTGAACAAATTGACGGCAGGAAAGCACATCGGAGTGTCATTGTTTGAGATGAAGTCTCGAAAGGTTTTGTTATGGTCGATGCTAGCTACACCGGGTTGTATCGTGTGGGTAAAGTGTACAACCTCTGCAGAGTGTTTAAACCAATCTATTGAATAGCCGCGTCCTCGGTTATGGATATGCTCGAATTTCACACGAGGGTAGATTTTCATAAAACAATTGGGAAGGGTCAGCTGTGTGAGATAACTTGTGCAGCTGTGTGAATAACTTGATTAGACTGTGTGTTCTTTGTGAAATCAATTGTTAACTTATTATTGTCTATTTGTTTTGAATTATGCTTTCAATCTATTATTTGTATTCAATTGCAAATGTTGTATTTCTGCAAAATAACCACAGAAGCCATTCCTTTGGAATAAGCCATCATCTATAAATTGCATTCTGTGGTATGACTTGCGAGTACGGTGTGTACTCACTCTTGCTAAACAAATCAACAGAAGTGGAGGAGTCGTCTTTGCTTTTGAAGAAGAATTCTACGAAGGTTGATCGTTAGGGTCTTGATCGATCGGTTACTGTGGTAAATTGATGGAGTCACCGAGTTTATTTCGTTTCATTGCAGTTTATTTTTTTATTGTCGACCTTGCATGGCTTAATAAATGTAAAACTCGACCGTAAGGTCCCAACAGTTATTTGTTATTTAAAGGTACTCGTTTATTCTTATATTCGTTGTATGGATGTGATATTTCATCGATGTTGACACTGTGTGCACTAGCGTGATCCTGGACTAGTGTAGAATACACAGAGGGTCCAGATTTGCATATTTGGGTCCCGACAATTGACTGCCACATGTGATTTCTCGTGGCACTACGAGGTGACTAGAGCACCACATCAACCAAAAACCGAGTGGATGATGAATTCGATCCGGTTTTCAAAGTTGAGGGTGTAAGTTAAACAGTTTTCGTACCTGGCGGTGAAAATTGGACTTTCGTGCTAGTTGAATATCGGATTCGGATTTTCTAATCCCGAATCCTCTGCGAAAGGTATTGTGTTATTTCCTGGATCAGTAGTAGCACTCACAGATACATCATTGAATCTTTTCATACATGGCGTAAAACCATACCATTCATTAATTTAACACATCGGAGATTACATAGACCACATTAGGTCAAGTTTTACAATAAGGGCTGAACATGCCAAATGATTACATTACAAACATAGCGGAAGCGACAATGGGATCAAAAAGGGTGAGGGCACATCTCACCACAGGCAAGCAACTGAAGAAACCCGTGTGCGTCCGATATTACCTAAAAACTCAGATAATATAGGATGCATGCAAGCACCAACGGAGTCAGCTAGACTGAGACAAGATCTAGACTAAAAGAACTAAACTACCCTTCAGCAACTTTTGGGCGTCCAACGTCTGGATCCTCGTAGTAGTCGAAAGCTCCAAGATTTTCTACTTCTGAGGGTTTTGGGGGAAAAACGAAGATGAGCACAACTTCCATGCTCGCAAGCTAACACACAAGATGCGATAATATATATATATATATATATATATAGGGCTTAACAAGGATGGATCCTGTTCTTTTATTTGCTAAAGCAAAGTTTTCAATCATTGTAATTACAAATTCCTATCACTTAGCATTTTAACAAAAATGCATTTTATTAAAGAGAGTAATTGTGTAATATTTAATAACAGTAGAGGTTCCCTCTGTCGGAAATTATATCTTATGCTTCTTGTGACGTCCCATTTTCGGATGGCAATTAGTATTTGCTTTTTTGGTTTCTAGTTGTCGTTTGTTTTTCGATTTGTCCCTCGATTTCCAAAAAACCCTAGCTTCCTTTAAGCTTGGGTTTGTATTTCAAACCTCCTTTCAATTTCTGAATTCAAAATTCAATTTGAATTCATCCGTTTCAGAGTTTGGACCCTCTCCAATTTTTGCCTTCGCTTTGTTTTGCTTGGGCCTGTCCCTATTCTTTTGGACCTGCCCATTTTTCCGGCCCGTCTCCTTTTCCCTATTTTCCTTTTCCGGTCGGTCCACTCGCCTGCCCCGCCCGCTCCTTTCTTTTTTCCTTCCCTAACCCGGCTAGTTTCTTTTCTCTCCCCCGGCCCACCTGGCCTTTCCCCCGGCCGCACCCTCCCGGCCCGCTCCCGCTGCCCCTCTTCCCCGGCCCGGCTTGCTCTCCTCCTCGGCCTTTTTCTCCACTAGCTAGCCTGCGCCCCGGCTGCTTTTCCTGGACACCCTCTCTTCTCTACGCGCTCGGCACCTGCGCGCACGCCGCCCGGTCGACCGCAGGAGTAAATTAGTAAGCATATATATTTAAATTTATAATTAAAAAATAATTATTGCGAGATTAACAAACCTCGGGATCCTGCATCTTGGAACCTATCATTAGCCGCGTATAATGGCATACGTAGAATGCACATAGGTGATCTTCTTTTTGCTAGTGGCACTGCAAAAATAGAATTATATATATAGGTACAGTTAGTTCGACATGCATTTTTACGAAGTATGATATATGATTATTGTGTTTTAGCGTGTACCGAAAATCGCATCCTGTGGTGCATTGTGGCGCTTGATCCGGTGTATCACCCTCCCTCGGTAACATAGCCGATGAACGACCTACATGATTCCAAAAAGTTATCCTCGTCCATTTCAAACGAAGGAAGACTACAATAGAGCTATATGTGGAGGAAATGAACATACATATCGAGTATTCCTTTAAGAAGGGTGAAGTCGTGCTTTTTTCTTGAGTAGGGAATCAAGGTATATTACCTTGTTCCTCTTTGGTACAATGATTAGAAGAATCTAGTGGTACCTACTCATGTATGTCGCTATAGTCATAAACCTATGTTCAAATAAAATTTGTATAGCAAGTAGTGAAGCACTTACTTCTGGTTGTAGGGCACCATTATGTAGTCCCTGTCGTCCTGAGCAAGCAATCCCCTTGTTATGTAATTCTCGACGTAGGATGCGTCTTGGTTGATTGTTTGCTCAGAGATCATGTGTGGGTCGAGGAAACCCACAGGTTCTTTCATTTGAATGGTACATTTTGTAATGTATCTGTACATAAGCAATGAGTTGTGATATTTATCGGTATCACATGAGTGTAGAATTTGATTGTACACACTTACAGTGTCCTGCATCGTAGAAGTGAGGCATCGAGGGCATTTGAGGTTGTATAGGTCGAATAAGTCGTCGAAACCCACGACGAAGTGGCCCGGCTCATGGAGAAAATGCTCCCTCTGGTATCTGACGCTGATTCCAGTATGGCCCCCATCCTCTTGGGCCTTGGTCAAGTACCAGGCATGCAAAGATTGACAAGCTATTTCTGAGTCGCACTACTACACAAAAGGTCATCACAGACGGTTCAGAACCGTCATCACAGACGGTTTTTGAACTGTCTGAATTTGTACGTCTATGATAACAGGCGGATATCACAGATGGTTTTTCAACCGTCTGTGATAAGGATCAACACAGACGGTTTCTGTGAAGGGCTACTATCACAGACGGTTCTTCGTAGAAACCGTATGTGATAGTGGCCCTTTACAGACAGTTTCAACAAAAACCGTCTGTGATAGTTCTTTGTACCTAACTAATTTTTGTCGCATTTTTAGCTAGCCTCAGGAATTGCTAGCCATGCCCTTTGAAAACAAACAAGCAGAAACAGGTACATCATAGATGAATCTGACAACTGAAAGTGATCATTTAACTAAAAATCAATTGCAAAAGAATATTTCAAGTATTATCGGTAGAGTTACAAATTGAATTACAACTACTCAAAGTGAATTACAATATTGAATCAATTGTTCGAGGGTCGTTCATCGGTGTCGATGGTGTGAAACTCTCTGTCAGGGTTAACGATGTCCGCCTTGATGAAGCTACCGAGCGCCCCTCGAACGTGCGTGACCTCGTTCATGTCGAGTGCATTTAACTCTATATTCAAGACCTGTCAACAGCAGGAGTAAAGTAGTAAGCATATATATTTAAATTTATAATTAGGAAATAATTGTTGCGAGATTAACAAACCTGGGGATCGTGCCTCCTAGAACCAATCAATAGATGCATATGATGGCATACGTAGAGTGCACATAGGTGATCTCGTTTTTGCTAGCGGCACTGCAAAAATATAATTACATATATAGGTGCAGTCAGTTCGAGACGCAATATTACGATGTATGATATAGGATTATTGTGTTATAATGCGTACCAAAAACCGCATACTGTGAGTCAGTGTGGCGCTCGATCCCTTGTGTGCCCCTCCCTCGGCAACATAGCCGATGAATGACCTACATGATTCCAAAAAGTTATCCACGTCCATTTCAAACGAAGGAAGACTACAATAGAGTTATAATGTGCAGAGGAAATGAACATACCTGTCGAGTATTCCTTTAAGAAGGGTGAATTTGTGGTTTTTGTTTAGTAAGGAATCAAGGTACAATACCATGTTCCTCTTTGGTACAATGATTAGAAGAATCCAGTGAAACCTACTCATGTATGTCGCTATAGTCATAAACCTATGTTCAAACAAAATTTGTATAACAAGTAGTGGAGCACTTACTTCTGGTTGTAGGGCACCATTATGTACTCCTTGTCGTCCAGAGCAAGCAATCCCATTTTTATGTATTTCTCGACGTAGGATGCGTCTTGGTTGATTGTTTGCTCAGAGATCACGTGTGGGTCGAGGAAACCCATCGGGTCTTTGAGACGACGGGCACATTTCATAATGTATCTGTAGATAAGCAATGAGTTGTGATATTTATCGGTATCACATGAGTGTAGAACTTGATTGTACACACTTACAGTGTCCAGCATCGTAGAAGTGATGCGTCGAGGGCATTGAGGTTGTATAGGTCGAATAAGTCGTCGAAGCCCACGACGAAGTGACCCGGCTCGTGGAGAAAATGCTCCCTGTTGTATCTGACGATGATTCCAGTATGGTCCCCCTCCTCTCGAGTCTTACGCATGTACCATTCATGCAAAGATTGATAAGCTAGTCCTGAGCTGTGTAGTTCTGTCTTGGAGACCAACAGACTTCCGAGGGAGTATTTCCTAGGCTTAGCAGGCACCTGAATCTTCTTCGATATCGATTTCGCCTTAGCGAGTTGCCTGCGTCTCATCTTCCCGTGAGACGACTCAGGGACAGATATGGTGACATGTTTTTCTTGTCCCTTCAGTGTATTCTCGATGGGAACCGATGAGGCGGCCTTCTGAAGCGAAGGTTGAGGCGGACTCATCGAGGGTCCTATTGTAGAGGAAGGGTCATGTTGATATCGCGTCAGTGTAGGGTCCAGGGCGATGTCCTTCTTGGGCCACTGGATAAAAGTGTACATGGCATTCCCTAGTGTTCTGATTTCTTCATTTGGGCGAATCTCCAGTGGGATGGCCATGAAATTATCATGTACCATGTCCACCAGGACCCTTGCGTAACCCTACGCCAGATGGGCACCGTGCTGCTGAAGGACCGAAATGGCAACAGAGGGGGGGGGGTGAATGGTGCCTTAAAAATTAAGAACTCCCCTCATCAGATTTAAATAAACCTACAAAGCCCTCTGGAAATCTCAAGAAGAGTGAAGCAAAATCAGAGAACGAAACAAGCTTGAGGCCGTCAGCCGCGTAAATCGAAGTCTGATTTTACCAATGTAGTTCCGCCTTGCGGTAGTTCCGGGTTGATCGGAAGTTCCTCGTGCAGAGTTCGCCGTGGACAATCGGAAGTTCGATTGTCCCGACCAAGAAAAAGGCGATCTTCGGTTTTGCCCAAAAATCCAAAATACTAAATCTTGAATGCTCTTGTCAAGTCAAGTTTCACAGGACATCATCCTAAACAACATCTTGACCTCATGGAGAAGAATCGCAGACAAAGATCTAATAATCAAAGCAAAAACAGATTTCTTGAGTATTAGGCAAGAAAGACCAAAAACTACAATAGACAAGATTCTTTGATTCTTAGCTCATGAAACTTTGAGGATATATTAGCAATATCAATAAGACTCTAGATAGCAAGTTTCATGCCATCTCATAAGACGAATCAAAAGTTTCACCAAAACCCTAGATATTCAACATGAACAGAGAGAATAGAAAAGGCATAAACAAAAACCAAAACCTCAGGATTTCATTGATAGGAATCACAATATTACAGAGGAAAACACAGAGGAATGATTACACAAGTTTTCAGTTCATCCTCTCCAACTCAACAAACTCTCAAAAAGCAAAACAACCTCTCCAAAGACTCTTTAGCTAAAGCTAACCCTAATATTCTCTCTCAAAAAGTCTAACCCTAACACCAGGGGTTCACCTCTATTTATAGCCCTTGGCTAACGGGTCTCCAACCCATTAAGCCCGCTACACCCGAACGGAACCGCCTCCACTTGTGCCGCTTTGCGAAAAGACCGTTTCGCCCCTTGCGCACCTTCTGGAAGCCTCCTGTACACCTTGCTGTCCTTGACTCGCAACCACCTCAAGATTCACGCCGTCTTCGACACATCCAGACCATTCTGACCTCAACGCCGCCTGCGCCTAGTCCGATCACCTCGTGTCTCGTCACGACTTCGTCTCGATGTCCTGCAGTCAACAAAGACTAAAATACATCACATAGCATTGCCCAATATCATAGCATCAATATTTGTACAAGACTCAAACTCATACAAACTGAAAATCAAAAACTATGCCTTTCTGCACAGTTCTGCCCACAATCGGAAGTTCCACACATTCCCTTGCGGAAGTTCCGATTTCCGGAACGTCCGCACTTGTCAGAATTATCGGAAGTTCCGCGCTTACCATTGCGGAAGTTCCGATTATCGGAACGTCCGCACTCCCAGATTTGCAATTCTGATTTTCGTCACAGAGGAGTACTCACGTCAGTATTATCGGACAAACCGCGTCCACAGGTGCGGAAGTTCCGATTACTTCAACCGAACACAAACGTCAGGATAATCGGAAGTTCCGTTTTACCACAGCGGAAGTTCCGATTATCGGAAGTTCCGTTTTCCAGAACCGGAAGATCCGCACTTACGTAAAGACCCGTAAACGCAAACGCAATGATTTCAATCACAAACTTCTCACCACAGCGTCAAATACTCATCACTCAAACGGGGACCCTACTCACATGGTCTCTCAATCTCCCCCTTGATGAGTATATTGACAAACACAGAAATAGCATATAGAAGAGTTTGTGATAAAAGCCAAACATGGTCTAATCTAGAAATCAAGAAGGCTAAGGCTCAAAACCAAGTTTGTCAAAGAAGAAAGATTGGAGCTTTAAATGAATAGCAGAGCAAATTTTTCTGCAAAGCTCCAGAAGACTCTCCAAACTAACTTCTCCCCCTTTTTGGCAATAAACACATCAAGAAGTTTTAAAGAGAGGAAATGACTATATGATATACATTTTAAGCATTAGGAGCCATGAAGATTATCCAAAATGACTATTAGAGTATTACACCAAGACATAACACATAAGAATGCTATCAAGATCATGACAATTGATGTATAGAATAACTAAGACAGAAAATCCATAATCTGATTAATGATCCAATTCTTTAGCAAGTCAAATAAACCAAGATTGTAGTCTAGCTAAGGGTATCCAAGGATGATACAAGCCATGTCAAATAATCTAAGTTGAACCAAGAAGACTCATATTGATCAGCTTAGAGTGCTACCAGTCAAAAGATTGACTCAATTTTATCCAGTACTTGGTCTTTTTAATGATAAGCAATTTTAGCACAAGTTTCTTTTTCTGGAAACATAATTATGGCTTTATCTTAGTGAAGCAAGTCCTGGACTAGGTGCCATCCACAACTGCCTCCTAAGCTTCAACCAATTTTTCAAATCTTAACCATGTGCTAGATCCCAAGCCTTATGCGACCACTCCAAGCAACAGACTTAAGGAAGTGATCTTAGGTCATCCAAGGCTCCCCCTGAGTTCATGCCTAGTGCAATGGCAAGCAGTCTCATGAGAAAGATTTGGTGAGATCAGTTTTTTCACACAAAAGAGATTATTTTTGCTTTTGAAGTTTTTAGACCAACGATTAAAGATAAGTCAAGTTTCTGAATGAACTGACATAGCTTACTCTGAAACTCAATAAAGGTTCAAGACTCAACTCAGCCTACTTGACATGGCGAGAATCATAAAAGGATAACTTCAACCAGACTAGTCTCAAGAGCTATCATGACAAGATTTTAATTCAAGTTTAGCATTTTTTTTAATCACCTTAGCAAGGCAAAGACTAAACTACACATAAAAAGTCATGATAAATCTGGCAGTTTAGCATAAATCATGGCAAGATGTAAAACAGTGAAAACAGATCATAAGGGATAATAGACAAGGCTCCAAATGATTATTTTACAATGCAGGATGAAATGCACGAAAAACCAGATCCTCTTCAGAATGAGATGCATCTTTTAATCCAGGTTGAGTTATGACAAATTTAAGAACTAGAAGAACCAAGATGAACTCACCCTGAACCAAAAGAACAAAAACGAGAAACTGGAAAGAGAAAGAGAAAAGGCAGTCTTTAGAGCATAAAAAAGATATAGGGAATACTATCGCTCAGACATGTTCTTATCTACCCCATATGATTCCAGGACTATCAGCTGATCAACTCACACACTAAGGACCAAACACTGTCCCTGTCTACCCAAGGGTGGCCCGACCCTTGCTAGAACCTATAAGAAGTGAGTAAGCTCTACTTAGAGATAGAAGAGATAGCTAATAAGCAGCATCCTAGAAGCACAAGATAAGAATTAGCAGTCAAAGCAACTTGGCAAGAGAACCACTCTAACCTATGCTGGAAGGACTTAGACCCAAATCATTTAAATGAAATGTAACCAGAAAGGAGAAATAGCATAAATAAAATATAATACAGTAGTAACACATAAGCTCCCCTCACAATGATCCATAAGGACAAACCACCCCAAGCTCTCCCTTGCAGAATAAAACCGAGAGTCAGCCCAAAGGCTTGGTGAAGATATCACCAACCGGTGTTCACTCTCCACAAACTGAAGCACAATGTCACCTTTCTCTACATGGTCTCGAAGAAAGTGATATTTGATATCAATATGCTTGGTCCGAGAATGTTGCACTGGGTTCTTGGCAATGCAAATAGCAGATGTGTTATCACAAAAGAGTGGAACACAGTCGATTACTAACCCAGAGTCCTGCAGGGTCGAGACCATCCAAAGCACTTGGCTACATCAACTGGCTGCAGCAACGTACTCGGCCTCTGCAGTGGACTGCGCAACACCGGACTACTTCCTTGAAGACAAGGAGACAAGAGAAGTGCCAATGAATTGGCAAGTGCCAGAGGTGCTCTTCCTATCTATCCTACAGCTAGCGAAATCTGCATCGGAGAAGGCTCTAAGAGATAGACAAGAAGAGGAAGAGTACCAGATACCATAGTCAATGGTAGCTCGAAGGTACCGAAAGATGCGCTTCACCGCCTGACGGTGAGATACGCGAGGAGAAGCCTGAAACCGAGCACAAAGACATACGGAGAAATGTATGTCTGGTCTCGAGGTTGTGAGGTACAAGAGAGAGCCAATCATGCTCCTGAACTCCTTTTGGTCAACAGGTTCGCCGTCTTCATCTGGATCAAGAGCAGCTGTAGATGCCATCGGAGTTGATACTGGCTTTCCATCATTCATGTCGAAGCGCTTCAGGAGGTCTTGAGTGTACTTGCCTTGGTGAAGAAAAGTACCTTCACGAGTCTGTTTGATTTGGAAGCCAAGGAAGAAGCTCAACTCGCCCATCATGCTCATCTCAAATTCCGAGCTCATAACATTGGAAAACTGGGAAACGAGGGTATGTGAGGAGCCACCAAAGATGATGTCGTCCACATAGATCTGGACGAGCAAAAGATCAGTGCCAAGACGGCGGATGAACAAGGTCTTGTCTATTTTACCCATTTCAAAACCATGACTCAGCAGATAGGACTTAAGCCTTTCGTACCAAGCTCTGGGAGCCTGCTTGAGTCCATACAAAGCTTTGGAAAGTTTGTAGACATGGTTTGGGTATTTGGGGTTCTCGAAACCTGGTGGCTGTCTGACATAGACTTCTTCCTCAATAAGGCCATTGAGGAAAGCACTCTTGACATCCATCTGGTAAAGCTTGAAACCCTTAGAAGCTGCAAAGGCAAGCAGGATTCTAATGGCTTCAAGTTTAGCTCTGAGGGCAAAGGTCTCTTCAAATCTAGACCTCAACTTGGGAGTACCCTCGAGCTACCACCTAGCCTTGTTTCAATGACTAACCCATCTTCACTTTGCTTGTTATTGAACACCCATTTGGTCCCAATGATATTGTGACCTTGAGGGGGCTCAACAAGGGACCAGACCTTGTTTCTTTCAAAGTTTTTCAACTCCTCATGCATGGCGTTTATCCAAGACTCGTCAGATAGAGCATGACAAATGTCTTTGGGCTCAAATGAGGTGACGAAAGCAGAATGGAGACAAAAGAGAGACAAACCAGCTTTGGAACGTGTGACATGCTCAAAGAGGTCTCCAATGATCTGCTCTGAAGGATAGTCCTTTTGAATGTGTCTAGGAGGTCCAGTGTGAGATGAAGAAGTGGCCTCTATCTCATGAGCAGATGAGATAGGGACAGAGCCACTAGCTTCAGAAGAAGCAGAAGGTAAGGGCTGATCTCCTCGAGGTGCAGTGGAAGAAGGCACCTCAAGAGGAGGAGGAAGAACTGGATCGGGTAGACAACCCTCATCTCCGTCTTCCTCATCGTCCACAAAGATGGACTCAGACTGCTCTAGAGAACCTGAGATATCAGGCCTAGTCCCCGGACTAGCCTCATCGAAGGTCACCTCACAGGTTTCTACCATTTTGCTAGACTCAGATTGGACTCTATAGGCACGAGAAGAAGTCGAGTAACCCAGAAAGATCCCATCACAAGATCGTGACTCGAACTTATCTAGGTTCCCAGACTTCAGAATAAAACACTTGCAACCAAGCACACGAAAATGTGAGACACTGGGCTTTCGCCCATATCTCAACTCATAAGAAGTACGATGCAAGAGTGCCCTAAGAAAAACTCTGTTAGAAACATGACAAGCAGTAGCAATAGAATCAGCCCAAAACTTCCTAGGTGTAGAGTACTCATCAAGCATCGTCCTGACCATCTCGACCAAGGTACGGTTCTTCCTCTCCACAACGTCATTCTGTTGGGGGACGTATGGAGACGAGAACTAGTGCTCTATACCTGTCTCACCACAGAAACTCTCAAAGTAGGAATTCTTGAACTCGGTGCCATTATCACTGCGAATTGCTCGTAATGCACCTGGGTGCTCAACGGAAAGCCTACTTGTCGGTGTATTAGAACCGATCTTACGTAAAGATTGTTTGATTCGGGGGGTCTCCTAGAGATAAGATCACGCAGAGTGGATTGACACGGGATGTTTAGACAGGTTCAGGCCTTCTCCGGAGAGAATAATAACCCTAATCCTGTGTGTATGGTATTCTTGATGATCAAGTAAAAGACTAAGACTATTACAGAGAATAGCACTTGTGTTCCTGCTTGACTGGCTCTTGTTCGCTGCCCTTTCTATCTCTCTGATCGATGCCCTTATATAGTCGTGAAGAAGTAGCCGTTTTGCCCTACGGGAGATGCGCCTAATTAATCCAGTAACGGGCGCATAATGGCAGTAATTACCGGCGCCTCGGCTTCTTCACGCCGTCTGGCAATTATCTTCCAGAGATAATGGGGTAATTACGCACCATTAATAAGCGGAATAATAGTGCGTGCAGACCATTCGGATTCCTTAATCAATTGGACCTACTCTCCTGTAGGTTTGATTATAAGGTGGTCATAGTTTACCTGGTCGTAGAAGAACTTACGACCAGGTAGCAGTCGTAGAAGAACTTACGACCATGTAGCAGTCGTAGAAGGACTTACGACTATGTAGTGGTCGTAGAAGGACTTACGACCATGATATAGTCGTAGGAAGACTTTCAACTCTGGGGGTGATTGTAGAAGAACTTACAACCACTTATTGGGCTTCTCCTTATAGATAAGGGTACCTCAGGGGACTATGTGACATCATATTTACCCATAATAAGAATTATAGATAAAAGATAAAATGAGGATTATTAGATCCTCGTCATCTAGCCCCCCAGCTTCAAGTGAAAGTAACTTATTTGATAAAGGTTTCGTAAATGGACTTACGACCATGAGAATGTCGTAGAATGATAGTCAAAGGAAAAAACTCTTCGACATTTGAGTGCGGCTTTGACCAGAATTTGCTTGGTCGGGAAGGTTGCTTACGACTATCAAAAGTCATAAAAACCCTTACGACCGTCACGGTAGTCGTAGTAGGGAATCGGAGAAAAACTCTTCCGATTGATACTTCCTTCGACTAGAAAGACTTGGTCAAGAAAGTAATTTTGCTTGGAGGTGACAATACGCACCTATTTTTTCTCGAGCGGACTATCCGGGAATTGCAACCGCTCTCATAGACTTGTCCGATGAAGCGGTTCCCGGCTGTACAACCATCTCTCATAGACCTATAGCCGAGACGGTTTCCAAGCGGCGGAGATCGTTGATTATAAAACTTACCGGGAGGTAGACTTGGGTTTTACCTTTCCCCAAATCACTCCATTGTTCTTGAGCTCTTGCTTTCTCCGTCTTCGACTAGGTTTCATCTTCTCACGCCAACCCAATCAAAAACTTCTTGCTTCGGCGAAATGGCCAAGAGAGTTTCGAATGGGAGGAATCGGAGATGGATGCGACTAAGATCAAGATCTTGGTCGATCTGGGAAGATCTGAGAAGGCTCGTGAAGTGGATTCCGCCATCGGGCAAAGATCGCCATCGGGGAAAATGGGCAAATCCGTCTTCCAAGCGTATTGTGAGTCGGCCTTCGATTGCTCGCCCACCCTTTCTTCAGAGTACTCGAACACTTTGGGGTGGGAACCGTGAACTTAGGTCCCAATTCCATTACCATGTTGAGTGTGTTCGTATATGCATGCGGCGTGCACAGGGATTCGGCGGATCTCGAGCTGTTCCAATATTATTATGGGATGGCTCGACAAACCGAATCGCGGAAGTCTGCGATTCAAGCTCCACGACTCGAAGTCGAAGGAGTACATTCAGAGTTTCACCCGGTCTTCGTGGCCGGGCTGGAGGAAAAGGTGGTTCTACTGGAAGGTCACCTCTGAAGACAGCCTTTCCTTCGCGGGGAAGGCTGCCGAGAAGAAATCTTCATGGGACTCAACCCCTGAAGATATCAACCGGATTAGCCCTTATATTCAAGCCATTAAGGACTTGAAGGAAGAAGGGCTGACCGGATGGCATGTGGTGAAAGATTTCATCACACGCCGAATTAGTCCTCTGAAGAAACGAGCATCTCCTATGTGGAGGTACTCGGGGAGAGGAGACCCCACCAGAGACTATGAGGAGGGTAAGCAATTGTTGACTTAGCTCTCCGTTTGGTCTTTCTCAACCTTGTCTAATATTTTTATCTGTTTACACAGATCTTTCACAGACTGAGGTTGACTCCAGAGTCAGACTCATCTGTGAGAAGTCCCCGCCACTCCGAGGGGCGGTTCCTCAAATCATTGCGGCTTTGTCCGCAGATGAAAGGATAGAGCGCCTAAAGGTAATCGTAAATCGATTCTTTCTTTAGGACTTTATAGTCGTAGAAGATACTTACGACTAATGGTGATTGTAGAATATCTTACAATCAAGAAAGCGTCGAGAAAAACTTACGACTTGATACTAGTCGAGAAAAACTTACGATTAATTAGTGATTCTTCTTTTTCTATCTTGTTTACGTAAAGTAGGCATGGAAAATCGCCAGACGACGAAGAAGTCGTTACGATGACTATTGGCGCCGGGTTGTCGAAAGACAAAGGCTCGGCTCCTCCTCGAAGAGACGTCGACTTGTAAAATCTGCCGAGCAAGGGGGAGCAAGCTCGAGCTCGGTCTTTCGACCAAACCCTCTACAAGGTCTGCGGCGGCTATAGTTGTATCGATCCGAGGCCGCGCCGGCCGAGGAGGTTGAAGCGGTTGAACCTCTCAGCGCAAACCTCGCAAGGCTAAGGTACCCTTTTATTATGACACGGAATCTTTCGCATTGGTGCCACTCCTAGTTTTATTAAACAAGCTGGAAAGGGAGAAGCTGGAAGGATTTTATGTCTTTTATGAAGGGCGATCTTTGCATCGGACAACTCGCAGCGAGGCGATCTTTGTCGCGGAATGGTCGAGACACCTCTCGTCCATCAGAAGATCGAGAAACCGAGCTCGGTTCTGTTCAAACTACGACGAGACGTGGTCGTGGTGAATAAATGTTGAACCTCGACCGGGACGTGGTCGTGGAGAAGAAGAGGTCCTCCGCTGGGAGGATTGCTCCAAAATTCTGGTTAAGACCAGTGCAGAGGTATGTGAAATGTCTTGAAGTGTAAGAACGACATTTACCTTTTCTTTTTCTGTCTGATTTGCTTTTCTTTATTTCATCCGACTCCTTGGCCCTCGAATGCTTCACGAGAAGTCCATTGCTATCCCTTCACTCTTTGGAGAGATAGCAATGGAGGTGGTCAAGCATCACCCTTGGCCCAGTGGCGATGAAGTCGAGACTCCCAGTGTCTCCACATCCGCTGAAGTCGTAACTCACGACTCTTGAGGTAGCTACGCATCGTTGAGGTGGCCGCCACGACCATCAAGTCGTAGAAACAACAGAGGCATTGTGGAAGCCTCTGGTCAAGGTGGTGACCACTGTGCACCGCTCTGGGAAGGAAATCGAGGAGGCGTTCCTTCCCTACCCAAAGAGAAATCACGAGAACCGAAGGAGAAAATTTCAACTTCGTGGTGACTTCTTTGGGCTGCCTCCGTCGAGGGTCTTCGCACAAATCTCGTGACCGAGTTCCCCATCCCAAAGATATTCCCAACACGGAGAATACTTTTGACAACGAGCGCTCGAGAAGGTGTGGTGGGACAAAGTCGCGAGGATAGATAAGGCTGACCCCGGACCTTGTATATTCGATGTTTGCTAGGGACGACTATGAATGTAAGTATCTTCAAAATACTTATATATGTGACTTTCCTTCTCTTCTCACTGTTTTTCTTTTTGCAGAAAGCTCTAGAGCAAATTGCTGTTGTCGGTGAGTATCATCGACAACTTTTAGAGCTAAGACAAGAGAAGGAACTACTCTGCAGAGAGCGAGAGGTGGTAAGTCACTTATCATTCATAGTTGTTTTTGACTTAAATATTCGTAAAATGTTTTACGAGAATAGTCATGGAAGAAACTCATGACAAAGTATTAGTCGTAAAAAGCTTACGACTACTTACTACTAGGTAGTGGTCGTAGAAAGACTTACAACCATATCTTAGTCGCAGAAAAACTTACGACTAGGTCAGTGGTTGTAGAAGTACTCACAACCATTCGGCTGATTTTTATCTCCGTCTCTGTCCTTTGTAGGTTAAACAGCGATTCGAAGACCTTAGCTGACTCACTCGACTATGAAAAAGAGGAGTCGAGGAGGCTAAGGAATGAAGTATTAGTTCTCTCGGATAGACTTCGAGAGACTGTCTCTGCATCTAAAAGATTGCGGGAAAAATAAACGGGAAGTTCGAACTTAAGACTGCTTTTGATCTTTAACCTTTACTCGACCCTCCTTTCTTCTCCAGATAAAGAAAAAGAGATGCGGAAGCTCCAGACCGAAGTTCAAGAAAAATCTTTGGTTATTCAGGAGTTTTCCCGCATTACCGCGAATAAGGATCAAGAACTCGAGGGTTTTAGAACTCGATTAATGTAAGTAAATCTTTACCGTTATTCTTTTGAGTATTTTCCTTTTCTAATGCCAATTTCTTGTTGAAATTGCTGCCCAATTGAGAAGCCTCGAGGCTGAAATCCAAGCAAAGACCTTAATCTGCAATGAGTCCGTCCGCATTGCTAAGATGAATGCAGAGGACATCGAGCATGGGAGCAAAAGCAATGCTGAAACTATTGCTTCCCATCGAGAAGAGGTCAAGAAATTGGATTCTCAATTAGTAGGTAAGAAAAGCTTTTACCTATAATTATCTTTGTGTTATCTTCCTCTAGAAGTATATCTTTGTTTGACCGATATTATTCTTTTCAGAACAAGTGGTCGAAAACAAGAAGCTTCGCGAGGCTTCGACTTGTACCCAACAGGAGATGGAGTCGATGAAGACTAGTCTTCAAGGCAACATCACTCTCCTGAACAATGTGCTTAATGAGCTACATTCTGAGGGAAAAACTCCTCGAGAAGATACCATAGCTGCTCACACAAGTACCATTGGGGAACAAGTCGGAAAATTGCAAGAAATGGTGACCACTCTGAAGACTAATCTGTCAATCAATAAGGGAAGCAGTCGAAGCTGCAGTAGTTACGCTTTGGCGAAACTTAAAGCTCAAGACCCCCGCCTTAATGTTAAACCAATTGAAGCCGACTTCGACTGTCCTGAATCAGAGGCAAGTCGTCTGATTGAGGAAATGCAGTCAGTTGGTAAAAAGGTGGCGGAGGAAATGCAGCTAGGCTCTCCCCCTTCAGAGTAATCTTGTAACTACCTTGTAAGGCGGATAATTTTGTTAATGAGTAATATATGATCCGCTTCATTTCCTGAAAATCATCTTGTCGAGTAGTTAGTAACTCAAAAGATAATAAACGAATGAAAGACTAAGAATTGAAGTCAAATTAATAACTTTATCCTAGCCCCCGACTATTTGCTTAGATTGTTTAGACAATCTAAATAAATAGTGTTTAAAATGGGGTTTCTGAAAACAAAGAGAGGTTTATTTAACTTATAGCTTTTGTTACGGTTGTCAAGCAATCGGTCTAAAAGAGTAGAAACGACTCGACACTAGGAAGTTCCTTCTAGTGGGCGTGACCACGTGCAGAGAGAGGAAGGCTTCGACTAGGTGATGTTCCCATCTCCGACTAGTTTAATCAAACCAAGAACAAAGAACTTGAGTTAAACAAACGCCTTAGAGTACTTTAGTCATTCGCTCGTCCTTTTTGGTGGACTTGATAAGTCTTTTCCGAAGAGCAAAAGTAGGAGGCGGCGACACTAGGAAGTTTCCTTCTAGTGGGCAGGACCACATGCAGAGAGGAAAGACTTCGACTAGGTGTGTCTCTTCCTTCGACCAGTTAAAACAAATCGAGTACACCAAATGTGGTCGAACAAATGTAAGAAAGTGCACTCTACTTAGAATATTTTTTTGAATTTACTGGAAAAAATAGACTAAGATTGAGAGAGTTGGCTTTGATAACATTACGACTAGATAAAACCCGAGCTCTTTGTATTGGCAGCAAAAATGAGTAACGAGTCGATGCTAGGAAATTCCTTCTAGTGGGCAGAACCACATGCAGAGAGGAGAAGTTTCACGGATGACGTTTCGCCGCCGGTAAAGTAAAAAAGCGGGTGTTTTCATATCATAGTCGAAAGATTAAAAAAGCAAAAATAAGGCAAAAAGAGGTAGAAAGAACCTGGACTTTTATTGCTTGAGGAACTGGTCACACATAGAATTTGCGTAACTGGTCGATGTTCCAAGAGTTTGAGAGAACCTGTCCATCTTCCATTGCTAGTCGTACCGACCCTGGCCGAGTTACTTCGACCACTGTGTAAGGACCTTCCCATTTAGGGGAAAGTTTATTCCGATTAGACTTGGATTGGCGAGCCTCAATACCAAGTCACCTACAAAGAAGGTCTGCGAGGTTGGACCTTACGATTATAGTATCTGCGCAGGCTTGTTGGTAGACCGCGAACGGATTAAGGCTAGGTTTCTCCTCTCTTGAGTAGGTTAATGTCATCCGCTCGAAGTTGTTCCCGGTCCGAGTTGTTGAAGGTTTCAACTCGTGTCGACCGCAATTTTAGCTCGGAGGAAGCATGGCTTCGCCCAAAACTAGAAAAATGGTGTTTCTCCTGTTGCTCGATTGGTGGTCGCATTTAACCGCCCATAATATGGAAGGTAATTCTTGTACCCAAGCCCCGAGCTTAACAAGGTGGTCAAGACTCGAGTTTTAATTCCTCGCATTATTTGGCCGCTTGCACGCTCGACCGCCCCATTGCTTTGGGGATGTGCAAGCGAAGCATAGCATAACTTGGTACCCAACTCGCCGCAAAATTCTCAAATTTTGCACTTGCGAATTGTTTACCATTGTCCGTAATTATCCGACTTAACTCCAAATCGACTAATTACGCTTCTCATCATGAACCTTTTGTCGCTTCGTTGTTATCGATTCTGAGTTCACTTCGATCCATTTTGTGAACGTGTCAATAGCCACAAAAGGAATTCAAACCTCCGGAGCTTTGGGAAACGGTCCTAGGATATCAAGCCCCAGTGTCGCAAAAGGCCAAGAAAGAGGTATTGTTTGTAATGCTTGAGTGGTTGGTGTATCTGTCTACCATGGAATTGGCATCGACACACTTTTAACCACCTCCTTAGCATCGCATGTGAGTGTAGCCAAGAGAAACCTTGTCGAAAGGCTTTACCAACCAATGTTCAGAGGAAGCATCGTCCCATGATGCCATGTATATCATGAAGGAGTGTTATTCCTTCGTTTTTGGAATGCATCGCATGAGTATCCCTTGGGTTCCTCGTTTATAGAGGACTCCCTCAACCAAAGTATACATTTTGGCTTTTCGATAATCGACCGCCTCAAGATCATCTTCGCACGGAACCCTTGTAAAGATATTCGTAGATGGGAGTCATCCGTATCCTCGTAATCTAATGAGGCCATCTCAAGAGGAGGTGTTTCGGTTCTTCGACGAGAGACGGTTTTGGAGTTGCTCCAAGAAAACTCCTTTGGTACTCGTGGATCGGGAAGAAGCCATCCGAGCAAGTTGGTCTCATGAGGAAATTATCCTTTCGAGGATAAATTGTACCTCAAACCTAAAAATGTTTTTCTAGCTTACGATTTCGATAAGTACCGAGCCATTGTTGAGTTAGAGCACTTGGTACTCTTTCCGATTTGATTCACGACTAGTTGAGAGTCTCCTCTCACGAGTAGTCGATTTAATTGAGAGTGCTTTCGCGCACTCGTATGCCGCCTAGCAAACCTTCGTACTACGCTACATTGTTAGTAGCCCGAAAGTTTAATTGTATGGCATACTTTAAGGTTTCTCCTAGTAGGAGATACCAGACCACCCGATTTCGAGCCACTTAAAGTAAGTGACCCGTCAAAGTACATCATCCATCGGTCGGGAATCAGATCGGGATCCCGAGCAGTTCAGATTTGTCCATTCGCGACAAAGTCCGCCAAGATCTGGGATTTTATGGCCGTCGACACGAATGGAGGTCGAACTCCCAAGTTCGATCGACCATTTTGCCATGCGCCCCATTGCTTCCTTATTATGGAGGATTGCTCCCAAAGGAAACTCGGGCAGCACGACTATTTTGTGCTTTCAAAATAATGCGCAGCTTCTCAAGACATGAGGAGGGCATATAGAAGTTTTTGGACACGAGGGTAACGCTCCTTAGGCCCGTAAAACTTCGGCGACGAGTAAACCGGTCGTTATGCGTTTTCACGCTCTACGACTAGTATCGCGCTTGTTTGCTGTGGCGTGGCGGCTAGGTAAATTAAGAGCGCCTCTTCCGCTTTGGAGAAACCGAACAGAGCACTCGAAAGATACCTCTTGACATCCTCAAAGGCGCTGCTTGCCTCGCTCGACCACTCAAAACCTTCATGTCTCCCGAGAAGTTTAAAGAAAGGTAGTCCTTTTCTCCTAGTCGTGCGATGAAACGACTTAAAGCCGCCATGCACCCGGTGAGTTTTTGACTTCCTTTTTGTGTTTGGAGGACGATCCGAGGATGGCTTTTATTTTTTCAGATTTGCTTCGATTCCTCGCTCGGATACTAGGAATCCAAGCAATTTTCTCAAGAAATTCCAAACACACACTTCTCTCGATTGAGTTTTAAGCGGTGCTTTCGAGGTTGTCGAATGTTTCTTGTAGGTCGGTGATATGATTAAGTCTCTTAATGCTTTTACGACTAGATCATCAACATAGGCTTCCAAATTCGGCCTAATTGAGATGAAAAGTCGATTGCATTAGGCGTTGAAAAGAAGCACCGCATTCTTTAGACCAAATGGCATTTTGACATAGCAAAAGGTACCAAATGGAGTAATGAATGCGGTCTTTTCTTCATCGCTTAAACACATATTGATCCGTGGTATCCGAATATGCATCTAAAAACTTAATATCTCACAACCTCGCAGCTTGAATCAACCGGTGATCGATACGAGGTAAAGGGAAATCATCTTTTGGACAAGCTTTATTAAGATCAAGAAAGTCCACGCACATACGCCATTTGCCGCTTGACTTTTTGACCATTACAGGTTAGCCAACCACTGGGTGGTTGACTTCTCTTATAAAGCCCGCTTAAGTAGCTTATCCAACTCGATTTAATAGCATCTCGCCGATCGGGGCAAATCTCGTAATTTTTGTTTTACAGTACTTTATCAGCCGTAAAGCTAGCCTCGTGCTCGATCACCTCCACAGGGGACTCCGGCATGTCGGATGCTTGCCACGCAAAGACATCTGCGTTAGCTCTGAGGAAGGTAATGAGGGCGCCTTCCTATTTGGGGTCGGAAGTCTCCCGATGCGAGCAGTCTCGAGGGTTCTTGCGCCCGGAGGAACCTCTTTGACTTGGTCGCTCGGCTTTGGTGCGACTTTAGGCTTCGACTTGCTAGTCGAAGGTCGACTTTCATCTCGAGTTGGTATTTGACCAACCATCTCGAGGATCGACGGTCATGACTATACGCCATCTTTTGTCACATCGAATGGTGATCACTCCTTTGGGACTCGCATCTTAAGACATTGATACCCGTAATGAGTAGCCATTAAGAATTTTGCCAAAGTTGGTCGTCCGAGTATGGCGTTATATGCCGATCGAAATCGACCACATCAAAGGAGACTTTCTCGTCTCCGAAATTACTTGGTGAGCCAAATGTTAAAGGAAGAGAAACTTGGCCAATAGGTTTGGTCAAGACCCCGAGACGATTCCATGAAAGGAATATCGCATCGCCTTACCTTTGTCCCGGTACTTGCATCTCGCCCGTGGCTTTAGTAAATAATATGTTCAAAGAATCGCCACCATCAACCAACACTCGATTGACCCGACAGCTTGTTGATGGTGGGTTCGACCACAATCGGATATCGACTGATCGACTCAGAGTGATTGGGCGATCATCCTTCTCAAAAGAGATGGTAACTTCCGACCACTTCGTAATTTATTGACGAGAGTATGTATTGAATTTACCTCTCGTCCGCAGCTTTTGTTGTCGCTTGGAGTCGATGTCGATGATCCTCCGTAGATGTGCTCAACGGTATGTTATGGATCTTGAACGGCATCTCCTCATCATCCGACGACTTTTGGCCACTCGTATGTCCCACCCGCCGAGTAGGGAGTGGTGCTTGCCGTAGTAGTCCTCGAGCTTTCTTTGGAAAACTCGGCAGTTGCGGAGGTCATGTCCTTCCTTTTTATGAAAAGGACACCACCTTGGTTTGTCGTTCCTACGATCAGGGCGCTTACCTTTGCCTTGATCAGGGTACGACTTGGTGGTTTGGGGCTCTCCATCTTTCACGGCCAGAACCTCCTTGGAACCACTGGCTTGTGGTTTTTGATTTTTTATTTTCTTCTTGGACTTTTTTGCTTTTTTATCCTTACCAACTTCACCTGGCTCTCGAGGAGTATATGTTTCTCGATCGATAGTGTTGTTCCACTCGACTGCCTCAGAAGCAGTTGCATATCGATCGGCCATCTCGAAGAGTTCGACAGTGTTGGGAGGATTCAGAGCAATGTCCTCCGTTATTCTTCTAATGCGGACTCCTTGCTTAAAAGCCCTGATCACAGAGGAATCAGAAATTTCCGGAATTGAGTTACGAACCTGACTAAAGCGTTTGATGAATTGACGCAAAGTCTCGTTGTTGTTACGCTTTATCCGGCAAGTCGCCTTCTTTTCGAGGCGGTTGTATGTGCCTTGGAAATTACCGTAGAAGATCACAGAGGTGTTGCTAAGAGTAGATCGACTCGAGTGGTTGGTTTAATAACCACGATCGAGCGGATCCTTCGAGCACGATCGGAAGGTAATTCGCCATTACATGCTCTCCTCCTCCCCGCCGCCGGACGGTTTGCAGTATAGATCTCAAGAAATTCGATGATCCATCAAATTTCTCCATGTTCACCGGTCGAAAATGAGGTGGCAAATTTGAATCGCTCAAGGTCGCGAAAATGCCCGGCATCCCAGAATCACTTCTTGACGCCTTCTTTGTAGAAAAGAAGGGTTAATGTCACCAGTGATCGATACGACGATACCCGTGAACAGTCGACTTGCTCACGTAGTAGGCCTCGTTCTACGAGGAGAATACTCGTATTCCACTCGCAGAATTTCTTTGTCGAAGTGGTGAATGATCACCTCTTCGAGGGCTTCTTGATCTTGGTGATCGAAAGGTATTTCTCGAATAGGGAATCGATTCGACTTATGGCGTGTCGATTCCTACGAGAGAAATATTCGATTGATCGGTAGCCGAGGAAGTCGATTGCTACGACACCGAGTGTTGTCGATGAGGTACCTCCACCTTGTCATCACAGTCAAGTCTTTGCGTAATCTCTTCAAAGAAAGAGATCGTACTCGCGCTCGAGCAAGCTCTTGATCGGGATTCTCGAGCAAGTCGTTGATGTCACGGAGTTCTTGTACCTCCTCCGATCGATGTTGAATGCGCCCGTGCAAGTTCTTACGATCGCAATTTTCTTTCTTCCGACGACATCAAAATCCTCCTCCTCGTGTCTTTGAGGCCTTCTTAGTGGAGTGCGAGAATGTCGAGGATTTCCCTCGCTCATCATGAGTGTTGGTCCTCTCGCCAACGGTGGTGCCCTTGCCATTACCACGAGGGGCGTGTGTGATCTTCGGGAGTGTTCTTATCTCGGCCTCCATGAGGTCGACCGATTTGGGGAAGGACGAAGACCTCCGCTGATGATTCTCACTTGCGCCGAGGCCTCCCGCTTGAGGAGTGCTCGAGGACACCATCTCGCGACTTGGAGTAATCCTCCGTAGGGGAACTCCGGTTATAATCGCTCCGCTCGCAAATGAGATCTGCGGGAGACGGCCGAATTTGCAGAAAAGCATGCTTGATCCCACCCTCCTGAGTTACCGAGAGAGAGAATCACTAGATGCCGTGGAGTCCTGGAATGGTGGCTCCTGTAACTTGACTTACCAAGTCGGACCGCCTTAAGGGACTTGAACACTTGGAGAAAAACTCGTCGCGTTGTGAGTCCTCCCGGGCGGTCCGGTCGGATTGACCCTTGTCCTTTGAGGGAAATGGCTCCTCTGTTGGACGTATTGTTGTGGGGATAAGGATCCTCCTCAACTCTATTAATGGGATGGTTTCACGGAGAATAATCTCCAAGGCAACATCACCATCACCGGATGCATCACTTGTTCATAGTCGAAACCGCATCCATGTCGACGTCACAGAACCGCCAAGTCAAACCAGCTCCTCGCTCCATTCTCCCGCCATGATTGCATGAGATTGGAAAAAGAGAGTATGTTGACAAGAGATTACCTAAGATCCCCACTGACGGCGCCAAGCGCCGGTGTATTAGAACCGATCTTACGTAAAGATTGTTTGATTCGGGGTCTCCTAGAGATAAGATCACGCAGAGTGGATTGACACGGATGTTTAGACAGTTCAGCCTTCTCCGAGAGAATAATAACCCTAATCCTGTGTGTATGGTATTCTTGATGATCAAGTAAAAGACTAAGACTATTACAGAGAATAGCACTTGTGTTCCTACTTGACTGGCTCTTGTTCGCTGCCCTTTCTATCTCTCTGATCGATGCCCTTATATAGTCGTGAAGAAGTAGCCGTTTTGCCCTGCGGGAGATGCGCCTAATTAATCCAAGCTTGGCGCATAATGGCAGTAATTACCGGCGCCTCGGCTTCTTCACGCCGTCTGGCAATTATCTTCCAGAGATAATGGGGTAATTACGCACCATTAATAAGCGGAATAATAGTG
The DNA here is from genome assembly GCA_036346395.1 of Hsuehochloa calcarea. Classification (NCBI taxonomy): domain Eukaryota; kingdom Viridiplantae; phylum Streptophyta; class Magnoliopsida; order Poales; family Poaceae; genus Hsuehochloa; species Hsuehochloa calcarea. The sequence continues at coordinate 9,590,347 of CM070593.1, read as the reverse complement.
CGTGCAGACCATTCGGATTCCTTAATCAATTGGACCTACTCTCCTGTAGGTTTGATTATAAGGTGGTCATAGTTTACCTGGTCGTAGAAGAACTTACGACCAGGTAGCAGTCGTAGAAGAACTTACGACCAGGTAGCAGTCGTAGAAGGACTTACGACTATGTAGTGGTCGTAGAAGGACTTACGACCATGATATAGTCGTAGGAAGACTTTCAACTGTGGGGGTGATTGTAGAAGAACTTACAACCACTTATTGGGCTTCTCCCTTATAGATAAGGGGTACCTCTGGGGACTATGTGACATCATATTTACCCATAATAAGAATTATAGATAAAAGATAAAATGAGGATTATTAGATCCTCGTCACTACTAAAAAGACCACGAAAATGAGTAAACGTCTCATCCTTCGAGGCTAAGAAAAACAGCCAAGAGTACCTCGAGAAGTCATCGACCACAACAAGAACATACCACTTCCCTCCTGCTGACTGCACTCGAGCTGGACCAACTGTATCCATATGGAGTAGTTATCCTGGTGCATCAGTCATTGTCACTGTGACTGGAGAGTGAGAAGTGGCAACCATCTTGCCGTGCTGGCATGGAGAGCAAATTAGATCCTTGACCATCTTGAGTTTTAGCAAACCACGAATGAGATCATGGCCGCTAACTCGTGTCAAATGATCAAAGCCTATATGACATAGTCTCCTATGCCAGAAGGTCAAATCACGGGATTCAGAAGCAATTAAACACCGGAGAGGATCACCAGAAGACTCAGAAAAATCAGCACGAAAAATCATCCCATATCGAGAAATCCCGCAAACTAAGCTACCCGAAGAATCAAGAATTTTGCAATTGTTTTTCTTAAAGCTCACCTCAGAATCGTCATCCAGAAGTCGAGAGACTAAAAGCGATTATCGCAGCCTTACTTATCGAGGCAACATCTTTCAAAATAAAAGAATTATTAATGCTCACAGTACCTATAGCGATGACGCGCCAAAAGAAGCATCTCGAAGGTGATCGTCTCATCACCTCGAGCACGGGCTAGGAAGAAAACCAACGAGTCTCCTGGTCATATGACGAGAACACGAGTCTACAATCCGGACCTTTCCTTCCCGGCCGCGAACTCGAGTCAAACAGAGTAAAGTCTCAAGATCGGGTGAATCAACAGTGATTTTGGCACCCAATACTAAGTAACACGTCGATGTGATGAAGTAGTCAAGCAAGACTGACCTCTATCTACCCTACGCTCTCTGTCACTCAACAAGCCAAAAGGTATGTGTGCAGACTGAAGTCGTTCTTCAATCGATCGCTATGGAAGAGCGAGTGAAATTCGCAACATGTCGATCACGCCACGTAGCCATCTCGAAGGGAAATCGAGATCTACCTCAAAACGACGTAAGTCACGACCAAAGGGAGCATGAGGACGAAAATCAGAAATCTCAGAAAAACCAAGTCCTCGATACTGCCCAAATCCATCAACTGGAACAAGCCTAGACCTCGTGTTGGTCTTGGGTGCACTCATGGTCTGGGGCTGACCCTGAATGTACCTAAAAGACTCAACACGATCTCTACGTGCGATCTTGGCGCTACCAAGCAATGATCAACCAGTGTCCATCCTTCCGATGAAGGTGCAATGATACTCGCCTTACGAGAGGTCAAGCCGCAGTGGAATCACCTTGTCGCCGAGATCCTTTGGACAAAACCCGCTGATTTAAAATTGACTTTCTCGGTCCTGTGCTTAGTTTTGATCACTGAAGGACCGAAATGGCAACAGAGGGGGGGGGGTGAATGGTGCCTTAAAAATTAAGAACTCCCCTTTACTGTATTTAAACAAACCTACAAAGCCCTCTGGAAATCTCAAGAAAAGAAGTGAAGCAAAATCAGAGAACGAAAACAAGTTTCGGGCTGTTCGCGCAAAGAATCGGAAGTTCCGGCCAGTCAGGTGCGGAAGTTCCGCACAACGGAAGTTCCGATGTGTCAGTGCGGAAGTTCCGGAAATCGGAAGTTCCGCAGCTCAAATGGCGGAAGTTCCGATTATCCTGACAGAAGAACAGAACGCACTGGTCTCGAGGCTGTGAGGTACAAGAGAGAGCCAATCATGCTCCTGAACTCCTTTTGGTCAACAGGTTCGCCGTCTTCATCTGAATGGTGCCTTAAAAATTAAGAACTCCCCTTTATTGTATTTAAATAAACCTACAAAGCCCTCTGGAAATCTCAAGAAGAGTGAAGCAAAATCAGAGAACGAAAATAAGCTTGGTCGTTTCACGTAAATCGGAAGTCTCAGATTTTACCCAATGTAGTTCCGCATGCAGTAGTTCCGGTTGATCATGGAAGTTCCTCGTGGTAGTGCTGGCCGTGGACAATCGGAAGTTCGATTGTCTGATCAAGAACAAAGGCTCGGGTTTTGCCCAAAAATCCAAAATACTAAATCTTGAATGCTCTTCTCAGGTCAGGTTTCACAGGACATCATCCTAAGCAACAACTTGACCTCATGGAGAAGAATCGCAGACAAAGATCTAATAATCAAAGCAAAAACGGATTTCTTGAGTATTAGGCAAGAAAGACCAAAAACTACAATAGACAAGATTCTTTGATTCTTAGCTCATGAAACTTTGAGGATATATTAGCAATATCAATAAGACTCTAGCTATCAAGTTTCATGCCATCTCATAAGACGAATCAAAAGTTTCACCAGAACCCTAGATATTCAACATAAACAGAGAGAATAGAAGAGGCATAAACAAAAACCAAAACCTCAGGATTTCATTGATAGGAATCACAAGATTACAGAGGAAGACACAGAGGAATGATTACACAAGTTTTCAGTTCATCCTCTCCAACTCAACAAACTCTCAAAAAGCAAAATAACCTCTCCAAAGACTCTTTAGCTAAAGCTAACCCTAATATTCTCTCTCAAAAAGTCTAACCCTAACACCAGGGGTTCACCTCTATTTATAGCCCTTGGCTAACGGGTCTCCAACCCATTAAGCCCGCTACACCCGAACGAAACCGCCTCCACTTGTGCCGCTTTGCGAAAAGACCGCTTTCGCCTTGCGCACCTTCCGAAGCTCTCAGACACCTTGCTGTCCTTGACTCGCAACCACCTCAAGATTCACGCCGTCTTCGACACATCCCGACCGTTCTGACCTCAACGCCGCCTGCGCCTAGTCCGATCACCTCGTGTCTCGTCACGACTTCGTCTCGATGTCTTGCAGTCAATACAGACAAAAACACATCACATAGCATTGCCCAATATCATAGCATCAATATTTGTACAAGACTCAAACTCATACAAACTCAAAATAAAAAACTATGCCTTTACGCAGTTACGCCACAATCGGAAGTTCCGCACTTTCCCTTGCGGAAGTTCCGATTTCCCGAACGTCCGCACTTGTCAGAATTATCGGAAGTTCCGCGCTTACCATTGCGGAAGTTCCGATTATCTAACGCCCGCGACTCTGCATTTGCAATTCGATTTTCGTCACGAGGAGTACTCACGTCAGTATTATCGGACAAACCGCGTCCCCAGGTGCGGAAGTTTCGATTACTTCAACCGAACACAAACGTCAGGATAATCAAAAGTTCCGTTTTACCACAGCGGAAGTTTCGATTATCGGAAGTTCCGTTTTCCAGAACCGGAAGTTGCGCACTTACGTAAATGCATCAAAGAGAAACGCAAACGCAATGATTTCAATCACAAACTTCTCACCACAGCGTCAAATACTCATCACTCAAACGGGGACCCTACTCACATGGTCTCTCAGCTGCACTGCCAGATGAGCATTCCAGAGATGTACATTACCTCGATGTCGTTGATCGGTAATTGAATGTCGTCATGTCCAGAATTATGTGTGGACGCGACGCTACTTCAATGTCGAGGAGGACATGCTCCCAAATTAACGGCGGCAGCTTGCGCCTGGAGGAGTTGATTTACTTGGTTCTACAAGATTGTTATTTATGCTTGAAATTTTTCAGTAAGGACATGTTCCAACCAGGCGTCGTGCTGGTCCTTGCATCTCTTCCTACTCCTATATGTGTTAGAGTCGTGTCGGAATCCATCCCTCCAAGGTACGTAAACCCCAACGCCTCGCGTGCGACCCGGGTGCTCTTGTTTCCTAGGGTCGTAGATAGTACGTCCTTCTCCCTGTCTACTTGGAAGGAACCTTGGGAATATGCAGAAGTCAATGCGTCCTGCAAGAGGACATCATGTTATTATAGACACCGTAAAGTTATGGACTTATTAACAACTAAGTGGTTCGACATATTTATCAGGCGTTGGGACACTGCCTCGTCTGCAGGGTTTGTGAAAGAGATGCCGCCCGAAGACGTGGTCGATGCCTCGCCATAACCGTGCTCGAGGCGCTTTGTCCGAGATCTCAAACAAACGGTGCAGTAGCGGTCTCGTCCTCCGCCGCCCACTGCGTGGCTTTAGCCGCGTACCCAGCGGTGCCGAGTTTGGGGGGTGAGTGTTTCGTGCCTGGAGAGCTCTGTGTGCTGCACTTTGCTCCTAAAATTCGGCCATCGTCCTCATCTGCACGAAGACGTCCCATGTATCTCGCGATAAGAAATGATACTTCGTGAAGGGCATCCGACCCGTGTTCACGTACTTCGTGATAAACGTGCTCTTGAAGGTCCTCCATGCGAGGAATGCCTGCCGTCGCATGCGTACCTGGTCTGCTTCTGGGAAAGTGTAACATCCCAATTTTCAGAGGTTTAAAAATCTTTTAAATAGTGGTAGAGAGAAAATTCACCATTTGGATTTATTTGAATATTAAATTAAAAAGCTTAATATGGATTTTAAGGACAAACTGATTTAATATGCTTAATCACAACATCAACAATTGTCAAAACTATTTTATTTAGATTCTATATGCTTGGATTTATTTTATAGAATTTTCAGAAATTTTTCCAAAGTCATTTGCTATTTTCTATTGGCTAATTGTATTTTCTGGATTTATTTAAAATAAAAATCAAAAGAAATTCCTCGAATGATGTTGGGCGAAGCCCAACACTATTCCATTATGACCCACTTTCCTCGCCGCGCTCGCTCCGCCTGCCGTTGGATCGCCATCGCGACGCCGCTCTCGCCTCGCTCTCGCTCTCTCGACCCGATGGGCCCGCCCAGTCGTCGTCTCGCATGAGCTTCTTCTTCCTCGCGCTGCGCTCTCGTCGCCATTGCGAGCTCGGCCTCGCGTCAAAACGAGACTCGTCCGATCTTCTTGTGCCGACCACCAAATCGTGTTCCTGCTATTTCTTATCCGCTCCAAACCAAATCAAACCCCAATCGGTTTCAATCTCCGAGAATCATGGAATTCAAAAACCCGCCGTTTGGACCCGATTTGGGGTTTCAAATCTCGGCGTCTTCGAGCCTATAAGTACCCCTTAGCACGGCTGGACCTCGCAACCCAAAGCCGCCACTCGCCGCCCGTCGCTCTAGCGCCGTCAGATTTCAAGCTTTAGGGTTTTCGGCCGAACTTCTTCTCCGGTGAATTGCGCGGCGACCGCCGCCCTTGCCTCGCCGACCGCCTCGTGATCGGCAAGTCTCAGCTACCTCGGCGCACCTCTTCGTCGCCGAGCATCGCCGAGCGCCCCGTCCGACAAAACCCGAGTCTTCGCCGCTTCTCCCTCGCCGCCGGCCATCTCCACAACCTCGGTGCTCAAACCGGTGCCCATATGTGCGCATAACCCTCTACACGTTGGCACCACTCATCGCCGGCGAAGTCGCCGCTGCTCACGGTGACCTATCGGGTCCCGAGCGCCACCGCCGTTGTTGTCGCTCGGCGCCTGGCCGGCTCACGTCTTTGGTGTGGCGGCCAGCGTGGCGCCAGACGGCGCCAAGACGCTGTGTGGCTCGGTCCACCGCGCCAGATCTCCTCTGTTCGATGCACTCGGTCCGCGTGAACTCGAGGCCCGACATGTGGGGCCCACATGTCGATTTCTTTTTAAATCTATTTCTTTCCGAAATTTCTACCGATGCAAGCATTGCGCAATAATTCGATTTTCCTTTATAAAAATAATTCGGGAAATTCAATAAAATCCAAATTAGGGTTTTATTTGATTTTCTAACTTCCAAAGCCCATATCTTTTGCATCCGAACTCCGATTGAGCCCATTCAAATTTGTAAATTCATATAAAATTAAGATCTATTTAATGGTGAATTTTATTTGAATTTTTGGAGTTGTTTTGCCTGTGTTATTTATTGTTTTTGTTTCTTTTGTCTCGTTTGCGAGTAGACGTCGATACTTCGGGGAATTTTGCAGAAGAAGGAGCACCTCAAGACCAAGACCAAGACCAATATCTAGATCTATTCTAAGGCAAGTTATACATTTGATCATATTGAACCCAGTTTTCCAAATACTTTGTTTCAATGTATTGCATTTTATTTCAAGTATTTATTTAAATTCTTTTGGGTGTAGTTATTAATCCAAATTGTTATGCCACCTTGTCTATTGTATGCCATGATCTCTTGTCACCCTAGGTTGGTTAATTATTAGTTGGTTTTATCATAGCACCAACGTGGGTTGGTTAGATACGATTAGAACTGCTTAGCCATGCCACGAGTCATCATTTCATGTGAGAGTCGCAATTATAAACTTGACTAAGTGATTATGGAACTGTGTGATGAAACTGTGTGTGATGTGTGTTGTTACTCGTGATGGCATGTATTGCACTTAATCAACAGGGTGGGAAAAGATTTGGACTGAGGCAAGTGGTGGATCTGTGTGAATGGTGGAACTGTGTGCTATAAACTTTGTGATTTGGGTTAAAACTGGAATTCTTGCCTTAGTCAATTAAGGACTTAACTTTGTGCGCCATTGAACTGGGCACTTCTTGTCGACCACATGCCTAGTATGGGCTGGGCCGACTTAGTAAGTTATGGAGTCTTGACTTTGACAACTCAGTTGTATTTAAAGCGTGTGATGGGTTGGAGGTGTGTACCGCTATGTTTGGGTCACATCGCGGGGACGGTTCACGATCCCCGCCCAGCGGTGTGTGTCGCTCCAAGGGCTATGTGAACAAATTAGACGGCAGGAAAGCACATCGGGAGTGTCATTGTTTGAGATGAAATCTCTGAAAGGTTTTGTTATGGTCAGTGCTGGCTCCACTGATTGTATCGTGTGGGTAGAGTGTACAGCCTCTGCAGACTGTTTAAATCAATCTATTCGAATAGCCGCGCCCCTCGGTTATGGACATGCTCGGAATTTCACACGAGGTAGATTTTCATAAAACATTTGGGAAGGGTCAGCTGTGTGAGATAACTTGTGCAGCTGTGTGAATAACTTGATTAGACTGTGTGTCCTTTGTGAAATCAATTGTTAACTTAGTATTGTCTATTTGTTTTGAATTATGCTTTCAATCTATTATTTGTATTCAATTGCAAATGTTGCATTTCCGCAAAATAACCACAGAAGCCATTCCTTTGGAATAAGCCATCAATATAAATGCATTCTGTGGTATGACTTGCGAGTACGGTGTGTACTCACTGTTGCTAAACAAATCAACAGAAGTGGAGGAGTCGTCGCCTGCTTTTGAAGAAGAGTTCTACGAAGGTTGATCGTTAGGGTCTTGATCGATCCGTTGTTCGTGGTAAATTGATGGGAGCCACCGAGTTTATTTCGTTTCCGCTGCAGTTTATTTCTTTATTGTCAGCCTTGCATGGCTTAATAAATGTAAAACTCGACCGTAAGGTCCCAACAGTTATTTGCTATTCAAAGTACTCGTTTATTCTTATATTCGTTGTATGGATGTGATAATTCATCGATGTTGACACTGTGTGCACTAGCGTGATCCTGGACTAGTGCAGAATACACAAAGGGTCCAGATTTGCATATTTGGGTCCCGACAGAGGTGGTATCAGAGCCATACTGACTGTAGGTCTTGACCCTAGCTAGATTGGCCGTTCTTAGTGAGTCCAAAATTATTTTCTAAAACAAATATTAACTTGCAAGATTAATTGAATTCTTTAACTCATCTCATGTCTCTCTTGACTCAACTATTGCTGAAATTCTTTCTCTCCCCACTGTTTTAAAATTGTTTTTACCTTCTTGTCCATCTTGAAAGATGCCTCGTCTTCAGAGTTATGGAGAGCGCAAGGGAGGACTTGCCGCTGAGCTTTGGAAGTTGTTACAAATACTTAGAGGATTTGATCGTCCATTGTACCGTGGCAATGCTTGGATCGTGAACGGCCGAGATCGTGGAGTGATATGCCATTTGACCGTCTACGCAAGGAAGAACACCAAGGCAAGCAAACCACTGAACATCTCAGCTCGAAGGAGTGTTTGGATTGAAGCAATCCAGGAGTCTTCGCGCCTTGCCATCCTGAGGATCTGCAACATCTACTCTCGAGAGCTTCGTGACACGCTCGCTACCATCCCCGCACTTCCGACGTGGATCTTGCCGCACGTTTTTCGTCTCTACGGAGGGAGAAGGCAACGCCATCATTGCAGCATCTTGCCCGATTCGGCCACGTCAGAGGAATCATTGGAGTTAGCCGCCACAGAGGTGGAGTGTGCCTACTGAGACTCTTCGAGAGTCAAGAAAGGATCGCCATCTTCGAAGAAACTCTTTATGGACGCACGATCACGAAGAAGACATCAAGAGGAAGACCTGAAGAAGTCGATGGACCGGCCGAACTGTAAGAGCCAGCAGAGGCAAGCAGAGCCGAGGAACCAAAGAAGACTGCACTGAGACACTCGCTAGTGTTGCACCAGCCCCGGACATCAAGATCGGTTTGCAAGGATGCCACCACTTTCGTGTCTACAAAGAAAGGGAGCATCGTCAAGGCTACGGAGGCTATTTAATCGAGTAGTCTGTTCGAGTTGTTTCAGGCTTAGTCAGTATTAAGTCTTGAGTCGCCCTTTAGGCGGTAGTTTTGTGTGCTTAGGTTCGTCCTTATTTTGGTGTGCAAGTATGAGCTGCAGAGGCCCTTAGGCATTTGTTGCAAGCCATACTATTATCTTAATTAATATAAGAAGTTTCAGTTCAGTTTTCTTAAAATATGTTGTTGGGTTTTACCTACCCCGCTTAGTTCTACAACTCATCTTGTGCTTGCTACCTTATCTAACCCCTGGAGAATCACCAGATGGTTCAGACTCGTCAAGCTGCTGCAAGTGGTTCCGATACTCGATGTCGAAGGACAGAGCAGCACCCTCTGTACGGTTTCACCACAAGCACCTTCAATTGATCTGCAGAATTTTGGAGCATTCATGGCAGCTCAGACCCAGCTGATGTATACCATGATGAACCAGATGCAAGCTATGAATAACCAGAACCACAACAATCAGCATCTCAATGGAGCCCCAGTTGCTCATGGTCACAATGGATCATCTAAGTTGGCCGAGTTTATGAGAACCCGTCCACCAACTTTTTCTGGACATGTCTCACCAGTAGAGGCTGATGATTGGCTTCGTGTTATTGAGAGGAAGCTACTGATCACTCAATGCAGTGATCATGAGAAAGTGTTGTACGCCACTCACCAGATGGAAGGCATCGCTGCCGAATGGTGAGAAAACTTTTGTGCAGCGCATGGAACGCCGCAAGATATTACTTGGGAAGAGTTCACAACTGCTTTTCGCCAGTATCATGTACCAGAAGGAATTATGGATCTGAAGAAGGATGAATTTCGTGCTCTCAAGCAAGGAGGAATGTCAGTGACTGATTACCTCAACAAATTCTCTCAACTTGCTCAATATGCTGCAGAAGATGTCGCCACCGACAAGGCTCGCCAGAGTCGTTTTCTGAAAGGATTAAACACTGGACTTCAAGTCAACTTGATCGCCCACACCTTTCCTGATTTCCAAGAATTGATCAACAAGGCTTTGATTCTTGAGGATAAGCGCAAGGAATTGGAAGATCACCGTAGCGCAGAATGGCTCAAAGAAGGAGGTCACCAACCCGGTGAAGGCAAGAATGATTCCACCACGCTTAGCCGTTTTCCACCACGAATTGCGCTGACCACCCGCACCAACTTCAAGACTCGTCCAGCTTGCTCGAACTTTCGCAACCCCGCACTACCAACCCCAATCCGATCAAGAACCCACGAGTATACCCGAGTTTGCTTTACCCGTCGGCCGGGCATTTCGCCAACCGATGTCCGCAGAATGGGACTATCACCCAAAGACGCTTCAACCTTGGGAACACACCAGCCAAGACGCCAGTACAAGGCAACCATCAAGGAACTTCTCAAGCTACCGGTCAATCCGAAGGAGTGCCACAATCAGTGGTCAGAGGCCATGTCAACCACGTCACTCTGGAAGGAGCTCAGGAAGCACCCGACGTTGTACTGGGTAAGTTTCTAGTAAATTCGAGACTGCATCGCCTGTTTGACTCGGAGCTTCGCATTCGCTTGTTTCGGAATTTTGCAACTAAGAACAAATTGGAAGTTATGCATCTTAAGCATACTCTGTTAGTCCAATACCGGCAGAGCTAAGTTCTAAAGTTGGATGTTTAGGAGCTAGGCTACTCATAGCTGGAGTTGAGTTTCTAGCCAACCTAATAGTTCTAGACACTCAAACCATAGATGTCATCCTTGGTATGGATTGGTTATCCAAACATAAAGCAGTGCTAGATTGTGGCCGAAGAGCCGTAACAATAGAGGATACCACAGGAAAGAAAGTGGAATTTCTAGCCACCTCAGTACGTGATGGACATTTGGTAGTCAACAGTCTGAAGATAGTTTCTTTGGAAGATGTAACTGTAGTCAGGTATTTCCCGGACGTATTTCCAGAAGAGTTACCAGGAATGCCACCGGACCGTGACATTGAGTTTGTCATCGATCTAGTACCATGAACAGCACCAATTTCCAAGAGACCCTATCGGATGTCAATCGATGAACTTGTGGAAATGAAGAAGCAGATAGAAGAACTACTGGAAAAAGGTTTTGTAAGACCTAGTTCATCGCCATGGGGAGCACCAGTTTTGTTCGTCAAGAAAAAAGATGGAAGCATGAGAATGTGTATCGATTATCGTTCTCTCAACGAAGTCACCTTCAAGAAACAAATACCCTTTGCCCAGAATTGATGATTTGTTTGACCAGATGAAAGGAGCCGGAGTATTTTCCAAGATCGACCTGCGATCAGGATACCATCAGTTGAAGATTTGTCCTAAGGATGTACCAAAGACCGCTTTCTCAACCCGGTATGGACATTATGAATTTCTAGTCATGTCGTTTGGATTGACTAATGCCCCTGCCTATTTCATGAACATGATGAACAAAGTATTCATGGAATATTTGGATAAGTTCGTAGTAGTATTCATTGACGATATTTTGGTATACTCAAAGTCAGAAGAAGAGCATGCAGAACATTTGAGGTTAATCCTAGAGAAGCTCAGAGAACATCAGTTGTATACCAAGTTCAGCAAGTGTGACTTTTGGAAGAAGAAAGTTGATTTCCTCGGTCATGTGATGACAGCCGAAGGAGTAGCAGTTGACCCTGAAAGGTTAAAGCTGTAATGAATTGGGAGCAGCCCAAGACGGTTACTCAAATTCGTAGTTTCTTGGGAATGGCAGGATACTATCGTCGTTTCATTGAAGGATTCTCAACGATTGCTAAGCCTCTTACGCAATTGTTGAAGAAAGAGAAGAAATTCATTTGGACCCCAGCTTGTGAAGATAGTTTCCAAGAATTGAAGAAACGTTTGACTTCAGCCCCAGTGCTAGTTTTGCCAGATATCAGTAAGGATTTTGATATCTATTGTGACACCTCGCGTCAAGGATTAGGATGTGTCCTTATGCAAGAAGGAAGAGCTGTCGCTTATGCGTCAAGGCAATTATGACCTCACGAAGAGAATTATCCTACCCATGATTTGGAATTAGCTGCCGTAGTGCATGCGTTGAAGATTTGGCGTCATTATCTCATCGGTAATCGCTGTGAAGTCTACACAGATCATAAAAGTCTGAAATATATATTCACTCAGTCTGACCTGAATATGAGACAGAGAAGATGGCTAGAATTAATAAAGGATTATAATCTTAGAATCCATTACCATCCTGGTAAGGCCAATGTAGTTGCAGATGCACTAAGTCGTAAGAGCTACTGCAATGCTCTGGAAGTAAAAGAGTTGTGTTCAGAACTTCAGGAGGAATTCCAGAAGCTACAGCTAGAAGTTGTTCCTGAAGGATTTGTGGCGCCTAGCAAGGGATCTACTCGAGAAACAGATTCGTGAAGCGCAACCCAAGGATTCTGAGTTTACCGACCTCAAGAAGAAGATGGCAGAAGGAAAATTTAAAGACTTCACCGTGGATGATCAGGATATATTGTGGATCAATGGACGTATCTGTGTACCGGATATTGATGGATTAAGACAGCTGATACTGAAGGAAGCCCATGACTCAAAGTATTCAATTCACCCTAGAAGTACTAAGATGTATCAGGATGTTAAGAATAAGTTTTGGTGGCCAAACTTAAAGCGAGACGTCGCAGAGTTCGTTGCCTTATGCGACGTGTGTCAGACGGTAAAGACAGAGCATCAGAGACCAGCAGGTTTGCTACAACCGCTGAAGATACCGGAATGGAAGTGGGAAGAGATCGGTATGGATTTTATTACCGGTTTACCTAAGACTCAATCAGGTTATGATTCGATTTAGGTAATAGTGGATCGTTTGACTAAGGTTGCCCATTTCTTGCCAGTCAAAACCACTTACTCAGGAGACCGCTTGGCAGAGTTGTATATGTCAAAAATAGTCAGTCTGCATGGTGTGCCTAAGAAGATAGTGTCAGATCGAGGATCTCAGTTCACCTCTCGTTTATGGCAGAGTCTACATGAAGCCCAGGAACTCATCGAATTTCAAGATCGCTTATCATCCACAGATGGATGGATGACCGAAAGAGTCAACCAGATATTGGAGGATATGTTGAGAGCCTGTGCCTTAGCAAATGCTACCAGTTGGATAAGAGTTTGCCGTATGCAGAATTCTCGTACAACAACAGTTATCAAGCCAGTTTGCAGATGTCACCATTTGAAGCTTTGTATGGTCGTGCCTGCAGAACTCAATTAAATTGGTCAGAGACAGCTGAACGTGTAGTGTTCGGGCCAGATATTATTCAGGAAGCCGAAGAACAAGTTGCTATGATCAGAGAGAGGTTCAAGATAGCCCAGTCCAGACAGAAGAGTTATGCCGATAATCGTCGTCGTGACCTCAGCTTTGAACCAGAGGATTTTGTGTATCTTCGAGTTACTCGGCTTAGAGGTGTTAAGAGATTCCACACCAAAGGGAAGCTTGCTCCAAGGTATGTGGGTCCATTCAAGATTTTAGAACGCAGAGGAGAAGTTGCGTACCAGTTGGAGCTACCACAGTCGTTAGCAGGAGTGCATGATGTCTTTCATGTCTCTCACCAAGAAGTGTCTTCGTGTGCGTAAGAAGCACCCGCTGAGTCAATTGAACTAAAGGAAGATCTCACGTACAAAGAACGACTGTCAGATTTTGGATGTCGCAGAGGCCGCACTGAAGCAAAGCGTTCGTTTACGCAAAGTCCAATGGAGTAACCACTCGGAAGGAGAAGCAACGTGGGAACGTGAAGAAGAGTTGAAAGCCGAGTTCCCCAGCCTTTTCTCTAGCTAGCCGGAATCTCGGGGTCGAGATTCGTTTAAGGGGGGAGGTTTGTAACATCCCAATTTTCAGAGCTTTAAAAATCTTTTAAATAGTGGTAGAGAGAAAATTCACCATTTGGATTTATTTGAATATTAAATTAAAAAGGTTAATATGGATTTTAAGGACAAACTGATTTAATATGCATAATCCCAACATCAACAATTGTCAAAACTATTTTATTTAGATTCTATATGCTTGGATTTATTTTATAGAATTTTCTGGAATTTTTCCAAAGTCATTTGCTATTTTCTATTGGCTAATTCTATTTTCTGGATTTATTTAAAAGAAAAATCAAAAGAAATTCCTCGGAACAGTATTGGGCCGAAGCCCAACACTATTCCGGCCAATGACCCGACTTTCCTTGACGCTTCGCTCGCGGCGCGTTGGATCGCCATCGACGCTTCGCTGTCGCCTCGCTCTCGCTCTCTCGACCCGATGGGCCCTTGGCCGAAGTCGTCGTCTCGCTGAGCTTCGCTTCTCGCGCTGCGCTCTCGTCCGCCATTGTCAGAGCTCGGCCTCGCGTACGAAAATGGGACTCTCGTCCCGATCTTCTTGTGCCGACCCCACCAAATCGTGTCTCCGGTTATTTCTTATCCGTTCCAAACCAAATCAAACCCCGAATCGGTTTCAATCTCCGAGAATAATGGAATTCAAAAACCCGGCCGTTTCGGACCCGATTTGGGGGTTTCCAAATCTCGGCGTCTCCGAGCCTATAAGTACCCCCTTAGCACCGCCTGGACCTCCGCATCCCAAAGCCGCCACTCTCGTCGCCCCGATCGCCCTAGCGCCGTCGCATTTCAAGCTTTAGGGTTTTCGGCCGAACTCCTTCTCCGGTGAATTGCGCCGCTGTCTTCGTCGCCCTTGCCTCGCCGACTGCACCCTCGTGATCAGCAAGTCTCAGGCTACCTCGTGCGCACCTCTTCGTTGGAGCACCCGTCCGACAAAACCCGAGTCTTCGCCGCCGCTTCTCCCTCGCCGCCGGCAATCTCCGTCAACCTCAGGTGCTCAAACCAGTGCCCATATGTGCGAAATAACCCCCTCTACACGTTGGCACCACTCATCGCCGTGAGTCGCCGCCGTTCACGGTGACCATCGTGTCCGGCGCCACCGCCTCCGTTATCGCCACTCGGCGCCACATGTCGGCTCGTCTTTGGTGTAGCGGCCGCATGGCGCCAGATCAGCGCCAGCACATGCGTGCGTGGCTCGGTCCACCGCGCCAGATCTCCCTCGGTTCGGTGCACTCGGTCCACCGTGAACCCCGAGACTGACATGTGGGGCCCACATGTCAGATTTCTTTTTAAATCTATTTCTTTTCCGGAAATTCTCGGCTGATGCAAGCATTGCGCAATAATTCGATTTTCCTTTATAAAAATAATTCGGGAAATTCAATAAAATCCAAATTAGGGTTTTATTTGATTTTCTAACTTCCAAAGCCCATATCTTTTGCATCCGAACTCCGATTGCGCCCATTCAAATTTACAAATTCATATAAAATTAAGATCTATTTAATGGTGAATTTTATTTGAATTTTTGGAGTTGTTTTGCCTCTGTTATTTATTGTTTTTGTTTCTTTTGTCTCGCTTATAGTAGACGTCGATACTTCGGGGAATTTTGCAGAAGAAGGAGCACCTCAAGACCAAGACCAATATCTAGATCTATTCCAAGGCAAGTTATACATTTGATCATATTGAACCCAGTTTCCAAATACTTTGTTTCAATGTATTGCATTTTATTTCAAGCATTTATTTGATCATATTGGAGGTGTGTACCGCTGTGTTTGGGTCACATCGCGGGACGGTTCGCTGCATCCCTGTCCAACGGTGTGTGTCGTTCGAAGGGCTATGTGAACAAATTGGACGGCAGGAAAGCACATCGGGAGTGTCATTGTTTGAGATGAAGTCTCTGAAAGGTTTTGTTATGGTCAGTGCTAGCTACACTGGTTGTATCGTGTGGGTAAAGTGTACAGCCTCTGCAGAGTGTTTAAACCAATCTATTCGAATAGCCGCGTCCTCGGTTATGGACATGCTCGGGAATTTCACACGAGGGGTAGATTTTCATAAAACAATTGGGAAGGGTCAGCTGTGTGAGATAACTTGTGCAGCTGTGTGAATAACTTGATTAGACTGTGTGTTCTTTGTGAAATCAATTGTTAACTTATTATTGTCTATTTGTTTTGAATTATGCTTTCAATCTATTATTTGTATTCAATTGCAAATGTTGCATTTTCGCAAAATAACCACAGAAGCCATTCCTTTGGAATAAGCCATCATGTATAAATGCATTACGTGGTATGACTTGCGTAGTACGGTGTGTACTCACTTTGTTGCTAAACAAATCAATGAAGTGGAGGAGTCGTCACCTTTGCTTTTGAAGAAGAGTTCTACGAAGGTTGGTCGTTAGGGTCTTGATCCCAGTCAGTTGCCTGTGGTAAATTGATGGGAGCCACTGGAGTTTATTTCGTTTCCGCTGCAGTTTATTTCTTTATTGTCAGCCTTGCATAGCTTAATAAATGTAAACTCGACCGTTAGGTCCCAGCGATTATTGCTATTCAAAGTACTCGTTTATTCTTATATTCGTTGTATGGATGTGATAATTCATCGATGTTGACACTGTGTGCACTAGCGTGATCCTGGACTAGTGCAGAATACACAGAGGGTCCAGATTTGCATATTTGGGTCCCGTCAGAAAGTGAACGAGGCAGAAATTTTAGTCCACAGCTGGGCTCTCTCTACACCTGTCAGAGACTTCCATCTTGGGTTGGTGATGGGGACCGGTTCCCTTCTAAGTACCCTACGATTATCCGTAATCTCGCGGTGCATTCTTTGGACTTAGAGGGATCCCAACGTCACTAACATCTGTGACAGTCATGCGGCCCAAGGGCAATTTGGAGATTCCTCTGCCATCTCGCTTGTGTACCACCTTGATCGGAGATCCAGACGCATTCGGCGACGTCGCTGACGGCGGCGAAGACGGTGCCTCTGCCATCTCGCTTACTTGATATCTATATAAGTTACATACGCAATGATTACATAAACAAATATAAGTTACCCATTGAACCTAAATATAAGATACGTAGTAAAGAAAATATATAAAATTGCACAAAAAAGTACAAAATATATGAATAAAGAATAGTTGAATATGACTGTGAAAGATTAGGATTGTTGGTTTGGTCCTGGTTTTTTCGGTCGGACTGCCCAACATATACCATATGTATATGAAAGAAATCAACATATAGCTGAAATATTGGATGGTTTTGAGTGCTCTCGGAAGGCGAGTTGTAAAAGAATCAATGTTTGCCTTCTCAGCCCTTTAGTCTATACTCTTCACAAATTGGATAAGAAAACTATAATTTAGATTTTGAGCTCTAATCAATGCTTAGCTAGACTGACAGAACAATCACATGCAATTCACTGAAATAAAATATGACAAGAATATTTGATAGCAGCAAGCAAACTATTAAAACATGACAAGAATCACTGAATTCATTACTTCAAATAAAAAGCTAACAAACCTTAAATGATTACTTTGATAGAAGCAAGTAAACTATTAGAGCTCAAAACTAAACTAGTAATCCTACCAATTTCAGTATTAGACCATCTAAATCATAGAGAAAAATTAATCCCACATAATGCACTGTTGCTAAGCACAACCAAGCCATCACCACCAGAACCCACAAGCACAGCCAAGCCATCACCACCAGAACCCATGGCAGCATCATGCCACCAACATGATGAAATAGCCTTAAATTCAATTTGTTTATTTACCTATTAAGTTTGCGTGTTAAATTCAATTTCAAAATCTCACATTAACATTAAACTAATGAAATAGCCTTGCTTCATACACTCACTAGTAAGTACATCACACTTAAAAGACAAATATGCTGCTTCACAAACAACTAAGAATGTTGCTTAGAGCAAGCGTAGACCTCCTGTGGGAAAAGAATCCTTAAATTCTCCCTAACTAAGTTTCTATATATGTGTGGTACATGGTTTTAAAATTAATTATGCTATTCGTTGCTAGCTCCATAATGCAAAATAGATGTGGTGTAATCAAGGAAACTTGTATCAATAGAGTATATTTCGTTCAACAAGCCCAACCGACTCGTAGATAGTTGATACTACTATAAAAATTAATATATATGCTGAATCAAATGCAACATGGCCTAAAATATCAACCCAGAACCCCTAGTTTTTGTTCCATGACCCTATCGATTTTCTCTACCATCTCGTTGCTCAGATGGTTTCCAAAGTCCCCTACTTTGCCACTCCAAGTATATGGTGTACTTGTGCCCTTCCCTCATGGTGTCCTCAGATGTCCCATTTTTGTACACATGCACTACTATACCCTTGGAACACACATTGTAGAGATCAAAATTGAAGTTTTCGAGTGTTATATGGCTACAAATGTGGCCAACAAGCACACCCGAAAGTTTTGAGAAAGGTATAATCTGGTATTTGACCAAATAGGTATTCGAGGGGAGAAACAACATTGAGAACCAAGCCATCCCCACCAGCAGCGCTGGGATCGGGGAGGAGATCGGGCCTTACCTCAGGGAACATGGCAGGGACAAAGGGAGGCGGCGTTGGTCGGAGGCAGGGACGAAGGGAGCGGCGTTGGTCGGAGGCAGGGACGAATGGAGGCGGCGTTGGTCAGAGGCAGGGACAAAGGGAGGCGGTGTTGGTCAGAGGCAGGGACGAAGGGAGGCTACATAAGTGATTAATCAGATAAAAGCTGTTGGTATTGAATATTCTCAGTCTGAAAATGCCACCCACCTCTTGGTTGCAATCAACACCAAGAGGTGGGAGATAAAGGCTACTGCCATAGAGGAGAATGTCAACCTTTCTGATCTAACTTTGGAGCTGCTCTATAGCAAGCTTAAGACTCATGAGATCAAGAGGATTGATGTCGAACCCGGGAACGAAGGATCCCGAATTCTCTGTGTTCATACGCTAGTCCAGGATTTCCAGTGTACACAGTCACAAAAATGTTATCACAAACATATCCAGCGTATTTATCAATAAGCATAGAGTTTATTACAATTTGGGCCGGAGGCCAAATAAAACATTAAGCGGAAGCAAAATATAATGGTAAGCCACACGATACGCCACAGGCAATCGTCTGGAGGTCGCTGCCTAATCATCCTGCTCCTCACCTTCTGGATAGAAGTCTTCTCCTGAATAATAATATTCAGCAAGAGTGAGCACTACAACTGTGCTCGCAAATTACACCCAATACAGAATTTAGAATGCATGCATAAGTTATTCAAAGGAAGGTTGTAGGGTTTATTTGCGTAAATCAGCCTTTTTGGTTTAAATATTTGTACTAAGTTTCAAGGCACATTTTTATTCCATAGCTAAAATCAGGTTTAAAATTGATCATTTTATAGTGGATAACCTCCATATGAAACATGGTGAAGGATACCCTCTTATCACAAGGCTACCCGCCCAATTTTACCACAAGGATTAACCATCCTCAAATCATGTCCAAAGTTATTTTAAAACCAAAAACAAATCTAACTTAGAGTGGCTTTGCTCAGCATGTCCATGACCGTGGACACGGCTATTCGAATAGATTTACAGTCTGCAGAGGGGTACAACTTTACCCACACGAGATAATTTGCCAGTTATGTCGGCCAATACACGCTTCCTTAGGCGTGTGACTGGGCAATTATCACAAGGTGTTTCCAATGCATTACCTCAATACCAATATACCCGCTAAGGTTTCACTTCCATTAGGCTAACCACCTGCCGGAAACCCCCTCTTGCGCCAAGTGGGAATAAAGTCTAACCGACACCCACACAACAAAAATGGCATAAACAATAATGAGGTAAGACAAATTATTAAGCCTGGTTCTGCCCATACAGAACATGTGGTAGTACGGTGGAGCTTTTGAAAGATGCGGCTCAAAGACCGGTCCTTAACCTACTTGGGCAACTTTCAATAAAAACCCTGGATCTCAGTCCTAACCAGACGAGCCCGTGCATAAACCTGCACCCACCAACGGTCCATGTTTGCCCAAGTACAAACCATTTTCTTTTATTTTTATAATTTTCAAAGATATTTGCAAAAGTCCACCATGACATAACAATGTCATAGGCTTTTTATCAAATTTTGAAGTCTTGGCTAAATTCTCCCAAAATCAAAAATTTCATGGTCTAAGCATTTGCTAAGCATATATTTATTTTTAAATTCATTTGACTAAGGTTACAAGGAACAATCAAATTTGGCTATACAAAGGAATTGGAATAATTAAATATTTAAAATAGGAATTTAAAATAATTAAATACAATTATGCATGCAATAATAATTTAAAATAGAAATTAAATAATTTTAAATATTGGGGGCAAAATGGTCAATGGTGTAACATGCCTTGTTCAAATTCCTGGTATTCTACTTCTTCAATAGGGTCAAGCTCTCCGGGGTCATCAAAATCTATACGCGAGAATATTCCAAATTCAAATAGAATTCAAATGAACTCAAATAAATTCAAATGAAAATACAAATTAACTCCAAATTAAATAATTTTGGTTTAGTTAGCTAGATTTTGATTTTATATAAATTTAGAAATTTGAATCACCTAAATCGGTGTTTGTATGAACAAATACGAGCTCCTGGAAGTTTAAAACTTAAATTAAATCCTAAAATCAGAATTTCAGAATTTCCCGAATTAAATTTCTAAAGGAAATTCTATTTATTGCGCAAGCATGCGTCAGCGGTACTGTTCACAGAGACTGACAAGTGGGCCCGCATAGTCATGGACTTAGTCCACGGCGCCACCCGAGTCCACGGTGGACTCTACAAGACGCAATAAATGTGAAGGGGCGGTCGCTATTGGCGCTTATTCTTGCCGCGACCACGCTGCTCGACTTACGCCACGCACGCGAAAATGATGAGGTGGCGCTGAGGTGGCAGAGCCACGTTGGCGCCGGAGAGGGGAGGCGCTCGGGTTCCAATGGTACCGGCGAACGGCGGCGCGGCGAGCTCCGGTGAGGTGCGCAAAATGCTCAGGAGACGATACTGATGCGAGGGCGCTACCTGGTGGCGGCGGAGAGTGGCCGAAAGATCGTCGGCGATGTGAAGAAGCGGCGGCGTGCTTCGGTCGACGGCGGCGAAGGGGCTCCGGTGATCTTCAGGCAACGTGGAGGGGCGCACGAGGATCGCGGCGATGCACTGAAGTTGATGGTGCAGTCGAAGTCGTCGAGGAGGCTTTGCCGGCGTCGGGCACGACGATTCTTTGAGCTTCGGCCGCCGGAGGAAACTTCGAATTGCGAGTGATCTAGGGGCTTAGAGGCGCAATGGACTGGGGGGAAAGAGGGAGGAGGTGAGAGCGGTGCTGGTGCCGGCTTTTATAGAGTGAGGGGAGATGGGGAGACGGTGATCGTGCGTGAGGTGGCAGCGGCCATTTGCGGAGGTGAATGAGGCGCGTTAAATGTTGAGTTATGGAAGGGGTAAAGGCCGAGATGAGTGCGGGGTGAGCGCCGAATCAATGCTGTGAATGCGAGGAAAGAGAGGAGGGAATCACGGGATTGATGAGCTCCAGTACGGCTTTAATGGCGGCAGGGGCGACGATCGCGCGGAGAGACGAACGCGGGGAAGACGACGCTGTGCAGGCGGGTCCACCTGTCGGCGAGACAGGAGAGGGAGAGAGGGCGCGAGTGGATTGCTATCGGCCATCCGATTTTGATCGGACGGCCCGCATTAATCGTGCGCGGGAGAAAAATGGGCGAGGCGCAAGACAAGTCTTGGGCTTCACCAAGATCTTTGTAACAAAGAATTTTAAATTCTTTTTCAATTTATTTAATCCTAGAAATTCAAATAAGCTTTAGAAAATATCAAATAAAGTCCAAAATATTTGAGAAAATTCACAGAAATTCTCAAGAGCATTCTGGACTTAAATAAAATAATTCCAACTTTTAGTTGGAAATAGGTTTTGCACATAAATTATTTTAGCTTTAAAATAATTAGGGAAAAGTTTTTAAAATTTCCAGAAAATCCACAAAAATAATTAAATTCTTATTTTCAACTGAAATTGAAATTTTTGGGCTGTTACAATTGATCATCCCAAAAAGGAAAATATAGCTTTGGTAGCAGACCTGCTCAAGAGAGCCTCTGATGGGTCTTTTGAGTCCTCTTCTGGATTTTTGCTTGCTGTTTTATCTACTATTCATGAAGAAGAGTTTGAGAGTCTTCCTGAGGCTGAGTTGGCCCTCATAGTCAGAAAGGTCACATAGGCCTATAACAATATGAGAAACAGAAATCGAGGAGGTCCTGTGACTTACTATGAGTGTGGTGAGCTTAATCATATCCGGGCAAATTACCCCAAGCTGAAAGGTAAGAGAAACCACAAGGAGGGAAAGCCAGCTTGGAAGAACTCAATGGAACAAACCAAGGTTTGATGTTGCCAAGGTTACGAAGGCCACTCACCGGGTGCTTGCCGCTCTTGAGGATCAATCCATAAGCGATGTGGACTCCGGGAGCGAGGAGGACAAGGAGGAGGAGATCCCTCAAGACAAAAAGAAAGGGAAGGCCAATGACTTCACCGGCTTATGCTTCATGGCCGACTCTGTTGATGACGACAACAATGAGGTACCTCCTTCTTATGATGTTCTTGCTGATAGATGTGAATCTATATTTGAGCAACTTATGAGTCAGGATAAGGCTTTAGAATATGTCATGGCTAGAAACAAGGATTTAGAGTCTCAAATAAGTAACTTGACTTTAGAACTTGAGAATGCTAAGAGTCTTGAATTTGATGAATGTTCATCTTGCCATGCTTTGCATTCAGAATTTGCTAAACTGCAATCTGCTCATAATATTGCTTTAAAATGCTAGGCCTGAGCTAGTTGAGGTTAAATCTGCTCCTTGTGAAAAATGCTTAGATTCTAGCAGATTAGTTGCTTCTGGTGCCGTTGATTCTAGTCTTTGCACTTTTTGCTTAGAACGTGAACATGAAGTCAAAGATATCTTAGAAGCAGCTAGAGGTAAATATGCCAAGCTTAAGGATAGTATTGAATATTCTACATGTGCTTCATGTCCAACTCTTAAACTTGAATCTGCTTTATATAAGCACAAATATGCTAGAGCCATTAAAGGTAAAACCTGTGAATCATGTGTTAATTTTGAAAAAGAAAATGCTTATCTTAAGGATACATTAGAAAACTTTTCTAAAGGTAAGAATTAATTAAACATGATTCTGGACAATTCTAAGACTCCTTATAAGAAGCAAGGATTAGGATACAATTATGTTCGAGATAATTCTAAGCCAAAAGTTGTTCAAGTCTTGGAAAAAGGGGTAGTTGAATTTAAAGCCCAAGTTGCAAAAAATAATTTTTAAATCTGCAGGTTTTGCCCAATCTTCTGTTAAATCAAAGGGTGCTTCTCCTAGTGGTATTAAGTATCATTGCACCTATTGCAAAAAAGGGTGGGCATTAAATTGAGTTCTGTTGGCGTAGGTTGAAAAATGATAACACAAATTTTGCTAGAACTTCATCTAATCAACCTAGAGCTTCTATGAGACATGGTAACATAGAAAAGAAGAAACCTGGTTTAGGATTTGCATCAGATGCTCATCATCATGTCTCTAGACAAGATAACTCTTGTGTTACTTTAACCATTGCTCAT
Organism: Hsuehochloa calcarea; assembly: GCA_036346395.1. NCBI lineage: Eukaryota > Viridiplantae > Streptophyta > Magnoliopsida > Poales > Poaceae > Hsuehochloa > Hsuehochloa calcarea. The sequence continues at coordinate 9,567,139 of CM070593.1, read as the reverse complement.
AACAGAACTTTAAATAAAATCAAGGATAGCACTTCTACTTTGCATACTACTTGCAGACGTGTGTCTCAGTACTGGGTTCCTAAGTCTTGTTTAACTAACCCCAGTATTGAGGCACATCGTTCTTCTGTTCCTTGATTTTTAGGATTACCGCGGAAAGAGGAAGGACACGTGGTTCGTTAACACAGGCTGTTCACGCCACATGACCGGAGATTCAAGATGGTTTACCTCTTTTACGCGGTCGACAGGTGATGATTTCATCGCCTTTGGAGATGATAAACAAGGGCGAATTGAAGGAACGAGATCGATCAGGGTGAACGACAGTTTCATCCTCAAGGACGTCACCCTTGTGGACAAGCTAAGATTTAATTTGCTTTCTGTGTCTCAACTTCTTGATGATTGCTATGAGACTATTTTTAAGGAAAATGCTTGTTGGGTGCTTGATTCAACTGGTGAGCTTGTTTTTGAAATTACTAGAGTTGCTAGAATTTTTGGAGCTGGCTTTTCCGAATCTCTTGCTGGTTCTCTCAAATGCTTGATTTCATCTTCTTCTTCTGAGGTCTGGCTTTGGCACCGTCGTTTGGGGCACATTGGTTTTGATCATCTAACGCGAGTTAGCAACCTTGAGCTTATGAGAGGTTTGGCCAAACTCAAGGCCGTCAAAGGTGCTGTATGTGTGCCCTATAGGCATGGCAAGCAAGTTGCCGCCTCACACCCTTCAGTGATTATGGTCATGACTGACTGACCGGGACAGTTGCTTCATATGGATACTGTTGGTCCCGCTAGGGTTCGGTCAGTTGGTGGAAAATGGTACATTCTTGTCATAGTCGATGATTTTTCTAGATACACTTGGGTGTTCTTTCTTGCTTCGAAGGATGAAGTTTTTGATTTTTATCATGATCTTGTTCTTCGTTTGGCTTCTAAACTTCCGGGTGCCTTGAGAGCGATCCGTAGTGATAATGGCAAGGAGTTCAAGAATGCTTCATTTGCCTCTTTTTGTGTTGAGCGTGGTATTGAGCATCAGTTCGATTCTCCACACGTCCCTCAACAAAATGGTGTTGTGGAAAGGAAGAACAGGACCCTGGTCGAGATGGCTAGGATGATGCTAGCTGAGTATAGCACACCGAGGAGGTTTTGGGCCGAAGCTGTTGCTACTGCTTGCCATATTGTAAATCGTGTCTTTGTGACACCTTCTTTGGGCAAGACTGCTTATGAGATTCGTTTTGGTAGAAAACCCTCCGTCTCGCATTTTCGAGTTTTTGGATCCAGGTGTTTTATTCGTAAGACAGGAAATCTAGATAAATTTGAGTCAAGAACTTTTGATGGTTTATTTCTGGGTTATCCTGCACATTCGAAAGATTTTCGGTTTTTTAATGCTGAAACTAATCTTGTTCAGGAGACATGCAATGTCACCTTTGATGAGACTAGCCCTGGAGCTAGATCAGGTATTTAAGGTGATACACGGGTAACAGAGAGCATATTCATAGAGGAAGATGATGAATGATTTGATGTTCTTGCACCTGCTGCTGTTGACGCTCCTATTCCAGCACAAGAACTTGCTGTGACTACTTCGCCTTCAGATGAGGCTCCTGCTGCATCTTCATCATCAGCAGTACCTGCGGAGGTTGAAGAGATGCTTTCTTCTCCGGGTGCACCACTTCACATTCAAAGGCATCACCCTCCGGATCAGATAATTGGTAATCTTCATGAGCGAGTCACTCGCTCCAGGTATCATGATCCAAATCTCTATTCTCACTCTGCATTTGTTGCTTCTTTTGAACTTCGCGATATATCACATGCTTTATCGGATTCTAGCTGTGTTAATGCCATGCATGAGGAATTAGAGAATTTTGAGAGGAATAAGGTTTGGAACCTAGTAGAACCTCCTAGTGGCCATAATGTTATAGGAACCCGCTGGGTTTTCAAAAACAAACAAAATGAGGATGGTTCTGTAATTAGAAACAAGGCTAGGTTGGTAGCTCAGGGGTTTAGTCAAGTTGAGGGGTTGGATTTTGATGAGACATTTGCTCCTGTTGCTAGACTAGAAGCCATTCGCATTCTGCTTGCCTTTGCTGTATCTAAGGGCTTTAGATTATATCAGATAGATGTTAAAAGTGCCTTTTTAAATAGTTTCATTGAGGAGGAAGTTTGTGTTAAGCAACCCCGGGTTTTGAGAATCCCAAGTACCCAAATCATGTGTTTAAGCTATCCAAAGCCTTGTATGGTCTTAAGCAAGCCCCTAGAGCCTGGTATGATAGACTTAAGACTTTCCTGCTTAAGAATGACTTTGAGATGGGTAAGGTAGACAAGGCTTTGTTCATTCTTAGGCGTGGTAATGACTTCCTGCTTGCTCAAATTTACGTTGACGATATTATTTTTGGTGGTTCTTCTAATGCTCTTGTTTCCAGCTTTTCTGAGACTATGTCCAGGGAATTTGAGATGAGTATGATGGGATATCTCAATTACTTTTTGGGGCTTCAAATTAAGCAATGCAAGGAAGGGATCTTCATTCATCAAACGAAGTATACTAAGGATTGGCTCAAACGTTTCGACATGGGTGACCGCAAGCCAATCTCCACTCCCATGCCAACTTCGACTGTTTTGGATCCAGATGAAGAAGGAGAAGCCGTGGATCAATGCGAGTACCGCAGCATTATCGGTTCCCTTCTGTACCTGACGGCCTCGAGACCGGACATCCACTTCACGGTCTGCCTCTGTGCGAGGTTTCAGGCGTCTCCGAGGACTTCCCATCGCCAAGCCGTTAAGCGCATATTCAGGTATTTACACTCTACCCTTCTGTATGGCATTTAGTATTCCTGTTCGTCATCCTTGTCCATTCGAGGGTTTTCAGATTCTGATTTTGCTGGCTGTCGGCTAGATAGGAAGAGTACCTCAGGCACTTGTCACTTCCTAGGCACTTCTCTTGTATCTTGGTCTTCTAAGAAGCAGTCTTCTGTTGCACATTCCACTGCTGAAGCTGAATATGTAGCTGCTGCTAGTTGTTGTAGTCAGATTTTGTGGATGGTAACCACTCTTAAGGACTATGGGTTAAATTTTGCTGGTGTTCCTCTTTTCTGTGATAACACTTCTGCCATTAATATTGCTAAGAACCCTGTGCAACACTCTAGGACCATGTCGAGAAAGGTGATATTGTGCTACACTTTGTGGAGTCCGAGGCTCAACTGGTTGATATCCTCACCAAGCCTTTAGACCCAACTAGGTTTGCCACCTTGAGAAACGAGTTAGGGGTAATTTATCCCTGTGGATTGGTTTGAGGGGGAGTTCGATCTTTTCTGATCTTACCTTGTTCTTTTGATCTTTTCTTGTTCTTTTTCTGAACTTATTGATCTTTTTGAACTTTTTAGGTTTTTAGGCTTTTATTGCATCTCATTGTATCATATTGCATTCATATGGAAATTTCAACAAGTGACATGAAAAATCCAACAAGTGGATATGAAAAATCCAACAAGTGGTATCATAAAAGATGCATTGTAATATAAGATTTTCTTCTTATCTTTTAAAATTGATGAAGTTTGCCTATTACCCTTTGGAGCTTTAGTATTTCAATTATTGCTCAATGCCATGTCTAGTTCTTTGACTTGCTAGAATTATCATGTTTTTACATATACATATAAGTCTTTGCTGTATGAGCTAGAACTCTAAAACAACTCGAACTAAAAATTACAATTTGTGGATGTTTTAGCTAGTTGCGCAATTAGTGCTTCTTTTGTGATATTGGCCCTATCAGAATTACTTTGTTAGCTCTTGAATCTAAAATTGACCATTACTTGAGATTCTTGTGTTCTTGAGATTCTAAAACTGCTCTTGTGAAACATGAAAAATCAAAAGATTGTCTTATGCTTAAATTGTGCCAAACTTCTCTTACGAGACTGCTTGTCAAAGATATGAACTTGGAGATAGTTTGATGATCCAGACGATCTCATGGGGACTGCTTGTCAGAAATGACATGAATCTTAAGATTTGTTACCCCGGTAGAAGCTTAGGATGAGTTTGTGGATGGCTCCTAGTCCAGGATCTTCTTCACTAAGATATGCATTTAATCAACTTCTGGTCGAAGCTTAGGATGATTTTGTGGATGGCTCCTAGTCCAGAATTTTGTCACTAAGTTATATCATTAGTCAACTTCAATATTCAGTGCAAATGAAAATTGTTGAAAAATGGGCTTTTGAGAAATTTGAGCAAAATGATTCAGTACAGGACCTGATTGACTCTTAAATGTGGTCTTTGTTAGCTTTTTGATCTTACTTTGACATTTTTGACATGACTAGTTTTCAGACCTGGAGAACGTGGGGGGCTAGGTGCAAAGAAACTCCGCGAGTCCCCCACGCGGCTGGTGTCCACCCCCTTGCCCGGATCCTAAAGCACTGGTAAGGGCGGAAGTGTTGCGCGTGATGACATCCAGAAGAACCCTCCTGTCTTCTGCACAGTTGCGCTCAATCTGAAGAAGGACCTCGGCTATGGTCGGAGGAGGAGGAAGATCCTCGTCGGACGGTGGACCGCCTTGGCCGCTACGAAAAGGTCCGGCCATCCTGTTACAAGAAACTTTGGTTAAAAACTCGACCCGAAAATCAAAGCCGGAAGGAAGCAGAAAGCTAATGACTAGGGAAATGGAATATCACCCAAATCGAAAGCCGAAAACAGCAAGTGCATAAACTTAAACAGGCTTATAAAAAGACTCCAAAAACAGCAAGGAATCACTAAACCAAATCTCAACTTCCCAATGCAACTAACCCGTATTGAATGAACGAGTAACTATCGGAGAAGATAAAAATCAGAATATAACGTAAGATCTAGTACCACTAAAGAGCAAGGTTAAACTAACGAAATTAGTGTTAGATACATAGCTAACTAGTATCACACCTTACCCTTCTACTCCCACAAGTTTTGGTTGATTAACCTATCCTTTTCTACCCCATTTAGAACTTTTGAGCTTGCTGTTCGGAAATTGAAAGATCGTTGTCCGGGTTTTGCATCCAAGCTTCTGGTCGAAATTTAGCCATTCCAGAAACTTCAAAACCTTGTAGAGGGCAACCAACTTTTCAATTTGCCAAGCTCATTAGCTCCCTAAACCCAATTAAACGACAACGACTATCTTTGAGAAAGGAGAGGAAAACAATTTTTAAAACTCAAATTAGAGTAAGATGAGAGAAGAAAGCTAAGATAGGTAAGGAGTAAAATCTGAGAACTCCTTAAGCTTTCATAAATCATTTGATACTTTGAAAATAAGGTTTTCCAAAATATCCTAAAGACGACCAACTTGGGTTACTACAGTCAGTATGTCTCTGATACCAAACTCTGTGAGTCCCCGGTTTATTGGGCTTGTAATGCTTAACCATCCACTTGGTCCTAGCATCACAAATCGAATAAACCAAGACTCGAGACATGTATACTTCCCAGAAATGCAGTATACACACCTCTTTACAAAATTCATGCATCAATTCCATTCGTTCACATAGAACCGAAGCAAAGCAACAACCAGAAGATAACATAAATAAAGGATAGTTATTACAAAAGAGAGGCCGATCGGCCAAATGACATATACATAAAGAAATTGAACAGCGGAAGCAAAAGTGCCATAAGATGGCCATAAACCAAAAGAGCCAATCAGTGTGCCTTTAACCCACAAGGCAACCGACCGGACCGGCAAGCTAGTCGTCGAATCCACAGCACATCTCACAAAAGTGAGGCCCTTGGGGCTCACCTTCCTCCTCTGCAACAAATAGTTAAGCAAAGCAAATGAGTACAAAAATTGTACTCCGCAAGACTTACGTGTAGGGTAACAGACCTATACATATGCTACATGCAAGCTTATTTAAGTGGAGGCTGTATGGCTTATTTTCAGCACAAAGTAATCTTTATTTGCAATAATGTAGTACATTTAAAAGCAAGTTAACAAATCTGTTTTTAATGTTCAAATAACCGTAAATGACAACAATATAACAGTAGATAGAAAACAACAGTCCTGGAAGTGACTAAACCATTAGTCACCACAACAATAGCATGAATTACCCATTCATACCAACCATGTCAAATTTTAATTTAAAAGGTTGTAGTCCAACTCTTGCAAAACCTAACCAAGCGTGTCCATAACCTAGGACGAGGCTATTCGAATAGTTTTATACCCTGCAGGGGTGTACCAATGTACCCACACGCCAGACCGCCTTTTTGCCACATGATTAGCACACTTCCTTAGGTATGCCGGCACAGCTAAGTCCTACGAGACATTTCCAATATTATGCATTAACTACGAGTGGCCCGTATGGATAGAAACCCATACGTTGTGTCGGAGTCATTGTAAAGCCTCGGTCAACTACCCGTCGCAGGTAAAGCCTTGGACAACTACAATGCCCCTCGAGGTGGAGAGCCTACCCGGAATCTCCACCACCGCACACCCAACACAAGAACACATATCCTTTTTCACACAACAGACACAACCCCCTCCTGCGACTCGGAGATAACACACGCCAAAGTACTTAGTCAAGAGAGGTCCCATATCCCTCTCGGGTGGTTAGCACGCAAAAATACTTGGAGAGTGTGACACAAGATGTTCGGTCCTTGTTGACTTAGGCAAGACATCCACAAACCCAATAACCCACCATCCAACCACTTGCCCAAGTCTAAAACAATGTTTCATTTTCAGATTTTGAATTTACAAAATAACAAAGCACAAGTGCTAGACATAAAGGAATAATATTTAGATGTGTGATCAAGATCATCGACTAAAATCGATGATCGCCCATTACTACCGAAACTAAGCATTTCTAAGCAATTTCAATTCGTAAACTACAAAGTGACAAGAGCTCATCCATCGAACTCAAATCACAGCAAATAACCTAGGCTCATGGTAGTAAAGGATAATCAATTCCTACAGGTTATGCAACTATAGGATACTAACCATAATTTAACAACAAAGTAGCAATGCATACATACAAGTTGGAATCAATATATTAGACTTGAAAAATAATGGGATTAACATGATCAAACTGCTTGCCTGTTTACTGTGGGTCAAGATGTTGCTGAGGATCAATTATATTGCCAACGAGCTCTTCGGATCCTAACGAGAAAGCGAACAACAACCGATAAGAACGAAGAAAATGCAAAGACCCAACAGTAAACTTTCTCCAAAAATTCTAAAATTTTTACAGTAGCAAGATCGTTATTTATAAAGAATTTAGAAATAAGAACCAATTGATTTGGATTCTTAATGCAAAAGATATGACCAAAACAATTTTGCTCAGCTTTTATAAATCAAAAATGCTACTATTCATTAGCAAAATTTTCTGGGGCTATACTGGAGTTGGAAATATTTTTAGATTAAAGTTTAGTTAAAAACATGACCAATAAAATTTGAATCTCCCGAAAAGATATTAAAATGAATTAGTTATGCATTTTACAAGTTATCATATTTTTCAGTTGATAAATAAATTCTTTCGGGAAAATCGGAAATTGGAAATGACGTGGACGAACGTGGAGCGTTGATCTTGGATCCAACGGTGCAAGTCCCTGTGCTGACGCGCGCGCGGCCGCGAAACCCTAAACGTCAACCGTTGGATCTAGATCCAACGGTTCACGTGGATCCGAGCGCGCGGGCGGATCCGAACGTCCCCACGCACGCGAGCCGTTGATCCTGGATCCAACGACCCAAGCGAACTCGAGTCGGGACCGTTGATCTTGGATCCAACGGACCACAGACCGAGACGCGCGACGAATTCAAAATTCCGCGCGAATGTGGGCCGTAGATCTAAGGATCTACGGTCCAGACCGACTCACGTTCAAAACGCCCGTCCTGTTTTCGTCCGGCAAAAACGACGGGGAAGATCAGCTCGTCACCGGCGGCTCCGGCCACGGCGGTGCGAGCAAGTGCCCAAAATGGGTCCCAATCATCATTGCGCACCTGATGGTACCAATGGATTTGACTGCGGTGGTCCAGAACGCCGGCAAGCCGGAGAGAACCGAAGTGGCCCGAAATGACAAAAACGAAAATGGCAAAAGAGCTCAGCTGCGGTTCAGGAGAGCAGGTGCCAAACCACTAGGGACTAAAGAGGAGTTACCTGAGCGCAAAGAATGCACCGAGGAGGGTCGAGACGGCTCGGGCGAGGAGAAACGTTGATTTCGTCCGAAAAGGGGGAAATCCAAATTCAGTTCGATCCTGAGTAAATTGAACCAAATTGAGTGAGGGTTAAGCTTCAGAGAGTAAAGGGGGAGCAGAGGGAGCAAAGTCTCTAAGAAGGAAACCCCTGCTGCACCGACTCCACCGAAGCTCCAAAACCGACAATGGCGGCCGAAGGATTCTCGAGATCTGCGGCTCAGTGAACTTGTGAGTGCTAGCTAGAGTTCTTGGAGGTGCTAAAGGAAGCTAAGGGAGAAACAATGGAGCTTAAATAGCCGAGGATGGCCGAGAGCAACGGCGATATCCCGCCGGGTCAACCCGCCATTAGAGCGAGAGCGACGGAGCGATTGGAGAGTGGGCGCTGAGGAGGAGCACGACGGGCATTTAATGCGCGCAGAGCTAGCCGTTTAAAGGCGACCGGGGAGTGGACTGCACGCGCGGCTTTTCTCCTCTGCGCACGCCATGGCTGAGCTCATGCGTGCGCTGACCGGAGGAAGGAGACGACGTGTCGACCGTCGGATTGAAATCGAACGGCTGAGTTAGAACGGGTGGGTTAAAACGATTCCATCGTTCGGTTGATCAAGGACCGTTCGATGCTGATCCAACGGCTCACAACGCCCGCGCCCGATCTACCGCGCCAGTGCATTTAGTTGGTTGGACCGAGTCAAGTGGCTCGAGCCCGAGTCCGGTTCGAACCCGAGGAACAGTGCAAACCAGTTAGAATTTGAATTTTAAACATCTGATTTTTTAGGAATTATTTGAGGTAGCAAACAAGCTCCAAAAATTATAAAATTTTAACTGGAGATTGTTGACAGCAGGATGAACCTCCCATAAATTTTTCAGAGATTTTCATGCAATGAAATTTTCTCCAGAAATTCCAGAAAAGGAGAAATAGGGTTTGACCAAATTTGACTTGTCTCCAAAAATTATCAAATAATTTCTAAAAATCATGAGATAATTCAGAGGTGTTACCAAGCCTCCCTAGATCTCAGCGAAAAGATTTCCAAGGGTTTGGCACAAGACCTTTGCCACAAAGGTTTTTGATTGGAGTCAAATGAGGATTGAATTTTGATTTTCCATAATTCTTTTAAAAGAATTACAAAAATGACGAAGTGCTTCAAGATGCAAGAAAGATTTTAATTTCTTCTTATTTTCTTACATTTGAAACACAAGTCCATATTTGGGATGTTACAGGGGAGAAATTGTAATTTTGAAAGTTCTGAAATTTGAGGATCATAGTGAGGGGGAGTTTTTGAATTGCATTCTTATTGTCTTATTGATTCTTTTGAACTTGAATTGCATTTATTTAATCTCACAATGATCATAGGTCAATTGAACAATTGTTCTTTCATATGGACCTTAAGTGAGATTTTTGACTCTTTTCTGGAAATCAAAGTTTTTATGCTTTCTTTTGCCTTATCTCACTTGCCTATGCTATTCTGATGCCAACTTGGTTATTTCCATTGCTTTCTCTTGCTTATGGATCAAGTTGTGCCTTTGTGCGAAAACGAAAGTATTTTACTTTTCAAATCTCCAAATTACATTTTCTGTATTATTGTCAATGTGTTCATCAAGGGGGAGATTGTGGATATCATGGGGATATGCTCTAGATCTTAGGATGATGTGACAATTGGCAATGGAGTTTGCGGTTTGTCGTTTCATGTGTTTTCGACAAGTTTCAGAATTGTCAAGTCAGAACCGGTCCGCGGTCGTAGTGTGTGATCGGGCCAGGTACCAAATCGGTCCAAACCGACCATAGGCGTGATCGGACCGTGAACTTAAGAAGTGTTATTTTGAGTTGGGCCAAAAATAGAGGTAGCATGCAAGAGAGGAGATTCTATTGCACTTGGTCTCATAATTTTTGGAGTCTCCAGTCAAAAGTTCTATTGGTTTGAAAATTCCAGTAGGTTTCGGTTTTCCAGAGAGGAAAAATGACTAAGTCCCAGCTGGCGGTCTGACCGGCCCATAGGTGTGTAACACCCCAATCCATCAGGGGCCTGGGATGTTACTAAATAAACAATATAAACAATAAACATAAGGCAAAGTTCTAAATTTCGACAAAACCTCTTCACATAGCTTGGTAAACCGGAGGTTCCAACAGATGCATATATTATTGCCAATAACTCAACTTCCAAAGTTCATCAAATCAATCATAAATAATCTATTTAGCTGTGCATGAGCAAGTGTAATTAAAACTTACCACTCTCATTAATACAAAAAAAACCCAATGTATTCAGGCATAACCAAAATTAATACTTAAACAGTTTGCTTATTATTAAGGTACGACCTAAATGATAATCATCTTTAAAATATTGTGTGGTGGTGAGTCCATCCAAAGCAATACTACTCCCTCCCATGCATGTCGTTCTTGCAAGTGGTACCTAAAAGCACAACAAAAGCAAGAGGTGAGTCCAAAGGCTCAGCAAATATAATAAATGGCAGCAGGTAACTCATCAACTATACTTCACAAAATCACTTATTAATCACTTTACATATGTATGCTATGCAATATGCTCAACATGGTCTTTCTCTCTCTCTTTCTGTAATACCCGGAATTGAATCGGGTAATTAGAAAATAGCCGGGAGGAGAAAAGACAATTAAATGAGTAGAAATTCCTGAAAAGAGAAGGGGTTTTTCATAAATCCTCGACAACCTGGGCCTGGGCCGCAGCCCAGGAGGGGCCCATGTGGTGGCCGGCCAAAAAGAGGGGGTTCCCACCCCCCAAACCCTAAACTCCCCACTCTCCCTCCTCCTCCCCGCTTTGAGCCGCCGCCTCTCCCCACCTCTCAATGCTGTGCGTCGCCTCCTCAGATTTGGGTACGTTACGTTCATTTTATGACCTGATCACCTCTTAGAAAGTTGTAGATCTCGGTTTTATCTTTCTTTTGGCACTGAGATCACTTCATTTGGAGTCATAGTTTAGGAGTTATGGCCATTTTTCTACGAATGTACAGGAAAGCTGACGAGATTTGGCAATCTGCATGTCTAGCCAATTTGTATTTTTTTGAGGCCGAATCTGAAGGGTCACCCAACACGAAAGTTGTAGCCATTCCAGTAAGATTTCAGGATTAATAAAGAACATATTTTTTAGAGTTGGCAATCAAAATTTATGAATTTTGTACCGTCGCTATTTTGCTAACTGTTAGATTGCAGAGACAGAAAACTTAAAAAACTTTACCTGAATATAAGAATTAGTAGGAGGCCGAATCAGGAGACTTGTCAAACTAGACTAGTGTAGCTGGTTTTGTCATGATTCCAGAGAGTCCAATATCACCTCATTCCGAGTTGTGTAGCAAACGTTATGGTGGTTTTAGTACTCTGTCCAGAAAACCCGACGTGAAGTTGATGTTTTTTTAATTGGCCTGGTAGGGATATTAATTCGCCGATTCAGCAAGGCTCACCAACTAGACTTAGTTGGAGAATTTAATTATCTTTCCAGAAAGTCTAAGAACATCTTATTTGGACCCTTTTACTAATATATATGGATTTTTGAAGTTGACTGTCCACCGAGGGGACAGATCGACGTTTAGGAGTTTGGGGTCGGGATCGAGTTAGGAGTTTTGCAAGTCCATGGTTGTTGTTATATAGGTTGTTTTGATCCGTTGCTATGTCTTAGCATGTGTTATAACTGTTATTCAGGTGGTGGACCAGTGCAGGTAGCAGCTCATTCTGTACATCCCTCGTTCTCTCGTGGTTAAGGCAAGTACAGTAGTGGTAAATTGTGTGTGCTCATTTGTTCATGTGTACTATGTTATGAGTATATTATGTTAATCATGGATGCTCGAATGTTATGAACATTAATGCCCGTAAATGCTAGAAGTATGCGTAAGTTTCATGTATGCATGATGATTTAATGAATTGACCATGTGCATCATGATATCATATTGGAGGCATGGTCACGTGGTGACCAAGCATTAATTGAGGTCCCCGTCATGAATATGATGGGCTTTTGGCTCCCCATACTTGTGGAGTATGGGCTAAGGTCCCTGTGCTAGAAGGCACAGGCATGGGTGTGCATCTACGGATGCACACTCCGCAATACCGGTGTATGCAAAAGAGAGAAAGAAAAGTGCATTTGAACTGTTTGCATCGCATAAGCATGAGACATATTTCTTATTGGGTTTTGTGGATGGATGTTGTTATGTACAGTTGCGTTGGCTATTGTCTTACTATTTGTACTTTGTTGAGTCTTGGACTCACTCTTGCTGATGTTGTGTTTTTAGGTACCTCGTTTGCGGACGGCATGCATGGGAGGGAGTAGGGATGCTTTGGTTGCACTCACTACCACACATTCTTTAAAAGATAATTATCATTTAGACCGTACCTTAATAACAAGCCAACTGCTTAAGGATTAACTTTGGCTATACTTGAATGCATTGGTTTATTTGTAATAATGAGAGTGGTAAATTTTAATTATGCTTGCTTATGCTTTAGCTGAGTAGATTATTTATGAATGCTTCGATGAACTTTGGATGTTGAAATAGTGATAATTTTATAAGCACCTGTTGGAATCTCCGATAAACTTAGTTATACAAAGGAGGTTCTGCCGAAATTTATTATAGTGTCTTAGATTTGTATTTGTTATATTGTTATTTTAGTAGCATTCCAGGCTCATGTTGGGTTGGGGTGTTACAGTTGGTATCAGAGCGGGCTTTAGGTCCGTGGTGAATAGATTAATTAAAATTTGCTTGTGGTTAGTCCAATTAAAATTTGACACTCTTGCACAGTAGGATGGGAATGAGCAAAGCATTGCATTTACGTTTCTGTTATATTGTATTGATGATTGATGACATTAATTGAGTATGATTGCTTATTAATTGATTATATTATTGTTATGTGTGGGAATAATCGAGGTTGGGTGGTTGAGGTCGTGGTTGTGACCCTGCGTTTTACCAGGTTACACCACCGTCCGTAGTTAGTGAATAGTGAAATGGTTACCTCGGATATCTCAGTAGAGGCGTTGAAAGTGAGTATCTTCAGAAAAGTTATTCTTTTATTGGAATTTGAATTTGGACCACTCTTGTCCAGACGTGGTTGATGAATTTCTTTTGGGCTGATTTGAGAAAGGTTGAGGTGTTTCCATTGGTTTAATTTGTCCGTTTAAAGCAACTATTATTTTCTCAACGGTTGAGTTACTCTTACGAATGGTAAATTTGGTTAATTATCATGGTTGACCCTTGTATTGGAGTTTTGTCTTTCTTAATGGTAAGCATGACCCATTTATTTTGTTTGATGATTTGGTTAATGAACGTTTCTTTTTGCAAGCCCTTTAGTACGTGGAAGCTTTGTGAGAGACCATGTGAGTAGGGTCCCCGTATGAGTGATGAGTATTTGACGTTGTGGTGAGAAGTTTGTGATTGAAATCTTTGCGATTGCGTTTCTGCTGATCTGTTTCTGGAAGTGCGGAACTTCCGGTTATGGAAAACGGAACTTCCGATAATCGGAACTTCCGCTATGGTAAAACGGAACTTCCGATTATCCTGACATTTTGTGTTCGGTTGAAGTAATCGGAACTTCCGCACCTGGGATCGCGAAACGTCCGATAATACTGACGTGAGTATTCCTCTGTGACGAAAATCAGAATTGAAAATCTGGGAGTGCGGACCTTCCGATAATCGGAGCTTCCGCAGTGGTAAGCGCGGAACTTCCGATCATCCTGACAAGTGCGGATGTTCCGAAAATCGGAACTTCCGCAATGTTAAGTGTGGAACTTTCGATTGTGCCAGAACTGTGCAGAGAAGGAAAGTTTGTGATTTTGAGTTTGTATGAGTTTGAGTCTTGTACAAATATTGATGCTATGATATTGGGCAATGCTATGTGATGTCTTTTTGTCTGTGTTGACTGCAGGACATCGAGACGAAATCGTGGCGAGACACGAGGTGATCGGACTAGGCGCAGGCGGCGTTGAGGTCAGAACGGTCGGGATGTGTCGAAGACGGCGTGAATCTTGAGTTGGTTGCGAGTCAAGGACAGCAAGGTGTACGGGAGGCTTCCAGAAGGTGCGCAAGGGGCGAAACGGTCTTTTCGCAAAGCGGCACAAGTGGAGGCGGTTCCGTTCGGGTGTAGCGGGCTTAATGGGTTGGAGACCCGTTAGCCAAGGGCTATAAATAGAGGTGAACCCCTGGTGTTAGGGTTAGACTTTTGAGAGAGAAAATTAGGGTTAGCTTTAGCAAAAGAGCTTTTGGAGAGTTTATTTTGCTTTTTGAGAGTTTGTTGAGTTGGAGAGGATGAACTGAAAACTTGTGTAATCATTCCTCCGTGTTTCCCTCTGTAATCGTTTGATTTCTATCAATGAAACTCTGAGGTTTTGATTACTTGTTTATGCCTCCTTTCTTCTCTCTGTTCTTCTCTTGAATAGCTAGGGTTTTGATGAAACTTTTGATTCGTCTTATGAGATGGCATGAAACTTGATATCTAGAGTCGTATTGCTATTGCTAATATATCCTCAAAGTTTCATGAGCTAAGAATCTGAGAATCTTGTCTATTGAAGTTTTTGGTCTTTCTTGCCCCTTCTTCAAGAAATTCGATTTTGCTTTGATTAATGAATCTTTGTTTGCGATTCTTCTCCATGAGGTCAAGATGTTGTTTAGGATGATGTCCTGTGAAACTTGACCTGAGAAGAGCATTCAAGATTTAGTATTTGATTTTGGGAAAACCCGAGCGATTGTTCTTGGTCGGGACAATCGGAACTTCCGATTGTCCAAGGCGGAACTACCGCTTGCGGAACTTCCACACTGAATCCCGGAACTACCGCAGTGCGGAACTACCGCTAAGTAGAATCGAAACTTCCGATTTATGACAGAACAGCCTGAAACTTGTTTTCGTTCTCTGATTTTGCTTCACTCTTCTTCTTGAGTTTTCCAGAGGGCTTTGTAGGTTTGTTTAAATACAGTAAAGGGGAGTTCTTAATTTTTAAGGCAACATTCACCCCCCTATGTTGCCATTTCGGTCCTTCAATTGGTATCAGAGCCGGTTAGCTCTTTCTTATAGATCTTAACCGGTCTGTTGAGCCATGGCAACGGACAAGTATTCCACTAAGCCTCCAGTCTTTGATGGCCTGGATTACCCCTTCTGGAAGAGCCGAATGGAAACATACATCCAGGCTCAGGGGTATGCCATCTGGAGAAAGGTGAAGGTTAGATTCGCCGTTCCTGCCGATGAAAACATCAATGTGGGAAACATGCCCGATGTTGAGGCCAATGCTAAGGCAAGGAACATTATCATTCAGGGTTTGAGCAGAAGTGAGTTCGATCGTATTTCTCATTTGTCTTCTATTTACGACATCTGGGTGACCCTCGATGCATACCATGAGGGCACCACCCAGATTAAGACGGTTCGACAAGACCAGTTCAAGCGAGAATACAGCAAATTTGAGATGCTTGCTGGTGAATCTCTTGACGAGTGTTTTTCGCGTTTCCATAAGATTTTGAGAAACCTCCGAGCGGTCGGTCTTACATACCCCGACTCGGATAACGCTCGACAGATGCTTTCTGCACTCGATCTTCGTGTTTGGGAGATGAAAGTGACTACCATCAAGGATAGCACGGACCTCTCGACCCTGACTCTTGATGCGCTTTACTCGCGTCTCAAGACTCACGAGATTGACATTGTCTCTCGAAGGTCGAAGTCACAGTCGATGGCTTTAGTCACTGATCCCACCTCTGGATCTTCTTCTGAGTCGATACACGGGTTCTCCCTTGCTGCTCTCTGTGACATAACTGATGATCAGTTAGAGCAGCTTGAGGATGAATAGTTAGCCCTCCTAGCTCGGAAGTTTTCCCATGCTTACAAGAGGAGGAGGGATGGTAAAAGAGGAGGTCCTGTGATTTGCTTCGAGTGTGGTGGCCCTAACAACATTCAAGCAAACTGCCCCAAGCTGGGGAAGGGCAAAGGTGACTATGGCGGTTCGGGCAAGAACGACTACATCAACAAGAACCGCAACACGAAGCCCTCAGCACCTGACCAAGGCAAGAAGAAGTTTCGCAACTTTGGTAAGGCAAAGAAGCTGTTCCATCGCGTCCTCACCGCCTCGATTTAACTTGACACCGGCGAGGTGGAGGGTGGAGGACGATGATGGAAAGGACGATCAAGATCCCAAGGACGACAAAGAACTTCTCCAAAGATGTGCTTCATGGCCCTCGAGGCGAACTAAGCGACAGCGAGCTGTACTCCGACTCCGATGAGGTTAGTCCAACTTACGACCAGCTTAATGATGCTTTTCTTAAGCTATGTAGATTTCATGCTAAGTCTAGGGCTAAGTGTTCTGAGTTGGAGAAGGAAGTAGCTAGACTATCACGGGAGCTTACCTTACTTACATCTGCTCCCTCCCGTGATGATTGTGATACATCTTGTGCTCGCTTGATGACATGGAAAACTAAGGACCTTGCATGATAGTGTGTCCTCTGAATTAGACATGATTAAAGTGGAGAACATTAGCCTTCTTGCTGAACTAGAGATAAGTAGGGTAGCACCTCCTTCATCCACTACTATTGAGGCTACTGCTTGCACCTCCTGTGAGGTTAAGGACAACTCGTTTAGAGGTCTATATACCATGCTGCTCGATCTGCCCGAGACTTGTGAAAATTGTAATAATCTCAAGATGAACCTAAAACGGGCAGATCACAAAATTGTTGAATTCCAAGCTGCTTTACTTGAGCCCATTGTTTCTTGTTTAAACTGTCCTAAGTTAACTGCTGAACTAGAATCTGTATCCAAACAGTTTCAAGAAATGATTGATCACAATAACAAATTGGCTCAGTATGCTTCTAAGGACCTTGTTAGCTCACCATGCAATCAGTGTAATAAACTAAAATATGATTTGGTTGCTTTGAATGAAAAATGTGTGAAGCTAACTAAGGACCTTCTAGAGACACAATCATCCGCTTGTATTGTGTGTGCTGGGAAGAAGTCTAAGGGTTTGGTAGAGACGCTTAGCAATGTGAACCAATCTGCTAGTAGTAGGACTGTCCCCCCAAAGTTGGCTGTGCTTGCACAAGCCAATCTTTCCTCTGCTGTTGGTTCTTCTTCTGCTCCCTTACCTTCTGCTGTTCCTTCATCCCCCTGCTCTTCTTGCACCTCTCTTTTTCAGGAGTGTCAGTATCTTATGAACACTCTTGAGAAATTTGTAGGAGGCAAGAAGAAGCTCAATCTCATTCTAGACCAATCCAAGATTTGTAAATTTAATAAGGGTCTAGGATATGATTTCCATGAGGACATGAGGAAGCATCCACCTGTCGTGCTCAGAACCATAGCACCAGGTGTGATCAAAACTAAACCCAGGACTGAGAAAGTCAATTTTAAGTCAGCGGGCTTTGTTCAAAGGATCTCTGACGACAAGGTGATTCCACTGCAGCTTCGCCTCTCGTATATGGAAGTATCATTGCACCTTCTGTCAGAAGGATGGACATTTGGTTGATCATTGCTTCAGGTGTGCCAAGATCGCGCGTAGAGATCATGTTGAGTCCTTTAGGCGCATTCAGGGTCAGCCCCAGACTATGAGTGCACCTAAGACTAACATGAGGTCTAGGTTTGATACAACTGATGATTTAGGGCAGCATCGAGGACTTGGTTTTTCTGAGTT
Organism: Hsuehochloa calcarea; assembly: GCA_036346395.1. Lineage (NCBI taxonomy): Eukaryota > Viridiplantae > Streptophyta > Magnoliopsida > Poales > Poaceae > Hsuehochloa > Hsuehochloa calcarea. Next base: position 9,549,430 of record CM070593.1, on the reverse strand, counting down.
TTCTGATTTTCGTCCTCATGCTTCCTTTGGTCGTGACTTCCGTCGTTTTGAGGGTAGATCTCGGTTTCCCTTTCGAGATGGCTACCCACGGCGAGATAAGCATGTTGCCAGAATTTCGACTCGCTCTTCCATAGCAGTCGGATTCAGCAACAGCTTCAGGTCTGCACACAGACCTTCTGACTTGTTGAGTGACAGATAGCGTAGGGTAGATAGAGGTCAGTCTTGTTTGACTACTTCATCTGTTCGACGTGTTACTCAGTATTGGGTGCCAAAATCACTGTTGATTCACCCGAAGATCGAGACTTTACTCTGCTTGACTCGAGGTTCGCGGTTTGGGAAGGAAAGGTCTGGATTGTAGACTCCGGGTGTTCTCGTCATATGACCGGAGACTCTCGTTGCTTTTCTTCCCTAGCCCGTGCTCGAGGTGATGAGACGATCACCTTCGGAGATGCTTCATTTGGGCGCGTCATCGCTAAAGGTACTGTGAGCATTAATGATTCTTTTATTTTGAAAGATGTTGCCTTAGTAAGTAAGCTGCAGTATAATCGCTTTCGATCTCTCGACCACCGATGACGGTTCTGAGGTGAGCTTTAAGAAAAACAATTGCAAAATTCTTGATTCTTGGGTAGCCTAGTTTATGGATTTCTCGATATGGGAGGATCTTTCGTGCTGATTTTTCTGAGTCTTCTGGTGATCCTCTTCGGTGTTTAATTGCTTCTGAATCCCGTGATTTGACCTTCTGGCATAGGAGACTAGGTCATATATGCTTTGATCATTTGACACGAGTTAGCGGCCACGATCTCATTCGTGGTTTGCCAAAACTCAAGATGGTCAAGGATCTAGTTTGCTCTCCATGCCGGCACGGCAAGATGGTTGCCGCTCGACTCTCCAATCCACAAAGGACAATGATCGATGCACGTGACAACCGCCCATATGGATACAGATTGGTCCGGCTCGAAAGTCTGAGCAGGAGGGAAGTGGTATGTTCTTGTTGTGGTCGATGACTTCTCGAGGTACTCTTGGTGTTTTTCTTAGCCTCAAGGATGAGACGTTTACTCATTTTCGTGGTCTTTTAGTAGGCTTTTGTTGAGCTCCTGTGCATTACGAGCAATTGCGGTGATAATGGCACCGAGTTTAAGAATTCCTACTTTGAGAGTTTCGTGGTGAGACAGTGTAGAGCACCGTTCTCGTCTCCATACGCCCCCAATGAATGAGCGTTGTGGAGAGGAAGAACCGTACCTTGGTCGAGATGGCCAGGACGATGCTTGATGAGTACTCTACACCTAGGAAGTTTTGGGCTGAGGCTATTGCTACTGCTTGTCATGTTTCTAACAGAGTCTTTCTTCGGGCACTCTTGCATCGCACTTCTTATGAGTTGAGATATGGGTGAAAACCCAGTGTCTCGCATTTTCGTGTGTTTGGTTGCAAGTGTTTTATTCTGAAGTCTGGGAACCTAGATAAGTTCGAGTCACGATCTTGTGATGGGATCTTTCTGGGTTACTCGACTTCCTCTCGTGCCTATGAGTCTGGAACTGTGAGTCTAGCAAAATGGTAGAAACCTGTGAGGTGACCTTCGATGAGGCCAGTCCGGGGACTAGGCCTGATATCTCAGGTTCTCTAGAGCAGTCTGAGTCCATCTTTGTGGATGATGAGGAAGACGGAGATGAGGGTTGTCTACCCGATCCAGTTCTTCCTCCTCCTCTTGAGGTGCCTTCTTCCACTGCACCTCGAGGAGATCAGCCCTTACCTTCTGCTTCTTCTGAAGCTAGTGGCTCTGTCCCTATCTCATCAGCTCATGAGGTAGAGGCCACTTCTTCATCTCACCCTGGACCTCCTTGACACATTCAAAAGGACCATCCTTCAGAGCAGATCATTGGAGACCTCTTTGAGCGTGTCACACGTTCCAAAACTGGTTTGTCTCTCTTTTGTCTCCATTCTGCTTTTGTCGCCTCATTTGAGCCCAAAGACGTTTGTCATGCTCTATCTGACGAGTCTTGGATAAACGCCATGCATGAGGAGTTGGAAAACTTTGAAAGAAACAAGGTCTGGTCCCTTGTTGAGCCCCCTCAAGGTCACAATATCATTGGGACCAAATGGGTGTTCAAGAACAAGCAAAGTGAAGATGGGTTAGTCATTCGAAACAAGGCTAGGCTGGTAGCTCAGGGTTACTCCCAAGTTGAGGGTCTAGATTTCGAAGAGACCTTTGCCCCTGTAGCTAGACTTGAAGCCATTAGAATCCTGCTTGCCTTTGCAGCTTCTAAGGGTTTCAAGCTTTACCAGATGGATGTCAAGAGTGCTTTCATCAATGGCCTTACTGAGGAAGAAGTATATGTCAGACAGCCTCCAAGTTTCGAGAACCCCAAATACCCTAACCATGTCTACAGGCTTTCCAAAGCTTTGTATGGACTCAAGAAGGCTCCCAGAGCTTGGTATGAAAGGCTTAAGTCCTATCTGCTGAGTCATGGTTTTGAAATGGGTAAAATAGACAAGACCTTGTTCATCCGCCGTCTTGGCTCTGATCTTTTGCTCGTTCAGATCTATGTGGACGACATCATCTTTGGCGGCTCCTCACATACTCTTGTTTCCTAGTTTTCCGATGTTATGAGCTCGGAATTTGAGATGAGCATGATGGGCGAGTTAAGTTTCTTCCTTGGCTTCCAAATCAAACAGACTCGGGAAGGTACTTTTCTTCACCAAGGCAAGTACACTCGAGACCTCCCAAGCGCTCGACATGAATGATGGAAAGCCAAGATCAACTCGAAGGCATCTCTGGTGCTCTTGATCCGGATGAAGACGGCGAACACTGTTGACCAAAAGGAGTTCAGAGCATGATTGGCTCTCTCTTGTACCTCACGACCTCGAGACCGTACATACACTTCTCTGTGTCTTTATGCTCGGTTCGTGCTTCTCTCTCAGATCTCACCGTCGGCGGTGAAGCGCATCTTCGGTACCTTCGAGCTACCATTGACTATGGTATCCTGCATTCCTCTTCTTGTCTATCTCTTAGAGCCTTCTCCGATGCTGATTTATTGGTGTAGGATAGATAGGAAGAGCACCTTTGGCACTTGCCAATTCATTGGCACTTCTCTTGTCTCCTGGTCGTCAAGGAAGCAGTCCGGTGTTGCGCAGTCCACTACAGAGGCCGAGTACGTTGTCGCAGCCGATTCTTTGTAGTCAAGTGCTTTGGATGGTCTCGACCCTGCAGGACTTTGGGTTAGTAATAGGCTGTGTTCCACTCTTTTGTGATAACACGTCTGCGATTTGCATTGCCAAGAACCCAGTGCAACATTCTCGGACCAAGCATATTGATATCAGATACACCTTCCTTGAGACCATGTAGAGAAGGGTGACATTGTGCTCCAGTTTGTGGAGAGTGAGCACCGCTATTGGTGATATCTTCACCAAGCCTTTGGACAGCTCTCGGTTTTCAGCTCTGCGGGGAGAGCTTGGGGTGGTTTGTCCTTATGGACTGTTGTGAGGGGGAGCTTATGTTTTACTACTGTATTATATTTTATTTAAGCTATTTCTCCTTTCTGGTTACATTCCATTTAAATGTTTTGGGTCTAAGTCCTTCCAGCATCGGTTAGAGTGGTTTTCGTGCCAAGTTGCTTTGACTGCTAATTCTTATCTTGTGCTTCTAGGATGCTGCTTATTAGTTGTTTCTCCTCTCTCTAAGTAGAGCTTACTCACTTCTTATAGGATCTAGCGAGGGTCGGGCCACCCTTGGGTAGACAGGGACAGTGTTTGCTCCTTAGTATGTGAGTTGATCAACTGATAGTCCTGGAATCATATGGGGTAGATAAGAATCTGTCTGAGCTATAGTATTCTCTATATCTTATCTATGCTCTAAGGACTGCCTTTTCTATTTCTTTTTCCAGTTTCTCGATTTTGTTCCTTTGGTTCAGGGGGAGTTCATCTTGTCTCTTCTAGTTCTTAAATTTGTCATAACTCAACCTGGATTAAAAGTTGCATCTCATTCTGAAGAGGATCTGGTTTTTCGTGCATTTCATCCTGCATTGAAAAATAATCATTTGGAGCCTTGTCTATTATCCCTTATGATCTGTTTTCACTGTTTTACATCTTGCCATGATCTATGCTAAACTGCTAGATTTATCATGACTTTTTATGTGTAGTTTAGTCTTTGCCATGATAAGATGACTAAATTTGCTCAACTTGAACTAAAATCTTGTCATGATAGCTCTTGAGACTAGTCTGTTGAAGTTATCCTTTTATGATTCTCGCCATGTCAAGTAGGCTGAGTTGAGTCTTGAATCTCTTTTGAACTTTTGAGTTAGCTATGTCAGTTCGTTAAGAAATATGACTTATCTTTAATTGTTGGTCTAAAAACGTCAATAGCAAAAATGATCTCTTTTGTGCGAAAAAACTGATCTCACCAAATCTTTCTCATGAGACTGCTTGCCATTGCACTAGGCATGAACTCAGGGGGAGCCTTGGATGACCTAAGATCACCTCCTTAAATCTGTTGCTTGGAGTGGTCGCATAAGGCTTGGGATCTAGCACATGGTTAAGATTTGAAAAATTGGTTGAAGCTTAGGAGGCAGTTGTGGATGGCACCTAGTCCAGGACTTGCTTCACTAAGATAAAGCCATAATTATATTTCCAGAAAAAGAAACTTATGCTAAAATTGCTTATCATTAAAAAGACCAAGTACTGGATAAAATGAGTCTTTCTTCAACTGGTAGCACTCTAAACTGCTCAATATGAGTCTTCTTGGTTCAACTTAGATTATTTGACATGGCTTGTATCATCCTTGGATACCTTTAGCTAGACTACAATCTTGGTTTATTTGACTTGCTAAAGAATTGGATCATTAATCAGATTATGGATTTTCTGTCTTAGCTATTCTATACATCAATTGTCATGATCTTGATAGCATTCTTATGTGCTATGGCTTGGTGTAATACTCCAATAGTCATTTTGGATAATCTTCATGGCTCCTAATGCTTAAAACGAATATCATATAGCAATTCCTCTCTTTTCAACTTCTTGATGTGTTTATTGCCAAAAGGGGGAGAAGTTAGTTTGGAGAGAAAAAGTCTACTGGAGAGCTTTGCAGAAAAATTTGCTCTTTCATTTAAAGCTCAAATCTTCTTCTTTGACAAACATGGTTTTGAGCCTTCTTGATTTCTAGATTAGACCATGTTTGGCTTCTATCACAAACTCTTCTCTATGCTTTTTCGTGTTTGTTAATATACTCATCAAGGGGGAGATTGAGAGACCATGTGAGTAGGGTCTCTGTATGAGTGATGAGTATTTGACGTTGTGGTGAGAAGTTTGTGATTGAAATCTTTGCGATTGCGTTTCTGCTGATCTGTTTCTGGAAGTGCGAAACTTCCGGTTCTGGAAAACGGAACTTCCGATAATCGGAACTTCCGCTGTGGTAAAACGGAACTTCCGATTATCCTGACGTTTTGTGTTCGGTTGAAGTAATCGGAACTTCCACACCCGGGATCGCGGAACGTCCGATAATACTGACGTGAGTATTCCTCTGTGACGAAAATCGGAATTGAAAATCTGGGAGTGCGGACCTTCCGATAATCGGAACTTCCGCAGTGGTAAGCGCGGAACTTCCGATCATCCTGACAAGTGCAGATGTTCCAGAAATCGGAACTTCCGCAATGTTAAGTGCGGAACTTCCGATTGTGCCCAGAACTGTGCAGAGAAGGAAAGTTTATGATTTTGAGTTTGTATGAGTTTGAATCTTGCACAAATATTGATGCTATGATACTGGGCAATGCTATGTGATGTGTTTTTGTCTGTGTTGACTGCAGGACATCGAGACGAAGTCGTGGCGAGACACGAGGTGATCGGACTAGGCGCAGGCGGCGTTGAGGTCAGAACGGTCGGGATGTGTCGAAGACGGCGTGAATCTTGAGGTGGTTGCGAGTCAAGGACAGCAAGGTGTACGGAGGCTTCGGAGAAGGTGCGCAAAGGCGAACGGTCTTTTCGCAAAGCGGCACAAGTGGAGGCGGTTCCGTTCGGGTGTAGCGGGCTTAATGGGTTGGAGACCCGTTAGCCAAGGGCTATAAATAGAGGTGAACCCCTGGTGTTAGGGTTAGACTTTTGAGAAAGAAAATTAGGGTTAGCTTTAGCAAAAGAGCTTTTGGAGAGTTTGTTTTGCTTTTTGAGAGTTTGTTGAGTTGGAGAGGATGAACTAAAAACTTGTGTAATCATTCCTCTGTGTTTCCCTCTGTAATCGTTTGATTTCTATCAATGAAACTCTGAGAAACTCTGAGGTTTTGATTACTTGTTTATGCATCCTTTCTTCTCTCTGTTCTTCTCTTGAATAGCTAGGGTTTTGATGAAACTTTTGATTTGTCTTATGAGATGGCATGAAACTTGATATCTAGAGTCGTATTGCTATTGCTAATATATCCTCAAAGTTTCATGAGCTAAGAATCTGAGAATCTTGTCTATTGAAGTTTTTGGTCTTTCTTGCCCCTTCTTCAAGAAATTCGATTTTTCTTTGATTAATGAATCTTTGTTTGCGATTCTTCTCCATGAGGTCAAGATGTTGTTTAGGATGATGTCCTGTGAAACTTGACCTGAGAAGAGCATTCAAGATTTAGTATTTCGGATTTTTGGGAAAAACCCGAAGATCGTTTGTTCTTGGTCAGACAATCGGAACTTCCGATTGTCCAAGGCGGAACTACCGCTATGTAAACTTCCATGACTGAACTCGAACTACCGCAGTGCGGAAATACCGCTTGGTAGAATCGGAACTTCCGATTTCTGACAGAACAGCCTGAAACTTGTTTTCGTTCTCTGATTTTGCTTCACTCTTCTTCTTGAGTTTTCCATAGGGCTTTGTAGGTTTGTTTAAATACAGTAAAGGGGAGTTCTTAATTTTTAAGGCACCATTCACCCCCCTCTGTTGCCATTTCGGTCCTTCACTTTGACTCAATGTAACACCTTTGAGTGATTTAAGTGTTGAAGTTGAATGGTTCTCTTTTATGAAAGAAAAAAAATGCTGAACCCTTTAGCGATGTCTTCTTGTGGTCAAGTAAGAGTCATAACTAAAGAAATGAATAGATATGATATGGGATATCAAGTTGGGATTGTAGGAGGGTGCATAATTGATCTTAACTAAGACCCTTGGAAGGGAAATTGATTAATTTGATGGTGTCATGTAGTAGTTCTTGATGAACTGTAATGAAGGGTATGGCTATACTTAATTGAAGTTAAAGGGGTTATCAAGAAGTGTGGAATATTGACGACCTGGTTTGGCCATTGAAATTGTTTAGTTTGCTAAACTTGTGGGATTATTTGGTCTCAATGGATGAAATTAATTGTGTGGAAAGGGAGAGTTAAGGAGATGCTGGATTATTGCCTTGGTGGAAAAAAAAATGAAAGGAATAGAAAACTACTAGATATCGGATATTATGGGAGGAGTTCTGGATAGCTCTTTTATTAAAAAAAAACGATGTGATTAATTTGGTTGCAATGTTTTGAGACTTTTGAATGATGGAAGATTTCAATTCTTGAAGTTTTATTGCGATATTGTACCAAATTATGAATGTGAGGTAGAACAGTTGAATAGGTGTTTGTAATTGCTCTTGTGATTTGGCAAGGAAAGTAGGTAGCATATAGACTTCATGATAAAGCTAGTTGATAGCAACAATGGTGGGAGGGCAACCGTTGTGTGTTGACGTGTGGTGTTGAGCATCTATAAGAGTTGAATTCATGTGATTTGAGCTTAAAGAATGTTTTCCTTGAGTTGGCAAAGTGATGTTTCGATCAAAAAAAATTATTTCTTATGTTAGATGGAAGGGTGTATTAGAGATATTCGTGGTCGGATTCAAGTTTTGTAGCTTGCAGCTTAGTGAAACGTGCCTAAAACTGTTGGTTGGCAGCATAGGAGTTCCTCGGTTTTCAAAAGCAATGCTTTATTGGCTGAAGTTGATATTCTCTTCTGGTGGGATTTATGCCCTTATTTGTGGTCTCATCTCTTGCTTTTCGAGTTCATTGCTAAATAACTATTTCTCTTGGTTTTGTGTTTACGATGAATGGTAAATGCTTTTCTAAGTGCTGAAATCATTATTGTTATTTGCCTCTTCATTGAGAAAGGAATAATGGATTTGTTTTACAAAACCTCCTAGAGGGTAGGGTAGCCACTGATTGGTGGTAGTCAAGTGAACAAATTTGTGAGGCTCTGGGTGTCAATCTGTTTGAGATGCATTGAGTGATAAGTTGATTTCTTGGAAAAAATCCTTGGAGAGGATTTGATTTAAATATAAAGTTTGTCTTTGAGGCTAAACTGATTGCATGGTTGCAACTAATCGGATCTATAATGGATTGTAGTCCAAGGACTTTTGGTTATTCTGGGTGGAACATTAGCATTATCGAAAGCATTGAAATCTTGATCAGTTCATTAGAGTAGCACGATTGGGTAAGTTGCAAGGATGTGTAGGCGATTTATGATAGCGTTGTTTGATGAGAGTGGGATTACAAGGTGGCCTGACCGTTGTGGCAATTAATGGGATAATGGAAAATGTTGAGTTGATGTCAAAATGACCCGGCCTTACTGAGCAGCACTATGTAATTTGGTCGAAGAAATATGTCCATGTTGATGTTAATGAGTGAGAATGTTTGGATTGTGGGAATTTTAGGGATTTAATATGAAGCTTTCCCCATCTTCTATATGAGAAGAACGTCGTAGGGGTCTTGGAGGTTAAAGTTGGGCTTTGCATTTTATGCTAGAACTTTGGTCGCCCAATGATTGTGTGTAGAGGAAATAGAATAAGGGTTAATTCTGAGCAGTGGGACGATCAATGGTAGGACCCTTTTGATGTAGTACATGAGAGTGTGTGATGTGAATTCCAAGTTGTTTATTCTTAAAGGATTGAGTTGTTTGGATCGTGTGATATCTTCACAGATCACAAGAGGCTCAAGTATATTTTCACCCAAAAGGATCTGAATTTGAGGCAAAGAAGGTTGTTGGAGTTGATAAAGGACTATGATCTTACTATTCAGTATCATCCAGGTAAGGCTAATGTGGTCGCGGATGCTCTCAGTCGTAAGGCGACTCCCGCTACATTGGAGTGCCTCATTGCTGATTTTGATCGCATAGGGATATCTCATCACAAAGCGGGCACGCGCAAGTTGAGACTCGATGGATACTTGATCGGCTATCCTGCACTGCAAAGCGGAAGCACAGCGAGAAGACCGGTTACTCCAGAGGGTCCGACGACGATTGGATGAGGGCAAAGAAGGAGATTTCAGTATGGATACTTCGGGTGCCTTGTTGTCTAAAGGCCGTCTGTGTGTGCCACAAAAGGCGGAGGTCAAGGATGATATCTTGAGGGAGGCACATCGCCCTCCGTACACCGTTCACCCTGGTGAGACTAAGATGTACCGAGATCTAAAACAACGCTTCTGGTGGAAGAGGATGAAGGTGGACATTGCTAATTATGTAGCTTCTTGCGGTGTTTGCCAACAAGTGAAAGCTGAGCACAAACGACCCGCGGGGTTATTGCAGCCATTGGAAGTTCTCCTGTGCCCTTGGGATGATATCTCTATGGACTTTGTGGTGGCGTTACCTCGTACGCCGCGAGGGAAGGATGCAGTTTGGGTAGTGGTGGATCGATTTAGCAAGTCTGCGCACTTCATTCCTATTCGCACGACAAATTCAGCGAGTGATTTAGCTCCTATTTATGTGCGTGAAATAGTAAGATTGCATGGTGTGCCAAAGACCATTATTTCTGATAGGGACGCGAAGTTCGTCTCCAAGTTCTGGGAGAGCCTGCAGAGTGCATTGGGCACATAGCTCCGCCTTAGTACAGCGTTTCACCCTCAGACAGATGGGCAGTCCGAGCGCACTATTCAGACTTTGGAGGACATGTTGCAGACCTGCGTATTGTCATAGAAGGGCAGTTGGGAGGACCAGTTGCCACTTGCAGAGTTTGCCTACAATAACAGTTACCATTCTAGTATTAGGGCCGCACCATTTAAGGTTTTGTATGGGCGGAAATGCAGATCGCCACTCTGTTGGAATGCAGTGGGTGAGAAAGAAGTTTTGGGACCAGAATGGATTCAGAAGACAGTTGAGCGTGTAGCAATGGTGAGACAAAATCTGCTAGCAGCGTAGAGCAGGCAGAAAAGTTACGCAGATGTGAGGAGACGTGACTTGGAGTTTGAGGTGGGAGACCAGGTGCTTTTGAGAGTGTCCCCCACCAAAGGCATTGTCCGATTCGGTACTAAAGGGAAGCTTAACCCAAGATACGTCGGACCGTTCCCGATTATGGCTAGGATTGGGAAGTTAGCCTATCGCCTGGACCTTCTAGAGTCTATACGAGGAGTCCACAACGTGTTTCACGTTTCGATGCAGAGAAAGTTTTTGAAAGACCCAAAGCATAAGATTTCCTTGGAGCCGCTGACTATTGAGCAAGACCTCACAGTTGAGTCACGTCCGGTACGTATACTGGAGAAATCAGAGCGAGTACTGAGACACAAGACATTGGTTTACGTCAAGGTGCTCTGGACGCATCAGTCAGAAAGAGAGGCCACCTGGGAGTTGGAGTCTCGCATGCGGGAACAATATCCTGAGCTATTCACAGCAGGTGCGTGATAAAGTTCTAGAGGTTTTGATTCTGGTGTGTTAAGTTTGTTTAGAATTCGGGGTCGAATTCCGTTGAAGGGGGATAGAATGTGATACCCTGGAATTGAATCGGGTAATTAGAAAATAGCCGGGAGGAGAAAAGAGAATTAAATGAGTAGAAATTCCAGAAAAGAGAAGGGGTTTTTCATAAATCCTCGACAACCTGGGCCTGGGCCGTAGCCCTGGAGGGGCCCATGTGGTGGCCGGCCAAAAAGGGGGGGTTCCCACCCCCCAAACCCTAAACTCCCCACTCTCCCTCCTCCTCCCCACTTTGAGCCGCCGCCTCTCCCCACCTCTCCCTGCTGTGCACCGCCTTGTCAGATTTGGGTATGTTACGTTCATTTTCTGACCTGATCACCTCTTAGAAAGTTGTTGATCTCGGTTTTATCTATCTTTTGGCACCGAGATCACTTGATTTGGAGTCATCGTTTAGGGGTTATGGCCGTTTTTCTACGACTGTACAGGAAAGCTGACGAGATTTGGCAGTCTCCATGTCTAGCCAATTTGTACTTTTTTGAGGCCGAATCTGAAGGGTCACCCGACACGAAAGTTGTAGCCATTCCCGTGAGCTTTCAGGATTGATAAAGAACATATTTGTTAGAGTTGGAAATCAAAAGTTATGAATTTTGTACCGTCGCTGTTTTGCTAACTGTCAGATTGCAGAGATAGAAAACTTAGAAAAACTTTACCTGAATATAAGAATTAGTAGGAGGCCAAATCAGGAGACTTGTCAAACTAGACTAGTGTAGCTGGTTTTGTCATGATTCCAGAGAGTCCAAGATCACCCCATTCCGAGTTGTGTAGCAAACGTTATGGTGGTTTTAGTACTCTGTCCAGAAAACCCGACGTGAAGTTGATGTTTTTTTAATTGGCCTGGTAGGGATATTAATTCGCCGATTTAGCAAGGCTCACCAACTAGACTTAGTTGGAGAATTTAATTATATTTCCAGAAAGTCTAAGAACATCTTATTTGGACCCCTTTACTAATAGATATGGATTTTTGAAGTTGACTGTCCACCGAGGGGACAGATCGACGTTTAGGAGTTTGGGGTCGGGATCGAGTTAGGAGTTTTGCAAGTCCATGGTTGTTGTTATATAGGTTGTTTTGATCCGTTGTTATAACTGTTATTCAGGTGGTGGACCGGTGCAGGTAGCAGCTCATTCTGTCCATCCCTCGTTCTCTCGTGGTTAAGGCAAGTACAGTAGTGGTATATTATGTGTGATCATTTGTTCATGTGTACTATGTTATGAGTATATTATGTTAATCATGGATGCTCGAATGTTATGGACATTAACGCCCGTAAATGCTAGAAGTATGAGTAAGTTTCATGTATGCATGATGATTTAAAGAATTGACCATGTGCATCATGATATCATATTGGAGGCATGGTCACGTGGTGACCAAGCATTAATTGAGGTCTCCGTCATGAATATGATGGGATTTTGGGTCCCCATACTTGTGGAGTATGGGCTAAGGTCCCTGTGCTAGAAGGCACAGGCATGAGTGTGCATCGACGGATGCACACTCCGCAATACCGGTATATGCAAAAGAGAGAAAGAAAAGTGCATTTGAATAGTTTGCATCGCATAAGCATGTGACATATTTCTTATTGGGTTTTGTGGATGGATGTTGTTATGTACAGTTGTGTTGGCTATTGTCTTACTATTTGTACTTTGCTGAGTATTGGACTCACTCTTGCTAATGTTGTGTTTTTAGGTACCTCGTTTGCGGACGGCATGCATGGGAGGGAGTAGGGATGCTTTGGTTGCACTCACTACCACACATTCTTTAAAAGATAATTATCATTTAGACCGTACCTTAATAACAAGCCAACTGTTTAAAGATTAACTTTGGCTATACTTGAATGCATTGGTTTATTTGTAATAATGAGATTGGTAAATTTTAATTATGCTTGCTTATGCTTTAGCTGAGTAGATTATTTATGAATGCTTCGATGAACTTTGGATGTTGAAATAGTGATAATTTTATAAGCATCTGTTGGAATCTCCGGTAAACTTAGTTATACAAAGGAGGTTCTGCCGAAATTTATTATAGTGTCTTAGATTTGTATTTGTTATATTGTTATTTTAGTAGCATTCCAGGCTCATGTTGGGCTGGGGTGTTACACTTTCCTTTTTGCATTTTACCGGTAATGCAAAGTGCGCATCCGTCGATGCACACCCATGCCTGTAACATTTGGTACAGGGACCTTTGCCCGTACTCCACGTGTATTGGGACCTGAGCCCATGCTCTTCAAGCATGAGAGCCTTTAGCCCGTCATTAACATGACGAGGACCTCAAGAGTTGCTTGGTCCTCACATGACCAAGACTTCAGTAAACCAGCATAATGCATATGTATGAATTCTCAAAGTAATACAAATAAGCGTCCACAACAACGTTGCGTATAAATAACCTAATCTTACTCCAAAACCTCATAACCATAGACCGACAACCATGAATAATACCAATTAAGCTATCATCATCATAAACATGAACACACAAGGACTCATAATATATACCAAACATTGCCATTCAATAGTACATAATATGGTGATTAATAAAACATCAACTTCACGTCGAGTTCTCTGGACAGAGCACTAAAACTACCATAACTTTTGTTACGCAACTCGGAATGTGGTGATCTTGGTCTCTCTGGAATCAAGACAAAACCAACTACAATAGTCTAGTTTTTCAAGTCTCCTGATTCGGCCTCCTACTAATTCTTATATTCAGGTAAATTTTTCTGTCTCTGTAATCTGACAGTCAGCGAAATAGCGACGGTACAAATTCCATAACTTTTTATTGCCAACTCTAAAAATTGTGTTCGTTATCATCTTGGAAATCTTACTGAATCCTCTACAATATTCATTTTGTGTGGCTTTTCCAATTCGGCATCTAAAAATATATAATTTCCAGACAAGACAATCTGTCAATTCTCGTCAGATCTCCTGAATAGTCGTGGTAAAACTACCATAACTCATAAACCACAAGGACAACTCAAGTGATCTCGGTGCCAAAAGAAAGCTAAAATGTAGTTATACAACTTTCTAAGAGGTGGATAGATCAGAAAACGTACGCATCTTACCCAAAAATGTCGAGCAACAGCGCCGAACAAATCTGATCTGCTATCTCTCCTTGACCGGCCCTCCAAAAATCGCCTCCTCGCCTTCCTTCCAATGGACCGCAGCAACGGGCTTCGCCGAGGAGGGAGAAGGTTCTGTGGTGGAGATGGAGGCGTAGGGGAGAGGTGGTGGCAGCGCACGGGGTAGGGGAGCCCAGCGGCTCAAGTGGGAGGAATGGGGAGAGGGGGAGGGGATTAGGGTTTTGGGGGGTGGGAACCCCCCCCCTTATGGCCGGCCACACTTGGGCCCCTCCTGGGCCGCAGGCCAGGCCCAGGTTGTCGAATAAAAGCAGAAATCCCCCTTTCTTTTCAGATATTTTCTCTTCTTTTATTACATTTTCTTCTCCCGGCTAAATTCCTAATTACCCGATTAAATTCCGGGGTATTACAAGGTGGCGGTCAGACCGGCCAGGGTGGGCGGTCTGACCGGTTTTCACTTTGATCGTCGGTCTTCGAGGCAACGATATTCGGTTGTTAGGTCAAAGTCATGAGTTTCAGGGCATATATGGTGCATGATGCATGTTTTAACTAACATGGGTCAAGTTGTGAAGAACTTGTTCCCAAATTCTGTTTACTTGTCTATTGTGGTGCAGGTTGCTTGGTGGTCAATGACGGTCGACGGGGACGATGATCGGGACTAGGCTTGGAGAGCTGAGGTCCAGAACGATCGACGATGCCGGGTGAGGTCAATGTACTCAAGCGTGGTGCAAGATGGACAATGGTGACCTATTAGCTAATCCGAGGCACAAGAAGAAGCAAGGTGTAGCTAGTTAGGTCAAGGGATGTTAAAGACGGTGCATTAAAATGCGTACGTATGTGTCCCATTTGTTTTAGGCCTTAACAGGAGCCCAATAGAGTCAAACTTCTAGAAGGTCTAAGCCTCCACTATAAAAAGGAGAGGGTGGTGGCTGCACCATCTCTTTGCCTCTTTTGCAATTTTTGTAAACCCTAATTTGCTTAGGGAGAGCTTTTGTGGATGCTAGAGTTCTTGATGTTTGATGTGATTTTTGTGCTCTTGGATTGAGCATTGTTCTCCATTGATGGAGTGGCTATAAGCCCTGATCATATCAATCAATCAAAGGAAAGTTTGATCAATGTTTTGTCTGATTGCGTTCTTTCTCTCTATTTGATGATTTTAGGTCTTTCTTTGATCTGTGAGTTTTTGCTTAATTTCTTCACGTGATCTAGCTTGCTGTGACGTGTGGGAATCTATCTAGGATCATATTGATCATCAATTACCCACGAGCAAGAGGTTTGACCTAGTTTTCATTTTGACCCGGTTTTGAACCCTTCTTTGATCAAACGGAAAAGGATCTTGATTCCTCAAAAAATTATCATAATCTTCATTTGGAATAGGTCCCTGATATCATAGAGAAGGTGTGTTCAAAGTTTCATCAAGTTTGGATTAGTAGATCAAAAGTTTCATCTATTTGCATCTTCGTCATCGGGTTTTTCAATTTGTTCTGGAGGCCGGTGGTCAAACCGCCCGTGGCCACCGGTCAGACCGGCCGTAAATCGGTCCGACCGCCCAAGGTCAGCGGTCCGACCAGCATAGCACTGATGTGCTTTAATCTTTGTTATTCTTGTCGTTTTGCTTAGGGATTTATATTAGATTCTATATTAGTCTTCCACTGTACTGCTATTGATCTTCATAGCTTCCATAGCTACTGGAGTGAAATATTATTGAATCAATTATTTGTGAAAAAAGTGAGCGTGCTCCTTTTTACCCCCCCCCCCCTCTAGTCGCCTTTTCGGTCCAACAAATAGCATCCAAGCAAACATGACTAGGACTAGATTTAAGAGATTCTAGTTCATCTCGAGCATCTTTAAGTTGATTTGCAATAGTGGAATGAACAGATTTCAGATTGTTCAATTCATCATGCAAGCTAGAGCACGAATCATAATCATCGGCAGGATTGATGGATTTGAGCCTAACCACTTATAGGTTCAAGTTGTCAATCATGATATTATATCTCTTAATCATTTTAGTTTGCTTAGTCAAGTTTCGTTCAGCAGCAACCAAAGCACGTTTCATCTCATTGAGTGAGGGGCATACCTCGTCGGGATCGCTGAAGGGATCGTCGTCGTTGGAGGAATCGATGTCATGGCTGTCCTTGGCAATAAAGCACATGCCAGTGAAGTCCTAGGCCTTCTTCTTGCCATGAGAATCATCCTCGTCGTCCTCCATCCCCGGGTCCACATCGCTCGTATCAACATTCTCAAGAGCGGTAAGGACCCGGTTGACGAACTTTCGGTAGTTGGGCTTCTTGGCTTTCACATCCCGAGCTTGAGGACGCCTCTTGAAGTCCTCCTCCTTGCCCTTCAGCTTGGGGCATTTAGCCCGAATGTGGTTTGGCTCACCACACTCAAAGCAAGTAACAAGACCACTTCTCCTCTTGTTCCACATTTTGTTGTAGACTCTAGAGAATTTTACGGATAGGAGGGCTAAGTCATCCTCAAGTAGCCTCTCCAGCTGCTCATCGCTCAAGGAGTGCAATGCGGACAATGAAAATCCAGAAGTGCCAAAGTTCAAAAAATCAGAAGAGCTATTCTTAGAAGGGTCAACCACTAGAGCCATCGACTCTGTCTTGGGGAGACGTGAGATGAAGTCAATCTCATGCGTCTTCAACCTCGAGTAGAGCTTATCCATGGTAAGCTCATGATGACAATGTTGTCATTGATGGAAGTGATCTTCAGCCCCCAAACTCTCACATCAAGAGCACCCAAGAGCTGGCGTGCATTCTCAGACTTGGTAAACAAAGGTCCACAGCACGTAGGTCATGAATGATCTTGGAAAATCTTTCCCACAAATCATCCAATGATTCACTAGGCCTTTGTTCGATCTTTGAGTATTCTTTCTTAAGTTGGTTCTGTCTCACTTCCTTGATCGCGGTAGAGCCCTTCTAGTAGTCAGCGAGGGTCTTCCTGATCTCGTGAGCAGACCTCAAGTGAGCGACACTCTCAAACTCAGATCGACTAAGCCCATGAATCAAAAAAGTTTGAACCCTTGCTATTTGCCACCACATCGAGTGAAATCACATCGTCATTGGCCTGCACTACATAAGGATTTTTTACCGTACGCCAAATTGAGTGACCTTGAGCATCGATGTAGGCATGTATCCAAGACTTCCAGTAAGAAAAATCGACTCCATCAAATACACGTGGTTTGGTGGAATATTTGTCAGACGATATAGCTCTTTAGACCTGTTATGATCTATGAGACGAGCTAACTAGGCTCTGATACCACTTGTAGGGTAGAAATGGCGACTAGAGGGGGTGAATAGGAGCTTAAACAATTTTTCACTTAAGATTGGATTCAACACAAATTTCACTCTAATAGTTATGAGAACTATGAAGATCAATAAATAGGCACAGTGGAAGACTTATGTTGAATCCACTCCGAACCGTCAAAGCATGGCAACAGAAACCACATAGTTGTGCTGAAGAATCAAGGAAATCAGAATTACCACAGGCAAATAGGCGGTACTACCTATAATTGGTACTACCAGCGTACAAACCGCGGTATTACCGATAATCGAAACTACTGCAAGTATAAAGGTGGTACTATCGATTATCTTGGAGCAGCTCGATGATAAAAACCAAAATTGGCACAACTTTTGATCCGCTTGACCAAACTCTACGAAACTTGAAACAAAATGTCTCTAGAAGATTAAGAACCTATTCCAATCAAAGATTGTGAATATCCACGTCAAAGTTTCAACCTTTTTCCATTTGAACGAAGTTCGGTTCAAAATTGAGTCAAAAAGCAAAACATGATCTAAATCTTGCTCGTGGATAAAGAATGACCAAGATGGTCTTAGATGCACTCCCACATGTCATAACAACCCAGATCAACACAAAAACTTGGGGGAAAACCAACAAGATTCCAAAATCACAAAATCATCAAAGAAAGAGAGCAAGAACAGAAACAAACTCATCTTAGGGAAACTTGCTTGGATTGATTCATGATTGATTGACGCATGACCACTCCATCCTGGAGGACAAAACTCAAACAAAGAGCATACAATCACTTCAACTCTAGAACCCTAGACCCTCACTTTTCTCTCCTAGTCCTAACAACATAAGTTAGGGTTTCTCATCTAAGGCTTAGGGGCTGCTGGACAGCACCCACTCCTATTTATAGTGAGGCCTAGCTTCTAGAAGACTATACCCATTGGGCACCCGTTAAGCCCACTCACAAAATGGGTTTAACTCACGGACGCATTTTAAAGCGTTGTCTTCATCATTCTTGACCTAAACCGCTTTTCTTTGCATCGTCTTGCGTCGTGGTTTAGTCAAGAGGTCACTAAGGTGGTATTTGGTACAATTACCAAAAATACCCCTTCTCGATCCTTCTCCGCAGACCGAGTCTAATCTTGGTGAAGCAATCGCCTACTTCGCAACGTGTAGGTTGATCAACGGCTCTCAACATGTCGGCAAGTCTCTCCCGTCCGGCTCCCACCGAAACCTCCATGGCACTTGCACCGACCCCCGCGTCGCTTGATCCAACCCGTCACACCGAACTGCCCGTTCGGTTGTCCTTGTCCATCTTGCGCCACACTTGTGTTCATAGACTTCACCCGGCAACCTCGATCGTTCTGAACCTCAGCTCTCAAGCCTAGTCCCGATCATCCTCGTCGTTGACCTCCAAGCAGCCTGCACAACAATAGACAAGGAGAATGATTCTGGGAACAAGTTCTTCACAACTTGACCCACATTAGTCAAAACATGCATTATGCAACACATATGCACCGAACCCATGAACTTGACCTAACCCATAGCCAATTTTCCTAGTTGGCCGAAATTGAAACACAAACGGTACTACCGCCAAGTAACAATGGGAACTACCATACTTGCGGTAGTACCGCTCCCAATACTGCGGTCGTACCATTCCTCGGAGAAAAACCAAAATCTCACAAAACACTATTTCTGGAAAATACATACCGCACTCAACCGGTATTACCTTTATGCGGAAGTACTGCCAAGCAACTCGCGGTCATACCGATCTTTGAGAAAATCAAAACTAAAAAATACATCCTCTGGAAATTACATACCGCCATGAAGCAATCGGAACTACCGAACATGCAGTAGTACCGCGCCTTACACGCTGGTACTACCGATTTTCCTGACACTTGCTGAAAACAGGTATTTCGACAAACCTTCAAAGCAAATTCTAATTGTCTCATCATCCTAAGATCGTGAGAATATCCCCGTGATATCCACAGAAGGTGAATAGCTTAATTAAGCGGCAACAGAAGGTAACGGAATAACTTCAGTGAAGACCATCCATATGACCATAGGCAATCGACTAGGGTAGCGCGACCTAGTTCCCCACGTTCCTTGTAAAGCTCCTTCTAGAAAATAGGTGACAATCCCTCTGCTTTATCTGAAGGATTGCAGCAAGAATGAGTACTCTGAGTACTCAACAAGTTGTACCACAAAATACAATTATATGTGATGGCTTATTTCAAAAGAAATAGCTCCTGTGGTTATTTTGCAATAAAGTTGCATTTGCAATTGAATACAAATAATAGAATGAAAGCATAATTCACAACAAATAACAACAATAACTTTAATAGGTATTTTCACAAAGCCTAATCAATATCTTTCACATGACCATATGAGTAAATTCACACAGCTTGTCCCATCCCGCTTGGTTTATGAAAATCTACCCCTCGTGTGAAATGCCTGAGCATGTCCATGACCGCGGACGCGTATTCGAATAGATTGTTTAACACTCTGTAGAGGTTGTACACTTTACCCACAAGATATAACTAGTGTGGCCTACACTAATCATAACAAAAAAATTCTGAAACTTCATCTCAAATATTGACACTCCCGGCGTGTTTTATTGTCGGCCCTAATCCTCACACAGAATGTTAGTCCAACGCACACCGTTGGACCTGGAAGCGGCGAACCGACCATCAATGTGAATCGCCACAAAGACAAAAACACACCTCCACCCTGACACACAAATTAAACTATCTAATCGATTAATCAATACCAAGACTCCATAATTTACTAAGTTAGACCCATCCCATACTAAGCATGTGGTTGTACGAAAAGCCCAGTTCAATGCCGCACAAAGTTAAGTCCTTAATTGACCATGGCAAGACTTTCAATTTATAACTAAACAACCATTCTTTTCAAATCCTAAGCACTAAGCTCCACCATATCACACAGTATCCATCACTTTCCTCAGTCTAAATCGTTTCTCACCCTGTTGGTTAAGTGCAACACATGCCATCCATGAGTAATAGCACACAACACACAGGTTTATCACATGGTTCCATAGTCACCTAGTCAGATTTATATTTACAACTCATATAATGATAATGAATGACTCATTGCATGGCTAAGCAGACTATTCGTATATAACCAACCATCATTGGTGCTACAATAATACCAACTAATAATAAACCAAACTAGGGTGACAAAAAATCATGACCATAGAATAGACAAGGTGGATATAATCAAATGTGTGTATAACTAATCCCAAAGTAATTTTTAAATAAATAGTTAAAGTAATGCAATAATTTGAATCAAGGTAATTTTTAAAAACTGGATTCAACATGGTCAAAGGTACAACTTGCCTTGCTATGGCAATGATGGTCTTATTTTATCTTCAATTTTTTTACTTCCTTAACCTTCAGCTCCTTCGAACGATTCTGGGACTTCAACGTCTAACGACAAAGAAAGCGCAAAATAAACAAAATTCAAAAATACAAATCAAACAAACTCTAAATTGAAATTGAATGGTACTAGAAGGTAGATATTGAATTTAGATGAATTTAAAAACTTGAATGAGTTCAATCGGAGTTCATATGAGGATGAACGAGCTCTCGGAAGTTTGAAATTCACATGAAATGATAAAATTATAGTTTTAGGATTTAGGGAATTGTTTTTCTAAAGGAAAAACAGTTTACTACATCAGCATGACATCAGCAGGGAATTTATGTTGAAAAGAAAATAAAAGAATATGAATTGACATGTGGGACCCACTAGATAAAATTGATTTTCAAGAATTAATTTTAATTCCAGAAAATAGGTGGATAGAGTGACATGTGGGACCTTGGTTTAACCCAAGTCCACAGAGGTTCAGGATTAGGGTTTATGTTGGATTGGCAGCTTAGGTGGCAGACTTGCTCTCATGTCGTGCACGTGCCGACGATGAGGAGAACACGGAGGACAAGAGGACAACATGGCAGTGACATGGCACAAGGTGGCATGCTGACGTGGAACCTGTGGCTTGGTGGCGCACGAAGCCCGATGACTCGCCAACGGCAGCGGCACAGTGGAGGTGACGAAGGGGCAAACCGGGTTCGGCTAGTCACAGCGAACAAGATGATGCACTTCGACGGCGACGGAAGAGCGGCATTCGCCGGCAACGAGCATTCAAGCAGAGGAGGTGGTAGGTTACTCGTCGGCGACGCGCTACGACGAAGCTCCGGCTAAGGGAACACGAGCAACTGGTAGAACGTCGCGCAGGGAGCGAAGGGGTGGGGTCCATGCGACGAGGAGATCACCGGAGGCGACACAATCGGATGGCAAAGGCGACCAGTCGGAGTTGACAAAGAAGGCTCTATTCTTGGCGCGTGACGGAGGCAAAGCGAAATCAACTGAGGACAAAGATTGATCCAAGGCTAGAACACAAGTTCACATAGTTACATTGGCGAGGGAATCACCTTGCCAGCGGGGAACGCGAAGAACGTGTCTCGAGCGACTGGAGACAGAGAAGACGGAGTCTCGTTGACAATCTAGAGCTCAGGAGATCAAGAGGGCAGGCACACCTGGCGGAGAAGGAGGAGGCAATCGTGATGGTGCAGCTGCAGTGGCATTGGGGGTGCTTCGGAAAAGAAGCCTGAAGGCGGTAGTGCTAAAGGGCTTCCTGGGGAAGCGAGTCTAGGGCATAGAAGCGGCGGCACGAGGTAAGGCAGATGCACGCATGGGGTGGCACTTTTATGCGGCCTCAGGAGGCGCGTGGCACAGACGCCCAAAGGCGGCAGCGGCTCTTAGTGCGGGCCAGGCACGCGCTCGCCAGGGAGGCGGCTTAGGCTGATAGGTGCCCCAGATGCTAGGGTTAGGCGGCGGGGATGGGCCGGGTCAAGGTGGGCCAAGCGGAAGGAAAGGGCTGGCGAAAAGGAAAAGAGAAATGGGCTGAGGTGGAGAGAGTTGAGTGTGTCGGAGCAAATTCAGCCAACGAAGATTTCTCGAAGATGAAATGATTTAGGACTTAAAGAAAAACTAAAAGTTCAAACGAAGATTTTTCTTTTAATTGATGCGTCAGTCAAATTAAATATTTTAAATTTTGAAAAATCTCAATTAAGCATTATTAATTCAAATAAAATTGGTGAAATTTTTCAGGGATCTAAACTACTCAAAAGATTTTTGAAATACCAAATTTTGGGATGTTACAGCCGTGTATTGTAAATTATGTTCTCACTTAAGTTTATGTACCATATTTGTTTCATGTTGTATGTAATTGTGTATGAATTTGTATGCCGATGTTGTAGATGTGTGTTATAGCCACTCATCATGGGACTAGTATGGTACACATACGATAATTGTGGGTATTCAATGCCCGGGTCTGATAGGTATCTTGATTATCATCGGTTGTTCGTGGATATATAGATTTATACACGCAAAAAACATGACTTGAAAATTTTAGGGTAGGTGATGGGTTAAGTTACGGGGCTTGTAAGCAACTATTCCCTTTTTTTTAATAGAAACCGGCATGTGCAACCACTACTTAATGGCACGGATGGCATTAGTCATATGTGGCGGTTTCTGCGTGAGATCGGATAGAGCCTGTCGGATGTCTCCGAAGGTTCGTGGCCCTATCCATTGCCATGTGTTAATTTTGCTCAAATTAGATCCTGCCTTGGGGTTTTGTCCTCCGATGAGGTGGTTGTAATCATTCATGTTTAAGTTGTAATAGAAGATTAAACCAGGTTCTCTTTGGTTTAACTCTGTTTACCGCTGTACAATGAATGTTAAACCTTGCTGTAAATTTTGGACTTCGGGGTATATAATCCGAACGCATTAGGGAATGAAACTAAGATCGAAGGCATATCCTATATTTCGCATAGGTTAGTTTAGTAAAGTAGCATGCTGCTTTCTCTCTTCATATCGCTTTCCCCTTTGATGTTCTTCAGATCCACAAAATTTCTTCAGAAACTATTTGGAGAACGACTCAAATTTGTTTCAACTCCTAACACTACAGTACAACATACTGCGTGCGTCTTGCATGCTTCATAGGCGTTCCTGCTAACGGATACAACGCCTCTACAATTTGTATCAACTTAGGTCCTGTTTGAAACGTAGGAGTTTACTCGGTTATGTCGTAGGCCGACGGATATGATCCACTTTGTTACCATGTTAGAATTTTTTTGTGAGCCTCCACTATATAAGGGGGTATTAGAGCTGGTTGTGCTCTTAGCCTCCAAGAGAGAAACTAGAGTTTTGTTGATAGGGTTAGGTGCTGTCCTTAGTGTTTTGTCCTCATGGTGGAGTGGATGTAATCATTCATCTTTAAGTAGTAATAGAAGATCAAACTTGGTTCTATATGTCTTATGTGTGTTCTTGTTTGATTGTGTAGGACCGGAAAGGCGACTAGAGGGGGGTGAATTGACGCTTTCTTAATTTTTGCTTTAATCAAATTCAACACGCACTTTTCTTCAATAGCTATAAAGTTAAGAAGATCAGTAAATGCACAGAGGAAGTCTTTGCTGAATCCGATTACCCCTTTACCACTAGACTCAAAAAAAGGAAAGTTGATCTCAGGTAGTCCGGTCTGACCGACGGCAAAATGGCAGTCTAAATTCTGGCAGTCTGACAGATGACCACCTGGCGGTCCGAATAGCTGGCGGTCTGACCGCCGTTGTAGAATCGGTCGGACCGATTCAGTCCAGAGCCACTGCAGACCACTAGAAACTAAAACAAAAATTGGTCCAACTTTTGATTCAACCGATGAAACTTGACCAAATTTGGAACAAACCTTTCTAAGGATATCTGGAACCTATTCCTAGCGACGATCGTCCAGACCCAAGTCAAAGGATAGATCTTTTTAGGTTTTACCAAATGAGTGTCCAAAACCTAGAAAAATAAAAAACTTGATCCAAATATTGCTTGTGGGAGATTGATGATCTAGATGATTCTAGGAGTATTCCCACACATCATAGCAAGGTAAAAGAGGTCAAGAGACCAACTAAAAACAACCGGATCAAGGAAGCACCACAATCATCAAAAGAGAGAAGCAAAAGCAATAGACCAAATCTTTGAACACACATCCATAGATTGATTCAAGATGTTGCTTGTCAAAGCCACTCCCTCAAGGAGGACAAGAGCTCAATCAAAGAACACACAAACAATTTTCTCTCTAAACCCTAGCCTCTCCTCTCCTCTCCAAACTGTAGAAAAATTAGGGTTTTTCTAAATGAATGCTTAGGGGCTTTTCCATCTCCCCCCCTTCTATTTATAGGATGGCCTAGGGTTTCTAATGGGCTCCCATTAAGGCCGAATACAAATGGGACACACACACACATATCTGTTGAAGAAATCACCTGCTTCACCACGTGTAGGTTGATCAGAGGCTCTCATCATGTCGGCAAGTCTCTCCCGTCCGAATCCCATCAGAACCTCCAAGGCACTTGCACCGACCCCCCGCCGCTTGATCCAACTACCGCAACGAATCGCCTGCTCGAACCATCTTGTCCATTCTCGCACCATGCATGAGTCACACGACCTCACCCGCATTCATGATCGCTCGACCTCGCTCTCCAAGTTTAGTCCCAATCCTCCTCGCCGCTGACGCCGTTGACTGCATGCCACCGCACAAAGAATAGACAAAGAAATCATTTCCGGGAACAAGTTCTTCACAACTTGACCCACCTTAGCTCAACCATGCAATATGCAACATTAAAGCATTGAAACTCATGCTCTAGACACAATCGAAACACAACAATGCCAAGTTGGTCAAGAACAAGTGGAAACCGGTCCGACCGCCTACCTCGCCGGCTTGATGATTCACAACCGGCCTAACCGATTCTATAACGCGGCCGACCGCCTAAAAAGATTTAGCCAAATTTTCAACTTGAAAATCCAAACACTCTAGAATTTTTATTTGAATAGAACTTTTGATTGGGAGCTCTAAAAATTATGTGACCAGATGCAGGAGACTCCCCTCTCACACCGACACAACCTATTTTTGGCCTAGCTCCAAATTCCATCAAGAACTGTGGCCGGTCAGACTGCCACACGGCCGGTCTGACCGGTCAGAACTCGACAAAGATGAAGCTTTTTCGAAAATGCGAGATTCGGCAAACCAACAACGCCATTGCCAATTGAGTCGCCGGTCTAACCAGCTGTAACCTGACAGCATGAAGCTTTTCCGAAAACGCGAGATTCGGCAAACCAACAACGCCATTGCCAATTGACTCATCATCCTAAGATCATGCACATATCCCCATGATATCCACAATCTCCCCCTTGATGAACACATTGGCAATATTTCAGAAAATGTAAGTTCGTGGTTTGAAAAGTAAAAAAAACTTGTTGTTTTCGCACAAAGACACAACTTGGTCCATAAGCAAGAGAAAGCCTAGGACACGACCAAGCTGGCTTCAGAATAGCATAGGCAAGTGAGATAAGGCAAAAAGAGCACAAAAAGTTTCAATTTCCAGAGAATAGCCAAAAAATCTCACTTAGGTCCATATGAAAGAACACTTGTTCTATTTGAGCTTTGATCATTGTGAGTCTTCTAGAATTGCGAAAGGCAATAAGACCAATAGAATGCAATTTAAATGTAAGTTCCCACTCACTATGATCACCAATTTCCAGAAAACACATTTCCCCCTTAAGACTCAAAAAAGATGTAAAACCACATTTTTATCAATCTTTCTCCCCCTTTGATAATGAATTCATCAAGATGCATGGCAAAATATAGAGTATGAAGGAATGGCTTTGTTTTTGAACTTTAGCAAAAGGAGCCATGAAGACAGTACAAGTATTACACCAAGACATATTAAGTGAAGAAGCTATGTTCAATCATGGCAAAACATGTACAGCAAAGCTAAGACCAAAATAGCAATAATCTGAGATTAAATGAATTGATACCATAATAAGTTGCTAAATATCATAGTTCCACCAAGGTATCCAAAAATGAGCCAAGCCATGTCTATAAGTAAAATGGAGACCAGAAACTAGAAAATGAGGCATTTTGAGCATTAAGAGTTCAAATATGAAGCAATTTATTCAAGCACTTAGCATTTTGAGTATTTCGCTGAAAATGATTTTTTTATAGCATTGTGCTAGATCTCAAGCCTTGTCGCGACCATATCAAGCATGAAGCTTAAAAGAATAGTCTAGGTCATCCAAAACTCCCCCTGAGTTCATGCCTAGTGCAATGGCAAGCAGTCTCATGAGAAAGAATTGGTGAGATCAGTTTTTTCGCATAGAAAAACTCATTCTTCATTTGCTTGACTTAAGAATTAACAAAGCTCATTTTACAGCTCAAGATTAGTTCAAGACTCAATTTAACCTATAAGACATGGCATGAATCATGAGAGGATCACTAAAGCAAAACTAGTCACAAGATCCAACAAAACATGATTTGATCCAATTTGCTCACAGATATAAAGCTAGCATGGCAAAAGGTAAGCTAAACAACAAGAAGAGCCATAAAAGAAGTCTAGCAGACTATCACAGGACATGCCAAGGTATAAACTATGAAAACAAGCCATACGAGGATAATAATCAAAGCTCCATAAGTTTATATTACAATGCAAGATGTTTGAATTTAAAAAATGCATTATGATACAATGAATGCAAAAAGAGCAAACTCCCTCTCAAAACAGCCCAAGAGGACTAATAACCCCTAACTCTCCCGCAAAGTAGCAAAACGAGAAGAATCAAGCGCTTTAGTGAAAATATCTGCAAGCTGCTGCTCAGACTCTACAAAGTGAAGCACAACATCACCCTTCTCAACATGGTCTCTCAAAAAATGGTATCGAATATCAATGTGCTTAGTCCTATAATGTTGCACTGGGTTTTTGGCAATGTTTATGGCAGAAGTGTTGTCACAGAAAAGAGGAACACTAACCAAAAATAACCCATAGTCCCGCAGCGTGGATAAGATCCAAAGAACCTGAGAGCAACCACTGGCTGCAGCTACATACTCGGCCTCGGCTGTGAACTGTGCAACAGAAGACTATTTTCTAGAAGACCAAGAGACAAGGGATGTGTCTAAGAAATGACAAGTGCCAGAAGTACTCTTCCTATCCACTCTACACCCCGCAAAATCAGCATCAGAAAATGCTCGAATAGAGAGAGCAGAAGAAGAAGAATACCAGAGTCCAAAGTCAAGAGTATCTTGAAGGTACCTGAAGATGCGACGTACTGCTTGACGATGAGAAGCACGAGGGGAAGCCTGAAAGCGAGCGCACAAACATACAGCAAATTGTATATTCGGCCTCGACGGTGTGAGGTAGAGGAGGGAGCCAATCATACTGCGGTACTCCTTCTGGTCCACGGGCTCTCCATTCTCATCAGGGTCCAGCACGGTGGTTGTGACAATGGGAGTAGACATTGGTCTACTGCTTCCCATGTTGAAGCGCCAAAGAAGGTCCTTTGTATACTTACTCTAGTGAATGAAGGTGCCTTAGTTGCTCGATTTGAAGACCAAGGAAGAATGTCAACTCTCCCATCATGCTCATCTCGAACTCACTGCTCATAGAATCTGAAAATCTGGACACCAAAGCGTGAGAAGAACCACCGAATATGATATCATCCACATAAATCTGAACCAATAAAAAATCACTGCCATGCTTGAGAGTGAACATGGTTTTATCAACCATTCCCATTTTGAAATCATTTTCAAGCAAGAAACTCTTAAGCCTGTCATACCAAGCTCTAGGAGCTTGCTTCAATCCATACAAGGCTTTAGAGAGTTTAAAAACATGGTTTGGGAACTTATGATTTTCAAAACCAGGTGGTTGCTTAACAAAGACATCTTCTTCTATGAAATCATTTAAGAAAGTACTTTTAACATCCATTTGAAAAAGCTTGAAACCCTTAGATGTTGCAAATTCTAGTAAAATGCGAATGGCTTCTAATCTAGCTACAGGAGCAAAGGTCCCTTCAAAGTCTAAGCTTTCTACCTGGGAATAACCTTGAACTACAAGTCTAGCCTTATTGCGAACAACGAACCCATTCTCACTTCGCTTATTTTTTAAAATTCATTTTGTTCCAATAACATGAGAATCAGAATGAAGCTCAACTAAGGTCCAGACTTTGTTTATTTCAAAATTTTTAAGCTCTTCATGCATGGCATTGACCCAAGAGGCATCAGATAAAGTATGGGTGATATCTCGCGGTTCAAAAGAAGCGACAAAAGCAGAATGTGCATGAGAATCAGGAGAAATAAACCTAGAGCGAGTGACTCGCTCTTGAAGATCCCCAATCATCCGCTCACCGATGCACATCATTTGAATGTGAAGAGGTGCTCCGGTGCGTATGGCCTCTACCCCATGAGTTGTGGAGGTAGGAACAGAGCCACTCAGTCGTCGCTGAAGATAGGAGGAGGTCGCCACCAAATCGAGTAGTAGAAGCAGGCTCTGCAACCCTCTCAGAAATGACTAGAGGGTGTATCGGGTCCTCATCGTCAGAATCATCATCGACGAAGATGCTTTCTTGAATTTCAGGAACCTGTGTACCTGTAGCATCGGGTCTAGTACCAGGACTAGCCTCATCAAAAGTGACTTCGCAAGTCTTAACAATTTTGTTAGTGTCAAAATTAAACACACGATAGCCACAAGAATGAGCAGAATATCCAACAAATATGCCATCAGAACATCTAGATTCAAATTTATCAAGGTTGCCATATTTAAGAATGAAGCACTTGCAACCAAAAATTTTGAAATGAGAGACTTTGGGCGAATGACCAAATCTAAGCTCAAAGGAAGTCTTCCCAATCACAGATCTCAAGAAAACCCTATTAGAGATATAACAAGCAGTAGAGATCGCCTCAGCCCAAAATCTCATAGTAGTAGAATGCTCATCTAACATGGTCCGAGCCATCTCTACAAGGGTCCTGTTCTTCCTCTCTACAACACCATTCTGCTGGGGAACTCTAGGAGAAGAAAACTGGTGCTCAATTCCCCTATCAGAGCAGAAGGTAGAAAAGGAAGAATTCTTGAATTTTGTCCAATTGTCACTCCTAATGGCTCTCAAGGTTCCAAGAATATCAACAGCAAGTCTAAGGACCAATTCTCTAAATAAGCCAACAGCCTCGTCCTTAGAAACCAGAAAATAAACCCATGAATACTTGGAGAAATCATCCACAATCACCAGCACATACCATTTCCCACCAGCTGACTGAACTCTAGAAGGACCAACAGTGTCTCATGCGTAAGTCGTCCCGGTCCATCACCATCACCAAGGTAAGAGGTGGATGGGAAGCAGAAACCATCTTACCATGTCTACAGGGCGAGCACACAAGATCTCTAACAGCCTTCAGCCTAGGCAAACCTCTAATCAACTCCTTGCAACTGACTCTAGTTAAGTGGTCAAAACCTATATGCCCAAATCTACGATGCCACAAGATAAGATCATGACAATCAGAGGCCACAAGACACCTAGGACTGGAAGCAGATGAGATACTGAAATTTGCACAAAAAAATCTTTTCAAACCTGGAGATCTCAAAGACAAGCTCACACGAGGAATCTAGAACTCTACACTCACCACTTTTGAACCTTACTTCTAGATCCTCATCAAGAAGTTGAGAAACAGATAGCAGATTATACCCCAGCTTACTTACAAAAGCGACGTCCTTAAGCATGAACTTGTTGACGCGCACAGTGCCCTTGGCTGTCACGGTCCCAGTAGAAGTATCCCCAAAAGTAATCAATTCATTACTGGATGCATGTGTGAGGGAGGAGAACCATCTAAAATCTCCAGTCATATGTCGAGAACACTAGAGTCAACAAGCCATATGTCCTCCTTCCTCGCACGACGGACCTAAAAAGCACAAGCAGAAAACATCTGTGTCTCAGTACTGGGGTTAGTGATAAAAGATCTAGGAATCCAGTACTGAGTCGCACGATGCCTAGGAACAACAGTAGAAGCAGCTGTAAAATGATTAGGAACAAAATCATAAGAATGCACACGAGAACCACCTAGACCTCTCCGAAACGATGTACCAAAAGATCGATACTCCCCCTATCTAGATGCTACATGTGGTTTCTCCTCACGATATCCTAAACCGGAATGCTGCCTAGACCCACCAAAAGAGTCAACAAAGTTCTCAACAAACCTAAGCCTATGTGTAGTACGAAAAACAGGCTGCCTGGCTCTAAAGACTACAGCAGGTGAAAGGACTCCTCTAATGGTTCTCAAAGCGCTCATTCTCTCTTTTCTCTCAACCTTAGCTCTACGGAAGCAGAACTCAACAATATGGGCATATTTCTTGCAGAAAGTGCAATGGTACTTGACCTTTTGAAGGGTGTGTACTGATGAAACAGAAGCACCTTTCTTGCTAGAAGGAGTTTGAGCAAAACCCGCAGATTTAAAAACAATCTTAGATGGCTTAGGGGGTTCTACCTCAAACAGACCACTTTTAACAACTCTTGCAATCTTAGGTAGGTGATTCTTGGAATACTCTAGGGAGTTAAAACCTAGGCTACTATTTTTCACACTCACTTTAGATTGGTCAAGAATCATGTTGAGTTTCTTTTTTCCACTAATAAACCTCTCAAGAGATCTTTGAGGTAATCATTCTCTTTGGCTAAATCATCATATTTAGTGCGCTTTCTTGACTTGATTGCCTCATCATGCTTACTCTTAAGAAGAGCTACTTCAACTTTCAAAACCTCACAAGACATACAATAGGAATCCCTAATCCTATTCAACTGCTCCTTAAAATTAATTCTAAAAGCCTCTTGTATCTTACCAATAATTATTTCAACTTCAGCATGCAAGACACAACAGGTAGAGTCAATGACTTTCTTGGAAGCAGTAAGAGACATAGATTTTTCAATTTTAGCTTTTTCTTGTAGAGTCTTGTTTAAAGCTTCAATTGCAGTTGTGAGCTTTGGACAATTTTCACATGATGCAGATTTAGAATACAGAACCATTTCTGTCATCTCTTTCATTTTAATCCTATTATTCTTACAATGATAGCAAGTATGATTAGCATCAAATTTCTGTAATTCTTTCATAGCGCTATCCAATTTTAATTCAAGTATGGCACAGTTAGAGCAAGATAAAGTGATAGCATCTAAATCAGTCTCATCAAGAGAAATAACATTCATGTAAATAGGACTAGACTTGAGAGATTCTATTTCATCCAAAGCATCTTTCAATTGATTCACAACAGAGAAATGAGCAGATTTTAAGCTTGTCAATTCATTAAGCCTAGAGTAGGAATCACAAATATCATCAGGATTAATGGATTTGAGCCTAACAACTTCTAGGTTCAAATTATCAATCATAATATCCTGTTTCTTAATCAATTTAGCTTGCTTATGCATTTTCTTTTCAGCAAGAACCAAAGCCCGTTTCATATCGCCAGTTTAAGGGCATACCTCATCTGGATCGCTGAAGGGATCATCATCATTGGAGGAGTCGATGTCGTGGCTATCCTTGGCCATGAAACACATGCCGATGAAATCATATGCCTTCTTCTTGTCATGAGAGTCATCCTCGTCGTCGTCCGTCTCCGAGTCCACATCGCTCATGTTAACATTCTCAAGAGCGGCAAGGACCCGGCTGACAAACTTGCGATAGTTTATCTTCTTGGGTTTCGCATCCCTCGTTTGAGGATGCCTCCGAGAGTCCTTCTCCTCCTTGCCCTTCAGCTTGGAGCACCTCGAGCGAATGTGGTTTGGCTCACCACACTCAAAGCACGTGATAGGGCCACCTCTCCTTCTGTTCCTCACCTTGTTGTATGCTCTCATGAATTTGGTGGATAGGAGGGTTAAATCATCCTCACGTAATTTCTCAAGTTGCTCATCGCTCAAAGAATGAAAAGCTGATAAAGAAAAACCCGATGAGCTAAAATCCAAAGAATCTGAAGAACTACCCTTAGATTGGTCGACCACTAAAGCCATCGACTCTGTCTTGGGGAGACGCGAGATAAAATCAATCTCATGCGTCTTCAACCTCGAGTATAGCTTATCCATGGTAAGCTCACTCATGACAGTGTTGTCATTGATGGATGTGATCTTCATCCCCCGGACTTTCACATCAAGAGCACCCAAAAGTCGGCGCGGCATTCTCGCACTTAAAAGACAAGGTCAACAATACGGAGATCATGAAGAATCTTGGAGAACCTTCCCCACAGCTCATCTAAAGACTCACCATGCCTTTGCTCGATCTTGGAGTATATTTTCTTGAACTGGTTCTGTCTCACTTCCTTGATCGCATGGAGCCCTCATGATAATCACAGAGAGTCCGCCAGATCTCATGAGCAGACCGCAAATGAGCGACACGCTCAAACTCAAATCGACTAAGGCCTTGGATCAAAAAATTCTGAGCCTTGCTTTTGGTCTCCACATCTGGAGTGATCACATCGTCATCGGCTGGCAAGACATAAGGGTTTTTAACTTTAAGCCAAATTGTGTGCCCTTGAGCCTCGATGTAGGCCTGCATGCGGGCCTTCCAGTAAGCAAAATCAACTCCATAAAAAATATGTGGTTTGGTTGAATACTTGTTAGTCGCCATGGCTCCAAAGACCGGTTAAGATCTATGAGAAGAGCTAACCGGGCTCTGATACCACTTGTAGGACCGGAAAGGCGACCAGAGGGGGGTGAATAGACACTTTCTTAATTTTTGCATTAATCAAATTCAACACG
This sequence comes from Hsuehochloa calcarea, assembly GCA_036346395.1. Lineage (NCBI taxonomy): Eukaryota > Viridiplantae > Streptophyta > Magnoliopsida > Poales > Poaceae > Hsuehochloa > Hsuehochloa calcarea. Next base: position 9,516,841 of record CM070593.1, on the reverse strand, counting down.
CACTTTTCTTCAATAGCTATAAAGCTAAGAAGATCAGTAAATGCACAGGGGAAGCCTTGTGCTGAATCCGATTACCCCTTTACCACTAGACTCAAAAAATAGAAAGTTGATCTCAGGTAGACCGGTCTGACCGACGGCAAAATGGCGGTCTGACCGATGACAACCTGGCGGTCCGAATAGCTGGCGGTCTGACCGTCGTTGTAGAATCGGTCGAACCGATTCAGTCCAGAGCCACTGCATACCACAAGAAATCAAAACGAAAATTGGTCCAACTTTTGATTCAACCGATGAAACTTGACCAAATTTGGAACACACCTTGCTAAGGATATCTAGAACCTATTCCTAGTGACGATCATCCAGATCCAAGTCAAAGGATAGATCTTTTTAGGTTTTACCAAAGGAGTGTCCAAAACCTAGAAAAATAAAAAACTTGATCCAAATCTTGCTTGTGGGAGATTGATGATCTAGATGATTCTAGGAGTATTCCCACACATCATAGCAAGATAAAAGAGGTCAAGAGACCAACCAAAAACAACCGAATCAAGGAAGCACCACAATCATCAAAAGAGAGAAGCAAAAGCAATAGACCTTATCTTTGAACACACATCCATAGATTGATTCAAGATGTTGCTTGTCAAAGCCACTCCCTCAAGGAGGACAAGAGCTCAATCAAAGAGCACACAAACAATTTTCTCTCTAAACCCTAGCCTCTCCTCTCCTCTCCAAACTCTAGAAAATTAGGGTTTTTCTAAATGAATGCTTAGGACTTTTCCATCTCCCTTCTATTTATAGGATGGCCTAGAGTTTCTAATGGGCTCACATTAACGCCCAATACAAATGGCACACACACACACACACATATCTGTTGAAGAAATCACCTGCTTCACCATGTGTAGGTTGATCAGCGGCTCTCATCATGTCGGTAAGTCTCTCCCGTCCAATCCCATCGAACCTCCAAGGCACTTGCACCGATCCTCGCGCCGCTTGATCCAACCAACCGCAACGAAATGCCCGCTCAACTATTTTGTCCATTCTCGCACCATGCATGAGTCACACGACCACCCGCATTCATGATCGCTCGACCTCAAGACTCCAAGCTTAGTCCCGATCCTCCTCGCCACTGACGTCGTTGACCTGCAAGCCACTTGCACAGCAATAGATAAAGAAATCATCTTCAGGAACAAGTTCTTCACAACTTGACCCACGTTAGCTCAACCATGCAATATGCAACATTAAAGCATTGAAACTCATGCACTAGACACAATCGAAACACAACAATGCCAAGTTAGCCGAAGAACAAGTGGAAACCGGTCTGACTGTCCTACCCTGCCGGTCTGACCGATTCACAACCGGTCTCACAGATTCTAAAACGCCGGTCAGACCGCCCAAAAAGACTTAGCCAAATTTTCAACTTGAAAATCCGAAACTCTCTGTAATTTTCGTTTAATAGAACTTTTGACTGTGAGCTCCAAAAATTATGTGACCACATCCAGGAGACTCCCCGGCCTCTCATGCCTACACAATCTTTTTTTGGCCTAGCTCCAAATTCCATTAAGAACCGTGGCCGGTCGGACCGGCAATGCTCGCCGGCCGGATCGCCACACTCACGGCCCGACCGGTCAGAACTCGACAAAGATAAAGATTTTCTGAAAATACGAGATTCGGCAAACCAACAACGCCATTACCAATTGACTCATCATCCTAAAATCATGCACATATCTCCATTATATCCACAGATTGTCTTGTCTTCTTGAGGTATTCCCGGTGATTCGTAGTTCTAGTGCAATTCATGCTATGATATTGCTTGCAAGGGCTTGTAGGAACCTATCTAGGATTATGTTGGCTACCTAGATCTCACCAGTTTGAGTAGATCAAGATTCCCCTTTTTGCCTAGTTCTTGAGCACTCTTCCTTAAAATGGATAAAGGTAGGAAATTTGACAAAAATTCTTGTTATTGTTGGTTGGAATTGGTTCCAGAGATCCTAGGGTGGTTGTGTTTCAAATTTGGTGTGATTTGGATAAGTAGATCAAAAGTTTGGTGAAACTCCCTATTTGAAATCGTGTTGTTTTCAGTCTGTCATCTGGGGAGTGGTTAGACTATTCAATGGTTGCCGGTCTGACCGGCCATCGATCTAACCACCCAACAGTTGATGGTTAAAACGGTCACGCAATGTTGCTTGTGGTTTTATTTGGTTGTTTGTTTTTATGCGTTGTGTGTGTTGGTTTCCGTTGGTCGCAAGTTCAAATTTGATCTTCTTAGTTGCTTATAGCTATTGAAGTGAAAAGAATGCTGAATCCCTAGGGGATGATCATGTATTTGGATTGGGAAAATAAAAATGATGTGTAAATTTGTCTCAAAAAATATTTTTATATTTTTAATAGGTTTTATAGACATATTATAATAGATATTGGTTGTCAAATTTGTGTTATGAGATCACGTCGATGTCCAAAATGTCACTTTCTTGTGACCGGGAGAGTATGTCTTTTATGTCTTCATATTAAGGAATCATATGGCTCTGCTCTTTTTTTGGGGGTAATAACTATGTAAAAGAAACACGCCAGGTTTACTAACCAGGGCAGTAATAAAATATATCATCACCATCTCAAAATCAATCAAGTGTTAAAGATCTAATTCTACATTTTCAGAAGTTTTATTAATTGTGCGTTTGACTACATTTTCCTTTATAATATTTTTCACTAACACTATCTAATTGAGAGATATATAGGAACAGGCCTGAAGCAAAAGACAGACGACACTCGCGATACCTCAGGAAGACAATCCAAACAATCTTGCCCTTGCTTATTGAAATCATGTTGTTTTCAGTATGTCATCTCGGGAGCGGTCGACCGCTCGGTGGTTGCCGGTCGGATCGCCACCCGATATAACCACCAAACAGTTGATGGTTAGACTGGTCACGCAATGTTGCTTGTGGTTTTCTTTGGTTGTTGCTTGTGTGCGTTGGTTTAAGTTGGTCGCAAGTTCAAATTTGATCTTCTTAGCTACTTATAGCTATTGAAGTTAAAAGATTGTTGAATCCCTAGGGAACGATTAGCTAAGGTGTGCCCATTTCAATCTCAGCTACGACCGATGGCGCGCACGCGGAGGGGTTCGACTCGGCTCAGTTGGCTAGCGGCATGCCGCGGAGGTGGCACTAGGTCTAGCGGAGTGATCGGTGGCGCACCCCAGAGGCGGGTCGATCTCGGTGATAGCACGTACGAAGAGGCATATGGCCTGTCGACAGGGGGAATGGTGTGGCCAACGCACACGAGAAGGCGTGCACCGGCCACATGGCGAGGGTAGTGTAGGGCGAAACCAATCTACAACAAAAATATCACCGCAAAACTTAAATTGACAAGCTAGATCAAAGACAACATACCCGGTAGACTTAGCAAGAGTGTTATCATGCTAATAATGTGTTGTATATTCGGGGTCGCATCGCCGACAATAAAAGACTCAACTCACATGGATATAAAAGTAGAAAAAGAGACATAAGATGTAGTCCCAAACTTTGTCTTAACTTGATTACTCTCTTGACCGTAGGCTTTTGTGTACAATATACAATCCCTACCCTCCTTATATAGGGGAGGCGGGGTGCTTTCATAATAGAATAAAACATAGGACAAAAATACGCTAATGGCCCTCGTGGGCTGGATGCCTCTAATGGACCTTCATTTAGGTAAAGTGTCGAGACAATCGGGCCGATGTACAACAAATACCACCGGTTGTTTATGGATATATAGATAGATGATTAAGTAATCTCCTTAAAAAAGAATGTTCAACTAAGGCTGGATGATTATTCAACATTTTTAATTGCTCCGTACTACAAGATCAAGAGAGCGCTTTCCCAGCCATTACTGTGAAAAGAATCGTAGCAATTGCAACGCAGAAATGGGTGAAGAAGGAAGCAACATTGGCACTTTCCACCGTGGTCTTTGATTTGGCGTGTGTAAGGAGCCTCCATGCGAGACCAGAAACAATAGCTCCTGCTGCAAATAGTAGGAACCAGTCGGTCCACTTGTTGGGCGAACCGCTGCTGATGGTTGCTACCGACACGGCCAAGAATCCGGTAAACGTGACTCTGGTCAGTTCAAGCGACGCCGGTTTAGACTCTTCAATACCGACGACGTCGTTGCTGCCGCCAGCACAGGTTCGGAACACAAGTTGCAGGAAAATTAGAAATGCAGGAGTGAACAGCAGCAACGCTTGACATCCCATGAGTTTAAGCGTAATGACCACCAATACTGCGACGGCACCGAGAGCCATGAAGCCGTCCAAGATCAGCACAGTAAAAAGGGCAATGTTGGTCCTTGTAACTGCTAGAGGGGAAATCATCTCGAGGAACATAAATAACACCCCGAAGGTGCATGCAACGAAGCTGATGACCATGGGTGCCCGGAGGCGATGCTGTATTCCCTGGATGCTACTGATCTGACCTTCCAATGCCAAGCCTTCCAGCCCCAGAAAGAGAATTCCGGTGACACCAGACAAGAACTCAAGTGAGTTGTCGAGTTTAGAGTAGAATTCTTCTTTAGCTTTCGCTTCCTGCTTCTGTGCTTCAACATCCTTCTGCGCTGTGGCACCACCATTCTGTGCTTCAACTTCCTGCTGTGCATAGCAGTAGCAGACCGTACGAATCACGATGCAAACTCCAAGCATGGTGCCAATGGAGATCACAATGCTTTTGGAGATAATGAGTTGTGCAATCAAGCAGGCAAGGACGACGAGGAAAGCAGAGGAAAGGGGTGTCAGACTCCTGGTCACAGGGGTCGGTATTACACCTGCGGTGGGGAATCTCTCGGAGAAACTGCAGGCTAGAAAGGGGCAGATACCGGATATTGAAGTAACACCTGCAATGACGAGCAAGACGATTGGGAAGGCAGGTCCATGCTCCTCGCTCTTCAAGTCGACCTTCTTGAGAGCGAGCGCGAGAAGCACCGGGCACACCATAACCACCACTCCTTCGGCGAAAGCACGGCAACGGTTCGTCAATTTATCCTAAATACATGGTGAACGTCACGGTGAGAAACCTAAAATATCAACAAAAGACGCAGTCAGTTCCAGGGACAGAGGCTGCTTACCATCTCAAAACCTCTGAAAACAATCAGAGATAACTTGGGGAAGTTTGGGTCCGCACGGAAGATGTCTGATCAATTGAATTGGTTAAGTTCCTTCAGGCAGATCGTATTTCATTTCCTCGAGGAATGAGTAGAAAGAAAGGAATGAGTAGAAAGAGAAACAAGAAGAGGAGGCCAACAACAGAGCTTACTCCGCTTGAGCTGAGAGTTGAATTTGCTTGCCAGACACTTCAATAAACGCGGTTGCAGGCTTGCAGCGCAGAAACATTTTTAAACTGAACTGGAAAGCAGTTCACGCGGAAAACAATACTACGACTAAGGAGAGGCTGCTGTGTACTCAATTTAATAAAAAAAAAACTTTCTAATGGATTATTTCTTGAACTTGCATCTAAGATTTTAATTGCTGCATGTGTGCATGGTCTACAAAACGAGTTTTCAGGTAACAAGTAAGTTTACAATAGAGTTTTTGATGTTTTTTGTGCCTTGGTATCAACAACTTGTTTATTTCTTCATCTAAAAGCAAGTCCACCTTCTCTACTCATTATCTCTCCTCTATATCACCTAAATACTAATGTGTTCATCCCTTAGTAACAAATAACTTAAACTATTTTAGATGCTCTAACACCCCACAAGGCTAAAAGCCCGGCACACCCACGAGGCGGACACGCATCCCTACGAGGCTAAATGCCTAGCACACCCACTAGGCAGACGCACATGTGTAAGTCTCTCTGGGGTTTAACTAATAGGGTTAACTCAAAAATACTACAATTTAAAACAACATATATTATACGCTAGTGTAACTCAATCTAAACTGGGAATGTGATACTAAAGAATGGTGTGTTATAATTTTTCCTTTCCTTTTTTTTTTAATCTTAGTTTAACTTTTTATTTTGAGTGATTTCTCTTTTTGTTTGCTCCAATACAAAATTAATTTAAAACTTTGAGTCTTCAATTCAGGCACTACGGGAAACACGTGATTTGCCGAGTGCAAAAATCTTTCCCGAGTGCCAAATTTCGGGCACTCGGCAAAGACCTGCTTTGCCGAGCGCCGCACTCGGCAAAATATGGCACTCGGCAAAGAGGCCTTCACTCGGCAAATACCTGCACTCGGCAAAGACTGTTTTTGCCAAGTGCCAGTCACTCGGCAAAGGTAGACACTCGGCAAAGATTGGTAGGGGGCCTAACGGCATCCAGCGGCGTCCTCTTTGCCGAGTGCCCCCCGTTTGGCACTCGGCAAAGAATTTATTTTGCCGAGTGCCAAAACTTGGCACTCGGCAAACTAATTTTTTTTTTGGTTTTTTGCCACTAATTTTTTTTGAAGCTTTAGTACACTACCACAAACAACATGTTTAAATTAGGGACATTTTCATTGCCTTTTGGCATATTTCTATAGTTTATTTTGTTTTGTTGAATTTTTCCAGAAAATGTAAGTTTGAACTGCAGGTGCATCGAATAATGGATTACATTCGTTCAAAAAATGTTATCCTTGTTTCTTAGTGTAAATTTAGGCTAAATCCAGAAACTGTCTCGAAATTTCGATCAACGTGCTCACGGGGCAACGCCGCCAACTTGCGTGGGAGTGGTTTTTTAATTGTATAAAATACGAACGAATTCCGAAAATCATAAAACTTGTCGAGTTGTCGCCGTATCGTATGCGTATGCCGTGGAAAAAATTTGAAAAAGTTTCGAGCACGCTGTCACGTACGATGCTCACAAACCACAGGAGATCTCCACATGTGATCAGTTATCTATAATTGTACAGTACTAAACAAAAAATTACAGTACTAAGTGATGTGCAATTTTAGCACAACTTTACTATAAGTTTTAATTATATTTGTTTTTGTATTTTGTTTTTGTAGAATTCACCTATATTTACTTTTATCTATTTTAATTTTTTTTTATTTGTAGGGTTCACCTACATTTATTTTTATCTATTTTAGAAAGAGATAATTTGTCCTATAGAATGTTAATTCAACAATGAGAAAAAATGACTGACTGATTAAAAAAATTCAATCAGTTGAAGTATACACACTCCTTTTTTTTTTTTGTAAATGTCAGTTTGTGTCTTGAAAGACACGTTGTTCTACAAACACAGTAATATTCTATTGGCAAACAACATCGAACAGCTGTCGTGGATCCTAAAATAGTCTTGGACACAGCAATGCACACAACCGTGACCTGCAAAATATATTCCCCCGGACAGCGAACGAAAACAACGAAGAAGGCGCTGAGATACGCGGCGCTGGCCAGCACGAGAAACGACGCGGGCGCGAAGGCATAACGGCATGCCTGAAAGACACGCGCATTTAGTGCCTCCGAGCAGCTGCGTAGACTCGCGAGCGGAAAGAACGGACGGCAAACGCGGGAACGCATCGGCGATCGAACGGCGAGGAAGCGCTCGCGAGCCGCAGTAGGACAACGGACGCGCGGCTACGGCCAGCGCTCCATCGCCGATCGAACGGCATGCCGCGCGCGAGGCCAAAATTTTTGGGACGTGCGCGGGCGACTGGGAGAAAATCGCCGTGAAATCCCGAGAGTCCCGGGATTTTGGGCGCTCAAGGGTATTTTTAACTGTTAGAGATAATTTTAATTTTAATATATTCTACATAGGAACTTCAATATATAATTTTTAGTACATTTTTTAATATTTATATTTTATAATTTTTCTTTGGAAAAGGATCACATGTCAACTAGAGTAGACTAATTTATCATGTTTTGTTTCGTGTTATGATGTCTTATTTTGTGTGCACGACAGTCTCTTCAGGAAGAGATTTTATGTATTCTATCCCCCTTTTCTCTTTAAAATTTTATTGATACGATATAGTTAAAAATGATAATAAATATACGCTGGGGATTTGAGCAAACAATAAGACAGGTTCAGTCTGAAACACGGTGGCTACATTGGGATGGCGGACTCGATCAAAAGTTGACTAAAAATATGAAAAAAAAAATGGTTGCGTGTCTGGCGGTTCTCCATTCTCCATCATTGGTTTGATGGTATGCACAGTGGTTACTATACACGCCGCCCATCACCTCGATGATATGAACATCATTTAAGGCCACATGGAAGTATAATAGATCCTCCGATGCATGCGGTAATTTTTTAGATTTTCTTTTAGTCTTCTAAGCTCGGTGAAAATCAAAATCTTCAAATTTTTACCATTCTCGTATTTTCATCGGTGATGCCAATTTGATTGAAAAGCACCTGGTTCGTTACAAAGGTTGTAACAGCCGATCCTTAGTACTACATTGTCATCTTACATTTAGTTACACTAGTAAATAATGATTGTTGGCCCAAAACATACTAATTTTAGGATATCGAATCCTTTTGGGCGAAGCAAGAACGAAAGTAAGGTGTTATGCGTGCCTATCTGCTGGGACTGGGCTTTAACTGAATTTTTGGTGTGTTTAAAAACCCAGTGCTAAGTTGATAGAAATTGTCAACCTAGAAAACGAATCAACCCAACTTTTAATTACAGAACATTTGATCTCATGCAACATGGAAAATCAGCATTTCACATTTCAAAACTCCTATTTTGCAGTTACTCGCATATAATAAATCTCACATATATCCCTCGTGACCGCGACACATATTGCCTGACATTTCACCTAGTAACGACACGTGCTCCAACTCGCCTGCACTCTCTCCCTCCTTCCCTCTCTTCCCCCTTCAGGCCTTATCATGGGTCAGGAATTTTGGCTTGCCAAACAAGTCCTTACTGTCTCTCATGCGCAGTTACGTGATGCGCTCCCCTGCCACTCATCACTCATCTCGCCCCTTTGTCTGGCTGAGCTGGTGCACTTCCTAGAGTCAACTGGCCACCACGCATCCTACTCGCTGCGTCGCGCGCCGTGGCGCTTCCTTCTTCCAGCTCCCCTCTGTGCCGCCACGCCTACTACCCATCCTATTAACCGTCGGCGAGTCCCGCATCTTCATGCCATTGCACCTCCTCTAGATCCCATCCCAAACCCTAAGTTTTTTTTTTCTGATCCTGTGTTAGAAACTTTGAATTTGAGTTGAACCCTTTTCGGATCTTAACTTGAAATTTCATTTAATGTTGAAAGTGTTCAATTGAGAGGTGAAATTCCGAGTGAAAAGTTTCGTGTTTTGTGTTTAGACCTTTTTTGGATCGTGAGTTGAAACTTCGAAATTGAGTTGAAACCTTTTCGGATAACGACTTGAAAGTTTGTTTAATGGTGAAAGTGCTCAATTGAAAGGTGAGATCTCGAGTGAAAAGTCTTGCATCTTGAGTTGACACCTCCCTTGATTCAAAAAGAGAAGACAAGCGTTTACTACTGTTTTTAAACCTCGTTTACCAAGGATAAGCACATGAGTGCTGAATTGACTCTGACACACCACTATGCAAACCGGATCGCCTTATGATAGATAACATGCAAAGGGCAGGCATCCATGCTCCCAACGCGTCTCGAGATTCGAACGAGGGCTTATACAATTGGAGGTGATTTTTTTTGGTTTAGTTTTAGTTTTCGTGAAGCCATGAATTAGTACCAAAAAGAATGCTAGGGTGGTCCGTCTAGGGCAAATGGCTTTTGACTGACTGTCGTTCCTCCTGTCACGTCTGTAGGGCTGTTCCGTATTTTTAGTTTGTATTGTTTGGTAATTACAATATGATTAGTTTGATAAGTATAATATTTTAAAAAGTACAAAGTCTATACGACCTCTGAAGTATTGTTGTACGGCTACTTAATGTCGGACCCGGATTTCCTTAATTCAGAATCCTCTATGAGAAAACCCCGCAACTCTCTAGACCAGTAGGTAGCGCTCGCAGTATACATCGTTGAATCATTTCATACACATCGTATACCAAACCAAACATAATATTACATACATCAGAGTTAAATAGACCACGTCGGGTCAAGATTACAAAACAGGGCCGATCAGGCCAAATAAGTTCATTACACAAAATACCGAAACAGGCACGAAAGCAAAAGGGCAAATTACGACTCCTCATAGGCAAGTGACTGTAATGACAAGTGTAGAGCCGATATTGTCTAAGGATTTGGAAAGTATTGGCTGTACGCAGTCACTGGCGAAGACAGCTGGACTGTGGCGAGCCCTGAACTAAGGACTATACTACTCCTCGCCTTGATCTTGATCGTCGAATCCTTATTCTTCATAGTATGCTAGTCGTCCTGATCAGCGGATTCTGCCAGTTGGGGGAAAGAGCGAGGGTGAGCACAACTTCCGTGTTCGCGAGCCAACACAACATATGCAATAATAAATGTGTAGGGCTTAACAAGGATTGCTCGGGTTCTTTTATTTGCGCAAAGCAACATTTTTAAATAAAATATTAGAAAATCCTACACTTAGCATTTTGACCTAATCATGAATATATAAAGAGAATATTTGTGCAATATTAATAACAACAGAGGCTACCTCCACCTTATGCTTATTTTTTATGGTGGTTACATCCACCTATTATCAACACCGGGTAAAACTACCCAGGGAAATTCAAATCAAGGGCTAGATTAGCCCGCCACATTTTTCAACCCACCCACAAAGTTGTTTTTGAAATAGAACTAACTCTTGTAAGTTCCCATGTCCGCCCGTGATCGTGGGTACGGCTGTTCGAACAGTTTCATTTTTACAGAGATTGTACACTTTATCTGCAAGAGATAATCATCTTGATAAGTACACATATTTCCTTAGACATGTGAATTAAGGGAGATTTCCACAAGGCCTTTACAATACATCCTCAAGATTCGTTACACCCACCGAGGTTTCACCGAGGAGGGTTACGCCCCACACCTGTGTCAACCCTTACCCACACCTCCTTGCACTAATAACTCTCCAACGCATAGCCTCGAAGGCCTACAGTGTTGCGGGACATCTACCTGGTACATCTCATACTGGTGGACACAAATTATTTAGCCAGGTCGACATCATTATAAACTTGTGGTTGTACTGTTTTACAATAGGAGGTCATCACAGGATTAAGGACTTAACGTTATCTGGGCGGTTCATACCACATGTCAATCACACCACAACATGACTTGGGCTACATTAGAACCCAACCATATACCCTCCAGCATACCATTCGCCCATATGGAGTATTAGCAAATTTTTAGGGGTTTGGGAAGTAGAAAACAAATTATCTAAACCTTTTTAAGTCATTCTTGCCAATGACTGCCTAAAACAATTATTATGATTAAAGAATGATGATTGAGACATTTAATATCCCCGTACTTAAGCAAGACTAGCTTGTCGCTTAAGTACAACTATAACTAGTATTTACCATGTAGTTACTAGGGTGACAAGGAATATTGGTTCAATTTATCAATGGATGGCATATTAAATAATTAATCATCAAATGGGTATTTAACTACCTTAAGCTTTAACATACCTTTGATTATAAAATTAAAGCATGCAATTTTGGTAATTTAAACGAATATAATTTGCATAAAATGTAGGCTCAAAATGATCAAAGTATTAACTCGCCTGGGTCAAGGGTGAGAGAATCTGGGTTGTCTTGAGCTTGGCTGAAGTAGGGATCTCCAGCGGCTTTGAACTCTACTCGGACAATCGCACCGGAAAAGAAAAGACAAGCAAATAGAATAAATAAATACAAAACCCAAAACAAATGAACTCGAAATTGAACAAGACCAGTGCCATTAGCAAGATTTTGATTTTAGAAAATTTGAGAAACAAGTTTCATAATTTTTGAAGTTATAATGAAGAAGATATGAATTTTTGAAGTTTTTCAAATGAATTTTTAATTGAAAAAAAAATCAGAAAAACCAGAAAACTCACGTGCTAACATGTGGCACGTGCATAGTGCTCGGTTCACCGCACAGTGCGTGGGCTTAGTCCATGCGCACCGGTGCACGGGTCCACGGCATAGTGCCCTGTGGGGCCCTCCTGTCAGGCGCACGGGCGCGGTTAAAAGCGGTGACGTGCTCGGCCGCGTCGCCTCGCTTTCTCCATGAGAGAGAGGGGGGAGGGACAGGGAGAGGTGGGGAGTGGAGGGGAGGGTGCGCACGGTGGCGGGGGCTCCGGAAGGAGGGAGGGGAGGGAGCGGGCTGCGCCGGGAGCGAGGGAGAAGCCGGAGGCGGAGGCGACGGTGTCGGTGACCGAGGCGGCGAGAAGAAGAGCGGAGGCGACGAGGAAGACGAAAGGAGACAGGGTGTAGAGGTGGAAAAGATGAGGGGGAGGGGACACACGACTTAATTAGCCGAGAGAGGAAGGGGGGTCCAGGTTGGCGAGCGCGGGGAGGGCGACAACGAGGGCAGCATGGGGAGGAGAGGCGCGCGGTGTGAGGAGAAGGCGCGAGCATGGCATGGGTGGCGGCCAAAGCTGGGAACGGCTGGTGCGCTGGGGGAAGAGGAGAAGGGGGGCCCCGGGTGCGTGCGGGGAGCAGCGCGGGTCGGCGGTGAAGACGGAGCTTGCGGCGCGAGGCGGGGGTGGCGACCAAGGCAGGGTGGCGAAGGCAGCGGGCGACGCCCCTGCCGCCGGCATGGGCGCGGCGCTGGAGGCAGAGCAGGGAGGGGGCCCAGGCAGAGGGGGGAAACAGAGCAGTTTCTAAGCATATCTTTATTTTTAAAATTTATTTGACCAAGGTGACAAGGGAATGATGATCCAACATTCAAAATTGGTTATACAAAGGAATTGGATTAACTACGAATTTAAAATAAGAATTTAAAATAATTAAAAAAAATTATGCATGCAATAGTAATTTAAAAACATAATTAAATAATTTAAAATACTGGGGTCAAAATGATCAATGGTGTAACTTACCTTGCTCAAATTCTTGGTATTGTACCTCTTCAACAGGATCAAGCTCTCCGGGGTCGTCGAAATCTATACGCGAAAATAATCCAAATTCAAACAGAATTCAACTAAACACAAATAAATTCAAATGAAAATTCAAATTAACTCCAAATGAAATAATTTTGGTTTAGTTAGCTAGATCTTGATGTTATATAAATTTAGCAATTTGAATCACCCAAAGCGGAGTTCGTATGAAGAAATATGAGCTCCTGGTCGTTTAAAACCTAAATTAAATCCTAATTTCAGATTTTCTGAATTTTTTGAATTATTTTTCTAAAGGAAATTCGAATTATTGCATCAGCGTACGGCAAGTCTGACGGACGACATGACGACGACTGTGTGGGTTCTACATCGTGGATCGAATCCACGGGAAGATGCGAGTCCACGGTGGACTTGGCTTACAAGACAAAGGCACCAGAAGGGGTCGACGCTACCGGCACGGCTTGTTCTTTGGCGCCACGCGCGCCACGTCGGTATTAGCGCTGATGTGGCTCCCAGGTGGCGCTGACGCGGCAGAGCCACGTCGGCCCAAGGACGGCGACGACGTCGCCAGCGCTACACTGCCCGGTGAGGTGTGCGGAGAAGCGCAAAAGAGAGAGGGGGTGATGCTGGTTCTGGCGTGGTACCTTGCGGCGGAGGAACGCAACGGATTGGCCGCCGGCGACGAAGAGGAGCGGCGGCGACGTTCGGTCGACGGCAGAAGTGGAGCTCTGGCGATCTCCTGGCGAGGCGGAGGTGTGCACGAGCTAGGCGACGATGCTGTGTTGCCGACAGAGTGGTCATGTCGTCGAGGAGGCCCTGCCGGCGCTGGAAACGACGATTCCCCGAGCTTCGACCGCCGGGGAGAAACTCCAAAATTCGGGCGACAGGGAGTGCTAAACGCGTAATGGATTGGGGGAATGGACTGAGGAGACAAAGGCGGTGCTGATGCGTCCGTTTATAGGGCAAGGGCGAGGTCGAGGTAGGGAGGAGAACGTGGCGGAGTTTTCGACGGTGAGGGGGTGGCCGGCGTTATGGCGTGTTAAGAAGGGGGTAAAGGCTGGAAATAGTCGCGGCAAGAACGGTCGGTTTGATTGCTCTTGATTGCGGCAGGATGGGGGATAGAATCACGGGATTGAAGATCTCCCGACGCGCGCTAATGGCGGACACTGGCGACGGTCGTGCGAGGAAGAAAGTGGTGTAGACGACGGCACAGTTGAAGGCCCCATCTGTCGTCGAAAGCGGTGACGAGATGGCGCGGGTGGGGTGGATGCCGGCCGTCTGATTTCAATCGGGTGGCACGCGGCGATAATGTGCGAGCAATGGCCGAGATGCAAGTAGTGAGGGGTGCGATGGCTGACACATGGCGGGAGGCGCGGAGGCGCCGGCGCTGCATGCGGCACGCGACGCTGGGTCGAGCGGCGCGAGAGTTTGGGCCGGGCGCGGGAGACTAGTGTTGGGCTGCGAGAGATTCAGCCCAACACTGTTCTAATGAATTTTACTTCCTTTTCCAATTAATTTAATTCTAGAAATTCGAACAAGCTTTAGAAAATAGCAAATAAAATCCAAAAATTATGAGAAAATTCACAGAAATTCTCTGAGGTATTCTGGATTTAAATAAAATAATTCCAACTTTAAAATTGGTTATAGATTTTGTACATAAATTATTTTAGCTTTAAAATAATTAGGGAAAAGCTTTTAAAATTATCATAAAATCCACAAAAATAAATAAAGTTTTATTTTTCAACTGAAACTTGAAAATTTGGGCTGTTACACTCTTGCGAGGAGGTATCTCAAAAATGAATTAGCAACGAGAAGCAACTTTCCCATTGATTCTCAAGGGAAGCCAGTCTTCTAAAAATAAAAATACCCCATGAAGTTACCCGTAATTAACCGTAAATGCTACTAAGTTACCACCTGACCCCTCCCACCGCGAGTTCCAGGCCGACCCATTCGCACCACACGCTTTCCACCTTTGCGCTTCGAGGCCCCGTGCGATAGTGCCATCCAAGCCCTAAGCGCCCCATGCCGCCCCCGAGGTCGTCCCTGCTGGCCACTAGGCACCACTGTCGGCACCTGAGTTTACCGCCACCAACCCCCGATTTCGCCCCATAGCCCCACCCCTCCGCTAGTCCCAGAGCCCATCACCGCTGATGACCCCGAAGCTCGTCTCCGGTGCTGGTCCTAGTTCTCATCGCTGTCGTCTGTCCTGTAGCGCCTGGTTCCCCCTCTACGACCTCGACGCCTGACCATTGATGACCCCACCGCCCGACCACCGCCCTCCCCCTTTGCCTCAAGCCCGTTTTTGCTTCCTCCCTCCACTATAATGATTCCCTTTTTTTGGGTGCCTAGATCTAAAAATTTTTGGTGCCCAAAGATTTTTGGTGATTAATGGTATTGCGGTAGGATGCATCAATGTTTTGTACGTCAGTTTTGAGATGAAAAATCACATCCAAATCATTTGGTTTGTTGTTTCGCCAATTTCAACTATTGTAAAACCAATGAACTATGTAAAATCATGTGGAATTGAAAATATTTGGCCGAGTGGATGTGTTTTAATGCTTATGTTCACTGTGTATGTGCTTTAACGATGAATTGAAAATGTTTGGTCGAGTGGATTGACGAGTTCATTATCATGTTGAATAATAATATAGAAATGAATCGTCTTTTATTTGTATGATATGAATTCATCTCAAGGTAAGAAACAAATATTATTGAGTGTCAAAATCAGGGTAGCATGGTCTTGTTTTCCACCAATCCACTCTTTTAAGGTTTTAGGAGCTAACATCCAATCAAACACTTCCCGACTGAAAAATTAGTATTTTTGTAGCATAAAAAGGTGTAACGTCTTGTTTTCAGATGATAAATAATACCTACTAGTCTGGTTTCCGGTTTTCGTTTGTATTTCAATTTGTCATTTAATTTCCAAAAACTCCTAGCTTCCTCTAAGCTCGGATTTGTGTTTCAAATAACCTTTCAACTTCCGAATTAAAATTTTAATTTGAATTCGCCTATTTTAATTTTTGGACCCCTCCCCAATTTTACCTCCCCTTTGTTTTGCTTGGGCCCATCCCTTTTCTTTTTGGGTCGACCCATTTCTCCAGCCCATCTCCCTCCCGGTTTTCCCCCCAGCCTATTTTCTCCCCCTCGGTTTTCCCGGCCCAACCGGCCCACCTGCCCTTGGCCAGCCTGTGTAGGGTTACGGGTAGGCTACGATAGCACAAAACAAAAATTTACTGCGCAACCAAGTAACCTCCGCAAGTAGATGCGGTCGTAGTTGTACTCGTCGTGCGTCTGCTCCTCCGAGTAGTCGCACTCGCCGCGCAACTTCTCCTCCTGCTCCGGTGATCGTCACGAGTTGCGGATCGTCCAAGTGCTGATGCTTTGCAACAACACCTACGAGGTATCCACATGTACGGGGCAGGGACACCACGCACTGGAGTGCTAGCACCGACAACGTGGTTAAGGAAGGCGTGGCTATTAGGGTTTCTGGAGTTCTTCCAAAAACAACGTCCTTCAACCCATGCCACCGCCCCTCTTTATATAGGCATCCATGATGGGTCTCGAACTCGAGGCCCATTAGGAACTCGTGTCCTATACGAATTCGAATCACCATCCAAATCAAATCCCAGCCCTTTAAGTGTGCGACCCTACAGGTTCTTGTGTGATCGGTTGTGACTCGGAAACTCTTTTTCGACAATTAGTCGTTAGTGGTACCTACCAGCACATAACGATTCCCAAACACACATAGAATATATTGGACGAATCTTTACGTAATATGATCTATGACGAGGTCCATATCACTAACGACCAGCTCGTATCTCTATACGACTAGTTTATAATTGGTCTCGACCACTTAGTGATTATGTTGGACCAGCCTACGACCAGCTCGTATCTCCATACGACTAGTCCGTATCTGATCGAACTTAAGGTCCTTCTCATGTATTCTCCCTTTGCCTCACGATATCTGGTTGAACTCCAGGTGAGATGTTGTGTCATCCATGGATTGTTCAATTCTTTCTCGATCGAGTGTCGGATAACTTCATGTGGTTGACATTTCGACCATTAGTGGTATGGCCATACACTTTCTTTATCCGATCACAACGAGAGGCCTAGAGACATCTCTCCTGTTATGTTAGGAGGGGTAAATCCCATATCCGACCAGTCACATCCCTCACATGTTTCATAACGTACCCGAAAACTACCTTTATAACTACCCAGTTACGGAGTAGCATTTGGCAACCCCTAAGAGTGCTATTACACATGTAGGGAACCATGCTGATCTCAGGTCTAAGGATTATACATCATCATTACTTGAGACCAACTAATGACATATAGATTCATAACAATCTCAATAGTGTCTCAATGATCGGTCTATCCAACTCCATGTTCTCTAACATGTGCTCACATTATTGATTCGGTATCCCTATATCTATGACCGGTGAAACAAGGTCACCAATTGTGGATATCGTGAGGATATGTGCACGATCTTAGAATGATGAGTCAATTGGCAATGGCATTGTTGGTTTGCAAAATCTCGCGTTTTCGGTTTTGTTAAGGTCGCTGCACACACAGCGGTCCGATCGGCGATGTTGGGCGGTCAGACCGCCCGTGGAGAGGTCCGACCGGCCATGGTGGCCGGTCCGACCGATAAGTTGAAAAGTGGTTTTTGGAGCTAAGCCAAAAATAGGTTATGTAGGCAAGTGAGGGGAGTCTCCTGGATGTGGTCACATCATTTTTGGAGCTCCCAATCAAAAGTTCTATTCAGTTGAAATTTCCAGAAGGTTTCGGAATTTCGAGCTGAAAATTTGGCTAAGTCTTTTCGGGCGGTCCGACCGCCGTTAGGAATCGGCCGGATCGCCGTAAATCGGTCGGACCGGTGATGTGGGGCGGTCAGACCGCCGATCACTTGAAGGTGAGCCTTTTTGGCATTGATGTGGTTTCAATGTGGTTTTTGTTTGAATGTCAATGCTTTATTGTTGATTATCGCATTGTGAAACTAACGTGGGTCAAGTTGTGAAGAACTTGTTCCCGAAGTCGGTTTGTTTGTCTATTGTTGTGCAGGTGGTTTGCAGGTCAACGACGTCAACGGTGAGGTAGATCGGGACTACGCTTGGAGAGCTGAGGTCCAGAACGATCATGGATACCGCGTGAGGTCGTGTGACTCAAGCATGGTGCAGAATGGGCAAGATGGATCGAACGGGTAGTTCGGTACAGCTGGTTGGATCAGGCGGTGCGGAAGTCGGTGCAAGTCCCTGGGTGGAACTTGACGACATGGAGAGCCGCTGATCAACCTACACGTGATAAAGCAGGCGATTGCTTCAATAGTTATGTGTGTGTGGGTCCCATGTGTGTGTGGGTCCCAAAAGTGAAACCCTAGGCTTCTCCTATAAATAGGAAGGGGGGAGATGTAAAACCCTTAAGCACTCATTTGGCCTTCTACATCCTTTTCTAGGGTTTGGAGGAGAGGAGAGGAGAAACTAGGGTTTGGAGATTGTGTGTGCTCCTTGTGTGAGCTCTTGTCCTCCTTGTTGGAGAGGCTTTGTAAGCATCTAGTGTGATCAATCAATCTTGTGATGCTTGCTTGAGAAATCATTTGTCCCCCATTGTGTTCTTCTCTCTTTTGGATGAATTTGGTGCTTCCTTGATTCAAGTGGTTAAGCTTGGTCTCTTGACCTATTTTCTCTTGCTTTGATGTGTGGGAATACTCCTTGAATCATCTAGACCATCAACCCCCACAAGCAAGTCTTGAATCAAAGTTTTCCATATTTCTAGGGTTTGTGCACTTCTCTGGTAAAACCTTGAGAGATCGATTTTGCGAAGTGGATCTGAAGGATCGTCGCTAGAAATAGGTCTCTAGTATCCTTAGGGAGGTGTGCTCGAAATTTGGTCAAGTTTCATTGGTTGAATCAAAAGTTGGATCAAATTTCGTTTTGGACTTGGGCTTGGTTTTTCGGTTCTGGACTAAATCGGTCTGACCGGTTTTGTAACGGCGGTCCGACCACCCGCTTTTCAGACCGCTCAGTACTGTCGGGTCGAACCGATATCCAACGGTCCGACCGTCAGTTAGTAGCCGGTCCGACCGCTCGTTGAACGTCGGTCCGATCACCGTCTCCACCGGCCCGACCGCCAGATCTACCCGTAGCATGTGAGTTCAATTCTCCATATTTGTGTCGTGTGGTTGAGGGGATTATCGAATTCAAGACAAGGCTTCCACCGCGGCGCCATCGATCTTCTTAACTTTCATAGCTAAAGGAGTAAAGTTCGTGTTGAATTTGATTGAGGCGAGAAAGTTGAGAAAGCGCCTATTCACCCCCCTAGTCGCCTTACGGTCCTACAAGTGGTATCAGAGCCGGTTAGCTCTTATCAATATATCTTAACCGGTGTTTGGAGCCATGGCGACTGACAAGTACTCAACCAAGCCACATATTTTTGATGGAGTTGACTTTGCATATTGGAAGGCTCGTATGCAGGCTTATATCGAGGCTCAAGGGCATGCTATTTGGCTTAAGGTAAAAAACCCTTATGTTGTGCCAGCCGATGACGATATGATCACTCCAGATGTGGAGGCCAACAGCAAGGCTCGGAATTATTTGATCCAAGGTCTTAGTCGATCTGAGTTTGAGCGTGTTGCTCATTTGCGGTCTGCTTCATGAGATCCGCGGACTCTTTGTGGTTATCACGAGGGGTCCATCATGAGCAAGGAGGTGAGACAGAAACAGCTCAAGAAAGTATACTCAAAGATCGAGCAAAGGCCTGGTGAGTCTTTGGACGAGCTGTGGGGAAGATTCTCTAAGATCCTTCATGATCTCCGCGCTGTTGACCTGGTTTTTTCTGAGTCTGAGAATGCACGCCAGCTTTTAGGTGCTCTTGATGTAAAGGTCTGGGAATGAAGATCACTTCCATAAATGACAACACTGTCATGAGTGAGTTTACCATGGATAAGCTATACACGAGGTTGAAGACGCATGAGATTGATTTTATCTCTCGTCTCCCCAAGACAGAGTCGATGGCATTAGTGGTCGACAAATCCAAGGGTTGTTCTTCTGATTCTCTTGATTGTAGCTCATCTGGTTTTTCATTGTCTGCTTTGCATTCTTTGAGCGATGATGTAACACCCCGTTTTTCAGATAACAAATAGCGCCGATTATTTCAAATTCGATTTTCGTTGATTTTCGTTTGCCGCTTAAATTTTCGAAATTCTCGAGCTCTCTTTAAGTTCGGGTTTGTGTTTCAAACCCATCCTCAAAAGTTTCAAATTCAAAATTCAAGTTGAATTTAATCTTTTTCGATTTTTGGATCCCTCTAAAAATCTTGCCTCCCCTTTGTTGCTTTTGGGCCGGCCCATTTTCCTAACCCATTTATCATTTTTTTTCCCTCGGCCCGTTCGCCCAGCCCGCCTCCGTTTTTTTCGCCCACCGCGGCCCGCTTCCGCTTTCCGCCCGCCGCCACCCGTCTCTTTCTTTCCCCGTCACTCTCTCGCGTCGCTCCCGTCGCCTTATCCTCTTCCCGTGCGCGCCGCCGATTCGCCGCTTCGCCCGCATCGCCTCCCCCTTCTCTCTGCCCTCGCCCGGCCGCTCCGTCCGCATCGCCTTCCCCATCTCGTCTCCTTCCGCGGCGCCACCTCCGCTTCGCCGGCCTTCTCCTCGGCCCGGCCTCGCCGCCTTCGCGCCCGCCCACCCGCAGAGCCGCCCCACCTCCCATGCCGTCGCTCCTCTCGCTGCCCGCTTCACCCGCATGTCGCCTAATCGCTTCCTCGCTGCACTCGCCACTCTGCTCCGGTCACGCCGCTTCACCGGGCCCACCAAGCGCCGCTCCATCCTCGCGCTTCGCTTCGCCGACGTCATCGCCGGTCCGTCGCCTCTCCGGTCTGGCGCGTCCGTCCTGTTCCCCGCGGCATGGGCCGCCACTGCAGCCGCCATGCCGCGCCACGCCGACGCCCATGCCGCCATCAACGCCATCTCCTCTCTACCGGCTATAAATGCCCCTGCCCTCCACCTCCTCCCGCTTTGCTTCTCCCTCCTCGGGTAAGTCTCTCCCAAAGCCCCAAAGATCGGCCTCTTCTTCCTCCATCCAAGCCCTCTCCACCGCTCGGTGCCCTGTCACCACCTAGGCCAGCCCGATCGCTGCGTTGGAGCGCCACGGCGACGCCCGTGCCGCCCCAACACGGCCCGGTGCAAACCCTCGCCTCCCGGGGACACCGCGCTGCGCCTTCCCCCGCGCCACCTTGGGCTTCGCCACCGACCTACCCCGGCTCCACCGCCTCCTCCAGCCGCTCGGTGAGCCTCCCCTCCATCTCCCCTGGCTCTTTCTTCCCCCTGATCTCTCCTCTCTTCTACCATATGTCGCTTTGGGTGGCCGCCACACCCAAAGCCCCTGGCCGCTAGTCATCTCCTACCAGCGCCACCTCCTCACCAAAGATCCCATTTTTGGGGTATCCCCGGTGCCCTCTGGCCCTAGCCCGCCGTCGGCAGCTGTAACATCCCAATTTTCAGAGCTTTAAAAATCTTTTAAACAATGGTATTAAGAAAATTCACCATTTGGATTTATTTGAATTTTAATTTAAAAAGCTTAATATGGACTTTAAGGATAAACCGATTTAATGAGCTTAATCCCAACATTAACAATTGCCAAAATTATTTTATTTAGATTCCATATGCTTGGTTATATTTTATGTAATTTTCTAGAATTTTTCCAAGATCATTTGCTATTTTCCATTACTTATTTGAATTTTCGCTATTTTCTAAAACGAAAAACTAATTTAAATCTCCAAGCGATCGTTAATAATCTCTCCGCCCAACATCGCCATCCGCCCATCTCTCCGTAGCCGTCCGACGGGCCGACGGCGATTCACCCACGCCGCGCGCCTCGCCTCTCGCCTCACCGCCGGTGACCCCACCGCTTCGCCTCGCCGCCTTCTTCTCGCGCGGACGCGCCGCAAGAATCGCTTATTGACGGTCAACGCCGAAGCCAGCCGCGCGGCGCCTAACCTCCCGTTCTCTCCGGACGTGCGCGCGAGACTCGCGCCTCCTCCGCACGACCTCCACGCCTTCTCCCTCTCTCGCGACGCGGCGCCTAATCCGCAACCGCCGCCACGACCTCCACGCCGCCACGCCGCTCGACCTCCGGGCCCTATAAAGGAGAGCCCCGGCGCCTCGCCACTCATCCCGGCCGCCACCCACTCTCTCTCGCCTCGTGCTCGCGGAATCGCGAATTTCGCCGCCGACACCGAGGGCTTGAGCTTCGATTGCGCCGCCTCCGCTGCCCTCGCTGCCGCCACCGCCACCGTTGATTCCCGTGACGCCGCTGGCCGGTGCTCACTCGCCACGGAGGAGTTTCTAACGCCGCCGCCGCGCCCGCACCACCTCCTCCGCCAAAGCCTCGCCACGGCCACCTCGCTCGCCCCGAGCACCGGGAGCACACCCTAGGTTCGTGACCGACGCCTCTATCCGCCGGTACCACCCACCTCGCCGAGAGCTACTGTCACGGAACCCTTGGTTCCGCGGCGCGCCGCCTCGCCGCCGCCCGTGTCACTCGCCACCTCGGCGCGCGTGCGCACGTGTCATCCCCGGTGGCGCGCGTCGGCGCGCGCGAGCGCGCCACCTCACCCCATCCTCGGTTCAGAGGGCTCGTGGACTTGGTCCACCGTGAGCGGTCACCGACATGTGGGCCCCACATGTCGCTTAATTCTTTAATTCTTTTAATTTCCGAAAATCCTTCACGACGCCATGCTTGCGCAATAATCCGATTTTTCTATTGAAAATAATTCGAATTCCAAGAATCCTATTTTTAGGTTTTTCTTTGATTCAAACTTTGAAACCTTATAACTTTTGCATCCTAACTCCAAATCCATCCATTCAAATTTCTAAATTTGTATAAAATCAAGATCTATTTATTGGAGATTTTTAATTATTTTTATCAGAGTTATTTACTTCTGTTATTTATTTTTCTTGTTGTTTGCTTCGTTACGAGTAGACTTCGACGATACTTCTGGAAGGTTTGAGGAAGAAGGAGCTTTCCAAGACCAAGACCAGCACTTGAACCTATTCCAAGGCAAGCTATACCCTTGACCATTTTGCTCCCCAGTTTTATAAAAGTATTTTAATTCAAATTACTGCATCTTAATTCAAGTATTTATTTAAAAGCTTTTGGGTGCAGTAGTTAATCCTACATTGTTATGCCATCCTTGTTAATTGCTATGTCCTGATTCCTTGTCACCTTAGTTGGTATTTAGTTGGTAAATATGGTAGCACCAACGTGGGTTGGTTAGTTGCGTATTAGATTGCTTAGCCATGCCACGAATCACTTGTCATGTATACTGCTGTTATAAATTGACTAAGTGAATATGAAACCGTGTGAACAAACTGTGTGTACTATGTGTCTTTGTGGCATATGTTGCACTTAAATCAACCAGGGTGGTAAAAGGATTTGGACTGAGGCAAGGGGTGGATACTGTGTGAAAGGGTGGACTGTGTGGACTGTGTGAATAATATTAATCTGTGTGTCTATGTGGTTTGGTTAGCTGGAAGTCTTGCCTTGGTCAATTAAGGACCTCACCATGTGCGCCATTGAACCGAGCCTCTGACGACCACATGCCTGCTTTTAAGACGGGCTTAGCATAGTAAGATAAGGTATCCAATTGCTTTGTTATGCTTAGTGTTAGCTACACTAAGTGTATCTTGTGGGTAAAGTGTACAAACCTCTCGCAGAGTGTAACTTAATCTATTCGAATAGCGCGTCATGGTCATGGACAATGCTCGGGATTTCACACTAGGGGTAGATGTTTTCATAAAACTGTGTGGGAAGGGAGCTATGTGATTAAATCATCTAGCTATGTGAATAACCTGTCAGGCTGTGTGTGTCTTTGTGAAATAACTTGTTAAGATTATTATTGTCTATTGGTTTTACCTGTTTTCAATCTATTAATTGTATTAAATTGCAAAGGTTGCATTTATGCAAAAGAGCCACAAAATGCCTTCCCTTGTAAAAAGCCAGCATATATACATTTTGCATCTTTGTGGTGTGGCTTGCGAGTACGGTGTGTACTCACGCTTGTTTTGACGAATCAAGCAGAGGAGGAGTCTTCACCAGCATTCGAGGACGAGTACATCGAAGGTGTTTAATCGTGAGGTCTTGATCCCACGGTTGCTGTGGTGAATCGATGGGGTGCCACTATTTTTTCGCTTCACTGCCGCTTATTTTCTCTGTTAGCTCGCGTGGCTCAGTAATTGTAACTCGACCTTAAGGTCAAAACCATTATTTATTAATCAAAGTTATTCGCTTATGTTACTATTCGCTTGTATGGATCGATTTCCATCTTTGTTAACACTGTGTGCACTAGCGTGATCTCGGCTAGTGCATTAAACACGAGGGTCCCGAATCGTAATTTTGGGTCCCGACAAAAGTGGTATCGAGCCAGTTGATCGTAGGTCTAGACCTTAGTTAGATTGGCTGCTCGAGTGTTCAAATTATTTTCTAAAAGAAAATTAACTTGCAAGACTAAATGAATTGCTTAACTCCTCTTATATCTCTCTTGACTCATCTATTGCTATAATTTCTTTACTCTCCCCGCTGTTTTAACGTGGTTCTTACCTCCTGTCTGTCTTGACAGATGCCTTACCTTCGCACCTTCTGAGATAGCAACGGAGGACTTGCCGCAGAGTCGTGGAAGCCGCTGCGCACACTTGAGGCTTCGACCGCCTGATGTACCGTGGCAGTGAGTACATGGTCAACTGACGGATCGTGGTATAGTCCGCCACCGACACCCACGCCAGAGGAACACTAGAGGCAGCCAGCCTTTGTACATCTCAGTCAGGAGGATCACCTTCACACAAGGAATCCAGGAGTCGTCACGACTGGCCATGCTCCGAGTGTGCCACATTTACGCTGAAGAGCTGCCACACACCGTTTTCCGCTATCATCCCAGAGTTGCTTCAGGGGAGACATCTGCGCGCTTTCCGTCTACAAACGGAGAAGGCCATGCCACAGTGGTGCATCTTGCACGGTTCACACCGCCAGAGGAGTCACTGGAGATGGCCGCCACCGAGCCGAGGTGCGCCTATCAGCCCGGGAGGAAGCCGAGAAAGGATCGCCGCCCCAGAGCAAGCTCTCTACGGTCAAGATGAGCTCAAGATGATCAAAAGGAAGATCCGGAAGAGCCAAAAGAAGCCGAGGAAGACCCAGAGGAGATTCTAGAGGATCCAGTAGAGGTTGACAACCGAGGAGCCACTACACTGCACCTAGCACGCATGCTCCTACCGCACTGACCCCGGCATCGACCGATTCGCGACGATGCCGGCTAACTTCGTAGTCTACACCAGCAGAGCGCCGCCGTGGATTTTGAGGCTTTCGAGTAGTTTGTCTAAGTCCAGCTTAGTCGCTTAGCCGCTTCTTTTCGAGTCGCCTTTAGGCGGTAGCTTGTGTGCTTAGGTTCGCTTCATTTTCCTGTGTAAGTATGAGCCGCAAAGGCCCTTAGGCATTTGTTGTAGCCATGCTATTAAGTTATTAATGAAGATTATTTCATTCAAGTTTCTTGAGTCGTGTTTGTTGGGTTTAATCTATCCCTATCTAGTTCTTAACTCACCTTGTGCTCTCTACCTTATCTAACCCATGGAACCTCACCGATGGTTCGGACTCGCCATCTGCACGCAAGTGGAGCCGAGCCCAAGGATCAAGGCAATGAGCAAACCACTACGGAGCAAGACCACCCCAAGCACCTCCTATTGACTTACGTAACTTTGGAGCCTTCATGGCAAAGACAGACGCAGATGATGTACACCATGATGAACCGGATGCAGCCATGAACAACAACAACAACAACCACAACCATCATCGTGGAGGAGCCCGCTTGCTCATAGTCATCGTGGACCATCCAAATTGGTCAATTCATGAGGACCCGTCCGCCAACTTTCTCCTGACATGTCTCGCCAAGAGAAGTCGATGATTGGCTTCGCGTGATTGAGAGGAAGCCGCTGATCACCCAATGCAGCGATCATGAGAAGGTTTTGTATGCCACCCATCGATGGAGGGCATAGGCGCCGAGTGGTGGGAAAACTTCGCGCAGCCGCATGGAGCACCGCAGAATATCACCGGGAAGAGTTCTCCGACTTTTCGCCAAGATCATGTACCAAGGCATTATGGATCCAAGAAGGACGAGTTCCGCGCCTCAAGCAAGGGGTATGTCGCTGATCGACTACCGAACAAGTTTTCTCGGCTAGCTCGCTATGCTCCGTAAGACGCCGCATCGATGTGTCTCGCCAGAGTCGATTCTTGAAGGGTCCGAACTCAGACTACAAGTCAATCGCTTGCTCACACCTTCCTGCATTTCCGTGAGTTGATTAACAAGGCGTTGGTTATGGAGGACAAACGCAAGGAGTCGGAGGATTACCGCAAGCGTAGGATGATTCAAACAGGAAGCCACCACCACAACAAAGCAGAGGGCAAGGATAATGCCACAAGTTAGCTTAATCGCTTCTCGCCACGTAGTTCTTTCGTAACACTGCACCGCCTTCAAGACTCGCCCTTTGTTCAAGATTCTCGTAACCCTACACCACCAACCCCACCCCAGAAACAACAATCGCCGAATGAACCAAGAGTGTGTTACCATTGCCGCCACCGTGGCATTTCGCTAATCGGTGTCCTCAAAGGGAACTATCACCCAGATTCGCTTCAACCTTGGAGCAACACCGCCAAGACCCCAAAGCGAGTAACAACCAAGGAGTTTCTCAGGGACCACCAACCAGAGGAACGCCTCATCAAGGGTCGAGGTCGTGTTAATCACGCCACTTTGAAGGAGCCCAGAAGCACCGTGGTTGTACCGGTAAGTTCCTAGTAAATTCAAGACCGCCTGCTCTGCTTGATTCGAGCTTCGCGATTCGCTTGTTTCGGAATTTTTGCAACCAAGAGTAAATTGGAAGTTATGCACCTTAAGCGCACTCGTCGGTCCACCACCGGAGCAGAGCTAAGTTGTAATATGGGTTGTTTAGGGCTAAGTTACTCATAGCGGAGTTGAGTTTCTAGCTAACCCGGTTATTCTAGACACCCAAACCATAGATGTCATCCTTGGCATGGATTGGTTAACCAAGCACAAAGCCGTGCTAGATTGTGGTCAAGAGCCGTTATAATCGAGGATACCAAAGGAAACAAAGTGGAGTTCCTATCTACCTCAAGACGTAATGGACATCCGCTAGTCAATAGCCCAAGACCGCCTCGCTGGAAGATGTGCCAGAGTCAAAGAGTATCCAGATGTGTTTCGTAAGAGTTACCAGAATGCCACCGGATCGTGACATCGAGTTTGTCATTGATCTAGTGCCGTGGACAAGACCTCTCAAGAGACCTTATCGGATGCCACCGATGAGCTAGTAGAAATGAAGAAGCAAGTAGAAGAACTTTTGGAGAAAGGCTTTGTGAGGCCTAGTTCGCCGCCATGGGGAGCGCCGCTTTGTTCGTCAAAAGAAGGATGGAAGCATGAGAATGTGCATCGACTCACCGGTCTCTCAATGAAGTCACTATTAAGAATAAGTATCCATTGCCCGGATAGATGATCTGCTTGATCAAATGAAAGGAGCCGAGTGTTCTCAAGATCGACCGCGATCAAAGTTACCATCGCTGAAGATCCGTCCCAAGGATATACCTAAGACCGCTTTCAACGCTGCACGGACATTATGAGTTCCTAGTCATGTCCTTTGGTCCGACCAATGCCCCGCTTATTTCATGAACATGATGAATAAGGTATTCATGGAGTATCCGACAAGTTTGTAGTTGTATTCATCGATGATATTTTGGTCTACTCAAAGTCGAGGAACAACATGCCGAACATTTGAGATTAATTCTAGAGAAGCTCAGAGAACATCGCTTGTATGCTAAGTTTAGCAAGTGTGATTTCGGAAAAGGAAGTGGATTTTCTTGGTCATGTGATGACACCGCAGGAGTAGCCGTGGACCCCAAAGAAAGTTAAAGCAAGATTACAATGGGAACGACCAAGACTCACACTCGATTCGCAGTTTCTTGGGATTGGCGGGATACTATCGTCGTTTCATTGAAGGATTCTCATCAATTGCTAAACCTCTTACGCAATTGTTGAAGAAAGAGAAAAGTTTACTCGACCCCACTTGTGAAGAAAGTTTTCAAGAATTGAAGAAATGTTTGACTTCATTTCAAGATCGATTTTGCCGATATTCGCAAGGATTTCGATATCTATTGCGATGCTTCGCGCCAAGGATTAGGATGTGTCCCGATGCAAGAAGGAAGAGTCGCCGCTATGCGCCAAGGCGCTTAAGGCCGCATGAAGAGAACTATCCCACCCATGATATGGAGTTATGCTGCAGAGTGCATGCCTTGAAGATTTGGCGCCATTACCTCATCCAGAATCGCCGCGAGGTATATACGCATCATAAGAGCTTGAAATATATTTTCACCAACGGATCTCAATATGAGGCGAGAAGATGGCTAGAATTGATAAAGGATTATAACCTTGGAATCCATTACCATCCGGTAAAGCCAATGTCGCTGCAGCACGCTTTGAGCCGTAAGAGCCACCGTAATGCCTTGGAAGTGAAAGAGCTTTGTTCGTAACTTCAAGAGGAATTCCATGTCAAGCTAGAAGTAGTATCTAAAGGATTCGTGGCAACTGGAAGTGCAATCTACTTTGAGAAGCAGATTCGCAAGCTCACCAAGGACTCGTAGTTCTCCGACATCAAGGAGAAGATGATGTAGGGAAGTTCAAGGACTTCACGGTGGATGATCAAGACATACTGTGGATCAATGGACGATTCAAGGCCCCAGATATTGATGGATTGAGACAACTAATTTTGAAGGAGGCCCATGACTCAAAATATTCGATTCACCCCGTAGTACTAAGATGTACCAGATGTTAAGAACAAGTTTTGTGGCCAAATCAAGCGAGAAGTCGCAGAGTTCGTTGCCTTGTGCGACGGTGTCAAAAGTTAAAGCAGAGCATCGAGGCCGCAGGTTCATTGTAACCTTTGAAGATTCCGAATGGAAGTGGGAAGAAATCGAATGGATTTCATTATCGGATTACCCAAGACTCAATCAGTTACGATTCGATTTGGGTAATAGTGGATCGTCTCGACTAAAGTTGCCCATTTCTTACCAAACCAAAACCACTTACTCAGAGATCGTCTCGCGAGCCGCATATGTCGAAGATCGCCATTTTGCATGGTGTACCTAAGAAGATTGTGTCGATCGAGGATCTCGCCACCTCCGATTTTGGCAGAGTTTACATGAAGCCTTAGGGACTCACTGAATTTCAAGATCGCGATCACCCCTGCATGTGATGGACAGATCGAAGGGTTAATCGATATTGGAGGATATGCCGAGAGCCCGTGCGCTAGCAAATGCTACTCGCTGGGATAAGAGTTTACCATATGCAATTCTCGCACAACAACAATTATCAAGCCGCCTACAAATGTCACCATTTGAAGCCTTGTATGGTCGTGCTCAGAGAACCCCGCTGAATCGGTCGAAACCGCCGAACGCATGCCTTTGGTCCGATATTATTCAAGAAGCGTAAGAGCAAGTGTCCATGATCGAGAGAGATTAAAGATAGCTCACCGAGGCGGAAGAGTTATGCCGACAATCGCCGCCGTGATCTCGCTTTGAGTCGAAGATTTTGTGTATCTTCGAGTTACGCCTCGAGGTGTGAAAAGGTTCCACGCCAAAGGGAAACTTGCCCCTCGGTATGTTGGTCCGCTCAAGATTTTGGAACGCCGTGGAGAAGTGGCTTATCGCTTGAGCCGCCACAATCGCTAGCGTGAGTACACGATGTCTTTCACGCCTCACACCAAGAAGTGTCTTCGTGTGCCGTAAGAACAAGCACCGCTGGATTCGATTGAACTAAAAGAAGACCTCACCTACAAAGAGCAAACGGTCAAGATTATGGATGTCGCAGAACGCCGCACTGTAAGCAAGACCGCTCGCTTTCGCAAAGTCCAAAGGAGTAACCACTAGAAGGAGAAGCAACGTGGGAACGTGAAGAAGAGTTGAAAGCCGAGTTCCTAGCCTTTTCTCTAGCTAGCCCAATCTCGGGTCGAGATTCCATTAAGGGGGGAAGGTTTGTAACATCCCAATTTTCAGAGCTTTAAAAAAATCTTTTAAACAATGGTATTAAGAAAATTCACCATTTGGATTTATTTGAATTTTAATTTAAAAAGCTTAATATGGACTTTAAGGATAAACCGATTTAATGAGCTTAATCCCAACATTAACAATTGCCAAAATTATTTTATTTAGATTCCATATGCTTGGTTATATTTTACAGAATTTTCTAGAATTTTTCCAGGATCATTTGCTATTTTCCATTGCTTATTTGAATTTCTGCTATTTTCTAAAAACGAAAAACTAATTTAAATCTCCAAACAGTCGTTGGGCCGAATCTCTCCGGCCCAACACTGCTCATCTGGCCCATCTCTCCGTAGCCGTCCGATCGGGCTGGACGGCGATCTCGCCCACGCGCGCCGCCGCCTCGCTCTCACCGCCGGTGGACCCCACCGCTTCGCCTCGCCGCTTCTTCTCAAGGCGGACGCGCCTGCAAGAACCGCCATTGACGGTCAACGCCGAAGCCAGCGCGGCGCCCAACCTCCCGTTCCCTCCGGACGCGCGCGCGAGACTCGCGCCTCCTCCGCACGACCTCCACGCCTTCTCCCCTCTCCGCGACGCGGCGCCTAATCCGCAACCGCCGCCACGACCTCCACGCCGCCACGCCGCCGACCTCCCCGCCCTATAAAGGAGAGCCCGGCGCCCGCCACACCATCCCGGCCGCCACCCACTCCTCTCTCTCGCCGCCGTGCTCGCCGGATCGCGAATTTCGCCGCCGACACCGAGGGCTTGAGCTTCGATTGCGCCGCCTCCGTCGCCCTCGCTGCCGCCACCGCCACCGCTGATTCCCGTGACGCCGCTGGCCGGTGCTCACTCGCCGCCGGAGGAGCTCTCTAACGCCGCCGCCGCCGCGCCCGCACCACCTCCTCCGCCAAAGCCTCGCCACGGCCACCTCGCTGTCCCGAGCACCGGGAGCACACCCTAGGTTCGTGACCGACGCCTCTATCCGCTGGTACCACCCACCTCGCCGGAGAGCTACTCGTCACGGAACCCTTGGTTCCGCGGCGCCGCCCTCGCCGCCGTCCGTGTCACTCGCCACCTCGGCGCTGCGGCGCACGCAGTCATCCCCGTGGTGGCGCGCCGCCACGCGCGCTGCGAGCGCGCCACCTCACCCCATCCTCGTTCAGTGGCTCGGTGGACTTGGTCCACCGTGAGCGGGTCACCGACATGTGGGCCCCACATGTCGCTTAATTCTTTAATTCTTTTAATTTCCGAAAATCCTTCACGACGCCATGCTTGCGCAATAATCCGATTTTTCTATTGAAAATAATTCGAATTCCAAAGAATCCTATTTTTAGGTTTTTCTTTGATTCAAACTTTGAAACCTTATAACTTTTGCATCCTAACTCCAAATCCATCCATTCAAATTTCTAAATTTGTATAAAATCAAGATCTATTTATTGAGATTTTTAATTATTTTTATCAGAGTTATTTACTTCTGTTATTTATTTTTCTTGTTGTTTGCTTTCATTAGTAGACTTCGACGATACTTCGAAGGTTTGAGGAAGAAGGAGCTTTCCAAGACCAAGACCAGACTTGAACCTATTCCAAGGCAAGCTATACCCTTGACCATTTTGCTCCCAGCTTTATAAAAGTATTTTAATTCAAATTATCGCATCTTAATTCAAGTATTTATTTAAAAGCTTTTGGGTGCGATGAGTTAATCCTACATTGTTATGCCATCCTTGTTAATTGCTATGTCCCGATTCCTTGTCACCTTAGTTGGTATTTAGTTGGTAATATGGTAGCACCAACGTGGGTTGGTTAGTTGCGATTAGATTGCTTAGCCATGCCACTAATCACTTGTCATGTATATCGTTATAAATTGACTAAGTGAATATGAAACCGTGTGAACAAACTGTGTGTACTATGTGTCTTTGTGGCATATGTTGCACTTAAATCAACCAGGGTGGTAAAAGGATTTGGACTGAGGCAAGGGGTGGATACTGTGTGAAAGGGTGGACTGTGTGGGTCGTGTGAATAATATTAACTGTGTCTATGTGGTTTGGTTAGTGGAAGTCTTGCCTTGGTCAATTAAGGACCTCACCATGTGCGCTCATTGAACTGAGCTTCTGACGACCACATGCCTGCTTTAAGACGGGCTTAGCATAGTAAGATAAGGTATCCAATTGCTTTGTTATGCTTAGTGTTAGCTACACTAAGTGTATCTTGTGGGTAAAGTGTACAAACCTCTCGCAGAGTGTAACTTAATCTATTCGAATAGCCGCGTCCGCGGTCATGGACAATGCTCGGGGATTTCACACTAGGGGTAGATGTTTTCATAAAACTGTGTGGGAAGGGAGCTATGTGATTAAATCATCTAGCTATGTGAATAACCTGTCAGCATGGTGTGTCTTTGTGAAATAACTTGTTAAGATTATTATTGTCTATTGGTTTTACTGCTTTCAATCTATTAATTGTATTAAATTGCAAAGGTTGCATTTATGCAAAAGAGCCACAAAATGCCTTCCTTGTAAAAAGCCAAGATATATACATTTTGCATCTATGTGGTGTGGCTTATAGTACGGTGTGTACTCACGCTTGTTTTGACGAATCAAGCAGAGGAGGAGTCTTCACCAAAGATTCGAGGACGAGTACATCAAGGTGCTTAATCGTGAGGTCTTGATCCCCGATCTGTTGCTGTGGTGAATCGATGGGGTGCCACTATTTTTTCGCTTCACTGCCGCTTATTTTCTCTGTTAGCTCGCGTGGCTCAAGAATTGTAACTCGACCTTAAGGTCAAAACCATTATTTATTAATCAAAGTTATTCGCTTATGTTACTATTCGCTTGTATGGATCGATTTCCATCTTTGTTAACACTGTGTGCACTAGCGTGATCCTCGGCTAGTGCATTAAACACAGAGGGTCCTGAATCGTAATTTTGGGTCCCGACAGCAGCCATCACCCAAGCTTCCCCTGGCTCCCTGTTTCCCTCCCTGCGTTTGAGAGACCATGTGAGAGGTCCTCCACTCTAAGTGATGAGTATTTGACAAGTGTGTTGATTAGATTGAGAGTTGAGGTTTTTGGTTTGGACTATTTCTGGGCTGTGTCAGGGAAATCGGAACTACCGCTGTGTATGGAGCGGAAGTTCCGATTAATCGGAACTACCGGTGTTGGAAATAGGAACTTCCGATTTATCTGGGTTTTGCTCTCGGCTGAAGGAAATCGGAACTTCCGCACAAGGGGTAGCGGAGTGTCCGATATTTCTGACATTAAGTGTTTCTCTGAGATATTAAATCGGAATTAAATATCTGGAAAGTCGGTTGTTCCGGATATCGGAAGTACCGCAGTGTTGAGCGCGGAACTTCCGATATTCCTGACAAGTGCGGATGTTCCGGAAATCGGAACTTCCGCTGTGGTAATTGCGGAACTTCCGATTGTGTCCAGAACTGTGCAGAGAAGTTTATTTTGTGGATTTTGATCTTGTATGAGTTTGAGTCTTATACAAATGTTGATGCTATGTTATTGTGCAATGCTATGTGATGTGTTTTTGTCTGTGTTGATCGCAGGCATCAAGATGGAGTCGTGGCGAGACACGGGACCGGACTAGGCGCAGGAGGCGTTGAGGTCGAACGGCCGGGATGTGTCAAGACGGCGTGAATCTTGAAGCGGTTGCAGTCGTGCACAACAAGGTGTACGGAGACTTCCGGAAGGTGCGCAAGGGGCGAAGGGTCTTTTCGCAAAGCGCAAAAGTGGAGGCGGTTCCGTTGGGTGTAGCGGGCTTAATGGGTTGGAGGCCCATTAGCCAAGGCTATAAATAGGGAGAACCACGAGTTAGGGTTAGACTTTTGGGAGAAAGAAAATTAGGGTTAGCCTTAGCAAAAGGTTTGTTTTGCTTTGAGAGTTTGTTGAGAGAGAATGAATCAAAATCTTGTAATCATTCCTCTGTGGTTCCTTGTAATCTTTTGATTTCTATTAATGAATCTCGAGGTTTTGATTACTTGCCTATGCCTTTCTATTCCCTTCTCGCTCATGTTGAATATTTAAGGTTTTGATGTATCTTTTGATTCGTCGTATGGAATAGCATGAAACTTGATATCTAGAGTCGCTTTGTTATTGCTAATGGATTCCCAAAGTCTCATGAACTAAGAATCGAGAATCGTGTCTATTTTGGGTTTTGGTCTTTCTTTCCCTTCTTCAAGAAATCCATATTTAGCTTGATTATTGGATCTTTGTTTGCGCATTCTTCTCCATAAGGTCAAGATGGTGTTTAGGATGATGTCCTGTGAACCTTGACACGAGAAGAGCACTCAAGATTTCGTGATTTTGGATTTTTGGGAAAACCCGAAGCGCGTTCGTTCTTCTTCCAGACAATCGAACTTCCGATTGTCCATGGCGAAACTATCGCAGCGGAACTTCCAGATCGAACCCGAACTTCCGGAGTGCGAACTACCACGGTAAAATCGAACGTCCGATTTCTCGTAATATCAAACTTCCGCTTTTGTTCTCTCGATTTTGCTTCACTCTTCTTGAGATATCCAGAGGACTTTGTAGGTCTTATTTAATTACAAAGAAAGGAGAGTTATTAATTTTAAAGCACCATTCACCCCCTCTGCTGCCATTTCGTCCTTCAATTGGTATCGAGCCGGTTAGCTCTTCTTTATAGATCTTAACCGGTCTTCGAGTCATGGCAAGCGGACAAGTATTCCACCAAGCCTCCAGTCTTTGATGGTCCGATTACCCTTTCTCGAAGAGCCGAATGGAAACGTATATCCGTGCTCGTGGGTATGCCATCCGGAGAAAGGTGAAAGTCGTTTGTTTGTTCTCGCCGATGAGAACATCAATGTGGGAAAATGGTCGATGTTGAGGCAAATGCTAAGGCAAGGAACATTATCATTCGTGGTTTGAGCGTATGAGTTTGATCGTATTTTCATTTGATTTACGCTTATGACATCCGGGTGACCTCGATGCATACCATGAGGGCACCACTCGATTAAGACGGTTCGACAAGACCGGCCAAGCGAGAATATAGTAAATTTGAGATGCTTGTCGTTGAATCTCTTGACGAGTGCTTTCGGCGCTTTCATAAGATTTTGAGCAACCTCCGAGCGGTCGGTCTTACATACCCGACTCGGATAACGCCGATGATGCTTTCTCGACTGATCTTCGTGTTTGGGAGATGAAAGTGACTACCATCAAGGATAGCACGGACCTCTCGACCTCGACTCTTGATGCGCTTTACTCGCGCCTCAAGACTCACGAGATTGACATTGTCTCTCGAAGGTCGAAGTCACGAACGATGGCTTTAGTCACCGATCCCACTTCCGATCTTCTTCGAGTCGATCGTGGGTTCTCCCTAGTCTGCTCTCGTGACATAACCGATGATCGATTAGAGCGACTTGAGGATGAACAACTAGCCCTCCTAGCTCGGAAGTTTTCTCATGCTTACAAGAGGAGGAGGGATGGTAAAAGAGGAGGTCCTGTGATTTGTTTCGAGTGTGGTGGCCCCAACCACATCCGAGCAAACCGTCCCAAGCTTGGGAAGGGCAAGGTGACTATGGCGGTTCGGCAAGAACGACTACATCGACAAGAACTGCAACATGAAGCCCTCAAAGACTGACCAAGGCAAGAAGAAGTTCCGCAACTTTGGGAAGGCCAAGAAGTCGTTTCATCGCGTCCTCACCGCCCTCGACGAGCCGGACACCAATGAGGTGGAGGGATGGAGTGACGATGACGGAAAGGACGATCAAGATCCCAAGGACGACAAGAACTTCTCCTAAGATGTGCTTCATGGCCAACGACATCGACATCGCCGACAATGAAGTCAGATCCGACTCGATGAGGTTAGTCCCACCTACCACCAGCTTAATGATGCTTTTCTTAAGCTAGGTAGATTTCATGCTAAGTCTAGGGCTAAGTGTACCGAGTTGGAGAAGGAAGTAGCTAGACTATCACTGAGCTTACCTCACTTACATCCGCTCCCTCCCGTGATGATTGTGACACTTGTCGTGCTTTGCTTGATGACATGGAAAACTAAGGACCTTGCATGATAGTGTGTCCTCCGAACTAGACATGATTAAGGTGGAGAACATTAGTCTTCTTCTTGAACTAGAGATGAGTAGGGTAGCACCTCCTTCGTCTCATCGTTGAGGTTACCGCTTGCACCTCATGTGAGGTTAAGGACAATTCATTTAGAGGTCTTTATACCATGTTGCTTGATCTCGCTCGAAACTTGTGAAAATTGTAATAAACTCAAGATGAACCTAAAACAGGCAGATCACAAAATTGTGAATTTCAAGTTGCGCTACTAGAGCCTATTGTTTCTTGCTTAAAGCGTCCTAAGTTAATCACGAACTAGAATCAGATTCAAGCAGTTTCAAGAAATGATTGATCACAAGAATAAATTGGCTCAAGATGCTTCTAAGGATCTTGCTAGCTCACCATGCAAGCAATGTAATAAACTAAAATGTGATTTGATTGCTTTGGATGAAAAATGTGTGAAGCTAACTAAGGATCTTCTAGAGACACAATCATCCGCTTGTATTGTGTGTGCTTTGGGAAGAAGTCTAAGGGTTTGGTAGAGACGCCTAGCAACGTGAACCAATGCTAGCGAGGACTGCCCCCAAAGTCGGCCAGGCGTGCACAAGCAAATCTTTCCTCCGTTGTTGGTTCTTCTTCTCGCTCCCTTACCTTCTGCTGTCACTTCTTCCCCGCTCTTCTTGCACCTCTCTTTCGGAGTGTCAAGATCTTATGAACACTCTCGAGAGGTTTGTAGGAGGCAAGAAGAAGCTCAATCTCATTCTAGACAAATCTAAAATTTGTGATTTAATCGTGGTCTAGGATATGATATCCGTGAGGATATGAGGAAGCATCCACCGCCGTGCTCAAAACCATAGCACTGTGTGTGATCAAAACTAAGCCGGATCGAGAAAGTCAATTTTAAGTCACGGGCTTTGTTCAAAGGATTTCGACAAACAAGGTGATTCCACCGCAGCTTCGCCCTCGTAAGGCGAAGTATCATTGCACCTTCACGTAAAGATGGACATTTAGTTGATCATTGCTTCAGCGTGCCAAGATCGCTACAGAGACCGTGTTGAGTCTATTAGGCACATTCAGGTCGGGCCGGATCTTGAGTGCACCTAAGACCAACACGAGGTCTAGACTTGTTCCATCCGATGATTTTGGGCAAGATCGAGGACTTGGTTTTTCCGAAGTTTTCGATTGTCCTCATGCTCCCGCTGGTCGAATCTCCGTCGCCCTAAGGGTAGATCTCGTTTTCCTTTCGAGATAGCTACCATGACGAGATCAAGATGTTATCGCACTTCGACTCGCTTCTTCCATAGCAAATGGATTCAAAGAATGTGCCGAGATCTTTGACTTGTTGAGTGACAGAGCGTAGGGTAGATAGAGGTCGGCCTTGCTTGACTACTTCATCATGCTCGCCGTGTTACTCAAGATTTGTGGATTTCATGGGGATATACTCGGATCTTAGGATGATGTGACAATTGGCAATGGCGTTTACGGTTTGTCGCTTCACGCTTTCGACAAAGTTACAAAGCTTATCGTCAGGCGGTCCGACCGGTCCTCAGACGCGGTCCGACCGGTCCCATATCGGTCGGACCGGCCATCTGGGGCGGTCGGACCGGCGATGACCAAAAGTGTTCAAATCGAGCTGGGCCAAAAATAGGTGTTGTAGACAAGTAAGGGGATCCCAATGCACTTGGTCTCATGATTTTGGAGCCTCCAAAGTGAAAAGTTCTATTGGTTTAAAGTTTCCGTAAGGTTTGGATTTTGGGAGCTTGAATTTCGCTAAGTCTTAAGGCGGTCCGACCGCTCACTGTGGAGCGGTCCGACCGCCATGGCGGTCCGACCGCTCACCGGAGCGGTCGACCAGAACTACTTGAACGCCACCAACTTCGTATGCGATGTTGATTTGTTAGGTCAAAGTCATTGATATCGTGGCATATGATTTGCATGATGCATGTTTTGACTAACATGGGTCAAGTTGTGAAGAACTTGTTCCCGAATACGTGTTTTCTTGTCTGTGGTTGTGCAGGTTGCTTGGTGGTCAACGACGGTCAACGGCGAGAAGGATCGGGACTAGACTCGGAGAGTTGAGGTCCAGAACGATTGACGATGCCGGGTGAGGTCAACGACTCAAGCGTGACACAAGATGGACAAGGGTGACCTATTGGCGAATCCATGACGCATGGTGAAGCGGTTTAGGTCAAAATTTAAAGACGGCGTCGCGGGCGCGTGCGTGTGTGACCCGTTTGTTGGTGGGCTTTAACGGGAGCCCAATTAAGTCAAACCCTAAGAGTTTTAGGCCTCCACTATAAATAGGAGGAGATGGTGGCTGCACCTCTCTCTCTCTCGCCTTTTTATGTTTCAAAACCCTAATTGTCTTTAGGGGAGTTGAGGTGGAGGCTAGGGCTTTTCATGGTTTGTGGTGAATTTCGTGATCCTTGATTGTCCACTGATCCATGATGGTGTGGATGTAATCCAAAGAACAATCACGAAATCAATCTATGCAAGGTTTGCTTGAGATAAGTCTCTTTTCGTTCTTGCTTTCAATTTCGTGTTTTTAGGGCTTTCTTTGATCCACGAGTTTGTGATTGATTCTTTCACGTGAATTAGCTTGCTGTGATATGTGTGAATCTATCTAGCATCATCTTGATCATCAATCTCTCACGAACAAGCTTTAGGATCAAGTTTTCGTTCTTGCCCTGCTTTAGACCTTCGTTAATCAATTGGCAATTGCTCAAGATCGTTCCAAGAATTATCATAATATTCGATTGGAATAGGTTCTCAATAGCATAGAGAAGATGTGTGCAAAGTTTCGTGAAGTTTGGAGTTGAGAATCAAAAGTTAGACCTAATTGCAACTTCGCCATCGGGCTGATTTTTCTGTTTCAGATCGGTTCAGATCGCCGGTCCGATCGCCCGTTACCACCGGGTCCGACCGATTTTGAGCGTCCGACCGCCAAGATAATAGCCGTCCGACCGCCCGCAATCGGTCCGACGGTTCACTACAAATGGTCGACCGCCAAGATTTGTATTGCTTTGATTCTTGTCGATTATTGTCGCATTGCTTAGGGGTTTTATTGATTCAATACTAGTCTTCAACAGATCGGTATATTGATCTTCATAGCTTTCTAATAGCTACCGGAGGAAATTGTATTGAGTTCATAATTTGTGAAAAGTGAGCGTGCTCCTATTCACCCCCTCTAGTCGCTTTTTACGGCCCAACAAGATTGGGTGCCAAAATCATCGTTGATTCACCCCAAGATCGAGACTTTACTCTGCTTGACTCTGTGGTCGCGGTGGGAAGGAAAGGTGCGGATTGTAGACTCGTTGTTCACGCTATATGACCGGAGATTCTCGTTGGTTTTCTTCCTAGCCCGCGCTCCAGTGATGAGACGATCACCTTGGAGATGCTTCATTTGGGCGCGCCATCGCTAAAGGTACCGTGAGCATTAATGATTCTTTTATTTTAAAGGATGTTGCCTTAGTAAGTAAGTCGCAAGATAATCGCTTTCGCCTCTCACCATCGATGACGGTTTCGAGGTGAGCTTTAAGAAAACAATTGCAAAATTCTTGATTCTTCTGTAGTCTAGTTTATGGATTTTCGATATGGGAGGATCTTTCGTGCTGATTTTTTTGGATCTTCCGTGATCCTCTCCGATGTTTAATTGCTTCAATCCCGTGATTTGACTTTCTCGCATAGGAGACTTGGTCATATAGGATTTGATCATCCGACCGAGTTAGCGGCCACGATCTCATTCGTGGTTTGCCAAACTCAAAATGGTCAAGGATCTTGTTTGTGCTCCTTGCAGCACGGCAAAATGGTTGCCGCTTCACATCCTCCGCCATAAAGGACTATGACAGATGCACTGAGTCAATCGCCCATATGGACACTGAGAGGACCGGCTAGAGTGCAACAAGAGGAGGGAAGTGGTACGCACTTGTCGTGGTCGATGACTTCTCGAGGTATTCTTGGGTGTTTTTCTTAGCCTCAAGGATGAGATGTTTACTCTTTTCGTGGTCTTTTAGTAGGCTTTCTGTTGAGCTCCCGTGTGCATTACGAGCAATTCGACCGATAATGGCACCGAAGTTCAAGAATTCCTACTTTGAGAGTTTTGTGGTGAGACAGTGTAGAGCACCGTTCTTGTCTCCATACGCCCCCAACAAAATGGCGAGTGGAGAGGAAGAACCGCATCTTGGTCGAGATGGCGTGACGATGCTTGATGAGTACTCTACACCTAGGAAGTTTTGGGTGAGGCAATTGCCACCGCTTGTCATGTTTCTAATGAGTTTTTCTTCTGCACTCTTGCATCGCACTTCTTATGAGTTGAGATATGGGCGAAACCCGGCGCCTCGCATTTTCGTGTGTTTGGTTGCAAGTGTTTTATTCTCAAGTCCGGGAACCTAGATAAGTTCGAGTCACGATCTTGTGATGGGATCTTTCGGGTTACTCGACTTCTTCTCGTGCCTATAGAGTCCGGAATCATGAGTCTAGTAAACTGTTAGAAACTCGTGAGGTGACTTCGATGAGGCCATCCCAGGACTAGGCCCGATATCTCGTGTTCTTTAGAGCGATCGAGTCCATCTTTGTGGACGAAGAGGAAGACGGAGACGAAGGTTGTCTACCCGATCCAGCTTCTTCCTCCTCCTCTTGAGGTGCCTTCTTCCACCGCACTCGAGGAGATCACCCTTACTACGCGCTCTTCCGGCTAGTGGCTCTGCTCCTATCTCATCGATAATGAGGTAGAGGCCACTTCTTCATCTCTCCTCGACCTCCAAGACACATTCAAAAGGACCATCCTTCAGAGCAGATAATTGAGATCTCTTTGAGCGAGTCACTGCTCAAAAGCTGCATGTCTCTATTCTCGCTCCATTCTCGCTTTGTTGCCTCGCTTGAGCCCAAAGACATTTGTCATGCTCTTCTCCGATGAGTCATGGACTAACGCCATGCACGAGGAATTGGAAAACTTTGAAAGGAACAAGGTCTCGGTCCCTTGTTGAGCCCCTCAAGGTCACAATATCATTGGGACCAAATGGGTGTTCAAGAACAAGCAAAGTGAAGATGGGTTAGTCATTCAAACAAGGCTAGGTTTGGTAGCTGTGGGTACTCTCAAGTTGAGGGTCTAGATTTCAAGAGACCTTTGCCCTCGTAGCTAGACTTGAAGCTATTAGAATCTCGCTTGCCTTTGCAGCTTCTAAGGGTTTCAAGCTTTACCAGATGGATGTCAAGAGTGCCTTCCTCAATGGCCTTATTGAGGAAGAAGTCTATGTCGACTGACCTCTGGTTTCGAGAACCCCAAATACCCTAACCATGTCTACTGTGCTTTCCAAAGCTTTGTATGGACTCAAGCAGCCCCTGAGCTTGGTATGAAAGGCTTAAGTCCTATCTCACGAGCCATGGTTTTGAGATCGGTAAAATTGACAAAACCTTGTTCATCCGCCGCCTTGGCACCGATCTTCTTTCGCCCGGATCTACGTGGATGACATTATCTTTGGCGGCTCCTCGCATGCTCGCTTCCCGCTTTTCCGATGTCATGAGCTCGGAGTTTGAAATGAGCATGATGGGCGAGTTGAGTTTCTTCCTTGGCTTCCAAATCAAACAGACTCGGGAGGGTACCTTTCTTCATCAAGGCAAATACACTCGAGACCTCCTGAGCGCTTCGACATGAATGATGGAAAGCCAAGATCAACTCCAATGGCATCTACAAACTGCCTCGATCCGTATGAAGACGGCGAACTCGTTGACCAAAAGGATTTCAGAGCATGATTGGCTCTCTCTTGTACCTCACACCTCGAGACCGGACATACACTTTTTCGTGTGTCTTTGTGCTCGGTTTCAGCTTCTCCTCGCAGATCTCACCGTCAAAGTGAAGCGATCTTTCGGTACCTTCGAGCTACCATTGACTATGGTATCCGTACTCCTCCTCTTCTTGTCTATCTCTTAGAGCCTTCTCCGATGCAGATTTATTTGGTGTAGGATAGATAGGAAGAGCACTTCCGCACGTGTCAATTTATTGGCACTTCTCTTGTCTCCGGTCGCCGAGGAAGCAATCCGGTGTTGCGCATCCATCGTAGAGGCCGAGCACGTTGTCGCACCCGCTGTCGTAGTCAAGTGCTTTGGATGGTCTCGACCGCAGATTCGGGCTATCTATCGATTGCGCTCCACTCTTACGTGATAACACGTCCGCGATTTGCATTGCCAAGAACCGGTGCAACATTCTCGGACCAAGCATATAGATATCGATATCACTTTCTTCGAGATCATGTAGAGAAGGGTGACATTGTGCTCCGGCTTGTGGAGAGTGAGCACCAGTTATCGATATCTTCACTAAGCCTCCGGACAGCTCTCGGTTTTGACTCCATGGGAGAGCTTAGTGGTTTGTCCTTACTGATTCTTTGTGAGGGGGAGCTTTGTGCTACCATGATTATATTATATTATATTATATTATACGCTACTCCTTTCTCGTTTCATTTCTTTTAATATTTCGGTCAAGTCCTTCCAAAGATAGGTTAGAGTGTTTCTCTTGCCACATTGCTTTGATTGTTACTTCTTGTCTTGTGCTTCTAGGATGTCGCTTATTAGCCGTCTCTTCCTCTCTAAGTAGAGCTTACTCACTTCTTATAGGTTCTAGCAGGGTCGGGCCACCCTTGGGTAGACAGGATGTTGTTTGCTCCTTAGTTTTTGTGTAGATCACTAATAGTCCTAGAATCATATGGGGTAGATAAGAATCATTCGAGCGATAGTTTTCTATATCTTTCTATGCTCTAAAGGATCGCTTTTCTCGTTTACTTATCAGATTCTCGATTTTTGTTCCTTTGGTTCAGGGGGAGTTATTCTTGGTTATTCCATACTCTTAATTTTGTCATCACTCAACCTGAATTAAAAGATGCATCTCATTCTGAAGGGAATCTGGATTTTTGTGTATCTCATCAAGCATTGCATGATAATCAAATGGAGCTTTGTTTATTATCCCTTATGATCTGCTTTCACTATTTTACATCTTGCCATGATTTATGCTAAACCGCTAGATCTATCATGACTTTTTATGTGTAGTTTAGTCTTTGCCATGCTAAGGTATTTAAAAATGCTAAACTTGAATTAAAATCATGTCATGATAGCTCTTGAGACTAGTCTGGTTAAAACTATCCTTTTATGATTTTCGCCATGTCAAGTAGGCTGAGTTGAGTCCTGAATGTCTTTTGAACTTTTGAGTAAAGCTCGGTTTGGTAAGAAACATGACTTATCTCTAATCATGGTCTAAAAATTTCAAAAGGAAAATGATCTCTTTGTGCGAAAAACTGATCTCACCAAATCTTTCTCATGAGACGGCTTGCCATTGCACTAGGCATGAACTCGTGGGGAGCCTTTGATGACCTAAGATCACCTCCTTAAGTCTGTTGCTTGGAGTGGTCGATAAGGCTTGAGATCTAGCACATGGTTTAAAATAAAAAAATGGTTGAAGCTTAGGAGGCGGTTGTGGATGGCACCTAGTCCAGAGCTTGCTTTATCGAGATAAAACCATAAAAAGTCTTCTAAAAGAAACATGTGCTAAAATTGCTTATCTCTAAAGAGACCAAGTCCGGATAAAATGAGTCCTCTTCAACCGGTAGCACTCTAAACTGCTCAAGATGAGTCTTCTTGGTTCAACTTAGATTATTTGACATGGCTTGCATCATCCTTGGATATCTTTAGCTATATTTCAATCTTGACTTATTTGACTCGCTAAAGAATTGGATCATTAATCGATTATGGACTTTCTGCCTTAGCTCTTCTATACATCGATTGTCATGATCTTGATAGCATTCTTCTGTGTTATGGCTTGGTGTAATACTCTAATAGTCATTTTGGATAATCTACATGGCTCCTAATGCTTAAAATGAACATCATATAGTCTTTTCCTCCCTTTTCTACATATTGATGATTTTATTGCCAAAGGGGGAGAATGATTGTGAGAAAAGCCCTCAAGAAAAGCCTTGAGTTTTGTGTAAAATTGCTCTTTCATCTCATCTCAAGTCTTTTCTTTGTGTCAACTTGGTCTTGAGCTTAATTACTTTTGTTTAGACCTTGGTTGACTGTAATCTCAAACTCATCTTATGCTTTTTCGGTAATTGTCAATATACTCATCAAGGGGGAGATTGAGAGACCATGTGAGAGGTCCTCCACTCTAAGTGATGAGTATTTGACAAGTGTGTTGATTAGATTGAGAGTTGAGGTTTTTGGTTTGGACTATTTCTGGTTTGTCAGTCGGAAATCGAACTACTATTTGTGTATGGAGCGGAAGTTCGATTAATCAGAACTACCGTGTTGGAAATAGGAACTTCCGATTTATCCGGTTTTGCTCTATTGAAGGAAATCGGAACTTCCGCACAAGGTAGCGGAGTGTCCGATATTTCTGACATTAAGTGTTTCTCTGAGATATTAAATCGGAATTAAATATCTGGAAAGTCGGTTGTTCCGGATATCGGAAGTACCGCAGTGTTGAGCGCGGAACTTCCGATATTCCTGACAAGTGCGGATGTTCGAATCGGAACTTCGTTTGTGGTAATTGCGGAACTTCCGATTGTGTCCGAATCGCGTAGAAGTTTATTTTGTGGATTTTGATCTTGTATGAGTTTGAGTCTTATACAAATGTTGATGCTATGTTATTGTGCAATGCTATGTGATGTGTTTTTGTGCTGTTGATCGCA
Organism: Hsuehochloa calcarea; assembly: GCA_036346395.1. Taxonomy (NCBI): domain Eukaryota; kingdom Viridiplantae; phylum Streptophyta; class Magnoliopsida; order Poales; family Poaceae; genus Hsuehochloa; species Hsuehochloa calcarea. The sequence continues at coordinate 9,472,230 of CM070593.1, read as the reverse complement.
GGCATCAAGATGGAGTCGTGGCAGACACGTGGACCGGACTAGGCGCAGGAGGCGTTGAGGTCGAACGGTCGGGATGTGTCAAGACGGCGTGAATCTTGAAGCGGTTGCGAGTCGTGCACAACAAGGTGTACGAGACTTCGGAAGGTGCGCAAAGGCGAAGGGTCTTTTCGCAGCGGCAAAAGTGGAGGCGGTTCCGTTCGGTGTAGCGGGCTTAATGGGTTGAGGCCCATTAGCCAAGGCTATAAATAGGAGAACCACGAGTTAGGGTTAGACTTTTGGGAGAAAGAAAATTAGGTTAGCCTTAGCAAAAGGTTTGTTTTGCTTTGAGAGTTTGTTGAGAGAGAATGAATCAAAATCTTGTAATCATTCCTCCGTGGTTCCTTGTAATCTTTTGATTTCTATTAATGAATCTCGAGGTTTTGATTACTTGCCTATGCCTTTCTATTCCCTTCTCGCTCATGTTGAATATTTAAGGTTTTGATGTATCTTTTGATTCGTCGTATGGAATAGCATGAAACTTGATATCTAGAGTCGCTTTGTTATTGCTAATGGATTCCCAAAGTCTCATGAACTAAGAATCTGAGAATCGTGTCTATTTTGGGTTTTGGTCTTTCTTTCCCCTTCTTCAAGAAATCCATATTTAGCTTGATTATTGGATCTTTGTTTGCGATTCTTCTCCATAAGGTCAAGATGGTGGTTAGGATGATGTCCGTGAACCTTGACCGAGAAGAGCACTCAAGATTTCGTGATTTTGGATTTTTGGGAAAACCCGAGCGCCTTTGTTCTTCTTCCAGACAATCGAACTTCCGATTGTCCATGGCGAACTACCGCAGCGGAACTTCCAGATCAACCCGGAACTTCCGGAGTGCGGAACTACCGCCGGGTAAAATCGTAACGTCCGATTTCTCCAGAACAGTCTGAAACTTCCGTTTTTGTTCTCTGATTTTGCTTCACTCTTCTTGAGATATCCAGAGGACTTTGTAGGTCTTATTTAATTACAGCAAAGGGGAGTTATTAATTTTAAAGCACCATTCACCCCCCCCCTCTGTTGCCATTTCGGTCCTTCTGCGTTGCTCTCCCTGTGGCCGAGACTCCCCTCAAGCAGCAGTGGCAATGGGTTAATCAAGATTTGTCGTGATCATCGGTGGATCGTTGACTATTGCTAAGTGATTGAGTAACTCGACATTTGTAGAAGATCTTGTATTTGTTGATTCACCCGTCTTTGTCTTCGATTGTTGATTATTGATCAATAGTTGTTGTCAGTAAATTGTTTTGCTGTAATCAATTCTTCTGTGGTTACTTGGAAAGACGTTGCAGGGATCATCTTTCGTGAGGGCATCAATGTTTGTGAGTTGTTGTTGATGTTTTGGTTGTTGTCCGTGAGTAATGATATCCCGTGTTCAATATCGTGAGCAATATCAAGATTGTTTATCGCTGATTTAGTTGAGATCGTTGTTCGTGAACTTTACTTCTCGGTTATTTATTGTTGATCCATGGTTATCGGTATTGAAGTCATTATTGTGTTTTGATATATGTGTAAACTAGCATTGAGTCGATTGTGGAATATTATGTCATTCGACAAACTAAAGTGATTGAATTGGTAGTTGTGAATTGGATTATTAAGTCAATAGTTGTTGATCTAGAATTAAAACCTGTACGATTGAGTGTCGGCATTTGAGTTATCTGTCAATTGAGTTGTTGAGTTGTAGAATTTGTTATTCATATGTTTCGATTGTCAATATTTGATTCGTAGTTACCTTCCCGGATCGTAGCGGTAGCCATAAGGTTGCAATCGATTCAACGATTAAGAAATGTCGCCATAGATTAGTAGAATGTTTTGCTGGTAGTAATTGGATTATTGATTAATTGTCTGTGATTACTGATCCTCAGTATAAGTGTTTTGGCAGTAAATTGAATTGTTGATTGTGATCCTGATTATTAGGGATAGTTTTAATCTTCGGTAGTAGTACTGTCTATTGGATTTGATAATCAATTGTTAATTGTTGGTTAGTGTCTCGTCAGTAGATCAATGATGGTTGAAAGTAATGATATTTGGTGAAAGCTGGAAGTATTGATTTGATTGTCTTATCAATTTGTATTGTTTGGAAAGGATTTGTGGTTTGGCAATAATGGGTAATCTGGCAATTGTATAGTTGGTAGTGGATCTGTGTCTTGCTTTAGCAATAGGTTGTAGTAGTAAGTTGAGTATTAGCTGGCAGCTGAGTTTGGTATTAAATTGCAATTGGATTTTATGTCGATCGAGTATCCTAGATTGGTATAGAACCGGTAGTCGAGTTGCTTTGTCGCCTGTCGAATGCTAGTCTTGCAGTCTGCCGAATCCGCAGTAGAGCATTCCGGCAAAAGCTCATTCGACCTTACCATCCTTTGAATCCTCCCTCGGCGTAAGTCATCATTCCGCCTTTTCGACCAACCGCACGCTTTACTCACAAACCTTCCAAAGGTCGCCAAACCATTCTCTCAAGCCGCCCTCCGCAATCTTTCCGAGGCTCTTGTGTTTTATTTGGTCTCTTGGATTCTTTGGATTTATTTGGTTTTTCAATTGTTATTGCGTAATTAGAAATCGAAGACCAGAAGAATCGACGACTCCAGCAGATCCAAGATTCAAGCAAAGACACCGATCAAGACTTCGAACCTCTGTCTAATCAAGCTTTGAGTAAGATCAAGGCCACAGTAAAATAGCCCAGGCGAGTCAACACTTTGATCATATTGATCCCACATTTTATGCAAATTATATTCTTTTAAAGTAGCAAATTGCATGCTTTAATTTCTATGCAAATATATGTCAAACACTCTAAGGTAGTTAAATGCCTACTTGTTGATTAATAAATCATTATTGCCATTCCCTTGAAAGTTGAACTCCCAGTATCCTTGTCACCCTAGTAAATATCTGGTAACATACTAGTTATAGGTCGTACTTAAATGCCATGCTAGACTTGTTTAAGTACCGGGGTATTATCTACCCCAAATCACCATCTTTTTTATCTTAACAATTGTTTGGGCAGTCATTGGGGAGAATGACTGAATTGGTTGGATAATTTGTTTTATACCTCTCCAAAACTCTAAAATTTGCTAACACCCATCAGGCGGATGGTAAGTCATGTAAATGGTTGGGTGCTAATGTAGCCTGTGATATTTTTGTGGATGGTATGTGGTAAGAACCGCCTGATGATCTTAAGGACCTAATCCTATGATGACCTCCTATTGTAAAACAAGACAACCACAAGTCTATAATGGTGTCGACTGGCCGACTAATTTGTATCCACCATTGTGAGTTGGACCATCGAGGACCCACGAGTCGTGTCGCCGCTTAAGCCGCCGTGGACACGGTCGTGAGTGGCTAATCGCCGTGTGGCGCAAGAGGGGTTTGGGGCATGGTTGACGCAGGAGGAGAGCGTAACCACTCTCGGATGAAACCTTAGCGGGTGCAATGAGCAATGAGGATGCATTGTAAAGGCCTTGTGATAATCTCCTTGATTCACATGTCTACTGAAACATGTGTACATATCAAGTCGATTATCTCTTGTGGGTAAAGATGTACAATCTCCGCAGAGAATAAAAGCTGTCGGACAAACCGTGCCTACGGTCAAGGGCGCAAAGGAACTTACAAGATATAGTTCTATTTCAAAACCTTCGTGGGTGGGATGAAATGTGCGGGCTCACCTAGCCCTTGAATTAGATTTTCCCGGTATTCTTACCAAAGCGTTGGTAATAGGTGGGGATGACCACCAAAGCAAAATATAAGCATGAAGGTGGAGGTAGCCTCGCTTATTAATTATTGCACAATTAATCTCTTTAAAAATGCAAATTTGGTCCAATTGCTAAGTGATAGGATTTCCTAATATCTGTATTTACAAATGTTGCTTTACGCAAATAAAAGAACCCGAGCCATTCTTGTACACCTTGCATATATATTATTGCATCTGTGTGTGTTGGCTCGCGAGCACGGTAGTTGTGCTCATCCTCGCTCTTTCCCCAAACCTCGTAAACAGAACCCCGAGTGTCTACTACAATGAGGATCCGTAAGTCTCAAGACCCGGAAACGCTGAGCGTAGTTTAGTTCTTAGTTGTTCGGTCTCACCCAGCCTAGCCGACTCCATCGGTTCTTGTGTACCTCCAATATTGTTCAAGTTTGGATAATATCGAAGCGACACGGTTCCCCGACCACTTGCTGCGGTAAGATGTGCCCTCACCCCCTTTGCTTCCGCTATCTTTTGTAATGTATTCATTTGGCCTGTCTGGCCCTTATTGTAAAAATTGACCCAAAGCGGTCTATGTAAACTCTGATGTGTAAATTAATGAATGAAATAATTTTGCGCCATGTATGGTTTGATTCAAAGAATGTACTGTGGAGTGCTAGCTACGATCCAGGAATAGCACGTTGATTTCACAGAGGATCCAGATGCAGAAATCTGGGGTCCGACAGATGAGCAACTACCCGAGGATGACTTAGCCCTCCTATCCACCAAATTCACGAGAGCGTACAACAAGGTGAGGAATATGAGAAGAAGTGGACCTATCACGTGCTTCAAATGTGGTGAGCCAAACCACATTCGCTCAGTGCCCCAAGCTAAAGGGCAAGGAGGAGAAGGAGACACGAAGACATCCCCAGAGAGGGATGCAAACCCAAGAAGACAAACTATCGCAGTTTGTCACCGGGTCCTGCCGCCTAGAGAATGTAAACATGAGCGATGTGGACTCGGAAATGGAGGACGACGAGAGTGACTCCGTGGCAAGAAGAAGGCTCATGACTTCACAGCATGTGTTTCATGGCCAAGAATGTACCACGATAAATGACTCCTCCAACGATGAGGATCCTTTTAGTGATCCTGATGAGGTATGCCCTTCAATTGCTGACATGAAAAGGGCTTTAGTGCTTACTGAACAGAAATTGCATAAGCAAGTAAAAATGATTAAGAAGCAGGATATTATGATTGATAATTTGAACCTAGAAGTTGTTAGGCTCAAATCTATTAATCCTGATGAAATTTGTGCCTCTTGCTCTAGCTTGCTTAATGAATTGACAAGCTTAAAATCTGCTCATTCATCGGTTACTAATCAACTAGAAGATGCTCTTGGTGAACTAGAATCTCTCAAGTTTAGTTCTGCTTGCATGGATGCCATTTCTTTAAATGTGACTGCGTTGGATGCTATTCTTTTAACTTGTTCAAATTGTGCCTTGCTAGAACTAAAATTGGATAGCTCCTTGAAAGAACTGCAAAAATTTGATGCTAGTCACACATGCTCTCATTGTAAGAACAATAGGATTAAAATGCAAGAGATGACTGAAATGGTTGTCTACTCTAGGGCTGTTTCCTGTGAAAATTGTCCTAAGCTTACTATTGAGATTGAAGCCTTAAACAAGACTATTGAAGAGAAAGTTAAAATTGAAGAAAAGGCCAAACTTGAAAAATCCATGTCTCATACTGCTTCTAAGAAAGTTATTGACTCTACCTCCTGTGTCTTGAATGCTGAAGTTGATACTATTATTGGTCAGATTTAAGAGGCTTTTAGAGTTAAATTCAAAGAGCAGTTGAATAGGGTTAAGGAATCCTATTGTGTGTCTTGTGAGGCTTTTAAGGTAGAAGTGGCTCTTCTTAAGAGTAAACGTGATGAGGTAATCAAGTCTAGAAAGTGCACTAGATGTGAGAGTCTAATTAAGGAGAATGATTACCTCAAGGTGACTCTTGAGAAGTTTTCAAGTGGGAAAAAGAAACTCAACATGATACTTGATCAATCCAAGGTGAGTGTGAAAAATAGTGGCCTAGGTTTCAATCCCCTAGAACATTCCAAGAAAAACCCACCTAAGATTGCTAGAGTTGTGAAAAAATGGTTTGTTTGAGCTAGAACCTCCTAAGCCTTCCAAGGTTGTATTCAAATCCGCAGGTTTTGCTCAAACTCTTTCTGGTAAGACAGGTGCTTTTACTTCTTCAGTACAGACCCCTCAAAAGGTCAAGTACCATTGCACCTTCTGCAAGAAAGATGGCCACACCGTTGAGTTCTGCTTCCGGAGAGCAAAACTTGAGAGAAAAGAGAGGATGAGCGCCTTGAGATCCATTAGAGGAGTCCCTTCTCTAGCTGTAGTCTCTAGAGCTAGGCAGCCTGTTTATCGTACCACCTGTAGGCCTAGATTTGTAGAGAACTTTGTAGACTCTTTTGGTGGGTCTAGACAGCATGTTGGATTAGGATATCGTGAGGAGAGACCTCAGGTAGCACCTAGACAGGGGGAGTATCGATCTTTTGGTAGATCGTTTCGGAGAGGTCTAGGTGGTTCTCATGTGCATCCTTATGATTTTATTCCTGATCATGTTTCTGCTGGTTCTTCTGCTGCTCCCAGGCATCGTGCTTCTCAGTACTGGATTCCTAGATCATTTATCACTAACCCCAAGATCGAGGCACGGATGTTTTTCGATTGTGCTTTTAGGTCCGTCGTATGAGGAAGGAGGACAGATGGCTTGTTGACTCGGGTGTTCTCGACATATGACCGGAGATTCTAGATGGTTCTCCTCCTCACGTGCATCCGCAACGAATTGATTACATTTGGGGATGCTTCTACCGGACCGTGATTGCAAAGGGCACCGTCTTGCCAACGACAAGTTCATGCTTAAAGACGTCTCTTTGGTAAGTAAGCTGAGGTATAATCTTATATCTGTTTCTCAGCTACTTGATGAGGGTCTAGAAGTGAGGTTTAAAAGTGGTGAGTGTAGAGTTCTAGATTCCTCGGGTGAGCTTGTTTTTGAGATCACCAGATTTGAGAAGATCTTTTGTGCAAATTTGATATTTCTTGACCTCAGTCCTAGGTGTCTTGTAACCTCCGATTCTCATGACCTTGTCTTGTGGCATCGTAGACTTGGGCATATAGGTTTTGATCATTTGTCTAGAGTCAGTTGCAAGGACTTGATTAGAGGTTTGCCTAGGCTGAAGGCTGTCAGAGATCTTGTGTGCTCACCCTGTCGGCATGGTAAGATGGTGTCTCCTTCCCACCCACCTCTTACTTTGGTGATGATTGATGGACCAGGACAGCTTCTTCACTTAGACACAGTTGGTCCTTCTAGAGTTCAGTCAGATGGTGGGAAATGGTATGTGTTTGTGGTTGTGGATGATTTCTCCAGTATTCTTGTTCATTTTCTCGCTTCTAAGGGCGAAGCTTTTGGATTCTTTAGAGATTTGGTCCTTAGACTTGCTATTGATATTTCTGGAGCTTTGAGAGCCATTAGGAGTGACAATGGGACAGAATTCAAGAATTCTTCTTTTCTAC